>CM024518.1:43622838-44222838 GCA_014182375.1 Eucalyptus virginea
GAGAGAGAGAGAAGAGAGAGAGAGAGAGAGAGAGAGAGGCAACTGGGGTCGATGCTCGGTGATTGTGTGGCGGCGAGGACGGGTCGTGATGGCATCAGCGGGATCGCACATTAACACTTAAGTCCACATATTATCTTTTCATAATCTCCTCCAAATTCAGGCCCCTCATCAAAATTAAATTCACATATTATTCATTTTCTTATTTGATCAAAACTATTTATCTTGAACTGGAACTCCAGGACAAAAAATCAACCTACCACTTTCCAAGTCATCAGCGGAAGAAACTCCAATTGCAGTAATGGTTCCTTAGAGGGCTTCCACGAAATCATCCATGCTCACTCTGATATCCCCTTTTCATCGGAGGCCTCTTAGAACCGATTGCTATACACATAGCAAGCGATAGAGGCACCCTGGACCAGCCATCCGATTTCTTCACAATTGAAGTGCCGTGTCCGAGCAGCTGCAAGCTAGAAATACAGGAGTTAAAATAATGGAGGTCGCCCTCGCTAGGATCTTGGCGAGGCACGGCCTCGCCAGTGGCTGGCAAGGCGTGACGGTGAGGTCGTGTCCGAGTCAGGTTGGGGAGGACGTACCGAGTTGATTGAAATCAACATCAGGAGCGCGCATCCCCTCCTTTCTGATCTGCGTCATGTGCTTGAGGAAGCACCGCACGTGAAGGCGTTTGTCGAAACTCGGCCTGTAGAAAAAGAAAAAAAGCTGGTCAATATCTTTTTGACGAGCATCCACCAGATGAAATGTCTATAGAGCAAAACAGTAAAATGTGAAACAACAACTTGCCATAAAAAAATCGCTTCAACGTAACGAACACTCTGTTCCACAGAAAAATAGTAAAAGGTAAAATGACAACTTGTTTTGAAATCCTTCAACGTAATGAACACTCTATTCCACATTGGAAAGCAAAAGAGAGATGAGATTAACTCGTTGTGAAAATCATTTCAACGTAATGAATATTTTATTTCATTTAAGATAAAGAAAGAGCAAAACCGTGAAATGTGAAATGACAACTCGTGTGAAATCGTTTCAACGTAATGAACACTCTATTCCACTTTCGAGAGCAAAAGAGCAAAATAGTAAAAGGTGAAATGATAATTTCTTGTCAAATGACTTCAACGCGATGAACACGTTTAAGGGCAAAACACTCAATCACATTTAATATAATATTCAACATTGCAGTCGCATTTAATTAATACGGTAGTGAATCTTCATCTCCGCAGTGGGCATCTCCTCAGGATCCTCCATCTCAGTTACCGAAAAAATGCAAACCCTAAAAAATTCTCACGCTAGTGATTTTTACTGCAACTTTAACCAGAGTTAACCTGCTTAGATTTCTCTCCCCACCCCCAAGAAAAATATTGCGCGCATCTAATATGCCATATAGGATTTGCATTAGACTACCTAAAGATTGATGCGTGACCAATTTGAGCCACTTGTCAGAATTAAATTCGTATTATGTTTTCTTATTTGATCAAAGCTGTTACGTTTTTTTTTTCCATGGAATTCATTGATATGTAGAAATAGAGTGGCAAGTTGTGACCATTCTTTTTCATTATGTATGTATCACATTTGTAATTTGTGCCATTGCTTATATTTTCATGAGTGAACTCAGTTTGTTTTTTGTTTTTTGTTTTGGTTAAGTATATCAACACAAACCAAAGCATTTATATGTAGGGTCCGAAGGTGGAAGCTGTGCCTCTTTTTCTTTCCTCCTCCTCCTTCGATCTTCTTTTCCTTTCCTTTATCTTCCTTTTCATCTGCTACCTCCTCTGTAATCATCTGTTACTTTTCCTATAATCAGTGCCACTCACCTAAACATGTCGCCCTGCCCCCGCGCCTGTGACCTTGGCAACCCAGAGGTTGCTCTTCACCGTGGCTAATGGTCGCCCACCATGAGCCGTTACCTTTTCGGGATTGCCGCCACCGCCGCCGCCACCGCCACGAGTGCATCTGTCTCTCGTTTTCTCTCATCCCGTTTCTATTTCTCTCTGGAGCCTCATCAAGATCAGGCCAGACTTTGCCTTGACTACTGGCAGCATGTCAATATCGACCAAGCGCTTGTTTGATGGGGCAGAGAGAGAGAGAGAGAGAGAGAGAGAGAGAGAGAGAGACGACTGTGTTTGAGGCTTGGTGATGTGTGGCGGCGAGGAGGGGTCGTGGCAGCAGCTGCAAGATTGTGTATTGTGATGGCAACGAGGTCGGGCGATGAAGCGGCTAAGGGGCAGTTGCTGAGCGAGCTTCTTTGTGCAAGAACGAAGGAGAGAATAGGGAGAGGAGAGGAGGGAGAGAGAAGCAAAGGAACTTTCCATGTCAACGAGTTTCAAAGGTGCCGTGTATATTCCGCCATGGAAATCGAAAAGGCACGTACGAACATCTGCTCTAATGGTCTTCAAGAACTTCAACACTCATCTCACATTGACAAAATTTTCAAATGTTCAGAAGATCAGTCCAAAGGGTTCGTCCATGCTTTCTTGGCAGATGTCATACTATGCCCAAATGCTCGCGTCATCTTGATGAACAAACTACCAGAAATGCAGAATGCAAGGGGACACCTTCGTTACCTGACTGTAGATCCGTCTAAAACCAGGAAAAATTTAAGGTGCACTAGATTCACGCAAGCTCAAGAACATTACAATCTTTTATTTTTAGATCTCACATGAGACCTACATGATCTAACTGCTATAATACGCTGAATTCACATGAATTGAATATATATTAGGAAAAAGAAACCCAATTGCATATATATGTACGTTGCTTTGCATGGAAGAGGAGACATGCAAGCATGAAAGTTAGGGACTAGAAAGTTAGGGACTAGGCAATGAATATAATGCTCTAAAACAAAATTACAAGAGAAATTCCACCACAAAAACAAGAAAGAAAAAGGAAGACAATTAAATTAAAACCTAACCAATCATCTAAAATTCTACCCTTTCAGCAACTTACACCCAATATTTCTAGGCTTCTGGCCCATATTATTTCCTCCACATAATTACGTACACAGCATTGAGACAACATAAGATCAATTGGACAATATGCCCAAAGGAAACATAGACAAACACATCCGCCAACCCCCCACCTCAAAGATAATAAATTAGGGTTTATTTATAACCCCGAAAAATTTAAAATTTTTGAAAAAGAAGAAAAGAACGAGACGGCCCATCATTCATAACTCAGAAGGAACATGGAGAGAAATAGCCAGCAAAACGCGACATAATTTATCCATATTCATTTAACCAAATAATAATTTATCAGAGGTCATTCTGTTTTCGCTTCGTATGTTTTTCTCCCTTAGCCAGTGATCCTCCTGCAACGCGATGGCGCTGCACCGCGCCTGTAAGGGTTGGCCTTCCTCATCCTGGAGCAGTTGTAGTACGAGTGGCCACGGCGGCTGCACGGGACCGAGTTCCTCTTCAGTGCCCGTAGCTGATGTACGCCGGTTCGCCGCCAGTAGACGCCGGTTGATCTCGGAGTCCATCTCGGCCTCGAGGTCCAACCCGTCGCACTCACCCAGTGGGGTGGCCCCCGAGGCCAATCCTCGTGTGGTCCTGGGGAAGCACTCACCGACGGCGGCCATGGCCAGGAGGAGGCAGACCAGCCAGAGCCTAAACTCCATCTTCTCCGTCGCGCAAAGAAAAAGAAAAAGATTCAAGATCACAAATGCAGAGAGAGAGAGAGAGATATCAGATCAGTGAAGAGAAGAGATGGGAGGGTTGGTCGGTCGATTGCAGGGTCTCTTTTCCTTCTCCTTTTCAGAGGAAGGAAGAGAGGGAGAGAGAGAGAGAGAGAGTCTGGTTTCTTGAATGTTCAAGAGAGAGATGGTGAGCTTGGAGGGAAAAACCATGGGTGCTTATCCTGTGAGCTTACGCGATTTAGGGTTGGCCTTCCGTTTCTCCATGTTTTTCTGAATCGAGAAAGGGCAGAGGGGAAAATGTTACTTGTCGACTGTTTTTTCCTAAACGGCTAATATCTAAATTTGCATGGCCTGGAAACCACTTTGACCTCCATGCCCGACGTCCGATCTCTCTCCTCTGCAACGAAAGCTTTCGTGCCATGCGCGACATCATGCGCCAAACGATTTTAGGACGCGAAGTCGATCGCTTTCCGTACGTGAGATGGTTTCCAGAAATAGAATGCGCAGGCTTTCGGACGTGCCCCGTTAGACTTGGGTCCAAGTAAGCAATATCAACTAAGAAATCTTCTAGAAAAATTACAGGGTCACGTGGAATTCTTTTTGTCGTAGTTTCAAAGAAGGTAATGATGTGAAATTTGTCACATCATTTGATAAAAGGGTTTTTAGTAAGATACTTTTGTAAATCTAGCATTTCTTTTGCTCGCTTAATGTAGATTTATACTTCTTGTGCGCCGAAGTTAATTTTATTTTTGTCGAAAAAGAGCTCCATTCATTATCCATAATAAAAAATTGAGATACATCAAATGAACTTTAAAACATAATTAATCCCAAATAATTTGGGGTGGGCTAGAGATCCAATTAGAGGAGAGGGTATTTTGGATTTGGATTTTTGCCAACCCAATCCGCAACCTTTATTTTGGATGCGAACAGTGATATAGGCGATTGAAGGCCTTGAATATTGATAAAGAATTCAAGGCATTTTCGGTGTTGAAACACTTAAATTTTTGTATCATATTTATTAATTCATTACATAAAATATTAGGGATCGCCCTCGACTTCTAAACAAAATTATTAATTGCATATAAATATTATAAGCATTTCCATTAATAGTTGCTTTTATCGGATTGGCGTATGGATTTTGAGGGAAAGGTTTTGAACTTCAGTCGATGGTTTTAAGTTGGATTGAGCCCACAAGAGCACGGGATTTAGGCTACGCTTTCTATAGTTTTCTCCTTAAATCACAGTGGCCAAAGTTCACATATTATCGAAGGAATATTGCATTATTTTGTTGAGAGATATGTGAGAAAAGGGAGGGAGAGAGAAAAAAGGAGCTCTTGGCCAAGCCTTGGCGGAGACGCCACTTACGTCTGAGCCCTTTTCCCTGCTTCGCCGTGGCACCCGATGTTGCCCATTCTCTATCTTCGTTGCCGTCGACACTGAGTTGCTGTTGCTTGAGCCGAACCACGACGAGGAGTTGTTGTCTCTATCCGCCCTGTGTTGCTGAGCCCGACGTGAGTGATGACGAGTGCTACTCGCGCCACAAACCTGTCGTTGCACTGACCCGGGACGTCTTGCCGCGGCACCACCTGTTATGCTTGACGACACTGACGCTCCCTGTTGTTTGAGCCCGACGCCAAGCTGCTACTCCATCAACCAGATCTAGGGCTATCGGTTTGAAAGATTGATTTAGAATCTTTAGAAGTTGGAACAAGAAGTTGGAAGATTTAGAATCCTATCTTTAGAAGTTTGAAAGTTTTCAATTTTATGTATTTTTTTTTTCTTGTAAGTAAATCTTCTAGAATGTACTCGTGGGTATATAAATACCCACCTACATTTAGGCCCGTTCGTTTCGCGGAAAACAACTTCCAGGGAAAATATTTTCCTGGATTTCCGGTGTTCAGGTGGGCGGAAAATACATAGTCAAAGAAAACATTTTCCGGTCAACGGAAAATTCTCTCTTGACATTGAGGAAAATGATTTCCTCTTTTCAAAAAGGAAATCATTTTCCTGGCTTCGCGCTATCTCTCGCGCTGCTTTTTCCTTCTCATTTCTGCACTCTCTCACAAAAGCTTAGGGTTTCGATCTCCTCCTCCTCCTTCGACGCCGACGATGGGCGAAGCATCCCTCATTCTCCGCCCTCCCGGCCGCTCCCGCCCGCCTTTGCTCCGGGGGCGCCGCGCGCGGCGCTCCACTTCCCGGCGGTTCGAAGCCGCTCGGGAGGATCCGGCTCAAGAGGAGCACCGCGGCGGCGTCGGGAGGCTCGCGGGGAGCCCGTTTGTCCCGAGCCGCTCGTTGTGCGGTGCGAGGCTTAGGTGGACGGGTGATTGCCCCGATTCCTTTCCTTGGGATTTTTAGCGCTCCGCGTGCTTGCTCGTGTGTTCGTTCGTTGCTGTTTTGGGGATTTGGTTATGCTTGTTTGGGGTGATGCGATGAGGTCGTGGATCCGGGGGCGGCGGAGCTCGCGGCTCGCCCGGATCTAGCGGCGAGCTCGGGCTCCCGATCCGGGCGAGCTTGAGCTCGTCGCCGCGATCGGCGAGCTCGGGTGAGATCGGCGAGCCTCGAGCTCGCCGGATCACGGCCCACGGGTCTTGGTCGGCCATTGGGCGTAGGCCATCGTCGGGCGGGGAAGGAGGTGGCGGCGGAAGGAGGAGGAAGAAGGAGGAGGAAGGAGGCGACGGCGCGGAGGAAGGAGGAGGAAGAAGGAGGAGGAAGGAGGAAGGAGGAAGGAAAAGAAAAAGAAATAAGAAATAAGAAATAATAAAAATTTCAATTTTTAAAAATATAAATAATTAAAAAATCATTTTAAAAACATATAAATAAATAAAATAATTTTTTTGGTCAATTAAAAATATTAAAATTCAATTTTTGTTAATTTTTCCCAAACAATTAAATGAGCTAACTGGACGGTGGAAAATATTTTCCATTCAAATTTTAGATTTTGGCCGAACACCGGAAAATAAAGTCATTTTCCTGGAAAATGACTTCCGAAAAATATTTTCGGAACATGAGATTTTCGCAAAACGAACGGGCCTTAATGGAAACATATAATAATTTCTATTTCAACATGTTATTGGAGCCATCTAAGGTAATGTCCCTTTTCAACCCAACCTTCCTGTCCCTTTTTTTCCCTTCCAAGGGTGGTTGGCATGGCTCTAGATCTTGCCGCCGCTACCATCATAACTCCCATTACAAACTCCTTTTCTACACTTCCTCCATTTATATCTGCTCACCACTTCCTTTCTATTTCTCACAGCATCCAATTACTTGCTACGGAAAGCATAGGTTATCCAGTTTCTCAAGAGGCAAAACCTCTATGGTCATGTTGATGGAACCACAACTTGTCCCTCTGATGTAGCCCAAGCAGCTCTCTGGTGACAACAAGATACTCCATCATGAATCTTCTAATTGCGTCCCTCTTAGAATCGATTTAGCTATAATTATTGGTGAACCAATTAGTGAAGTCATATGGGATGCTCTCAATGCCTCATTTGGCTCAGCTTACACGACGCGTATGCTCTCTCTTTATCTTAGTCTTCAACGTTTGCAATAGAAACAAGACAAATTAGTTATTGATTTCCTCTAGTGTGCTAAATTCATTGTCGATGAGAAGGGCGTTGCGAGTAAGCCTCCAAGACACTGTTCCTACATTACTTGGTTGTTTTGAACTATTCTCGTTTACTGACCTGCAAAGTCTCCTCCTTAGTCATGAGAGCATTAAGCCTTCCAAAAGTTGCAGATCTCCAAGCCTTCCTCTCAAGCTAATTCTACTATAGCCAACTCTGCTCAACGAAATGTCTCCACCCCTCCTAGCTCCTCTTTCTCTAGCCGTGGTCAATCTAGAGGTTGTTGGGGTCACGATGGTTGCTTTGCCCATGGTCATGGTGCCTGTGGTCTTCAACAAGGTCATTTACAGTATTCCATTTGTCAACGTAAAAATCACACTGTTGCCACATGTTACTATTGCCCTCTAGGTAGCCTTATCACCCACCACCTACACATACCCCATCTTCTACTTCATCTTATCAACCCTCTTACTCTCCCAATGCCAATCTAACCCATGCCCTTCCCCCTATTTTACCTACACCTACCGACACCCTACCTTGGTAGCCCAACATGGGTGTCTCCCACCATGTCACGCTTGATATACAATCCCTCTCTTCCTATGAAGCTTATAATGGATTGGATCAATTGCACGTTGGAAATGGTAAGGGTCTCAAAATCACAAATATTGGTACTTCTTCTCTCCCTCCTCTATTTCAAATCTTCTTTTACGTTTAAATGATGTTCTTCATGTCCTTAATATTTTGAAGTGTTTACTTTTAGTTCAAAAATTTGCATTTGACAACAACGTCTTCTTTGAATTCTATCCTACCCACTCTTTTGTTAAGGATCTAGTGACCAAGGCAGTTCTTCTTTTCGGCTTGAGTAAGGGTGGTCTTTACACCATACCACAACTACCTTCAATGCTTATTGCCATTATTGCGGAATGGACTTCCATAGATGGATGGCATTGATGTCTTAGCCATCCTTGCCATGTTAGTCAGCACGGTTGAGTCAGTTGTGTATAGCCTATCAAGCAAGGTTAGTTGTCAATCTTTAGAATTGTCTCCAACTCATAGTTTGTTTTTGTCGGATTTTTAATTTATAGTGATGTTTGGGGTCCTTCTTATTTGGTTTCAACTGATAGTCATTGTTATTTCACTATTTTTGTTGATGATTGCACCAAATTTATTTGGTTTTATCCTCTTAAAGCAAAGTTAAATGTTTACTCTGTCATTCTTACTTTCCAAGTTCTTGTCAAATGCCACTTTTCACACAAAAATAAAAGCCGTTCAAACATATTGTGGTAGGAATTTCGTGTCCTCCCCTCCCTTTTCTCAAAAATTGATAGTGCTTGCCGCATTTCCCCCCTTATACCCATGAACAACAAGGGGCAGTTGAGCATCGTCATAGTTGAAACCAGTTTAACATTATTAGCTCATGGCTCTGTCCCTCATCAATATTGGCACTACACATTTGAAACGACGGTCCACCTCATCAATCGGACGCTGTCCAAGGTCAATAATCATGTTTCCCCTTTTCAAATGGTTTACAATCATCCTCCGCATTATTCCTTTTAAAAATCTATGGGTGTCACTATTTCGAATATCTACGTCCTTATAATGCCTATAAGATGGATTTCCACTTCGCTCCTCGTATTTTATTGGGATATAGTCTCGCTCACACAAGGTACTGCCTTGACCTTATCACTAATTATTTATACATTGGTCGACATGTTCATTTTGATGAAACATGTTTTCCCTTTGCAACTCCTTCCATTCTCGGCCATCACCTCATTCATCACTTCCTACACCTGTCTAGGTATTGTGGGCTTCGGCTCCTATTAGCATTCCTCCTCCTACCAATATAGTGAGATCACATACTCCTCCATTGGTGTCACGCCCCGAACCCCGAGCGTATGCACATCCCTTGGTGGTTGATAGAAAACGCGTTCCCGGGATGCGTTGCCGACCCATTCATTTTATTGCACATGTGGAAGCGATTTACTAATCCCCTGACCACAACAAACATGGGATAGGAAAGTAAGACAACAATTCATTACAAGCCACACTTTTATAAACAAACCAATTTATAAACAGAGGCCATCTCTAAGGTCCAAGTACAAGAGATCTATATCCAATAAGAACTACCGAGCCATTCATGCTCTTGACCCTTCGCCTCAAGCTTTGGGTTCTTCACACTAGAGACCTGAAAATGGTTATACAATAACCGGTGAGATATAAATCTCAGTGAGTTCTCCCCTAAGCCCCGGTTAGGACACCAACTCAACTTGAGGTATCTCTTCAGGATCATCCCACAACAAACCAAAGATTAACAACCAACAACCAACAGTTGATTCGCATACATCTTTACCTGGTATGCCATACCCGCACACATCATAACTCAAAGCCACGATACACGCAATGCACATGGCTATTAGATGATGCAGTTCATCACACATACGAATCGCGTCATAAGTAATCTCACATGGCCATTGCCACACCCTGCATGTTATCGATTCATGCGTGCATGCCATAAACAATATGATCCACTTAGGCATTCCAATTACTTTTGGCCACATGGGCACGATACTCGACACACAAAAATACGGCCACACAGGCATGATCTATGCCACACAGGCACAATCCTACACCATACATGCATGATTAATTATCGCCACACGAGGCACGGGCTTGCCACATAGGAGCATCGCCTACTCGACACACAGCGGGGACGGATTCAACTCAAAGATCATGCAAGCACACTACTACATCTCCCTTTTTATCTTTGGGCACTTATCCAATGCACACACGTTTGCATATACACTTACAAATCATTTTCTCCTAAGGGTGGTCCATTTCGGTGTCCCTCGGACAAAGCATATTTCCCTTTTTGTAAAATTCACTCAATTCATGCGGATGCTCATGCATTTATACACTCAAATCACCTCATAAGATCAAAACCCATGAAATTAGACACTTTTCATTATTGGGTGAACAATGTTTTGTGAACGGTGCGTGTGAACAATGTTTCGTGAACAGTATTTTGTGAACAATGTCGCATGAACAGTAAATTTCCAGAATTTAATAACTAATAAATTAAATCCAAAAGTCATTAAAAACACTAATTAAAGCAAACAATTAATCCATTAAGGTTAAACAAGCCTAATCAAGCACATAAACCGCATTTAAGCCAATAAAGTAAGATTAATCTAAACTAATTTTAGCCACTAATCTAACCACCTATCTTAGGACTAATATAGCTTAATTAAATCTCCTAAACTAGAACCAACACTAATTAAATCAATCCTAAGCAAGTTTAGGCACTAATCGAAGGATTATGAGCTAAACTCACCTGTTAAATGGGCTGGAGACACGGACGCGGCGGAAACGATGAAGGCTACGCACTGGGACCTCAACCATGACGATCCAAGGCAGTCATTGGGTTGGAACAATAGCCACAGCCTTTGCTTCCCTCTGAAACTCCCAAAAATTGGACTGCTGGAGGAGAAAACAAGTTGAACGGCTAATCGAAGCTCCGGCAAGGGGGTGGCCAGAAACCGGTGGCACTTGAGGGTCAAGGGGGAGTGGCTGGTATGGGTGAAACTTGGGTTGGAATGGGAGAAAAATCGAAGAAAACTCGAAACAGCGAAACTGGCCCAGGCGGGCGGGTGATCCGGCGGCGGTTCCTTCTCGCCCGGCGGACGGGGCCGGGGCGGCTCCATTCGGTGAGCGGCGGCCACCGTCCGTATGGACTCTCTCTCCTGGTCACAATGGTGGGTGGAGCATAGGTTGATTCCCACGGGAAGATCACTTTTAACTCGAGTTTTTGACGAAAGGTCAGCTGGAGCAAAATAGGGCCAAGCGGATTGGCGATCGGCGACTTCTGGTTGGCCGGCGGGTCAGCCTGCAGCTCCAATCAGCGAACGGCGGGGTCCAAGCGGACGGTCTGGGTGTTCTGAAGACAATGGTGGGTGGCACGGGAGTTGATTCATCCGGGAAGCCAACAATCAACTCGGATCTTTGGTGGAGGGTGCTATAACGAAGCAAGAAGAAAGGAAAACGAGGAGAGAGAGAGGTCGGTCGAGAGAGGGTCGAAGGAGGGAGAGAGAGAGTGATGAGAGCTGGTTGTCTTCCTCAACAAGCCTCTTCAATGCTTGCCCAACTCCCTATGCAAGTCCCCTCATCTTCTCTCTTTTCCTTGCCCTTATTCAAATGCTTTTAGGGGCAAAATGGTAATTTCCACTTTGCACAAATTACCAATCTGACCTTGGGCTGAAATTGATATATGGGCCTAAGAAATGGGCTTGGAAATGAATAGGAATGGGCTTGGGAATTGATTGGGCTTGATTGGGCTCAAATGGGCTTGAAGTTTGGTAATGGGCTTGGAAGGAAGAACGGTTGGTTTGGGCCCAATGGGCTCAATTGCTTGCTTTGGGCCCAATATGGTGGTTGTCCCACCTTGGGCCTAAGGCCCACATTGGCTTTGCTTGGCCCACGTCCTCATGGGCTTGCTTTCTCGGTCCTTAAGTCATTTTCCCCCCACCCTTGGCTTGCTCGGCATTGCCAACTGTCGAAGTCGCATCATCCAAAGTCTGTCCCGGACATTCCCGATAATTCGAAGTCCCATATTGGGTTCTCATGCCATATCAATTTCGTCCTAATGCCATTTTGGGTATAATCTAGATTGATAGGCGGCTTTGAGGATTCACACATAACCGACTCGTGCCAAACCACGTTCAAGACCTCTCGACACATGGACATCCTTGACTACATGAAATTGCGGAGAACAGATTCTTATTTCAAAGTACACGATTACTAAGGATTGACCTAGGGCCGTTCGTGGGCTTGATAGAAGTAAACGGAATCACCCGTCGTTCCATTATGTTACGTCCGCGGATCGACTTCTAGTTGTCTTTGAAATTGGCCCGCCTATCTATAAGATTATCCTCACATAAGTCTCACGGTCAAGTCATTTTCCCAAGTCAAGTTTTTTAGTTGTACGAGTTCTGTCCTCATTAGCCTTTTTCCTTAAGGTCAGTATCTCAGGAGTGATCAATTCCGAGTGAGATCAACCAACAATGCATTGACGAAATTCACATTCATTTATCCCACAAAGGGCTCGCATTTCAGGATGTCACAATTGACACCCTTATTGTTGTCTACTACCGATTGATTCATCCATCTCCCTTGCCTTAAGAACCAAGCACCTCCATAACCTTTATCATTCCTCATCCTCATCATCCTCTCCACCACCATTGCCACCACCCCCATGTAGGCCAACACGCACCCACACCATGCAACTTTACTCTCATCCTCCTCAAATTAATACAGCCACCCACCTTCCATCAAACCAACCTCATTCACTCAAGCCAACAAGATCCTTGAGTGGCGTATAGCCATAATTAATGAATTTGATGCCTTGTTAAAAAATGAAACATGGTCTTTGGTCCCTCGCAAGTCCTCCATATACCTCGTTGGGTGTGAGTGGGTTTACAAAGTTAAGCACGGAGCGAATGGTAGTCTTGAACGCTATAAAGCTCGCTTGGTTGCCAAAGCTTTTATCAGCAACAACACTTGGATTATACGGAAGCTTTAAGTCTAGTTGTAAAAATTACCATTGTTTGCTTCATATTATCTCTTACTATCTTTCAAGGGTGGCAAGTGCAACAATTAGATGTGCACAATTCTTTCCTACATGGGGTTCTTTTTGAAGAGGTGTACATGGAGCAGCCCCCACCGGGTTTGAGGACCTAACTTGTCGTGACTATGTTTGCAAGTTGCATTGTTCTCTATATGATCTTAAACAAGCTTCAAGAGCCTAGTTTCAATAACTTTCATAGTTTTTGCTTCATTTAGGATTCTTGGCGCCACAAACAGATCCCTCATTATTTATCTATTAGAAAGGAACTGATGTCATTTATTTTTTGATTTATGTTGATGAAATTTTGGTTACAAGTAATGCATCTTCTACTATCAGTGCAATTTTACATAAATTATTTGCAGAGTTCTCAATTAAAGATCTCAATTCACTCCACTTTTCCTTGGGATAGAGGCCGTCTCTCACTCTACGGCTAGTTCTCTCCCTAGGATGTTATTGATGATCTTCTCACTAGGTTGGTATGTCTGAGTGCAAGCCTATCCAAATTACTATGGCCATGACTACAAAACCATCTGAGAAAGGGGTGCTCTAATGTCTAGTTATACTTTATATCATTCTATAGGTGTTGTCTTGCAATATGTGACATTGACACAACTAGATCTCTCCTTTGCTATCAATAAAGCTTGTCAATTCATGCATGCACCGGCTAAAGACTACTCGCAAATGGTGAAAAACATCTTGTGCTATCTTAAACATAGAGGTCATATGGTTTGATTCTTTCTCAATCCAATGATACTTGCTTGCAAGCCTCTTCTGATGCAGATTGGGGTGGTAGCTCCGATGACATGAAGTCAATTAGAGGGTATGCAATTCTTGATTCTAACTTGATATCTAGGAGTTCCAGAAAACAATGAACCATAGAGCATTCTTCCATAGAGTATGAGTATAAAGCTCTTGTTGATGCCACAGCCGAACTCATTTGGCTTGAGTCACTCTTTTAAGATCTTGGGTTCCCTCTTTAAGGTCCCCCATCCTTTGGTGTGATAATATTGGTGTCACTTATCTATCTGCACATCCGGTTTTCCATGCTTGTACCAAATATATTGAAATTGACTTCCACTTTGTCCGTGATCGTGTCACCCAACGACAGATTAGTGTGCAGTATATCTCCACAGCTCACTAACTTGTTGATACTTTCACCAAAGCTTTTCCTAAAGCAAGTTTTGTATTTTTACGAGACAAGTTGAAGATTTGCCATCTCGACTCTTCCACTTGTGGGGGGGTGTATCAAGCAAATATATGATACTATCATATTTGGAAGATTGATTTAGAATCTTATCTTTAGAAGTTAGAAAGTTTTCAATTTTATGTATTTCTTTTCTTGCAAGTAAATCTTCTAGAATGTACTATTGGTATATAATACCCACCTACGTTTAATGGAAACGTACAAAAATTTCTATTTCAACATGCCCCATCCTGCGACGGCTTGAGCCAACATTGACGATTTTGCTGTGCTCTGAAGCCATTAAGCGCCGCCCACTGCACCCCAGCTTCTGACTTGCACCTCTTGTAGCGTTTATAGTGCTACGCTTCATCTTGCATGGCTCCGGTTGACACGTCACCCAACCTGGGACAAATTCCTTGAATTCTTTGGTGATTCATTCGTTGACCCACGAAGGACTGCGACTCCGTATGGACTCCAGCAACGTCCAGCAAATTCACGAGTGTCCTTGAAGTGAAGTCATCATCCCAAAGTCAATTGTCGGTCCAGTCCACGTTTATTCTTTTCTGCAGATTTACTGACATCAAGCGTGCGACACATTTTGGGCATGTACTTCGTAAAGGACAGGCACCCCACTGCGGAGTCCACCCTGCCGTCATTACCACCGTGATCCCCGGACGAGTCAAGCCCACTGAGTCGACGGCCAACCTTGGCCGCGAGCCACCCGCCATCGATGCTCACGCTGCCGATTGGTGGTCATCCCCATTGCGATTCCCATGATCCATCGTTTGTCCGAATTCAGATTATCGTGAATTAGGAAAGGATCTCAATTAATTCGATTTTCATATGTCTCTTAGCCTAATTCATAAAATTGCGGTCTTGTTTGAATGTTCAATTGATATTGTCATTTACAAAAGAAATCTCTTGAATCCCCGTGAATTAGAAAATTTTCCTAATTTCACAATGTGCCATAATCATCAATCCGATCTCTTGCTTGATAGATGATTCACGATTGCATAGAAAATTGTCAATCGATCTCATGCTCAAGATATTATTCGCGATTACATGAAAAAATAACCAATCTGATTTCTTGCCCAAGATATGATTTGTTAATTAATCTCTGAAATTAGATATATATCAATAATATCTCACGTAATTTGATGTAGTCTTTGATGTGGGGTTTGATCTCATTCTATCTTGGTTTGATTTTAATTAGATACAATTATAGTAGTTTTTTTAGGATAGATTGCATATTTATTTTGGTTATTTTATACTTCCAAATTTAATGAAATACCAAAAATATCTTTTTAGAATAAATTGGATTTTCTTTTCTAGGATAGTTTGCATGTTTAAATGTTAGGCTTTATTAATTTCGAATTTCAATTAAAAAGAAAACACAAAAAAATCATGCGCATGTCTTGTAGAATTAGTTCACCTTTTGTTAAGAAATTGACAAATGTTTAGCAATCATTTAAATTAAAGTGCGTGACATGTTAGAATTGTTGCATTAATTTTTGCCTGTCATTAGATTAGATCATTTAATTAATGTCGCGCAATCATTTTAGTTAGGCATTTTTGTACATCATTGCACTGCATTGCACGTAGATTAGGTTTCATCTAAAAAGTGAAAACCTAATTTTTTTAGTAATTATGTGTTAATTAGAAATCATATCTAGGTTATTGATGTAATTTTCTAACTAACATTACGGATACTTTCAATACTTTGAGGTAAGTATTTCTTTCTTGTGCTCACAATTCATTTAATGCTTTGATTATTGAGTATTAAATAATTGTTGCACATTCATATGATCACCTTATATGTTAAGAGTAAAACAAAATGAATCCAAGATGCCTGTTAAACATTTTTTTTTTCAAAAAAAGAACGGCATCGAAAGAGTACTAGACAAATCTAGTGTACTCGAGTTCTCGTACCCAAAATCTCTGGATCATATGTGTAAAATAATTCTCCCGTTATTTTACGTAAGTATTTAATCGACCTACCACAAATTGATTAGTGACGACTTCATATTGAAAATGATTTGCATGTTAATAATATGAACCCTAAATTGTGAATTGATATGAGTTTAGGAGGGTCCGAGTTAAGTTTAGGTTTAATAATCCATTAACCGAACTCTTAGGTGGTCCAACCATCTTTGGGGAGGTCACGGCACTTTGTAAGTATGTGGACACCCTAGGTAGTTGATCTGCTCCTTGAAGTTGATTTACAAGAGTTGAACAGTGAGACTTGACCATCGCTCTTGCTTATCCACGGGAGGACATCCATTTCGCCGCTTGGAGGAGTGCTAGGGTTTCGATGTGAAGAGCTGATCGAACCTGAACGGAGCTCGCTTTACCGTCAACGAGGCTCGCCGTGGAGTCTCGGCACACCCACCATTAGTGGCAATAGTTTAGATCTTCAGCCCCGCAAATCAATTTCGTTGCTATTTGCCAACCCTTTTGCCACGATTTTGATTTTTGTGGCAAAAGAGTACTATTTCTCTTTGATTTTCTTTTTGGCAAAATTTTCATGGCTACAATGTCAATTTTCTTATAGAAGCCATTAGTGCAACGACTCTTTTTGAGCACCATCATGAAATTCCCGCATCCTTTATGGTCTTGTGACTAAATAAAAGTATACAAGATGGTTAACAACATGGAGATTCTTATCAAGAGAGTGGACCATAGAGATGCCCCTTGCACGATTGCTTTGAGTATTGGTCCAATGAAAAGACCTAAAATTTAGATGTGTGATACCCTGGATCAACTCACTTGAGGTTTTATCTGCTTTTGCCTATCCCAAGCCTCACAATTTTGTCCTTTGACGTATAGACCAGCACTTTCCCAAGAGACCCATCCTGATAGTGCTCTAGCATAGGTTCACTTAACAAAGCTTGCCGTTACGTCAAAAGGCGCTTCCATAAGTTAATTCAAGTTTTTGCATATATATTTTGGAATTGTTCTTCCCTTGTTTGGTGCATAGATCGATATATTTATACCCCCTTCACCATTTTAAAAGCAGTCAAGAGTCACTCCTTTGTCCAGGCTCTCTATCCTAGATGACCACTCCCCACACTCGTCGGATCGGGTCGTTACAAGATGTTTCTAACGCACATTAATCTGTTATTTTGCATCATCCTTTTGCAACTCTTTTACATTTGATTATGACAGGTCGTCGTAATGGCATTAAATAATTTCACGTCATATTATAATGTTTTACTCTTAATTACGAGAAAGGTAGTTGTCCGGTACATGTGGCTACCGGGAAGTGGCCGGAAAAATTGGGTCAATGCGTTCATTGTCTACTAGTCTAGTAGTCTAAGGCATTTGTTTCTTCAATGGACCCCACGGGCAAGATCAAGGAAAAGAAAAGGACTTAGCAATTTAAACTTAGCAATTTGTTTAACTTGACCTAAGAAATAGCAATAATTCCAAGCTCCAATGTTATGCAAGAGTTGTCCATTGATCAATGGCTTTCATGGAATGCCAAATATTATATTTGGACATTGCAACTTTTGAAAGTTAGCCATCTAATAAGTAAATCCGCTCTCTCTCTCTTTTTTTTTTCCCTTTTCAATCATTGGATGAAGATGAACTTCAAGCTTGGGGAGAAGTTACTGGAAAAAGCGGCAGCGGCCGCAGTGACTCGCCTCTGGTGGCAACCGGTGAACGAAGAAACCCTTCTCCACGATCACCCTCTCCTCTGTCGCTGGGGTCTACGATCGCACTCGCCTCCACCGCCGCCCTAGACGACGATCAGTTGAATTGGTCGAGTGTGAGCAATGTGATGGAGTTGAGGATTACGAAGGGAAAACAGAGGATAATCGGAGAGAGAGGATCGAGGTTCTGGCATCAGGACTGGGTAGCGAGCGGGTTAATACGTAAGCTCTTGACTCGACAAACTGATCTTAATAAAACATCGCTTTACTGTAATTTCATTAGGGGCAGACAACAGTGTTAACACTATCTAAAAAGTTGGATATGTATTGGTCCCCAAAACGGTACGGATGTCACTTATCACATATTTTCATCCATAGACTGCCACATGTTCAACACAATTAACATATAATATGAAAGTAAGCCGAGACTCAAGTAAACTGATACTCTCTCTCTCTCCTCTCTCCCCAACACCTCACTCATTTCTAGTGCTAACTTCAGTATCAGAGGCCAAATCCTAGCACAAAAACCCGGATGTCCTAACCAATTTGTTGTGGTGTAGACCAGCTTCTCACGGACCAAACTCGTGGTTCCCAGTTCTAGCTCCATATGTCTCCTATCTTGTTTTCTGTCAGCAAGAAGTGACCCACAGCTTTGGAAGAATTTTAGGCAAACGACAATAAATCGACAGACGGGCAAGGGAGTGAATATAGGAAAAGGAGGGTCAAAGAAGGGCCGAAATCACGATTTGTCGCTTGAGTTCAACTTAAGGGAACGAATCTCTAATTTTGTCGCCTTTAAGGAATGACCTGAGGCAATAGACTTAAGAACTTGTTGCCTTTGGTTGACCCTAAAGCAAAAAACTTAATAATTTGTCGTCTTTGGTTGACTCTAAGCTGACAAAAACTCTATTTTGTCGTTTTTGGGCAACGTGATGTTTCGTCGCCTTTGAGGTAACCTTTTTGTATGCAAAAGATAATCTCTGTATTAAGAGGGGTGCACCCCCTCTTTTATATCATTTATTGTCACTCAAATAAACCGACTGACAAATACATTAAGCACAAGTACAACCTTTTCTCTCTTGGAAACCGGAACGACGATAGCACTCAACGACAATAGAAGCCAGGGAGACACGGTGGGGAGTTTACCTGGGTCCTGGGGCTCTGCACTTGGGCTGGAATGCGAAAGGTCCGACTGAGTATATGGTGAACGGGAGCTTGATGGAAGGCTTGTCCCACCTCAAGGAGGTGCCGGTCAATCCGCTGTTGAGATTAGATGGCTGACTGCATGAGGGGATTGGAGATGAGACCAAGAAGACCCTGCACTTGTGGATGGCGAAGGTCGTGACCGTCAACGGAGCTTGGAGGAAGAAGTAGTGAAGAGAAGTGGGTGATTTGGGTCTCCTAGAGGAAGAATTTATAGAGGGTTTATGGAGTGATTCTGAGGGATTTTTTTCCCCTGATAAGACCGCACTGTTATAATGCTAGGGTAAGGTGGAATTAATTAAGGTTAAACTTATGAGTGCCCTTTTGTGACCGTTCCGCATATTGCGATCTTAAGGACACTTGCTCAATTGACATATTAGATGATCCAGTTGATTGAACATGACTAATGATAAGAAGAGGCAATTATACTTGTTGAATAAGGGTTTGCTCCAATGTAATTTAGAATGAGTTGATTTTGGAGTTATTTTAGTATGTTAAAAGGGGGCACTTTTATATGGTAACCATGTATAGAGAATAGTCTTATTTGTAGTCATCACACGAACAAATTGTAGTCGATAACGAAAATGGACCCTGGAAAAATCAAAATGTAAGATGAGTAACTTTATTTAGCTGTACAATTAACAGGACAATGACGATAATATTATAGGATAAATGCGATGATCAAAGGATGCATTCTCATCTTCGTCTTCACCTCTGTCATTCAAGCTTGTGAGTCAATCTCGTCGATTCTCCGGGACTTCTTCTTCTTTTTTTTTTTTTTTTTTTTTTTGGGTAAAGGTAAGAGATATATTGAGGAAATGCCAAATGTACAAAAAATCTCATCACCAGAAACTTACACTCCAAATGCAGGAACAAAAGGAGTGGAAGGGTGACGAGATGAAAAAGCCGCAAAATGCAGCACAAACACTAAAACACCTAGCCAAAAAGAAGCACGGCATGGTCAAAACGGCTACAAAAGACGCCACAGGCGAGGAAGAGGTCACCGTCGGAACGAACTACCTACGGGTCCCTAGTGAAAATAATCGGGTCTAGGCCCCAACTTCTTTGCAATATTTTGTTTCTGAAATTATCTTCAACATTCCTGAAGGTGATAGCCTTGTCTCAGACCACTTTGAAGAAGTGGTTCTTCATGGCGGGACCGTCAAGGGTTGGTCTCTAAAGATGATGTTATTCTGTTTTTCCAAATGATATGACAAAGCATGCCAAAGGAAAAATGGGCAATGCACTTGTAGAAATCTTTACCCATCAAATAGGTAGCGGCCCAACGGAGGTTCTCCCTCCAAGTTCTGTTACGCCAAGGCAAATTGCATCTGGAAGCCCAAAAGAAAGCAACGCCAGCCGTGACACAGCAATCAAAAAACATGTGATCAATAGAGTCAGGCATACTCTTACAAAATGCACAGGCAGCACTTCCAATTCTATCATAGGATAGAAGGAGAGCTTGGGTTGGAAGTCTGCACTTGGCAATGAGCCAAAGATTAAGCTGATAGCGAGGTATGGCATTGTCCCACACGAAGGAGTGCCAATGGACCCGCAATCTCTTCTTCCTGATGGAGTTCCACGTCGTTGCCACCGTGAACCGGCCCGAAGAGCTTTCTTGCCAGCAAAAATGATCCGGGTCACCCGACAGGACTGGGAGAGGATGACCCCACAATTCAAGTACCGTCCTGAGAGCTTGGCCAGCATCTGAAAAGAGGTCAGTAACACAGGCCTGCCTAGAGAGCCCTAAGCTGTAGATAAGTGAATCTGAGAAGAGCAGGTTCAGAGGCCCCTTAGGGTGCCAATTATCAAACCAAAGAGAGGTTGTTCGACCATCGCCAATTTTCCAGTAGAAGGCCATACAAGAATCACTTCTCAGGTTCAACAACCTCTTCCAGGCCCAGGAGCAACAGGTTGGCTTCCTAGCAACCCAAAAGTTTTTATTCTTTAAGAAAGTGAAATGAACCCACCTACATCGCGGTGCTTCCTTATCGAGAACAAGAGCTAGATATGCTTTAGCATGACAGCTTTATTGCAATCTTGGAGCCTCCTGATACCTAGTCCTCCTTCAACCTTTGGAAGCTAAACTTCATCCCAAGCTATCTTAGCACCACCTCTGCCCAGATCCGGACCTTTCCACAGGAACTGTCTGAGGATTTTCTCTATCTGCTCCACCACAGCTATAGGTAAAACAAATACACTAACCCAGTAGGCTTATATAGCATGAAGAACTGACCTGATAAGTTGAAGCCGTCCAGCAAGAGAGAGGAAACGATGAGTCCAAGACTGAATCCTTACAGTGATGCGGTTGACAAGGGCACAATAGTCTGCTTTGCTGATCCTCGAAGTGATTATAGCAATGCCCAGGTACCAAACCGGCAAGTTTCCTTTTCGAAAACCCAACTCTAAGAGAATACCATTCTCTAAGGAGGGTGCACCACCCGCCAAAAAAATTTCACTCTTGCACGGGTTAGGACAAAGGCCACTCCAAGAGGAAAATATATGAAGACCTTCCTTGAGGAGAGCCACCGTAGGAAGGTGAGCCTCACAAAAAAGGAATACATCATCTGCAAAAAAGAGATGTGAAAGACCCGTTGCCTTACACTTCCAGAAGAACTTGAAATCAGGCCTCAAAGAGTATCTAAGAATGATCCTTGAAAGCACCTTTATAACCCGTTGCCTTCCAGGACTTCTTCTTAGTTTGTCACGTATTTAAAAAACAAGCTACAGGGCCGGTTTTGACGAGCCAAAAACAACGGAAGTAGAACACTATTTGTTGCCTAGCCTAGCTAATTCACATGCACAATACGTTGTGAGATTTCTTGAATTTCTAATCTGGCATCCTTCCGGTCTATACGATAAAGTGTTTTGGACTCTGCATTAACGTGGACACAACTACTCTTTATTAAAATGGAGAAACATAGAACAAAGGGTGACTCCAGATTATGAGGTTCCGGATCTGCGGGTCTGGTGCACAACACACGTTTTAACTTAGGAGAAATGACACAGTGTTTTCAGGCGCTCAGTCCTTGGTTCTTCCTTGCACCAGTCGCATCATTCCATCTAGAGTTTCTGCAGCTGAGAGTGGTCTTCATTTGGGCTTCCTTCCATTTCATCTCTCATTCATGAACTTCAAGTTTCCAACTGACATCCCGATTTTCCAATTCTAATTTCAATAAATTGAGACGGTCATTTCGTTGGCACGCATATAGTTCCTTTCCTTGAGTCGGCCACTCATGCGAAAACTAGTCTATAAGGTGAAGCCGTTAAGAGATTCTGATGCATCAGACTCGAGAATTTGATCAGGAAGCGACCTTTCGACCGAGATAATCTGCAAGGGTCATTACGGCACAAATAAAAATCGATTAGAGATCGGAGATAGGTCGGCTCGACAGAGGCATGTGATCAGGTAATCACACCAGATCGCACAATTCTTGTCGATCGGCACTGGACCGACTTTTCTATCGATTGGATACCCTATGCCCGTATTTGAAACTTTGAGATTACCCCTACAACCGAAAATTGCTAATGTGTCAAAGATGTACATTGTGGCTTGAATTGATCAACCACATGTCAAATGCATAAAAAATTTCTAAAAGCTACCCGGTAGATCAGGATGCACTAGTATCGTGCCAAGGTGAAATTAACCGTGAAATTGAGATCGAATTCTGAGATTGGGAGTCATGGTGTGTCACAAATCTTATTAGGAACATTGGATTAATTTATGGATTTTAATTGGACTCAATTGGAAGAGGATTGAATGGAATTAAAGAATTTAGCTCACAAGATTCTATGCCTCGGCGGAAAATGAAATTGAACCTATTGGACTAAAGTTGTGGAAGGTTGGAGTTAGTGGATGGTGACATCACAAGTGATGTCATGGGGGAGGCTAGATTGGCTAGGGTGGTGACAAGTGGATGGTGGGGATGAGCTCTTGGAAAGGTGGGCTTTCACTTCATCTTCTTCCTTGAATCAAGGGACTTGGTTGGATTTTGAAAAGATGAGAGAGAGTGGAGAAAACCGGCCGGTTGAGCTTGCCCGACGCCCCCTTCGTCCGCCCCCTTCGCCCGCTCGATCGCCGCCGCTCACCGTTCGCCACCGGAGCTCGCTGTCGCCGCTCGTCGGCGCACGACCGCGCGCTGTCCCGCGTGCAAGCTGCCCCGCCTCCGTCCGGCGAGCCTCCAGCGTCGTCGTCCCTCCTCGCCAGCAGTTGATCGTCGTCGCCAGAGCCTCCATCACTGCCATTCGTCACCGCTAGTTGCCGTCCCGAGCCCTAGCTGCTTTCGTCGGTCCTCCTCTGCCTTTCCTCCGCCCGATCAGCCGCCGTGTCGCGTTCCTCCAAGCTCGGTCAGTGGCTGGAAGTTCCAGCAAGATCCGACCCTTCCAAGCTCGATTTGGCCGCCTTTTAGTTCTCATTTGGTGTTCATCTATGTAGGTTTGTGGTCGGCGTCGTCGTGCTCTTCGCCGGAGACTCGTCGGAAAGCGATTGCGGTGAGTTTAGCTCACTAAATCTTGATTAGTGGGTTAATGATGCCTTAAGTGTGTTTAGCTTAGGTTGATTGAGATTAGGTTGTTAGATTAGTTTATTTAGATGTGGATTAGACTAAGGTGATTAATTAAGGTAAAGTATGTTTAGTTTAAAGGTTAAGTAGGTTTATTTTAATATAAGCTTTGATGTGACTTAAAGGAATTTGTTTATGATTTAAATAAATGTTTCGAAATTATTGGATTATTTAATAATATATTATATTCCGAAAATCATTAAAATATTATTATTTATAAAAAAAACTGAAAAAATTATTTTTTATCCTAATTGCTCAGAATTTCGTGCCGATCGCCGCTGTATGTTTAGAATTTGAAATTGATGAATGGTTAATGCAAATTGAGTGTTGATTGTGGAAAATATGGATTTTATTTAGAAAATCTCAAATGTCGGGTTTGGCATCGAAATTGGATTTTTAAATATTAATATTGTAATTGGGGTATGTGAGTGATGTGCAAAGTGTCTTGGGTTGATTATGAGTTGTTGTATGATAATTAAGAGGAATTGTCTTGAGCTATTGAGCTGGAATTGCCCCTATATGGGATGCCTCATACAACGGATGCGGGTCGCAGTTGATTCTGGGCCCATGCTTCTTTGGGAACGCCGTCGATGTACTGACGAAGCCGCGCTCCAAGGCGGGGAGTGATGTGAGTGATGTGCAAAGTGTCTTGGGTTGATTATGAGTTGTTGTATGATAATTAAGAGGAATTGTCTTGAGCTATTGAGCTGGAATTGCCCCTATATGGGATGCCTCATACAACGGATGCGGGTCGTAGTTGATTTTGGGCCCATGCTTCTTCGGGAACGCCGTTGATGTATTGACGAAGCCGCGCTCCAAGGCGGGGAGGCGATGCCTGGCTATATGTCAGTAGATAGCCGAACTGCGAGTAAGCTATGCCATTGTGTGGCAGTGAATAATGATTGGAACGCTTGCTGTGATTGCGAATTAAGTGAAATTGATTGTGTTCCAATGGTTTAAGTCCATGTTATTACCTGTAATTGAGTGATATAAATTGTACTAATCTGTAGGAAGGCAAGAAGGCGAGGTAAGTCTTCTGTGCTATGTGGCTAGACCACTCTAGGGCGTATTTTCTTTCTAATAGGGGTTTAGGAGGGGTGACATTGCTGAGACAATGTCTCATCCCAGTTTGGGGAAAATATTACAGGACCGTAGATGGCGGGACCCCTGGAGAAGAATGGTATCCTAGTGCAGATCATCGAGCAAGTGCACAACTTCCCTGATCCTGGGAGCCATTGGGTCTACGAGCTGATCAGGACTACCGTATGGATTCAGGAGACCGAAGATGTTAGGGTACCCCATAGGTTTAGGGCTTGGTTCCGTTTTGGGGCCAATGGCTTTAGGATTGGTTCACTTGACAGTTTTGATATTCCACTGGCTGTGATGGATGCTATTCTGGGTGAGGGTGTAGCTGACTTTTCTAATGGTAGGGTGGACAACCCATCGTCTCCGGACCTAGGGCAGTCAGATGTGGAAGATGTGGGATCGACGAACGAGTCCGATTAGTAGTTATAGGACTGTTACTCTTTTTGGTGGACCGATCCATGTTGTGTAGACTGACCCTTTTTTATGCACATAAACTCTGACCCATTTTTGGTGCATATAGTCTCTAGATCTTGTTGGTGTATGTAAACCCTGGACTCATGATATATGAAAGTATGTTGGTTTGATTTTGAATTGATCTTTCCTGCTGTCCTATCCCGTATGTTTTTTATAGGAGTTTCTTAGCACGTTTCGCATGCGCATAATAATTAAATTGGGTCGGCGACACTACCTGGGAATGTCGCATATACATGAACATGGCGGGTTGTTCACGTGTCTCGGGGTTCGGCGCGTGACAACCCCGTTTAAGTGGTATTAGAGCATGGTTCATGTATGGAGTGATAAGGTGCGTGGGAGTCATGGGATAGTTGGTAGGAAAGGCTTTGATTATACTGATGCAAGTGATTGTTAGTTGTTTGTTAACTTGTTGTGAGGTCACTCAGATTCTAATGTGGTATTAGAATTTGTAAATAGGCATCTATATTGAGCCTTTAGCATGAGTGACCGAGTGCCGAGAGTTGCTAGAAAGAGAGCAGTAGGCCCCGTGTTTCAAGGTGGGTCGCTGATAAGGGTCGGTGCTTGAGGTGCCCTGGGAAGAGCGTAGGCTGAGGCCAGTGCGAGTGGTGTAGCGTCGCCTCCAGATGATGTAGTAGCCCCTGAGGATCCGAGGTTTGTTGGAATCTTGCAGATGCTTGAGTTGATGGGTGACAGACTAGACCAGCAGGCCGCCGCTTCAGCCGCCGCTATCGCCGCTGCCACCAATGCTACTAATGCCGCCAATGCTGCTGCCGCCGCTAATGCCGCCAATGCTGCTGCCGCTGCTAATGTTACCAATGCTGCTAATGCCGCCAATGCTACTGCCACTGCAGCTACTACCGTACCTGCTGCCGCCGTACCAGTCGCTGAACCTAAAGTGGAACCTGATGAAATTCCACCTGAGGACGTGGCCGCTGGGAGACTTAGGCAAAAGTTGGTACAACATTTTCTGAGGTTGAATCCGCCAACGTTCACGGGAGCGGGAGATCCCGAAGCTGCAACACTATGGGTCCAGGAACTAGGGAATGCCTTTGAGTTACTGATGTGCACTAAAGCAGAGAAAGTCGTACTGGCAGCCTATCAGTTGAGGGGGATCGCAGCCACATGGTGGAAGACTAATAAAGGGATAGTGCTCCCTAAGGGTGTAGCTCCAGAGTGGAATGCGTTTCTTGAGGTCTTCAATGAGAAGTACTTTTCTGATTGTGCTAGAGAGTTGAAGATGGCGGAGTTCCAGCGCCTTCGTCAAGGTACAATGATGGTCAATCAGTATGAAGCGAAGTTTGCTGAACTGTCACAGTATGCCCCTGAGTTAGTTCAGAAACTGGCAGACCGAGCTCGAAGGTTTAGAGATGGGCTTCGGCCGGAGGTGAGGAGCTTTTTGGTACCATTAGATCTGAAGGAGTACAAGGATCTTTATAAGCGGGCCCAACTGATTGAGAAAGACCAGAATGAGAGAGCTGCCGCATCTGGGTCACGGTTTAATTCGAACAGAGAAGGTAATCGGTTTGGGAAGAGGCCGATGTCTGGAGGAAGATATCCTGTTCCACTCAACAGGAAGGGTGGGATAGGGAAAGCATCACCAAACCATCATGGAGTGTGTCATTCATGTGGAAGACGACATGGTTCAGCCCCATGTCCCTCTAGGACAGGTGCCTGTTATGAGTGTGGCCAGCAGGGTCATATATCCAGGAATTGCCCCAGGAATCAGATGGGACAACGTCAGTTGGCACCACCGCCACCGTTGGGTCAGAACAGAGGAGTCGCGCCGCAGATCATGCCGCAGGGTGGATTGAACCGACCTCCAGCTCAAGGAAGGACTTATGCGATCACCAGAGGACAGGCGGAGGATGCGCCTAACGTGATCACAGGTATGGTCTTACTGAACGACCAACCTGCTTATGCTTTATTTGATCCTGGAGCTTCTCATTCATTTATAGCTAAAAGATATGTTAAGATGGTAGAATTAATTCGAGTTGTTGGAGTGTGATTAGCATATCTACGCCGTTGAAGGATAAGGTGTTAGCTACAGTGGGTTGTCTTGGTTGCAAGTTAGTGATTGGTGAGCGAGAGGGGAGGATAGACTTGATAGTCCTAGCCATGTTTGATTTTGATGTGATAATTGATATGTATTGGCTCACCAAGCAACGAGCTAAAATGGACTGTTATCGCAAGGCGATTCAGTTTAACCCGTTAGGGGGTGAGAGTTTCGAATTTATTGGGAGTCGTGGAGGACCCTTGGTTTCCTTAATCTCATCGCTCGAAGCAACTCGCTTGCTAGGCAAGGGTTGCCAAGGTTACCTGGCGACTATCGTGGACACGACAGTGGAGGAGTTAAAGATTGAAGATATTGCAGTGGTACAAGAGTTCCCAAACGTGTTCCCGAAAGAGTTGCTAGGTTTGCCGCCAGAGAGAGAGATAGAGTTTGTGATTGAATTAGCCCACAAGACAGAGCTGATCTCTAAAGCTCATTATCGGATGGCCTTATCAGAACTTAAGGAACCGAAGGTGCAGATGCAAGAGTTGTTGGATAAATGATTTATTCGTCCTAGTGCATCACCTTGGGGAGTGCCAGTTCTGTTCGTAAAGAAGAAGGATGATTCATTGCGCTTGTGCATCGACTATCGTCAACTCAATCAGGTAATGATTAAGAACAAGTATCCATCGCCGAGATTGATGACTTGTTTGATCAGCTTCAAGGAGCGTCGATATTTTCTAAGATCGACTTGAGGACAGGGTATCATCAGTTAAGGATCAAGAAGGAAGACATATTGAAGTCGGCGTTTCGCACCCGATACGGCCATT
Source organism: Eucalyptus virginea (assembly GCA_014182375.1). Taxonomy (NCBI): domain Eukaryota; kingdom Viridiplantae; phylum Streptophyta; class Magnoliopsida; order Myrtales; family Myrtaceae; genus Eucalyptus; species Eucalyptus virginea. Next base: position 43,650,649 of record CM024518.1, read on the forward strand.
ATGAGTTTACTGTGATGCCGTTTGGGTTGACCAACGCCCCAGCTGCTTTCATGGATCTGATGAATCGAGTGTTCAGAGAGTACTTAGATCAGTTTGTAATTGTTTTCATCGACGACATCCTGGTGTATTCAAGGAGTACTGAGGATCATGAAACGCACTTAAGGATAGTGCTTCAAACGTTGAGAGATAACGAGCTGTACGCCAAGTTGAGTAAGTGCGAGTTTTGGCTGACTCGTGTGGCTTTCCTAGGTCATGTCATCTCCGGAGAAGGAATCTTAGTGGACCCAGCAAAGATTGAGGCAGTGATCAACTGGCCAAGACCGACGACAGTGACAGAAATCAGAAGTTTTCTAGGTTTAGCAGGGTATTACAAACGGTTTGTGGAAGGGTTTTCAGGGTTAGCATTGCCGATGACGAGACTGCTGAAGAAGGAAGAGAAATTTGTGTGGACGGATAAGTGCGAGAGTAGTTTCCAAGAGCTTAAGCATAAGCTAACTACCGCACCTGTGCTTACTATTCCATCTGGTCCAGGAGGGTTTGAGATCTACAATGATGCGTTGTTTAAAAGATTGGGTTGCGTGTTGATGCAGCATGGTAGGGTTGTTGCATATGCATCCCGTCAGTTAAGACCTCACGAGTTGAATTATCCGACGCATAACTTGGAGCTTGCAGCGATCATCTTTGCCCTGAAGATTTGGAGGCATTATCTGTGCGGAGAAAGATTCCAGATCTTCACTGACCATTAGAGTCTCAAGTACCTATTCTCTCAGAAGGAGTTGAATATGAGACAGCAACGATGGATGGAGCTCTTGAAGGACTATGACTGTGAGATTTTGTATCACCCAGGAAAGGCGAATAAGGTTGCCGATGCACTGAGTAGGAAGTCTTCAGTTGCTTAAATGGTACTCAAGGAATGGGGTCTAATTGAGAGAGCACGAGATTCAGATTTCAAGTTTGAGGTAGGCCACCTTTCGAATCTTGTGGCCACCCTTAGAATCGAGCCGGAAGTGCAGGTCAGAATCAGGACGCTTCAGTAGATAGATCTAGATGTTCAGAAAATCCTGCAAGAGGATGCAGAGAAAAGGAAGGCTGACTTTCATATTTCTGAGAATGGAACATTGAGGTTCCAAGGACGATTGGTTGTACCTGATGATGTGGAGCTTAGAGAAGAGATTCTATCAGAAGCGCATCGTAGCCGTTACAGCATTCATCCTAGTAGTACCAAAATGTATCAGAATCTGTGTCAACACTTCTGGTGGCGTGGCATGAAGGTAGACATCGCCAAGCATGTCGCCAAGTGTTTGACATGTCAGTAAGTGAAAGCTCAGTATTGCAAATCGGGAGGACTTCTACAACCTTTCGAGATCCCATAATGGAAATGGGAGAATATCACGATGGACTTCGTGACGGGACTACCGAGGAGCCAGAGAGGAAATGATTCGATTTGGGTAGTGGTCGACAGACTGACAAAGTCGGCTCACTTCATTGCAGTTCGAAGGGACTTGAGTTTGGATAGACTCGCAGATCTGTATGTGCGTCAGGTGGTTCGTATGCATGGAGTGTCAGTTACAATTACTTCAGACAGAGACCCGAGGTTCACCGCCGCTTTTTAAAAGAGCTTGCAATTCGCTTTAGGAACGAAGCTGCAGTACAGTATGGCCTATCACCCGCTGACTGATGGCCAGTCTGAGAGGACAATTCAAACTCTCGAGGACATACTGCGAGCTTGCGTCTTGGACTTCAAAGGAAGCTGGGAGGAACAGCTTCATCTGGTCGAGTTTTCCTACAACAACAGTTATCAGCAGAGTATTCAGATGGCTCCTTTTGAAGCATTGTATGGCAGAGCATGTAGAATGCCAGTGTGTTGGGAGAAATTCAGGAAAGAAAGATCACCGGTCCAGAGTTGGTTCAGCAGTCAATGGAGGCAGTTGCAGTCATCAGAAACAGATTAAAAACCGCTCAGAGCCGTCAGAAAAGTTATGCCGATAAGCGTCGAAGACCATTGGAGTTACAAGTTGGTGAGCACGTCTTTCTAAAGGTGTCACCGATGAGAGGTACTTCCCGCTTTGGCAAAAAGGGGAAACTGATTTCGAGATACGTAGGTCCCTTTGAGATTTTGGAAAGAATAGGGACTCTGACGTATTGTCTTGCACTACCGCCGAGGTTGGCACAAGTGCATGACGTCTTTCACGTGTCGATATTAAGGAAGTATGAACTTGATCCGGCACACATTCTAAATTTTGAGGAATTAGACGTGGATGACAGGGTGTCGTACGTTAAAAGCTTGGTTCAGATCATGGACCGCAAGGAGCAGGTTTTGCGCACCAAGACCATCCCGTTGGTCAAAGTGGTCTGGCAACACCACGGCACTGAAGGAGCAACTTGGGAAACCAAAGATTCGATGAGAGAATTGTACCCTCACCTTTTTGCTTCAGATGTGTAAGGATTTAAATTTCGAGGACGAAATTTTTATAAGAGGAGAAGAGTTGTGACATCCCGATTTTCCAATTCTAATTTCAATAAAATGAGACGGGCATTTCGTTGGCACGCATATAGTTCCTTTCCTTGAGTCGGCCACTCATGCAAAAACTAGTCTATAAGGTGAAGCCGTTAAGAGATTCTAATGCATCAGACTCGAGAATTTGATCAGGAAGCGACCTTTCGACCGAGATAATCTGCAAGGGTCATTACGGTACAAATAAAAATCGATTAGAGATCGGAGATAGGTCGGCTCGACAGAGGCATATGATCAGGTGTGGGTGATTCCACCGGATCGCACAATTCTTGTCGATCGGCACTGGACCGACTTTTCTATCGATTGGGTACCCTGTGCCCGTATTTGAAACCTTGAGATTACCCCGACAACAGAAAATTGCCAATGTGTCAAAGATGTACATTGTGGCTTGAATTGATCAACCACATGTCAAATGCATAAAAAATTTCTAAAAGCTACCCGGTAGATCATGATCCGCTAGTATCGTGCCAAGGTGAAATTAACCGTGAAATTGACATCGAATTCTGAGATTGGGAGTCATGGCGTGTCACAAATCTTAGTAGGAACATTGGATTAATTTATGGACTTTAATTGGACTCAATTGGAAGAGGATTGAATGGAATTGAAGAATTTAGCTCACAAGATTCTATGCCCCGGCGGAAAATGAAATTGAACCTATTGGACTAAAGTTGTGGAAGGTTGGAGTTAGTGGATGGTGACATCACAAGTGATGTCATGGGGGAGGCTAGATTGGCTAGGGTGGTGACAAGTGGATGGTGGGGATGAGCTCTTGGAAAGGTGGGCTTTCACTTCATCTTCTTCCTTGAATCAAGGGACTTGGTTGGATTTTGAAAAGATGAGAGAGAGTGGAGAAAACCGGCCGGTTGAGCTTGCCCGACGCCCCCTTCGTCCGCCCCCTTCACCCGCTCGATCTCCGGCGCTCGCCGTTCGCCACCGGAGCTCGCCGTCGCCGCTCGTCCGCGCACGACCGCGCGCTGTCCTGCGTGTGAGCTGCCCCGCCTCCATCCGCCGAGCCTCCAACGTCGTCGTCCCTCCTCGCCAGCAGCTGCTCGTCGTCGCCGGAGCCTCCATCACCGCCGTTCGTCGCCGCTAGTTGCCGTCCCAAGCCCTAGCTGCTTTCGCCAATCCTCCTCTGCCTTTCCTCCGCCCGATCAGCCACCGTGCCGCCTTCCTCCAAGCTCGGTCAATGGCTGGATGTTCCAGCAAAATCTGGCCCTTCCAAGCTCGATTTGGCCGCCTTTTAGTTCTCATTTGGTGTTCATCCATGTAGGTTTGTCGTCGGCGTCGTCATGCTCTTCGCCGGAGACTCGTCGAAAAGCGATTCTGGTGAGTTTAGCTCACTAAACCTTGATTAGTGGGTTAATGATGCCTTAAGTGTGTTTAGCTTAGGTTGATTGAGATTAGGTTGTTAGATTAGTTTATTTAGATGTGGATTAGATTAAGGTGATTAATTAAGGTAAAGTATGTTTAGTTTAAAGGTTAAGTAGGTTTATTTTAATATAAGCCTTGATGTGACTTAAAGGAATTTGTTTATGATTTAAATAAATGTTTCGAAATTATTGGATTATTTAATAATATATTATATTCCAAAAATCATTAATATATTATTATTTATAATAAAAAAACTCGAAAAATTATTTTTGATCCTAATTGCTCAGAATTTCGTGCCGATCGCCGCTGTATGTTTAGAATTTGAAATTGACGAATGATTAATGTAAATTGAGTGTTGATTGTGGAAAATATGGATTTTATTTAGAAAATCTCAAATGTCGGGTTTGGCATCGAAATTGGATTTTTAAAGATTAATATTGTAATTGGGATATGTGAGTGATGTGCAAAGTGCCTTGGGTTGATTATGAGTTGTTGTGTGATAATTAAGAGGAATTGTCTTGAGCTATTGAGCTGGAATTGCCCCTATATGGGATGCCTCATACAACGGATGTGGGTCACAGTTGATTCTGGGCCCATGCTCCTTCAGAAACGCCGTCGATGTACTGACAAAGCTGCACTCCAAGGTGGGGAGGCAATGCCTGGCTATATGTCAGTAGATAGCCGAACTGCGAGTAGGCTATGCCCTTGTATGGCAGTGAATAATGATTGGAACGCTTGCTGTTATTGCGAATTAAGTGAAATTGATTGTGTTCCAATGGTTTAAGTCCCTATTATTACCTGTGATTGAGTGATATGAATTGTACTAATCTGCAGGAAGGCAAGAAGGCGAGGTAAGTCTTCTGTGCTGTGTGGCTAGACCACTCTGGGCGTATTTTCTTTCTAATAAGGGTTTAGGAGGGGTGAACTTGCTGAGACAATGTCTCATCCCTGTTTGGGGAAAATATTACAGGACCGTAGATGGCGGGACCCCCGGAGAAGAATGGTATCCCAGTGCAGATCATCGAGCAAGTGCACAACTTCCCTAATCTTGGGAGCCATTGGGTCTACGAGCTGATCAGGACTACCGTATGGATTCAGGAGACCGAAGATGTTAGGGTACCCCATAGGTTTAAGGCTTGGTTCCGTTTTGGGGCCAATGGCTTTAGGATTGGTCCACTTGACAGTTTTGATATTCCACTGGCTGTGATGGATGCTATTCTGGGTGAGGGTGATGGGGTGTGGACAACCCATTTCGATGGTAGGGTGGACAACCCATCGTCTCCGGACTTTTTAGTGGACCGATCCATGATGTGGAAGATGTGGGATGCACAAACGAGTCCGATTTTAGTAGTTATTGGTGTATGTAAGCCTTGATTGATCCTATTTTTGGTTTGGACCGATCCATGTTGCGTAGACTAACCCTTTTTGATGCACATAAACTCATGACCCATTTTTGGTGCATATAGTAATTACATGATAGATCTTACATATTGTATTGGTATATGTAAACCCTAGATTGATGATATTGAAAGTATGTTGGTTTGATTTTTTGAATTGATCTTTTAGTCAAAACTAGAGTTGTGGTGAAATCCTATCCCGTATGTTTTTTTATAGGAGTTTCTTAGCGATTGACGATTTCCGCATGCACATAATAATTAAATGGGGTCGGAACATTAGACAGGTGAATCTAAGTTAAGGCACTTGACTTATGGAAACCCATATGGGTGGTAGAACATGACCAAATCTTTGTGGAGATTTGTCCAACGATTAGCTTGGACTAGGAGAAGTATAAAAGGTCTTGAAATTGAAAGAAATAATCACTTTTCAAGAGAATTGAAGCTTTAAATTCCAAAGTCTGAAGAGTGTCCTATGATTAAACATATTTGATTCTTCTTAGTGGAATCCAACTAATATGTTGTAGCACGAAAGAGCAGACATAGGCTTGCAAAAGCCGAACCACTACAATTTTTTGTGTGCAATTCTCTATCCCTTACTCTTTTTAATTATTGTGATAGAATTGCACACCGGCAAGATCTTACCATTTCACTTTCTACACCAGTAGTTGTTTCGTTGTAATATTTCTTTAAATTCTTTCATTTCCATGTAGGTGATAGTTCTAGTCATAACAATTGGTATCAGAGCTTGGTTACTCTTAATTGAAGTGTTTTATTACTTTTGAGTTAACGATCTTTTCAATGGCTAGTAATGTTACACTAGGTCTAATGGGAAGCCAAATTAATACAAGGCCTCCGTACTTCGATGGAAAAGACTACAACATTTGGAAGAACAAGCTAAAAGCATTCATCATATCCAAGGATCCCTTGGAGTGGGATGTTTTTTTGAAAGGCATACCTGAACTTTCTTTGTCCAAAGAAGAAGGTGAAAAACCATAAACCTTAGCCTTATTTGATGCGGACATCACCAAAAAAGAAGCACTAGATGCTAAAGTTGTTGTTGTTGTTGTTTTTTTTTTTTTTTTTGGTAACTCGGGAACTGTCGTACAGCCAGTAGCCAGCGACGTAAACCCAAGGGGGCACTAGCGCGAGGACCCACCTCCCATGGCACCCAACTTAAGTCGTGCAATGTGACGAGGAGGGGAATCGAACCCTGGCCGTTGTGTGGCCAATGTGCGCCCTAACCAACTCGCCCACCATGGGGTGGGCGATGCTAAAGTTGTTTATTCGTTGTTTATTCGTTATATTGTACATTATCTCCATATGAATATAATTGAATTTCCTCATGTGAATCAACAAAATAAATTTGGGATAGGTTGCAGGTGACATACAAAGAAACTGATCGGGTTAAGGAGACGAAGATAAACATTATTCTCCAACAATATAAAGCCTTCAAGATGAAACTTGAAGAATCCATTACTGACATGTTTAGCAGATTTACTGACATTGTCAATGGATTGACATACCAAGGGTAACTTGTATCAGACCTAATGAAAGTGAACAAGATTCTTTGATTATTATCAAAGGAGTGTAATAACATTAAGACGTCTATCCGAGAGACTCAAAGAATATCACCTCTCTCTATGGATGAACTTGTTGGAGCACTCTAATCCTATGAAGAAGAGCATCTCAATGACGAAGACACTAGAGGCAAGAAAGCAATAGCTTTAAAATATAATTTGACTTTGATGATTTGTATTCACAAGATGACGATGATGATGTTGACGATGAGAAAATTATTCTTATAGTGAAAAAACTTCAAAGAATGGCCAAAAAAGGAAGGAAGTTCAAAGGAAAAAGATCCTTTAGATCATCTAAGCCAAAGAAAAGCTTCAAAAGAGAGAAGAAAATAGAGATGTTGTTTGTTTCAAATGCAAGAAGCAAGGACATATTGAGCCCAATTGTCCTATTCTGAAGAAAAGAAAGAACAAGTATGAGAAGATAAAAAAAAACACTAAAAGTGAGACTTGGAGCAATACTGAGTGCAAAAAAGTGATAAAGAATATGCTAATATCTATCTCATGGCAAAGTCTGATTTTGTAAAAGCATATGACGTTCCAAAGAAGAAGAAAAATAAGTAGTACCTCGATAGTGGTTACTCAAGACACATGACCAGTTAATCAAGCAACTTCATTGAACTCTCAAAATTTAATGGAAGAAGCGTTTCCCTTGGAGGGAACAACAAAGGAAAGATTATTGGCAAATGAATGATTGAGATTGGTAACCTAACTATAAAAGATGTATCTCTTGTCAAAGATCTGAACAATAATCTAATTAGTATTAGCCAATTATGTGATACTGGATACCAGATTTGCTTCCGAGATGAGAAATGCTCAGGCACAAACAAAGATCAGAAATAGTCTTTTGCCAGAATGAGACATGGAGATATCTATCTACTAGATACAATGGCTGATGATGTTCAATGTTTGATCTCAATTAAGGATGAATCAGACCTCTGGCATAGGAAGCTTGGACACATGAGCATCGAGCAACTCTTGAAACTATCCTCAAAGAGACTGGAACGAGGATTACCATATCTAAAGTTTAAAAGATCTAAAATGTGCTCAATCTGTGCCCTTAATAAATAGGTAGGACGCTATTTTAAACCCATTAATTCTGTTAGTATTAACCGAGCTTTGCAGCTTCGTCATAGGGACATCTTTAGGACAACAAGAGCATAAAGTCAAGGGGATAAAATGTACTGCTTGGTAATAGTTGATGATTACACAAGATATACGTGGGTTTTCATTTTTGCACACAAGCATGAAGCATTTTCTCATTTATCAAAATTGCAAAAAGGATTCAAAATGAAAAAGGATATTCAATTTATTGCATCAAAACATATCATGGGGGAGAGTTTGAAAATCAAAGTTTCATAAGCTTTTGTGAAGAAAGTGGTTTTGAGTATCAATTTTCAGCCCACAATACACTTGAGGAAAATGGTATAGTAGAGAGGAAAAATAGGTCCTTACAAGAAATGATAAGAACTCTTCTTATTGAAAGTAAAATTGTATTACATTTTTGGGCGGAAGCCATTTCAACAGCATGTTACATTATCAATTGAGTCTTTCTTAGACTCTCTTTAGAAATTTTCAAAAGTAGGAAGTCAAACATTTCTTATTTCCGAGTTTTTGGAAGTTTGATGAAAGATTAGATGAAGGTATATTTCTAGGGTACTCAACCACAAGTAAGGCCTTCAGAGTCTACAATAAAAGATATCGCACAGTAGAGGAGTCCATCAACGTGAAGTTTGACGAAAATCTTCAAACTAATGAAGACTCTAATCAAGGAGAATAACAATATGAAGTAGTTCAAGAACAAGAAGAAATCAAGGAATTAAAATTAGATGAACAGCAACCCGAAAAGTCTGAGAAGCATAACAATGTGAAACCCACAACATTTGATGATAGATTCAATAGAAATTGGAAACACAATTCAAGCCATCCAAAAGATCTATCAGATGAAACTCTATTAGATGAAAATTTGATCCAAGTAATGCATGAGGAATTTCAACAATTCCGGATAAATGAAGTATGGGAATTGGTTCCTAGACCAAAAGACCATCATGTGATAGGTACAAAATGGGAGTAGGGGAACCAACTAAGTGATCGAGGAAAAGTCACAAGAAACAAAGCAAGATTGGTTACTAAAGGCTACTCGCAAGAAAAAGGAATTGACTATGATGGAACCATGCGCCTGTAGAATGTTAGAAGCAATTAGACTTTTGCTTGCTTACGCTTATTTTGATAGTTTCAGACTTTTCTAGATGGAAGTGAAGAGTGCTTTCTTGAATGGGTTCATCAAAGAAAATGTGTTTATGGAATAACCTCCAGGCTTGGAAGAGCCAAGAAAATTTGATCACGTTTATAGATTAAAGAAAGCCCTGTACGGTCTGAAGCAACCTCCTCAACTGTGGTATAAAAAGTTAACAAATCTTCTGCTTTAGAATGGTTTTGAAAAAGGTAATGTTGATACTACTTTGTTTATAAGGAAAGAAGGTAAGGAAATCTTGCCAGTAAAAATCAATGTCGACTATATTACTTTTGGATCCCTTAATGAAACTCTTTGCAAGAATTTTGCTAAGTTAATGAAGGACGCATTTGAGATGAGCATGATGGGAAAATTAAATTTCTTACTCGGATTGCAAATCAAACAAATGGAAGAATGAACTTTCATTTTTCAAGAAAAGTATGCAAAAGAACTGGTGAAGAAGCTTCACATGGAAAATTCAAAGAGAATTGAGATTCATGTCTTACTTCTCAAAGCTCGACAAGGATGAAAATGGAGCGAAGGTTGATCGAAAGCTATACAGAAGCATGATTGGTTCTTTACTTTATCTCACAACATCAAGATTTGATGTCTCTTTTAGTGCATGCATGTGCACTAGATTTCAATCAGATCCTAGAGAGTTTCATCTTCCTATAGTTAGAAGGATTATCAAGTATATTAACACTTACATTTCTATAGGACTCTAGTATCCTAAGAGATCAGAGTTTGTATTGTCTGGGTATTCCGATGCTGACTTTGTAGGATGTAAGAGTGATAAGAAAAGCATTTTTGGAACTTATCAAATGTTGGGTAGCATGTTTGTATTCTGGTTCTCCAAAAAGCAATTAACTGTAGCATTATAAACTGCTAAAGCTGAGTACGTTGCATTGGGAAGTTGTTGCGCCCAAATTCTTTGGATGAAGCAACAATTAAAGGACTATGGAGTCGACGAATCGAATACAACAATCAAATGCGATAATACAAGTGTCATCAACCTGACGAAGAATCCAATCTTATATTCTAGAGCCAAGCACATATAAATCAAGTATCATTTCATATGTGACATCATGTTAATAATGACGAAGTAAACATTCAATTTATTGATTCTCAAAATTAGTTAGCTGATATTTTTATAAAACCTCTTGAGTAGAAGGCCTTTGATTTCATTTGTGATAAACTAGGAATTGTTAATCCATTTCCTTCAAGTGTTCAAGGTAAGTTTCGTCAGATAAATTGACATTGGATGATGTTGAGTAGATCAACTATTGTGATTTCAAATTTTGGCGGTAGGAATATTTTTGAAAGTATATCAGGTATGTTTTATTTATTCCTTATTTAAATGTTTAATTGTTTAGGAATTAATTGCAAAATAAATCATTTTCTCAAAATTTGCTTGAATCAATTTTTTTTCCAAGACCATTTTATAGTTTTCTCCTTAAAAACCATACTTTCTTTGAAATTTTTCAGTCTCATCATTTCATTTTCTTTAAAAAGAAAAATATATTCTCTTCTTTCTCCCTCGTTCTTCTTTGTCTTTCCTTCGAGAACTCCTTTTGCAAACATCTTCATGCAACTACTTTCTTCTAGCAAAAAGATCAAAACTTTCCTTCGATTTCTTAACCATGGCCCCAAAATTTGCACCCAGGTCGAAGCCCAAATCTTCTACATCAAGGAGATCAAATCACATTTTGTGTATGAAGACCAAAGTAAGAGGAAGTCCTGAGTTTTTCGACTTGTCCAATTCCTCTGACAGGATTGAAGGTATGACTGAAAAGGAAACTTTCTCTGAGTATTTGCGATTGAGATCAATTAATGCTACTCCCAAAGATTTAGGAAATAATGAAGATATTATTTCTCGATTGCTGACTAAACATGATTTCGAAATTGAGGAAGCATTAGAGTTGATATTCATAAATCCCATTAAAAGTGTGCCTTCGGTTAGTGTAGGTGATTCTAGTGGCACTAAAGTCTAGAAAAAGGAAAGAGAAAGGGGCTGAAATGTTTGGCTCTAAGAAAAAGGCCGATGATGATGATCGGAGGGGAGACAATGATGAAAGTTGTTTGCTAATTTCAGAAGGAGAATTATTGGATATGTTCCTGATGCAAATCATGCCGATAAGTTTATCAAGTCTATGAAGCACTAGCAATACTTCAAAACTTTGATGAACGGAGGAGTCATACATCAGAGACTTGTCGATTTTGACTTCTTTAAGTCCATCATATCAAGAAGTTTTTTTGATGATTGACTTTTAATTGATCTTTGTGTTACTAAATACCCAACTTATCCTGCACGGACTGCTTACTTTTACTCAACTCTCTCATTTTACTCAGTTGATATCATTGAGTTTACAATGTTTGATAAGCCTTATTTACTCCAAGCCTGGGATTTCGAAAAAATCTTAGGAGTAAGGTATTCAGAATTTGAGGCTATAGACGTTGATCCCCATGTTGCTTATAGACTTCCCTCCAGAATCCTTGGCTTCACTAGAGATGACAAGTCACATGTCTCTCATCATTTGTTTCCCTTGAGACAAATTGTTCTTCATAAAATTATCATCAACTGTTTGAGACCAAAGGGATCTTCAAAGATCGATGCCTCTCGATATGAAGCTAAGATGATATGGGCAATCATGAATGATCATTCATTTTCTATAGCACATCTTGTTTTGTTGCATATGCATAGAACTGTCTTGAAGAACAAGGAACAATTACCCTATGGCTCTCCGATCAAGAAGATTTTTCATCATATGAATATTGAAATTCTAAGGACGTTTAGTAAGATAGAAGTGCCTTTGATGAAAGTAGGTGAACAAATTATTAGGAAGATGAGTTTCCGGCTGATTGATAAAGGGGGAAGGAATACAAAGGTAAACTTCTGAAGGTAGATTTAGATGTGGATGTGCCAGAGCCTTCTTCTTACCCCACCAAGCCAAGAAAAACTATTGCTTAGAGACGGATTTCTCGAGCTTTCTTATAGAGACATAATGAAGAGCTGCTAGAAGAGTTGGATGAGGATACTTAAAACTTGGATGACATCATTGATGCTTATTAGCTTGATTTTGATGATGCTGTTGATGAAGACAATGGTGCTGAGAGAGAAATAGGGAATGGGACTGCTGCTGATCAGGTAGAAAAAATCCATGTTGAAAACGAACAGCAAGAGGCTATTGTAGATCAACTCCACATGGCTGATGTTCCTATAAGACAGCCAAATTAGGCAAGTATGGTTGATGTTTACCTGACTAAGGATCAGGAGAGTGTTAAGGATAATGTTGTGCGTCAGGAGATTATTAAGGAACAGAGCTAGCTAAAGATTGAGGCATTGCTATGGAATAGGAAACCTTGGAAATCGATCCATCTCCAGTTGTTGCATCCATTCAGAGGGAGCATGATCAAGCAGATTTACCTATAAATCCCGAGGTACCTTTAGTTGAGGACATACCCATAGATATCACTAATATTGCTGTAGAAGCAGCTGATGACGTTGATGGTGTTCCTACGTCTTCGGAAGTTCCTGAAGAAGTGGTTGGTGATGTTGATAATCTTTCAGATGCTCCGAAAGTTCATGAAGAAGTAGCTGAAGATTTCTTATGGTTCTAGAAACTACTGATGCATCTGCTAGTGATCATCCTCAAATTCCTATTGGAAGCGCTAACATGACTGGTGAGCAAACCTAACATGCTATCGTTGACCCTTTTGCTGACAAAGTTATGCAGGATAAAGGCAAAAGTATTGCAAATATTGAGGGAGAGTTTGAAACTGATAAGCAAAGACAAGAAGATATTAGCATGGTGATGAAATTAGGAGTAGAGGTAAACCCTGTAAACATTCCCGTGATTGACAGTATTGATAATAGGATGTTCCTCCGAACTCTACTCAACATAAAGGAGTACAAGGATAAGATGGAGAAAGAGTTGAAGAGTTTAAATCTATACCCTAGAACTCAGGTTGAAGAGCTAGACTCGAGAATGAAGAACATAGAGCAGACTCTTGGAAATATGCAATATTATGTTCTTATTCAACTACCTCTAGAACGCAGATTTTCGTCTCCATTCCGGATCCTAAACCAAACCAACCATTTTCCTCTAAATAACTTTCTGTGTTTATGTTATTTCTCGAAGTTTGGATTGTTTTTAGTTTGGTCTATAATGTTTGTGAATTGCTTTTGTTAGAACTTGTTGGACTGACTTTTGTACTATGGTTTGCCTATATTATTATGTATTATCTAGTATCTTTTTGATCGTTGACAAAAAGAGGGAGAAGGTGCACTAGCAGAACTTACAACTCGAGAATTTTATTGCACTAACATTATTTCTGCAGGTCTTCTAAGTCTTTGAGCATCGCAAAAGTTGACGAGACTGGTTATAAATTTTCTTATCCCTTATCTTTTAAATTCAAAGCCTTTGCTATAAGAGTCTTGCTAAAAAAAATTTCACACAGATATTCTTATAGTGTAACCATGCCTCAATTTAAATTTGGCTTTAATTAAGAGCTATTTGAATCTCAATGTTTTTTTTTTTTATATACCTTATTAAAAGTTCTGCTTGGATAAGTTTTGTCATCATAAAAAATGGGAGATTATTGAGGAAACATTCCCTAAGTGATTTTGAAGATTGACAAGACTTAAAGACTAGGTTTCTGACGACATGTATTTTCAAGTGGAAATTTTGATGAGATATGATTGGACATTGCTAGTTAGAACCAGAGTTGTGGCAAAATTAATTCCTTCCTTACGTGTTCTACCAAACAGCTATGAATGATGGAACATACTTGTGCAACAACTAATGGCGATTGGTTGGATTTCTTGCCTTATTTATAAGGAATTCCAAAGGAAAGTATCTCTCGAAGATTTGGATTTCCTAGAACGTTAGACTTGAGGCGAATCATTCTTTCTAAGTTAAGGCACTTAACTTATAGAAACCCGAATCGCTATTTGGGTGGTAGAATCTATGGAAAGCCTCATCCTCGACGATCTTGAAGCAATCGGACCTTCATGACAAGATCTAGGCCAACGGGTAGATTGGCTGCATAATCCTCTTGGAGATGTCTAACGGTCAGTTTGGACTAGTAGGAGTATAAGAGGAGGTCTTGAAGTTGAAAGATAATTGCTTTTCAAGAGAATCAAAGCTTTCAATCCCAAATCTGAAGAGTGTCTTGTGATTAAACATATTCGTCTCTGTGAGCATAATTGTGTAATCATTTAGAGGTTGAGGATGTGTGAGGAGTTATATACACAAGTTTAAGTATTCACAGCTCAGATCTTATAACCTCTGTTTGATTCTTCTTAGTGGAATCTAGCTAATAGGCTATAGCATGGGGGAGTGGACGTAGGCTTGCAAAAGCCGAACCACTATAATCTTTTATGTGCAATTCTCTATCCCTTACTCTCTTTAATTATTATGATAGAATTACACACCAATAAGATTTGATCACTTTGCTTTTTGTCACCAGAAGTTCTTTCGCTAAAATATTTCTTTAAATTATTTCATCCCTACACAATCACCTATTCGCCCCCTCTAGGTGATAGTTCTAGCCATAATAGAAGGATTAGATTTAATTTTTGATTGATTCCTGATTATAATTCTGTTTGAATGGATGATTTAGTAAATTGTTGACGTGGAATATTTCGAGGAAGATAATATTTTGTATAGTTTTTTCCAATTAATTTCTTATATTATAAATACAGTTGCATACTTGTGCATTTGACATGATTAAGAAATACAATCACTTCTCTATTTCCCCATATTTTCTATCATGGTATTAGAGCGGCATTTCTAACCTAACTTATGCAAAAACTTTTTGAATTGTCCTCAATCATTTTTTAAATTTGTTGTTGCAAGCCATGCCCTGCAAAAGAAATTAGCACTTCAGGTAGGAATTCTTTTTTTAAATATGTAGAACCCAAACAACAACAAAAGCCAAGATCCAACCCTACCTACAATGGAGGAGTCATCCAATCGAGTCTTGGATCAAGTTGACCAGACACGAGACAAATGGGAATCTACTCCACAGCATACAATTCCAATAACAGCCACAACCTAGTTCCCTACCTCAACTTAGTGGCTGTTCATACAATGGGTCCCAATCCAAGGCCCATGGGCTGTTGGACTCAATCAATAGTGGGCAAATTGCGGCCCACCTAGAGAAGACAAATTTGAGGCCTTGCCTGAATAATGACTCGGACCTAAATCCTCTAGGTTCCAAACCGAATCCTCTAGGTCATAGACCCAAATTGAACCCAAGGAACCCAGGGACGAATCTCTACACGAGTTTCTAACCCATGTTCATGTCGTTTCCTTTTCCCGGTCATTGGCGGCAGCAGCCTAGAACCAAGCAACCTTTTTATACGTCTCACTAGTTGACAAGTCAAAATTGCGATTAATCACCCTTCAACTCATTGGACCCAAACATTACAACACCTAGGCAAGAGATTGCCGGCAAGCCCTCATTACAAAAGACAAGGATGGATTCCTTAACGGAACATCCCCTTCCCAGCTGATGACCGAATGTAGTGACATTGGCGCAAATGCAACCAACTCATTTGCACTTGGATTGGGAATTGCATGACACCTGAGGTCATGGCCAGCCTTCCTCCAACTGAAGACTTGAACAATATGTGGGACAACATTCGCAAAATTTACGGAAACTCGACCAAGTAAAAAAAAAATTTGCTCACCCAAGCCCTGTTAGAGTTGAAGCAAGGGAACCTCGAGGTTACTGCTTGCTCCAACCGGCTCTTGGCCTTGTGGAATGAACTTGAGGTGGCAGAGGAGCAACTCAAAGGGCCGGAGGTGTCTATTAAACAATGCAAAGAAATCAAAGAGAGGGAGAAGGTAAAAAGGTTCCTTCTGTCCCTAAATAAAAGTTACATACTTTTTGCTTGCAGATTCTCAGCATGGAACTGAAACCATTGCTTGGTTGCATAATTCAGTTGGCTGTCTAAGAAGAAAATTAGTAGCAACTGACCACCAGAAATGAAAAAGGTGGGAAGAGTATGGCTCTTGTTGCACTGACAAGACCATTGCACCACGCTCACGGTGGAATTCGACCACCATAGCGAGCACAAGGCTTTAGGTTGCCTCATGTAGCGAATACACCTCATTAGGACAAAGAAGAAGGAACAAACCCTAGAGGTTTGTGATTTAATGGCCCAGATCAAAGGCACGGATTGGAGAGTACATGCTTGCTTCGATCTGATAGTAGAGATCAAAGGTGTGGGTGCGGATTTGATGACTCATATTCATTCTAATCTAACGGTTCAAATCAAAGATGCTAGCATGGATCGGATGGCTCATATTCACTCTCTTATGAGATCAAATCCAATGGTCCTTATAATGCCACGTCATCATTGAATAAGGGAGGGCAAAATTCTAAAATTAAGGGTAAGTACTGTGAATACTACAAGCGTCCACATCACTTCATCAAAACATGTTAAAAATCACATGGAAAGCCTATTGACAAGAAGAAAAAGGAGAAATAATTTTCTACTTGTCGGGTATCAACATAAGGAATTGATAGGGCTCATCAACTAATTACCAAAGATCAATATGAGCATATCATGAAAACACAAAATCAATTAAAGGCAGTCGAAAAAACTGCAAATTTTTCAGGTACCTCATTATTCAAGACAAATGTTATTACAATTGATGCATGGATTATTACTTCAAGTGCCAATGACCAAATAATTTGCAATGAATGTTTAGTTTCTAATGTCCATAAAAAACCTCATTCTTCCATATTAGTTTGTCTCCCAAACGAGAATGTCATAGATGTCGCAAAGCTTGCTACAGTCCATCTTAGCCTAGACATTACTCTTAAATGTTCTATATATTCCAGAGTTTGAGTTCAATTTCATATTTGTTTCCAAGGTTTGTGAAGACAATTCTTGTCGTGCCAATTTCAATATTGAAAATTGTTCCTTTCAGGACCTTTTGATTAGGAAATTGGTGGGTTTGGGTAGAATGGCATAAGGAGTATATTTTTGGATTAGGCTGAATTATATGCTCTTACAAAAAAATAATACTTGGGACATTGTTCCTTTGCCTCCTCATAGAAAGCCCATTAGTTGCAAATGGGTTTATAAAATCAAGTACAAAGTAGATGGTTCCATTGAGTGTTACAAGGCCTGACTCATCACAAAAGTGTTCAAATAATGAGAAGGTTCTAATTATCGTGAGACCTTTTCTCCTATTGCTAAAGAGGTCACTGTTTGAACTTTTTTATTCATTGTTGTATTTTGTAATTGGGAACTGTATCAAATGGATGTCAACAACGCTTTTCTTCACAGTGACCTGGATGAAGAATTATACATGGAACTTTCATAGGGTTTACATAGAAAGGGAAAATCTTAAGTATGTCAGCTCCATTAATCCATGTACAGACTCAAGGAAGCCTCTCATCAGTGGTATGAAAAATTTACTGGGGCACTTACAAAAGAGGTTTTCAATACTCCAAGCATGATTATGCCTTGTTCACATTGACCAAAGGTACTTCATTGATATATTTGCTGATTTATGTGGATGATATACTTATTATGGGAAATGATGATATTGCAGTCTAGAAGTTCAAGGAATACTTGCATTTAACCTTCCACATTAAAGATTTGGGACCTCTCAAATATTTTCTTGGTATTGACATAGCTCGATCCGACAAGGGAATTTGTGTCGGTCAATGAAAATTCATTTTAGAAATTATATTAGAAGCACGATTATCGGTTTGCATACCAGCTGGTATACCTACTGAGCAAAATGCCAAATTAACAACATTTGAATATGATATAAATTTATCTTTGCCTAATGAAGATCAACTACTCAAGGATCCATTAGGATATTAGCTACTGGCTGGAAAATTAATTTATCTCACTATGACCAAGCTTGATATGTGCTTTGCAATACAGATACTTAGATAGTTCATGCATAGCCCAAAGCAGTCTCATAGGAACGCAGTGTTGAAGATTGTAAAGTATTTATAGGGATGCCTAGGACTTGGAAATTTTTTTATCTCGTGATTGCAACATGAAGATAACTGCCTATTGTGATATGGATTATGCTACTTGCCCAATGACAAGAAGATTATTTTTAATTTTGTGAAAGATGAAGAAGCAATCTACAGTTTTATTATCATAAGCCGAATTAGTATATCAAGCTGTGACGAAAACTGTCTGCGAAGTAGTTTGGATACGAGGATTACTTGAAGATCTTAGTGTGCAAGTAGATGGGCCAAGTGATTGTTTTGTGACAATGATGCTGTGCTTAAATTAGTGGTGAATCCAGTTTTTCACAAAAGGACAAAGTACATGGAAGTTGATTGCCACTTCACTTAAGAAAAACTTTAAGAAGGGATTGTTATAACTCGAGGAATTGGAATTGTGGAGTATCCTGTAGACATATTCATTAAGCCGCTATGTCAGAGGCAACACATGTATCTATTGAGCAAGGTAGGCATCTTTGAAATAAGCTACTAGCTCGAGAGGGAGTGTTAGAGAAAGGATTTGATTTTATCCTTGATTGATTCCTAATTACGATTTTGATTGCATGGATGATTCAGTAAATTGTTGACATGGAACATTTCGAGGAAGACAATATTTTGAATAATTCTTTCCGATTCATTTCTTGTATTATAAATATAGCTACATACTTGTACATTTGACATGATTAAGAAATACAATAATTATCCTCCCTACTTCACCATATTTTCTGTCCTGTTGTATATTATTGGACTAAGAAAATTGATCCCATGACAGCGACGGAGCAAGTAACCTTCATGTGTGCCCTAGACTCCATAAACCCTAGAACTGAATTTTTCTTCATATCGAACCATTTTCTCTGGTTTTTGGTTAGAACAATTGGCATTTTACATGTCAATGTCGGGTCTTAAGTTCGAAACCTAGTAGTAACCACAGCCACTTGGGGTTAAATCACAATAAAGTTTTGTTTCTTGTGAATCCCCTAATTCCAGTGTAGATGGCTTGCTTTTTATAGGATCGAGGAGGCGGACATAATTTGATGCATGAAAAATGACTCGAGATATCACCTAGTTGTTATGCCAGTTATAACATAACTCATTTTTCGTAAAATAGAAATGAGTGGATTGTTATAAATTTAGGGACTTGATTGAATATAAAAAAGTATAGTGAATCAAAATTTTCACGAAGAAGAACCCGAAGCTTGGGTTGAAGCCACTAGAAAAAGCGGCAGCAATTGCGGTGGCTCCACCTCCCATGGCGACCAATGGAAGAAGAACCCCTTCTCCCTAATTGCCCTTTCCTTTGCGCAGGGTCCAGGGTCGCACTGGCCATTGCTGCCCTAGCGGTGATTGGTTGGACGGTCAAGGGCGAGCGAGGTGATGGAGCTGAATATTGGGGAAGGGAAATTGAGGATGGTCGGAGAGAGGTGCTTGAGCTTCTGGACCGAGGCCTCGATGGCGAGCGGGTAAATCCAAAGGCTTTTGAGGGAGCTTCAGTGCTTGTAGAGTTTGAACCCGGCCCTGAATTTGACTATGGCCTTTGATGAGGTGATGTTAATCAACCAATCAACCTCCAACACATTTCATTGTTACGTTGACAAGTGCATAAAACAATGACAAATGAGTCTTAGGTATTCGACTTGATAAATATTTTGAGTTATTCAATAGGCTGATTTTGATAATATTTCACTTTACTGTAATTTTATTGGGAGTATGCAACAATGTTGTCACTATCTAAAAAGTTGAATATGCATTGATCCCTAATGGTACCGATGCTATTTATCACAGCTTTTGATCATTTGTCATTGATTGCCACATGTCCAATACAATCCAATGACCCTCCACAGCAACACGTAAAAGTGACTTGAGGCTCAAGTATGAATTCTTCCGACGTGCAGACCCCTGGAGTGGCACAACTTTGCACAAAGGGACACTTAAGTGCCATAACTTACGAAATGTACACTTAAGTGCCAAAATCAGAGCAAAATGGATCACTTGAGTGCCAATCCGGCCAAAGTCCGGCCAAAAGGTTGACGTGGCATTTTTCCGGCAAAGCGAGCCCAAAATGACGACGTTTTGCATGCTAACATGGCCAAATAATGCAAAAACGGCGTTTTTTTGGGCTGACGTGGTAAAAAAATATAAAATTTAATTAAATTAAAATTAAAATTAAATTTAGTTAAAATATTAAAAAAATAATAATTTTAAAATTAAAAAAATTTAAAAAAGGGGGGGGCGGTGGCGAGGGTGAGCCCTCGCCATCGCCGCCGCCTCCCGCCGTCGCCGGGAAGGGCCGGTGACGGAGGGGGAGGGTCGGCCGGGGTCGTTAGCCCTTAGCCAAGGGCGGCCGACCCCGCCGATCGACGGCGAGGGCGTGTGAGCTATCGCCCCCGGATCGAGGTGAGGGTTGCAGCCCTCGCCCAGATCCGGCGAGGGTCGACGGCCCTCGCCCGACCGGGCCAAGGGCCGCCACTCGTCGAGGCGACCCCCGGCGGGCGGTGGCCCTTTGCTCGGCCAGGCAAGGGCCGCGACCCCTCACCGCTTGCCGGATTTGGGCGAGGGCTCGCGAACCCTCGTTGCCGATCGGCCGGGGTTGCCGGTTACCCCGGCTGACCCTCTCCCCTCCATCGCCGGCCCTTCCCGGTGATGGCGAGGAGGCAGCGGTGGTAGCCGAGCCCTCAACCACCCGCCCCCCTCCCCCTTTTTAAAATTTTAAATTATTATTTTTTAATATTTTAACTAAATTTAATTTAATTAATTTTTATATATTTTTTTACCACGTCAGTCCAAAACGACGCCGTTTTTGCATTATTTGGCCACGTCAGCATGCAAAACGGTGTCGTTTTGGGCTCGCTTCGCCGGAAAAATGCCACGTCAGCCTTTTGGCCGGACTTTGGCCGGAGTGGCACTTAAGTGATCTGTTTTTCTTCGAATGTGGCACTTAAGTGTACATTTTGTAAGTTATGGCACTTAAGTGTCCATTTGTGCTAAGTTATGGCACTTGAAGCGTTCTTTTGCCGAATTCTTCCACTTCTTCTCTCAATAAGTCCCATGTCCCATGGTCCTTACTTGCATTCCTAAGCCGAGCATGCTGCATGTCCCTATACCACGTAGACTCCACCATACCCTTACATGCCTCCATGCCACATGCTCTATCAACACCCTCAAGCCTAATACCCTAAAAAACTTCTAACTTTAACTTTTACCTCAATTCTAGCTTTTGTTTCATAAAAAACCTCCAACATGAGATTCCGTTTTAATTTTATCCTAAACTTTTTTTTGTCTTATAAAAAACCCTTAACTTTATATTTTATCCCAATTCTACCGTAAACTTTTCTTTTGTACTATGAAAAACCCATAACTTTAGGTCTTATTCCAATTTTATCGTCCAGTTCCAATTTTACTCGAAAATTTTTACAGTTTCATGAAAAACCACAAATTTTTACTTAAGTCACAAATCTGCCCTCATTAACTCTTGATTCAAAAAATTTCGTTGGCAACCAATAAATGAAATACTACTAAGCATGACCGGCTCAAGCGTTAATAGCACGAGCTCTCTAATCACGAGAGATGGGATATTCCCAAACACGAGAGATCGAAGACCAAGCGTAGTACCACTAAGGGCGATTTTGATAGATGGTTAATGGAGACAAATATAGGACTCAAGTAAAATTGATGATCTTTTATAAGACCAAAAAAATTAGAGTAAAATTGAAATTGGAGTTTTCATATGAGACAAAAAAAAAAAAAGTTTAGGATAGAGTTGGTATTGGACATAAAGTTGGGGTCTTTTATGAGAAAAAAAATTTTAGTGTAGAATTGAGCCTAAACCTAAATTGGAGATTTTTTTTTTTTTTTAATGAAACAAAAGGTAGAATTGAGATAAAAGCTAAAATTGGAGGTTTTGTAAGGTATCAGGCATGGGAGCCTGTTTTGACATCAGATGGGGGCATTATCAGAGACCATTTTTTTCACTATGGAGAACTAGGTTGATATGATTTCTATATACATATCGGTGGGGTTTTTAGGGTCAAGCCGAGACTGGCATTGCCCAGGGAGGAGAGTCGGTAGTCCAACCTGTGAACTTAGGAAGTGGACATGGAGTCAGGCAAGTAACATCCAGCCCCAAGAACCGAGTGGATGATAGCGGCGCAGGTCGACGAATTTATGGAAATGGAGCACATATTAGTAGATAACTTCGGAGCAAATTCCTATCGTCATGATCCTAAGTTCACTAACGAGATGATGGTTGTTCCCCTTCCAAAAGGGATAAAAATTCCCAATTTACACCAGCATGACAGGTTCGGGAGACCCCTTGGATCATGTTGAATCGTTTCGAGCTGTTGGGGCGCTGCACCCAGCATCGGACGCGATTATATTTTGGGCTTTCCAGGCGACCCCCTAGGCAGCCAAAATTTGGTTTAGCAGATTGAAACCACGATCTGTCAGCCTCTTTCATCAATCGGCAAACCCATTTCTCCAGCAGCCAACGCTTCCAAAGAATAGAGAATTGGTCCCTAGTAACCAGAGATAATCTTCTTCGATTTAATGAGGCGGCCATCAAAATCCCAAATCCCCCTTTTGTTGCCGCCTTATTGTCTTCCTTCTTGTTTCTGTCACTTTGGAAGAATTTTATACCCGTGAAACCAAGTATAATGCGGAAGAGGCTTCGAAGCCATGGGCACACGCGTCAACTCCTGGCGCGACGGTGCAAACGACAATAGATCCACCGGCCGGCGAGGGAGTGAAAAAAGGAAAAGGAGAGTCAAAGAAGGGCCGAAATCTAATTTTGTCGCCTTAAGGAATGACCTAAGGCAATGAACTTAAGGACTTGTCGTCTTTGGTTGACCCTAAAGCAAAAAACGTAACAATTTGTCGTCTTTGGTTAACTTTAAGCTGACAAAAGCTCTATTTCGTCGTTTTTGGGTAACCTTATGTTTTGTCGCCTTTAAGGTAAACTTTTTTGTACGTAAAAGATAATATCTGCCGTAATAGGTGTGCACCCCCTCTTTTATATCATTTATTGTCACTCAAATAAACCGACTGACAAATACATTAAGGTACAAGTACGACCTTTTCTCTCATGAAACTGGAACCACGGTAACACTCAACGCCAATAGAAGCTAGGAAGACACACGATGGGGAGTTCACTTGGGTCCTGGGGCTCTGCACTTGGGCTCGAACGCGAAAGGTCCGACCGAGTAGAGGTTGAACAGGAGCTTGAATGAGGAAGGCTTCTCCAACCTCAAGGAGGCACCGGTCAATCCGCCGTTGAGATTAGATGGCTGACTGCATGAGGAGATTGAAGATGAGACTAAATAGACCTTGCACTTGTCGAAGGCAAAGCTTGTGACGGTCGTGGGTGCTTGGATGAAGAAGTAGCCGTTCTTGTCAGTCGTCACAGTCGCTGATGCTGAGTACTTGGTGTTCTTGCACAGGAGCTTCACTCGGGCACCTGAACGATGAACATACTGACCAGTTAGTATATATAGTTCTAAGGGGAAAGGAGAAACTTGTAGAAGCTAATGAAGAAGATTAGTCGTTTCAAGATGATTTTTGACTTCTGCCTTCATAACTAATAAAAAAGGTTCGGGATACCCCTTGGATCATGTTGAATCGTTTCGAGCTGTTATGGTGCTGCACCCAGCACTGGACGCGATTATATGTTGGGCTTTCCTGGCGACCCACTAGGCAGCCAAAATATGGTTTAGCAGATTAAGACCGCCGTCTGTCAGCCCCCCTCATAAATCGGCAAACCCATTTCTCCAGCAGCCTACGCTTCCAGAGAATAGAGAATTCATCCCTGGCAATTAAGCAACAACCGGGAGTGTAATTAGAGATTATCTTCGTCGATTTAATGAGGCGGCCATCAAAATCCCCAATCCCCTTTTGATGCTGCCATATTTTTCTTGTTTTCTGTCACTTTGGAAGAATTTTATACCCGTGAAACTAAGTATAATGCGGAAGAGGCTATGAAACCATGGGCACACGTGTCAACCCCCGGCGCGACGGTGCAAACGACAATAGATACACCGGCAAGCAAGGTAGTGAAAAAAGGAAAAGGAGAGTCAAACAAGGGCCGAAATCACGATTTGTCGCTTGAGTTCAGCTTAAGGGAACGAAGCTCTAATTTTGTCGCCTTAAGGAATGACCTAAGGCAATAAACTTAAGAACTCGTTGTCTGTGGTTGACTTAAAGTAAAAAAAAAAAACTAAATAATTTGCCGTCTTTGGTTGACTCTAAGCTGACAAAAACTCATCGTTTTTGGGTAACCTTATGTTTTGTGGCCTTTGAGGTAACTTTTTTGTATGTAAAAGATAATCTCTGTAGTAAGAGGTGTGCACCCCCTCTTTTATATCATTTATTGTCACTCAAATAAACCGACTAACAAATACATTAAGGCACGAGAACAACCTTTTCGCTCATGAAACTGGAACCACGGTAACACTCAACGACAATAGAAGCTAGGGAGACACACGATGGGGAGTTCACTTGGGTCCTGGGGCTCTGCACTTGGGCTCGAATGCGAAGGGTCCAACCGAGTAGAGGGTGAACACGGGCTTCCCCAAGACCACCTTCTCAAACTTCAAGGGGGCACCAGTCACTCCACCATTGAGATTGGATGGCTCACTGCATGAGGGGATTGGAGATGAGACCAAGAAGACCTTGCACTTGTGGATGGCAAAGTTTGAGACTGTCTTCGGAGCTTCGAGGAAGAAGTAGCCGTTCTTGTCAGTTGTCGCAGTCGCCCATGCTGGGTACTTGGTGTTCTTGCACCAGAGCTTCACTACGGCACCTGAACCACGAACATACCAGCCGGTTACTAAATGTAGCTCTAACGGGAAAGGAGAAACTCGTAGAAGCTAATGAAGAAAACTAGTCATTTCAAGATGATTTTCAACCTTTTGACTTTATAACTAATAAAAAACAGAGATTACTCCTGTTCTGCTTGTCGAGAAGAAAACTGGTGGGAAGCTAACGAAAAGAGATTGCTGTTTCGAAATAATTTTTACTCTCCTCATCTACAAAGGCCATTTCAGATTTATTATGATATATGAATACTGTCAAAGAACATTGGAATGGTGATTAAGGCTGCTAGTGAAAAACTTTTCTTCAAAACAATAATCGCACCATCGTTTAATGGAAGTTAAAGAAATTAAAGTAATTGAACTTAGGAAATGAAGTACGGTATGGAGGAATACTCGTCCTTGAACTCTATGAAGTACAGCATAGAGGTAATTGGCTTCGGTTCTCTTGGAAAGAATAGTGCTAGAAATAATAATGAAGCTATCCTTAGATGGTCCACAATATTTTGTCAAATAAATAATGCGGTGAGTTCGTGTTTAGACATTTGAACGACTTCACTATCTTGCGTACTTTCGACCAACTTCTTATAAACGACCATTTCTGACTGCGAGGTATGATAAGAAGTAAAATGATTATATATTTGCAGTACCTTCTCCACCTTTTTAATCATGTCATGAATATAGGGGCAGCGAGATTTTATTTTCTTTCAAAAAAGTATACTCACGAAGTGTACTCACCGCTAATGGGTTTAGCGCCATTGAGGGTGTACTCGCAGGACTTGCAATAAACGACACCTTGAACGGCTATGAAGGTCCTAAATGGCCAATGGAACGGCGGTTTAATTGGGGGATGAGCCGGAGGATGGGAGGGAACAAGAGCGGGTGCAGGGATCAAGGGGTGACTGTGGTGGGGAGACGGCGGGTGAACAGGTGGGAGGACTGGAGGGTGGCCGGGAGCATGGTGGTGGTGGTGGTGGTAGTCGTCGTGGTGCTGGGTCGGAGGGTAAGCCGGTGGATGGGGCAAGAAACAGGAGGCTTCTTGGAAGCAGCTGAGTAGGAGCAAGAGCTGAACAAGCAGAAAAGCCTTGCTTGGAGCAGACTCCATGGCTTCTGCTTTTCTGTGTCTCTTGAGGGTTTTTCGGAGAGAGGATTTGAGTGAAGAGAAGTGGGTAATTTGGGTCTTCTCGAGGAAGAATTTATAGGGGGTTTATGAAGTGATTCTGAATGGTTTTTTCCTCTGATAAGACCTCATTATTCTAATGTTAGCCAGCCAGGATAAGGTGGAATTTATTAAAGTTGAACTTATGTGTGCCCTTTCGGAAGCTCCACTTATTGCGATCTCAAGGACACGTGCTCAATTGACATATTACATGATCTAGTTGATTGAACATAACTAATGATAAGATGAGGCAATTATACTTATTGAATGAGAGTATGCTCCAATGTAGTTTAGACAGAGCTGATTCTGGAGGTATTTTAGTACGTCGAACGGGGATGCTTTGTATGGTAACCATTTATCGTGAATAGTCTTATTTGTAATTATCACACGAACAAATTCTGACTTGTTAATGAAAATGGATCCCAGAAAAATCGATATGTAAGATAAGCGACTTAATTTAGTCGTACCAATAACAGGATAGTGACGATAAGATTATGGGATAAGTGCAATCCTCAAAGGGTGCATTCTCCTATTCGTCTTTACCTCTGTCCTTCAAGCCTGTGAGTTAATAAAAAGCTACGGGTCGGTTTTGACGAGCCAAAAACGATGGAAGTAAGAAGACTGTATTTGTTGCCTAGCCTAGCTATCTACATGCACAGTACGGTGTAAGATTTCTCGAGTTTCTAATCTGGCATCCTTCCGGTCTATGCGATGCAGTTTTTCTGGACTCTGCATTAACGTGGACACCACTACTCTTTATTAAAATGGTAAAACATATAACAAAGGGTCACCCCAGATTATGAGGTTCTGGATCTGCGGGTCTGATGCTCAACATGCGTTCGCTTTAACTTAGGAGAAACGACGTGGTGTTTTCTGGCGCGCAGGCCCCTGTCCTTGCTTGCACCAGTCGCATCATTCAATCCAGGGTTTCTGCGGCCGAGAGCCGTCTCCCTCTGGACTTCCTTTCGTTTCATCTCTCGTTCATGAACTTCGAGTTTCCGACCTGTTCGGGGTCGCACTGCACGTGTTATCGACTCTGAGTTGGGTGCTCCCTCTAGGGTTTTGCAAAAGAAGAGGTGTGCGGAATGCTGCCAAAGGATATTCCCAGATGCTCAATTACGATGAATTTACAGCTAAGTGAGGAAGAATGGATTTTAATTTTAGCTGGCAAAGCTTGTCCCGCAAATCATGTTACGAAATCCCATAGAACTTGGGTTTATAGCGACGGTCAAACGATAGGCACATGTTTCATCCTCGTTGTGCCGAATAACGTGACAGATTTTTCTTACGCATTGTATATTATATGACTTGCAAAACGTTACTTTGACTAAGAAAATTGACCCCATAATAGCGATGGAGCAAGTAACCTTCAAGTGTACCCTAGACTCCATGAACCATTGAACTGGAATTTTCTTCATATCACACTGTTTCCGCTGGTTTTTAATAGAACGATTGGCACTTTACATTTCAATGTCAGGTCATAAGATCGATTCCTAATAGTCACAGCCACTTGGGGTTAAACCACGTTATGGATCCCCTAACTTAACACATGGATGACTTGCTTTTGATGAGATTGAGGTGTACTTAATCTAATGCGCGAAAACTGACTTGAGATACCACTCAATTGTTATACTAGTAATAATATAACTTGTTTTTCGTAAAATAGAGATGGTGAAATTCTTAAAAGTTTATGAACTTGATTGACTAGATATCGTGTAGTGAATCAAAATTTCCACGGATATTCAGGTATCCTCATTTTAATGAAATTTAAGTACGTAGGCATAATCAATGTCATCCACATGCTGGGGTGAGTCCAGAGCTATCACCATGTGAAGTCAGTATCAAAAGAATCTGATAATAAAGTCCAGCATTTATTTCTTATCAATGGCAAAATAAAATAAAACTCAATATCTGTTTCCTGTAGAGAGATCCTAAATTTCTCCTCGTGTCTCGGTTTGCACTGGAATTTCGAGCCTTTGACCTCATTGATATCCCCTTCATTGGTAGAAGCATCCATTCACGAGATCCAAGAACTCCATCAAATCTCAATATTGAATTGATTCTCTTCCTCCTCAATGATTCTCAATTAATGTTCTTTTGTTTCTAAGTTTTTAATTACATGAATAATAATAATAAATAAAATGGGCCAAATTTTCTAGCATGTAGTACTAGTTTGATCAGTAATTGACCTCTTCATGTAATGGGTAATTTTAATTTAAGTTTTAATATTTATTTATGATTAGCCTTTGACTCGGACATTAAGGCTCATGGAGATAGCATAATTTGTTCCTCTATATTACTTTAATAACAAATTATATGTGGGTGTTATATATCAAGAGTACAAACATAAGTAGGGTACTGATTACAGTAATTATCGCGTGTAATTTTTTTAAAACAAATTCACAATTCATAATCATCGATATATTAGTTATAGTCCGAAAAATTGATCAACTATTCTAATCAATAATTATGGAATGCTCCTTTTTTTTATTTTATTTGAAATGTTACTATATAGAGTCGAAATTAAAATTTCTAGCTCTCCAATTATGACTCCAAAATATATCAAACAAAAAAATATAAGAAAATAGAGAGACATGAAATTGCTATAGAAGACTCACTGACAGGACTCCGTTAGCGATCGAAAGACAAAAGCCTCGATTCGTGGTTGGACAGGCTGGCTTTGCCCCATTTTCTGAATGGCAGTCTTCTGAACAATCTTTTGTTTGTTTTTACTTTTCTTGGGATGGGAGAGATACTTAAATTCGAGCGCTAAGTGCGGCTGTCTTTCCTTAGCAAGCACTTCCCGGGCTCTTTTTCCGTTGCAAATACATTTGTTTAGGGAAAAATGAATAATTTAAAATATATTTTGTTTTTAAACGATTGCTTATATTGCTTATAAAAATGAATGATATAAAAATATTTTCATTGTCCATGCAAATATTATTTAGATATATATTGCTGTCGATAATAAAAGAAGATATCATTAACTAATAATTTTAAGCGATATGAACGATAGTTTTTTGAAAAATCTATTCCAAATTATTCATTTTTAATGAAATAAACAAATCCTAAATCGTACTCTCTTAGTCATTATTCAAAATGAATGATGAGAGGAAGTATGAAATACCCTTCACTTCGAAGTCTGCAAGTCAAATATATATGTTGTAGGCAGCAAATTGGGCCATGAGTTCATATTTCAACTTGTGTTTAATGACTTGAGTGACATATGGATTGCCTAAGATTTGAATAATTAAGAATGGATCGAACAAAAAAAAGAAAAATTAATGACCGATCTTAATCAGTTCGAAAAGAACCCACTTTCAATCCATTTAATCAAAGAGTAATGCGAAGGGCATCTTACTTTCACGCTCTCTAATATAGTGAAAGGGAAAACCAGCCGTGCTAATGTCTTCAATAACACGTGGGACCAAAACATACAAGCGCGTTGGGGTATCGAATATGAATCACATTGTTTCTATAATAGTTTAAATTTTCTAGACACTCAATTATACAGAGAAAAAAAAAAACAAATTACAGAGAGCCAAAGCAACGATCTTTGCGGACTGTTGGAGCTTTGAGGCTTCACGTCAGAGCAAGCAACGTTGTAGATTTGGAATTTTCCACATCTGCAATGTTGTTCTTCTTGTTATTTATTTATATTTTGGCATTTTTCTATTTGTTAAGCTTTTGAGATTTATTAGGCACAAAAAACCTTCAAGTTTTTCTTAACTTTCTTTTTATATTTATTTTAAATAGACTAAAATTGTCACCGACACCCAGAAGATGGCGACATGGCAACATGATTACAAAAATTTGTGGATGAGCATTGGTCATATTTAACTTGGACACTAGACTGAATCAGCTTGTTGACACCAAGGTGGAAAGCAAACCAGTTTATGATAGCGAGAACATTGCTCGTTACCTAAGCAGCTCTTCACCACACCACCACCTTCGCACCCCATTCCATTACCCGAACCTTGAACCCGTCCGCGTAGGTGCTATTGTCCATCAGCTTGACACTCACCCACGTCTCTATGTTGCTCCATGTGCCAAGTAAAGTCCAGTGCCACGACTTGACCCGACTCAAATCGACTATCTCCTTTACTGACTTGGCAAGTTGGTTGACGGAGTTGCCTAATCTTCAAAGACAATAGATAAGGAGAAAAAATATTGAGAATGAGCACGGGATGGTTCGACTATGAATTAGGTTTGAGTCGGGCCGAGTTAATAAGATATGAGTCGTTAAACTCGTGTTGTATAGAAATGGGTTAAAATAAATCAAATGGGTCAATTTGGGTAAAATTGATTAATCAGGGTCGGACCACTTTTGACTAAATTGTCCAAAAAGTGTTGAACTTATTGCACTTTTACTAATTCAGTTTTAAACTTTTTAATTTTGTCAATTGAATCATAAATTTTTTCACATTTTGGCAATTGAGTCTATCCAAACAATTTTCATTGGAATTCGTTGACATGGAAGCCGGCCATCCTACGTAACAAGGCTAGAGTTGATGTGGATAATTTTTAATGATATTTTAATATTTTAATAATTTTTTTTGGTCAGCGATCACAAGTCCAATTTCTTACACTTCTCTCGCGCACGCATATTTAGTTATCCTCTCAGCCTTCGGTAAGAGGGAGGGCTTGGAAATGAGAAATATTGATATCGTTCTCTTAACTTTTTGTGCTATTAATAGCGTTTGCTCGAGACTCAAAAACAGATCTTCTCATGACTTTATCTAATTAAGTAAGGGTAGTTCATTTGAAAGGTTGCTAGCTGGGAAATATCACCGGATGGTGCTTTTCTAGTAATAATCATGTTAAGCAATATGGAGAAAACTTATTAAACCAATTCTAAAACTATTGAATTGATGTCAATTAAGTTCTAAACTTTTTCAGTTATGCAAACAGAGTCTTAAACATTTTCGCAAAATTTTAGCATATTACTTCTAGTCAATTTTTGCGTAAGCTAACATTGCAATCCTATTGAGTAAGGAGACACTCTTCTCTCGTTGTTGCGAGCTCTCTCTACCTCATGGTAGCGTCTTCCTTCCCATAAACCCTAGATCTACTTTTTAGCATTCCTTTCCTCGTCTTCTTTTACACTTTCGATTTATCGAAATAGAAAAAACCCAAAAAGTTCTTTCGATCTTGATTTCGCTGAGTATGGCGGGTCTTGGTCACTCTTATAGATCAGGAGACTGAAGTTCCGTTTTGGAGAAGGCAGCGTCTTCCATGATCGATCCATAGGGTGGAGGGCCTTGTTCACTCATCTAGAAAAGTAGCTCGGAGCTCTGATTTGGCGAAGGTAGCGGGTTCCACGATCGGTTAAGGTAGAGACCCGTCTTTATCTTTCAATATGGGGCTTGGACTCATGGATGTCAGAAATACGGTGATGAGTGTAAGTGATCTGTGCGGCTGGGGTAGGTAGGGTTGCATCAGGCTGTCTGGACTACTGTTTGTCGTAGTGGAGAATGATTTTGGAACATGATTGAGGAGAATCTCTGAATCCAGAATGAGGCAGTCAATATCGCTAAATTATTTGTCTGGCAACCAATATTTTGAGTAGTAATCGTAAAAGAGGAGAGGTGGAAGTAAGATCTTACCCAGTTTTGTTGAAGTCAAACATGCCCTGCATTGCACACCTATGTAGTCTCGAGTATCTTTTCTGTTAATGTTGGCCGTACAGGTTAGAAATCGTGGATAGTAAGGAGGAAAACGAGATGCGAGTAGCAGCTTTATGTAAAAAACTAGGCCATCTGTGGTCAGAAGCAGACGTGGTTGAAGTGTGTTCAGAAATACCTTTACAGAAAAGAGATGAATGCAATGTAAGCATTGCAGGTAAACTTTACTCTAAACCTAATGTAAATTATCCAGCATTTCTCTCTACTATGAAGAAGGCATGGAAAACAGATGCTGTCTCATGTGTACAAAAAGAACTAGGGCTATTTACCTTTGTTTTTCAATCAGAGGAGGAGAAGGAGAGGGTTTTGAAGTCTGCTCCATGGTCTTACTCTAGCAATCTGCTTGTCCTTAAACAGTGTGATCCTGTAATTCCATAACATTGTTATGACTTTTCCAGAGCAATCTTCTGGGTAAGAATAGGGGGTATCCCCCCGGGATGGGGAGTCGAACCTGTATATCATGATTTGGGCAGAAAGATAGGTCAGGTCCAGGAAATTCAGCTGGAATCTATGGGAAATGTTCAAAAAAATTAAGGAAGAGTCAGAGTGGAAATTGATTTATCTAATCCTTTAAAATCATGGGCTATTCTGGATATTGGTACTAAATGGTTGTGGGTTGAATTTAAATATGAGAGATTACCTCATTACTGCTATTCATGTGGCAGAATTGGTCACTATGCATCAGATTGTCCCGAAATCCCTTATGCAGAATCACCATGGGCA
This sequence comes from Eucalyptus virginea, assembly GCA_014182375.1. Lineage (NCBI taxonomy): Eukaryota > Viridiplantae > Streptophyta > Magnoliopsida > Myrtales > Myrtaceae > Eucalyptus > Eucalyptus virginea. The sequence goes on from CM024518.1 coordinate 43,683,093, forward strand.
GCTAACAAAATTGGGCCCTACGGACCCTGGTTGAAAACAGAAGCAAGTGAACACAGCCCTTATTGGGAAGCTTTTTATGGAAACATTGACGAAGAACTCATAGTCGAAAGAAGCCATACCTGTGGAACCTTTTACAGCTAATGAGGCAATCCCAATAGCAAGAGAGAAGGATCAAGACATGCAAATAATCGCCTGTAGTAAAAAGAGAGCAGAAGTTTCAATGGAACCTGTGACCATGGATGCAATTATAATTACTCAAAAGGCCTCCAAGGAGTCTGGAAAGCAGATTATTGGCACAGAAGACCTTGCCCAAACTTCTTTGAAGATAGGCAAAAGCAGCAAGAAAAGTATGAAGGTACAGAAAGCAAAAAAAAAAAAACAGAAGTGTATACCTGACTCAACTCCTCTCCTCATAGATGACTCGGATCTGATGGACACTCCAGTAAAGTTGCTCCAAGATGGTGCAGAATGGGCTTTGGTGGCTAGCCCTAATAAGCCACCCAAGACGAAATGAAGTTAATAAGCTGGAATCCCCTAACAATTCAGGAACTTAGAGCTCTGAATGCTCTTGAATAGCCCGGTTTAATTTTCCTTATGGAGACAAAAAATAAAGCAACGATGGTGGAAGGTATATGCAGAAGATTATAGTTCCAGCATTTATTTCTAGAAATTCCAACAGGCATAGCATGGGATTGGCTTTGATGTGGAATGTACTGAAGTAAGCAGAAATATGATGATGCAGATTACCTTTATTCATGCTTCCACGAATTTTGGAGAAAGGCAACAGCTATGGCAACTCTTAAAGGCACTTAAACCCCTGAATTCAACTCCATGGATATGCATGGGGGACTTTAATGAGATCTTATATGCATGGGAAAAGGTGGGGAGGAGAGAAGCAGATAATACCAGAATTGCAGCTTTTCGACACATGCTGAATGAGACATCCTTGATGGACATGGATAGCCATGGCTGCGCATTCACCTGGGCAAATAAAAGAGAAGGGGAGGAGTTAGTAAAAAAAAGGCTTGACAAGATGCTTTGTACATTGGAATGGCACATAACTTTTCCTGAAGCAGAAATCCATGCGTTACCAGCAATAGGATCAGATCACAGTCCTCTTGTCCTTCGATTATATCAGGAACCTAGGAAAAGAAAGAGGGATTTTAAGATAGAGGCTTACTGGATTGAAAATGCGGAATATCATGACCTTATTATTCAAATATGGAATCAGCCCTTTATTACTACGCTTACCTTTTCGGAGAAACTCAGGGAGACTGCTGTAGAATTAATCAGGTGGAGTAAAGAGAAGTATGCCCATGCACCCAGAAGGCTAAAAGAACTAAATCGGACTCTTACTGAGATTACAAATCAACCAGATCAGCACAGTACTCAAAAGCAAGTTCAAAGCATAATACACCAGATTGATACACTGAGGAAGCAAGAAGAACAATACTGGGGATTGAGATCTCGAGTGAAATGGCTACAATGGGGAGATAAAAACACTCGCTTCTTTCATGCGACTACAGTCCAGAGGAGACGTAGAAATAATATAACAATGCTGCAACTGGAAGACAACAGATGGTGCCGTGATCCAGAAGTACTCAAAACTCACATTCAAGCTTTCTACAGCAATCTATACAAAACAGAAGGGCACAGACATTACCAGCCAGTCCTGAACCAATGTCATTCTCCTATTAATGAAAGAATTAATGCAGAGCTGGAGGCAAACCCCATGATGGAGGAGGTGCAAGCAGCAGTGTTTCAGCTGGGTGCTTTGAAAGCCCCAGGCCCAGACGGGTTCAATGGCCTGTTTTACCGGAATTCATGGGAAGTATTAAAATCAGACTTGTTCCAGCTAGTGCAGAATTTCTTTAGCACAGGTATTATGGACCCGCTGCTTAATCGAACTCATATAGCATTGATCCCTAAAGTGAAAAATCCAGAATCCATCAGTCAGTTCAGACCAATCAGTTTATGTAACTTCAGCTATAAAATTATTTCCAAAATACTAGCAAACAGATTGAAGAAGTGGCTGCCAGAAATAATAGAACCAGAGCAAAGTGCATTTGTACAGGATAGACAGATCCAAGATAATATCCTAATCGTGCAAGAAGTTTTACATCAGATGCGCATCACCAAGCAAAGGAGAAAACATCAAGCAGTTTTAAAGCTAGATATGCAGAAGGCATACGATAGGGTAGAATGGGATTTTGTTAGAGATTGTATGCTAAAAATGGGTTTTTCAAGGAAATGGGTTGCTCTTATAATGCAATGCATAACAACAGTGACATTTAGTGTGAAGTTTAATGGTGTACCTACCCCTTTTTTCACCCCTTCCAGAGGACTGAGACAAGGTGGTCCTCTGTCATCCTCAGTCACCCTATCTGTTCATACTAATTTCAAATGTGTTATCATGGATGATGCAAAAAGCAGTAGCAGATGGCAGCCTTCAAGGAATACAGCTGACTAGAACATGTCCCAGACTATCTCACCTGTTATTCGCAGATGATGCTATCTTCTTCCTAGAAGGTACTCTAATGGAGTGTCAGAACCTAACACTTACACTGAATCAATATTGTCATGCAACAGGGCAAGCTATAAGCTTAAATAAGTCAGGGGTGTCTTTCAGCAAGCATTGTCCTGTAACCTTACGGAGGAACTTGGCTCAGGAACTGCGAGTACCTGTTATCGAAAAGACAGGTAAATATTTAGGGATTCCTACAGAATGGGGGCAATCGAAAAAGGATATATTTGCATGGATATTAACTCGAGTAAATTCAAAATTGGAGGGATGGAAGGAAAAACTACTTACTAAAGCAGGAAAGGAAGTGTTGATCAAGAGTGTAGTGCAGGCCATCCCATCCTATGCAATGGCGATTTTTAAACTGCCAGGGTCCATCTGCAGAGCAATTAAAAGGAGAATAGCGTCATTCTGGTGGCAGAAAGGAGATAGTAAACGAGGGGTGCACTGGAAAAATTGGGATGCTCTAAAAAGAAGGAAGGATGAAGGAGGGTTGGGTTTTAAAGACCTGATTACTTACAATGATGCGATGCTTGGTAAACAGGCATGGCGCTTACACCACTCCCCAAACGCTTTGTGGGCCAGAGTGTTCAAGGGCATCTCTTTCCCATCTGGCGATGTCTGGACTGCTCAGAATGGCCAGAGAGCGTCATGGGGCTAGCGGAGCCTCCTGAAGGGTCGAGACACAATCAAAGACGATATAAGATGGGCAGTTGGGGATGGGAAATCCATTAAAATCAGACAGGATAAATGGTTACAGGGGATTATTGAGGGCCAACCAGAACAACAAGAACCTACCATGGTAGCTGATTTGATCAACGATACTACGCGAGAATGGAATTAGCCTCGATAAAACAAATTTGAGGAAAATATAGCCAACGAAATTTTAGCCATCCCCCGAGCACGAACCCTAAACCCGATCACATACGTTGTGGACGGGGAAACGAAAGCGAGGATCATTCTGTAAAAAGTGGATATAATAGGGCGTATTTATCAGCTACAAGGAAAAATCAATACCAGGCCTCTTGTTCGTACTTGCCTCCACGCAACCTATGGACGTAGATCTGGAGTCTCACAGTACTGTCGAAGATCAGAACCTTCCTCTGGAGTATCTGTCAAAACGTGATTCCAACAAGGGAGAATCTATGCAAAAGAAAAGTCATCCCAGATCCTTTATGCCAGATTTGTCACACACAGGTCGAAACCACAGAACATATTTTCTTATTCTGTCGATGGACAAAACGGACCTGGGAGGATCAGAGGTTGCATGGCATAAATCTCCAGAGAAACATAAAGCGAATAGATCAATGGCTGGTGGAGGTTTTTCAAGAAAAAAGGGAGGTACCTGTACGGGTGTTCATCGGGCTGGTTCTTTGGCAGATTTGGAAGGCCAGGAACTCATGGATCTTTAGGGGAAAACACCCACAGCCTCCAGAAATCATCGAGCTCGCACAGAACCAGAGTATTACTATGACGCGGGGGATGAAAAACCAGAAGAACAAAAGTCAAGATCAGATCTTACCAGTGCGTTGGAATCCCCTGAAAAATCGAGAGGTGAAAATGAATGTAGATGCGTCATGGATGCCAAGAGAGTTCCTTGGATCTGTAGTAGGAATTGCACGGGATGAATCCGGCTCTGTAGTTGAAGGGTTCGCAGCCGAAGTTAGGGTTTCCTCAGCGTCTCAAGCAGAAGCCGAAGCACTTCACCACGGGATACGCTATCTGAAGGAGATAAGTTCTAAGCGTGTGGGGGAGGCGAAAAGTCAGATGGTTCGGTGGACATGTGAGAGCGACAGCTCATTGATAGTAGACTTTGTGCTGGGCCGGGCCGAGACTCCTTGGAACCTGCGTGAAGTAATCAAACGCTGCCAACAAGAATTATCCCAGTGCAATTATATCACCGTCGGATCCTACCCTCGAGATGCAAACCGCGCAGCCGATTGGCTGGCACGTCAACATCGAGAAAGGAAATTGCCCGCGAATTGGATGTACTCTCTCCCTCTATCTCTTGTGGATATTTTATGATTGGACTGTAAGCTGTCGTTGCATTCTAAGACTAAGTAATATAATGCATATATATGCTTTTCGAACAAAAACAAAAAAAAAAAAAACATTGCAATCCTATTACTAGATCTCGCTCTTGCAAAAACTTCCTTCAAATCATCTTCTCCTTTCACAAGAGCTGCATCATTAGTGAGCTAAGACCGACTTCATAGACTCCACTATGCTGTTTCTATGGTGAATGGGAGGAGCATAGATCGCTGCCGCCGCCGTGTGAAGGCTCGTGAGAACTTCAGTTCGTGGTCAAGCTGGAAATCGTCAACTCCAAAGTCGTCGGTTTTCTCTGTGTCTCCATACCCGTCCTCACCGACTGTTCCTTTCACTCCTTCAACTCTGCCTTCGTCCCTTCTTGCCGAATGGGTTGCTCTGTTTCTGTAAATTTTGTGAACGCAGTCATCTTTGCCTTCCAGATCTTGGGATTCCGATGAGCCTTTCATCATATACTCTCGATTTCTTCAAGAACAATTATATCTTCGTTTACTCTCTCATGATGAGTAATTTGCATCTGCTCCGCTCTCTCCATTTCGCCTTCTCTTTTTTTAATCTTTTTCTCTCGGATCTCCCTCGGTTCCAGTTTGCTTTCTTCACGTGCTTGTGCTTTGAGCGAGGCTTTGGGATGTGAATTTGATGAGTTGTAAGAAATTCATGCTGGAATCCGCACTTGAGGTATAGTCTCTGGCAGCATCATCGTGTCCTTCAGGTAATGGTGTTCACCTTCGTCCTCCTACAGGGTTCCCATTACCCTGCACATGAGAAACACTAAGAAAACAAATCGAAACCCGAGCTGATGGCTTGGGCTACACACGATTTGGGTATGAGTCGGGTCGGGTCAATCACACTTCCATTTTAGTTCGGGTATTGGGGAAACCCAAATTGAACCGAACCGTTAAAACCCTTAGGCAAAGCCCTCACCAGCATCAGCCCACCCCGTGTCTCACTCCCTCTCTATCAATTATAGTTGCTTGGCTTCTTCCCCGCCCAACCCCTCCCTGACCTGAAGTTCCTATGCAACCTCCAATCAACGTGAGTTAAGGTTGCTCGGGGTCGGTGGCTATAGATCGACCTCACTTAATGGTTGTCGAAGGTCCATGATCTCAATCATTCTCAATTAGAGCTCGCAAGTTTAGGTAGGATGGAGTTTCACGAAAATGTTTATGATTAAATTGATAATATTAAAATGTTTAAAACTCAATTAACATCTGTACAACAAGTAAATGATTGATTTTTTAATTTTCCTAGCAATTGTTATATGAAAATTGTTAGCTTGTTTATGACACCAAAAAAAGTTATTGTTACCCTATCATGATAGATGAAGATCTATCGATGGCCTACCCTACTCATAAATTATTTCAACAATGCACGAGACAATATTCATCAACTAAATTATATAATTGAGTGATGTGACATTCAGTAAGTGATTATATAAGTCTGCAGCTTATTTAAGCACCTAAATTTTGTCACATCTAATATACAAATCTAGGAGATAAGGCTTAGCATGTCAAAGAAATTCAAGTGATTTTGACCCATTTAAAATAGGAAACAATATAAATTACTCGGGATATTAGACATATCTTGGGCAACAATGCTACATAGCATGAGATTTTCACTATTTTAGACAACTATAATTCAAGCAAAAAGAGAAAAAAATATTATTAATCTAGCAGGTCAAATTAGGTTCACTTGACCAGACACAAAAAATTACGCATTCGGATAGGGTTAACTTTTTTGGGGGGGGGGGGTTAAGAAAAGGCTCACCTCTCCTATTTTTTGATTTCCCATAATAGATCAGTGGTCAGAAAATATATTTGAAATAAAAAAAAAATAAGTAGAAAGAAATTATTTCTTTGTTCTCAAGAACAATTCTAAAACAAATAATTTTTTTTCTTTCCTTCTTCTTCCTCCTCTAACCAGTCGTCGGGCCTCAGTGATGGCCAGTGATCAGCCAGAGATGCGCTTGACCTCACTTAGCCATCGTGAGGTCGGCTTCGCAAGGCCATGGTGAGGCCAACCTCATTGGCCCTCGATATGGCTTTCCCAAGGCTGGTGAGATTGCTAGCTCTCATCTCTAGCTAATTGCTAGCCATCGCTGAGGCTCGATGATCAGTTAGAAGAGGAAGAAGAAGAGAGGAAAAAAGACAAAAAAAAAAAAAAAAAAAAAAAAAAAGAGAGAAAAATCTCAGAAGATTATTAAAATATTAATAAAAATTTTATGTCACAAAAAAATTTGAGAGTCTCACTAAGCACATTTTTATTCTTTTTCTATTATGGAAATATAAATTTTATGTAATTATCAAATGTGTTTAAATGCTCATAAATTCATTTATGAAATAGAAATGGAAGAAAAATTATTTCTGAAATAGAAACGCATGGATGTCAGAGAATGTTCCGTCCTTCGTCAATTTATCTCAGTGTGATGCCGCTTTTACCTCCGATTGAAAACCTCGTTTCACGGGCGTCCCGCTACCCGACGATTCAGGATCAAGAGCCAGAGGGGGGCCTTTTATTTTGATTGCTGCAACTTTTATCAGACGAATCAACTTTGAAGAGTCAAGCTCCAGGACCTTTAAAATCTCAGCGGAATCATCTATCAATTGTGCAAATACGTTCGATTAAATACTATTTTGAATTTTTTTATTATAAAAAATCCATTATTTTAACAGCCAAATGAAAATTGGACAGTAGAGATAGACATTGTTGTTGCGACTATAATTATAATTTGTTTGCACCAGAAAATATATGATTTTTAGTTATTATCGACATGTGATTGACAACGTGAAGGATTTGATGATAGTGGAGTCGACAATCTCCAATGCAACTGTCAAGATGATGAAGTTGAAGAAACCAAAAGTGTAGTAGAGTTTACGTAATTGTCAATAATAGTTCGCAACCCCTATTTGTAACTTCTCTTTGTAAATCTCATAATAATGTGGAAGTTATTTCTTTGTAGTAACCTCTATTTGTAACCTCTTTTAGTAACATCTTTATATAACCTCTTTTTGTAACTTCTCATAATCACTAGAAAGTTTTTTTCCTTGTTGTAACTGCTTATAACCTATGTTTGTAACCTTCGTTGATAATCGTTAATTGTAACTTTAAATAGCCACGTTGTATTTTTTGGAGACCCCCACAAATCAATGAAAATATAATAGTTTAATTATCTTTACCTTCTTGTAATTCACTTTATTTTACCTTAGCCATAGCTTTCCAATTTGCACTGTTGATTAAATTCCAGCTTACATCTTTATCCTGGGTGTTTTGCCATTGATTAAATTCTAGTGTTACATTTTGCATGCTCTCTATTTTTTTCATCGATTAAATTTTGACATAATTCGTGTATGTGTGTTTGCTGCAAAAGTGGCTATACTTTTAAGTTTTCTCATTGATTGAATTCCAACATGGTATGTATAGTTTGATTCGAAGTTTCATGGGTGTTGCGATGTCAATTAAATTCTGGCATTACATCTTTATACGTTCTCAAGCTTTGTTATTGATTCAATTCTGGCACAGTTCGTGTACGTGCGTTGTTTTGAAAGTGGCTGTACCTTTAAGCTTTGTCGTCGATTGAATTCTAGCACAATTTGTATGTACAGTTCGGTTCAAAGTTCGAAGTAAAGGTTTCTAATTATTTCTTGTTCGCCTGGATATTTTCTATCCGGAGTTAACACAAAACTCGTCTTCTCTCATCAAAAGCTAAAGAATGACTTTCAATTAAAGATATTTTGTTGTCGATCAAATCCCGTCGAAACACAATTATTAGATTTTCAAGGTTGTCAAGATATTTATTCTAGAATTTTGATTTCCAAATCTATCATGGCTACTACGAGGAAAATTGTTCAAAAAGTCCTAAACATATTACACTTTTGTTAATTTAAGCTTAAACCTTTTAATTTTGTCTTAAGTCCTAAATCTTTGCACATATTGCCAATTGAACCCATCTTGCTAATTTTGGCTCGAAATCGGTAAGGTGAATGTCAGCCGTCTTACATGACACAACCGACGTTGACGTGAACAATTTTTAATAAAATTTATTTTTTAAAAATTTATTGATTTTTTAACAACTCTAGCTTGCCTAGACCATCACGGTTGTGGGCCTCATGGCCTTGCCCAAATTTGGGCAGAGGTTGTATGAGGGCTTGGCAACCCTTGCTGGCCAAAGTTGAAAAGAAAAACACAAAGAAAAGAAAAGAAAAGAAAAAAGAAAATACAATAAATAAATAATTAAAAAATTATTAAAATTTGTCTGCGTTAGTACTTGGTAGTACCATATAAGATAGCCGTCATCCATGTTAGTGATTTTTGGCTAAAATTAGCAGGATTGACTCAATTAACAAAATGTAAAATGTTCGGGACTCAATTGGCAAAATTACAAGGTTTACGATTGAGTTGGCCAAAAATGTTGTATATGCAATTTTTTTTTTTTGCTATTATGTTTGTTGTAATTAAATAGACAACCACTGTAATTTTGATTGTCAAATGAACATACTGATAAAAGATAATTTATTTCAATCTGATTGGAGCTCTTGATTGGTATCAGGGAAGTAAACTTCAAGATCTCTAATTTCAAGCTCTTGATGGGGTCACATTATCCGATTTGATTTATAAGATTTAAGAAAGTGAAAAAAAAAATCAAATCTGAAATTAAACCTAATTAAAAAGGCTTCAAAGAGGATTTAAGAGTACAAAGAGGAAATGAGAAAACTTAAATATAAAAGTAAAAGATTTTCCCAATTTATATAAATTTGTTAACACTTCCCTTGATTGAAGATTCTGTTGAGCCCTTCTCAATTTAGTCAAGTCTTTTGAATCTTTAAAGTAGGAGAAAATGATGTGAGGTTTAATTTTCTTCTAAAATGATTGGTGTGGCTTTAGAGCTTCCAAGATGTTTGTCTAATCTCTTGGCTAGAAAATTTCACAGTTTGAGGGGTCCATTAAATTTCATATATATTATGCTCAAGTTTTATTTTAAATCGGAATTCCGAAAAATCTTGAGTTAGTATAAGAGATTAATTTATATGATTTGTCAAATTTTACAAATATTGCTGCAGTATTCATTGGTAAGAATTCGATATCTGATCTGGACAATTTTGACATTTTTGTCGGTGGAAATTTGTTGAGTTTCCCTCGTAGATGAAGTCGGTGTATTATCTAATTCGTTGGAAAGTCCATCAGATGTACTCGTTGGAGTAGAGTTTTTATCGAGAGGAGAGATTGATGCACGATGTGAGTCTCTTAATCACCTCCTTAATTCGATTTCTAGCTTATATTACTTACTTAAATGTCATCTAAGATTTAGGTTAGTCCTCTCAAATAGATTTGCTTTCTTCTAGATTGCCCACAAATATAAGCTAAATAGGCTTGGATGATGATTTGATTATTTGAATATTGTCTGCTGGGCGTTTCTTCTTTCTCGCTAAGATTGGCATTTCTCTGTTTTTCATCTGGGCCCTTACTTTACAGGTCCACTTTACATAAAGTCGGGGTGAGTGAGTGCTCCGGCAAGGTACTGTCATTATGCAGAAGTCGGCTCTCCTTCCAATGGATAGAGTAATTGAGCAGATTACGAATTTCCATCCATTGGAAGAGGAGTGTTCAAATTTTGAAAAATCTTTTGATAAGGCTCTTATGTATTTCTCTACAAGGTCTAGTTGATTGTTTCATGAGAATTATAAGAGCTAAACACAATATTTGAGTTGCAATCTCCTTTGCATCGCTTCATCTATTGTGAAATCTTGTGCTGCTTTGCTGTTGAGTAGGTCACATAGACTGAACTACGTAAATTTAATATCTGATGTATTTTCCATTTCCTGGTTTATTTGTATGCTATCAATTGTTTGTGCGGTAAGAGCAGTACTCGTTCTCCATCATGAGGATTCTCTTTCCATATTTGTAGATATGACTCAAAACACTGAGATCCTAGGGAAGCTCCAAATCCAGTAGAAGGTGGAAAATTTCTAAGATGCACGAGTGTGCCATTTGCATCATCTTTTCCAAAGCAAAAAGAAAGAGCGGAAGGAAGTACTGAAAGAAGGTTGCTGCTTGCATTCAGCACATAAACTGCAGAAACAGTGCAGTTTGTACTTACACCTTATCAAAAGATCCAACAGTGGAGCACATCCGTTCTTTATGCAATTTGTACTTTATATCACTATTAAGATGCACTTGGTCATATTTCTACATGGCTTGGTGACAATACATTTTCCATGTATCAACTAAGTGAAAAACCGCATTTCTACAATTCTCTAAGGATTCATATAATTCTGCAAATTCCAGGGCACTAGATCAAGGATGAAGCTCCATTAGCTTATCATTCACCATCTCTTGTAGCCTTTGAGATATTCTCTCATCTGTAGAATCTCCATCTCCAACCTGCAGCATACTCAAACTCGGAAACAGAACTAAAAAAACCAGCCAATTGAAAAGGCTCATAAAAGAGCATAAGGAAGGACATAAAAATATTTCCTGCAAGCATGGGCATCGAGTTTACATCAACATCTTCACATTTAAAGTTCAAAGTCATTGAAGCATTGACTTTTGTCAGTATACAGTTGGTGCGTGAAATGACTTGGTTGACTGTAATGTCTTATCGTCAATACTGCCACAGCTGATGAAATGACTTTGCACGGACAAGAGTTACCTTCTGTAATTTAATCTGTGCTTCTCAAGCCTGTTCTGAAAATCCTAAACTAAGTCATGTTAATGCTTGGCGTACCAAAACGCTTTTACCCAATTGGTTCACAAATTGAAATGCGAGTATCTAAACAAGCAAATTAGTTGTACTCGTATAGGCAGCACATGTTCAATTCCCACAAGTGCAAACAAGTTCATGTTTGGTTCACCTATGTAGGCTTTGAATCTCATCCCATAGTTCATCAGGTTAGTGAGATGTTTCATGATCAATGTGATTTTACTACTTGGGTGAGTGGGCCTTCCTCGTCATATGAAAACAAGGGGATCATAATTGAACGTCTAATTGAACTTCATACCTTTCTTATTTGATAAATCATGTATAGCGTATGAGTTCCACAATTCTATGTTTTCCAGTAAAGTTTTTTTTGGTTAAGTTTTCCAGTAAAGTTTTAGATGTATAAGTTCTAACTATTTTATATACAAATTCTTACTTTGGCATGAACGGTGTGAAGCATTGCATCACCAACATAAGAGAAATTGGCATTGATGACATCTGCTCCTTCTTCATGAATCACTCGAACAGTCTCATTGAACATGAACTGTCCATCCAATCCAGTAACAAGAACAACCTCTAGGATTGACCCGCTTTTCTGTATTCCGATCTCTGGCGACTTGAATCCGATCATTAGTCCATTGTTCATTGTTGTGTTGATCTTTTCTATTTCTAATAACCTCTCTTTCTGCTCCCTCATTTTCTGCACCTTCACTTGTAAATTCTTTATGTAATTGGCCGCTTTGCCTAATTGATCAGGCATCGTCAATGTTGATTCCTACAACCAAAACATAAGCAAGAAAGGACAATTGTTAACTTAAATTTGATAAGATTACATTGACAAATATTGTTGAGACAACAGAGACTTTGAACTGAGAGAAGACACCATCTAAACTTCCCCTCATCCACAAAATTAATCACATTCCAATGGTGAACCTCATACTGAATCCCGTCTTAAAAACTTCCGTCAACACGGAACCCAAATCTCGTGGTTAATTTTCTTGAAATTGTAATTAACTATGTCTACCACTTTACAATCTACACCCTGCTAGACATTTTCCGGCAAGATCAAATGTGGGGACATCACCAAATTCTTGTGTTTAAGCAGTAGTTGACCAAATGAGAGACAGACTAAACCCTAGATAAGTTCCTTGTGTTTAGGGGAATTTAGTTTCTTCGGATTCATTTTCGACTGAAAAGGGCCAAAAGGGCATGTATAAATGACTAAAATACCATCTGGGAAACTGAAAACCTTGAAATGAAGGAATGATCTTCCATGCTTCTACCTAAAATAAGGAGCAGAAAGATGAGAGGTTCCAAATAATTAGGACCAATTTAGTATAAGAAAGAAAATTAAAATTTGGCTATAAGACCCAACTATACCTTGACAGATGAGAACCTTGAAAAGAATACAGAGGGGGGAGAGAGAGAGAGATAGTGAAAGAGAGAGAGCGAGAGAGAGACCCTAGGACACTGTGGAGGAACAAGCGAATGGAGCTTGGAGAGGAGTGCCTTCATTCGATTTCTCCTGTTTCTCTCTGTCGTTTTGCGGTCGGCTCTGGATGAACCAGGCTTTCTCTCCATCAAACCCCCGACTTAGAATTACTAATAGCCAAGATCAGAGCAGCAGAGGCTACTGAGAAATTTGAGAGCATATAACATCTCCGATCCCATTCTTCGTCGGAAGTGCTTTCGCCGTACCGAAACCACAAAGCGGGAAAAAGGTAAAGGTGAGACATGATTATTCCGATGCAAACTTCACCTTTTCTGTGGGACCAACGAGGACCTTCTTTGACCATCAATTCCAAATAATTAATTAAGTTAAACAGTGTGTGAACATAAACAAGCCGCTTCTTCTACGGAAGTATAACGTTTTGCTTGGCCTCGCTGATTATTTGACTAGATGGGATAAAGATAAAATATGTAATCTCATATGTTGTGATTGGAAAACTTAGTTTGAATACTAAGAATGTAATATGTCTAACTCCCTAAAAAATTTGCCCAACTCTAGGTCTAATCTCAATTTTGATCTAAACTAATTTTTGTCTTTAAAAAAATCCCAAATTTTCATTTTAATCCTAAGTTTATCCACGCGTCTAAAAATCACCACTAGTTTCTTCTAAATTATCTCTATCAAGAGACTATCGTTCTTCCATATAAAAGTGAAGGTATTGATGAAGATGCTGGTTCTAATAATGAATCTCTTTTTTCATGTTGAAGAAGATGCGAATTTAAATAGCTTTGATGTTGATAATTTTAAAAAATTAGTGATGATTTTTGGATGTGTAGACAGATATAGGTTTAGAATGAAAGTCAAAGGTTTTCTTTCAGATAAAAGAAGTTCATGAAAAATTTAAATTAAATTTAAGGTTGAGGGTTTTCTTAAGGAAATTAGCCCGTATGCAATTTATACTACTCTACGACGTTTCCAGTGACAAGGGACAGGCATGAGTTGAAAATAACAAAAAAATGGGTTTTGAGAAAAGGCCAAAAGGCCGAACGGCTTGAGGTATACGACAAACGCAAAAAAGGTTTTTCCTTTGCGTGGGAGACAGCAGCAGGATTATAATGACAGCGTAATGAGCTGTCGTGAATAGTAAGTGAATTGTCTTTTTCACTTTTTGCAGGGTCATGGTGAAGGCTTCTTGAATCTCTCTTTCCCCGATATGGCCCAAAGTTAGTGCGGAAGTGCACGATGGCGTTTTAAAATGTCACGTGGACTACTCTCTCTCTCTCTCCGTTTCTGTTTGTACTTAATCGCCTCGATTGACTTTTTACTTTATGATTAATCTAAATCTTTCAGCCCATATAATTTGCACTTCTTTTAAATTCGCCAATGTTGAAACTTACCCGACACTTAAATATTGATGCTTTTTTCTTTTTTATGACTTTCGATATGTCAATTTGAATAATAATTCGATAAGGTATTGGCTTAGATGTAATGGAGCTTCCTTTTCTTCTTGTGTTTATAGGTTCAAGTCTTGCTGGAAATATATTGGGAGTAAAACTCTAAATGCACCAAAGCAATACAAGGGAATTTTCCCTCAAGACGCCCGCAGTGGTGGAGTAGTAAAGGGAAAAGGATAAACTATTATACGTGTATTTGCAAATTCTTCTTGCTCCAACAAAGTTTTAAAGGACCAATAATTCATGCATGTGCGGATCATGCTAGCCACTATCTTCCCTTTCGATTTCAATGACATCATTTAAAACTTCCCCTAAGTTTTTGCTACATTAGGGCCAGAAAAATGCTAGGCATCTCACAATTATAAGTATGAAGACTCATCATCCCAGTATTGACATTGCTTATGTGTTACCACGTAAATTTCTTTGACAATGGAAAAATAATAAAAGAATTTTTTTGTATGTTTTTATTCATATGATTTCATGCTTTTTTTCTACTTAAATTCCTCTACTATTAACTTGTCAAATCAAGTCTTCTATTTCCACATATTTTTTAATCAAGTATTTTTCCTACCAAATCTAACTTATAGGATTGTTGAATGACGTCATAGTATGAGATCGTTAAAGTTCATCTACATTGGTTAGGTTTTATACACATTATACTCCATAGTTGTTTTCATTAGCTAAAATTTTCCACAATTGTCCATTTGGGGTTTCATATATTTTATTTACATTGTACTTTGATGTTGTTTGATAGTTATGTTGGTTGAATTTAGTTAGAGTCGAATGGACTTAATTAGTAAATTCATGAAAGTAGAAGGATATGATTATACAAATTAAAAGTATATGACTAGGAAAGTCATGGAAGTATTTGGACGAAGTCTTTTCAAAATTGCTTGAATCACCTTCTCACGCTAATGAATGCCCTTAGAGACCCTTTCTCAACAAAAATATATATGAGAATAATTCCGAAAAATGGAGCTTATGTAGCTATAAAAAAATGATTAAATGCTTTTTTGTGATTTCGTTTTCAATCGGTTGGAGTTTCAATTTATTTAATTTAATTAAAGCACCCATAGAAGCTCAAGTTTTCTAGATAAAGTCACAAATAGGAGCATGGAAAGACATGACTAGCTTTGCTGTGGCGCCCCTAGATGATTTCCAAGTCATCCTAAGGATGGTTCTTGGATACCAAACTAGAGCCTTCCCTACACCATATGTTGGCACCTTAGGCATCATGGATGAAGGATGATTGGGCATGATTTCAAGTCTTATTGAGAAGGCTAGTGTTCTCACTTTATCTGCTTTATTAGCCTTGCAGCCTGTTGAGATAGTTAAGAAGGATAAAGAAACCCTTGTGGCCCACCATTTGTTAAACCCCCTCGTATTGGGGATAGAGGCTGTTCTTTAGACTCCATGGCTTGAGTTTCCGGTCATTATTCATCTAGGCCAGTGGCTTCCTTTACAAGGGAGTCCTGGTTTTGGAGGGGGTTGTCAAGGCAAGAATTATCTAACCAATAGGTCCGGTGTGGCGACTTTCAACATTTAATGATACGGCCAAACTCCTTGTGGTGTTAGGTCATAATGGCCAAATATTTCACGTCCAATAACCCTTTAAAAGCTAAACCCATATTCGAGACATTTGTCGCCTGGAAAATCCGTCTTAGCCACGCTCAAGGGAGCAAGCCGAATTAGTGGTGATGGACTAACTAGTGCTATTCTCCATCACTTGCTTTGGATTTACAGGAGAATGACATCAAAATAATAACTACTCTTAACCTCACAAGAAAGTAGAAGCACAGTCTCCATTTAGATGCTTAATTCTTTTTTTTTTTTTAAATTAGGCTAGGATCGTAGTCAATTATGGAACTCTCTTTCGGCAAATAATAATAAATTATTTAAGCTATTGGTGAGCTGTTAATCAGGTAATTGCTTTTTGAGCAAACTTCTCCTGATGACGAATAATTTGTGACGTGTTATAAATGACGTCTCCTGCTACCATTTTCTGCGTTAAAGTGCACGAGTGGACCCTAAAAAGCAACATAAAACCCTAGGTTGGAATAATAAGCATACAAAGTGGTCGCCAGTCCTTTATTTGCTTCCTCCTCTACAAAGAAAAGCGTCAAGCGCCTTACTTTGTCCAAGAGCATTCACATGGAATCATCCACATGCACAATGAGCGTGATTCATAAGTTTCAAGTCTCTAGATCGTCAACTATATCTTTTATAAGTTTCTAGAATAAAATTAGGTTTTAGGAATTCGTGTTAATTTCAATCTTCATAATTAGATAAAAATCAATAGCAAATTTAGTAAATTGAGAAAAAAAATGATATATCCAACGATAATAGATGATTTAGGAGAGACAAGGATGGATAGCCTAAAGAATCGCTCAATATGTGTTATATTCTTCACTAAAGTTGTATATTCAAATTGTAATATTTGTGAATTTAGTGGCGGAAGTAAGTTCAGATTACAGAAACAAACTAAATTTGTATCCGCATATAAATCATGAACAAGCAACATCTGAAGATTGCAATGTCCACCACAAACATGACAAGGATCAATCTAGGTAGGTCCATCCAAAAAGAGAGAGCTATCGTCTTTTGAAGATAATTTCGTTGAAAGTGTCTTTTCGCATAAAAGTAAGAAAGCAGGGGACAACTTCCTATCTTATTGTCATCATCGTCAGATGTCCCAAGAGTCTCAAAAGTTGTGCGGGATGGTTCCAGTACGATGGGGGAGAAAGCACACTCAATTTGAGGTTGTGGAGAATGGCACATGAGTCACGTTCCTTCGTTTTTTGGGCAATATGCTTTTCTCACGGTTGGTATTAATTTACCCCGGGATAGGCTCATCATAGTGATTTGAATTGGCTTGCTGAGAAATAGTGGGAAACTTTAATCATTTCCCAAAATGATTGTTCTTTTGTATCGTGAAACTCTTTTGAAGAGGAAGGATTAATTAATTTTATGTGGTGGAACGAGCTTTCTTTGATTTCCCGAAAAAAATGAGCCTAATTCCAAAAAAAAAAAAAAAAAAATGGCACAAACTTTACTCCAAGTGACAAAACTAATCCAATTTTTTTTTTTTGTCTCATAAAAAAAACACAAACTTTAGATCAAGTGATAAATCTGGTCCAAACTTTTATTTGTCTCATAAAAAAGCACAAACTTTATGTCAAATGACAAATCCCCAACACCACCGCTCGCAGCGGCGCAGCTGGCTTGGGGCTCTCTCCCCCCCACGAAAGGGAAGAGTTCGAATCCCAGAGGCGTCGTTAGGGATTCTTACCTGGAGTACTGTGATGGTGGGTCCTGCAGTCGCTTCCCCAGGGTTTGCTCGCCAGCTGTTGGCTTACGGGGTTCCCTGGGTCACCAAAAAAAAAAAAAATGACAAATCCCCAACCTTTATTTGTCTAAAAAAAATTACTAGTTTTCACTTAAATCCCAAATCTGGCTCCCTTAACTTAAATCCATTGATTATCCTCAACAATAAATTCATGTGCACTTGCTAGCTAGATTTAAAGCACTATTCATTGTCTTCTAGTTTGAGTCACAGCTTAGAGAATAATGGTGAAGTTGTTTCTCATCTCCTACACTTCATTGGCAAGTCAAAAAGATTTTCAAATTGAATTTCTTTGAGCAGACTTTGTTGCTTTGTTGTAATATGAAGTTGTAGACGACTGCTTGTTGAGCATCACTAGAGCCTTTTTTCCTGAAGAAAGGTTGACTTCGGATAGAGAGTTAATAGTAGAGGCCAGATGTGAGGTAATGGTGAAAGTTTGTGATTTTTTATGAGACAAAAAAACGTTGGGGCCAAAATTATTACTTGACCTAAAGTTGGTCCTTTCTTACAAAAAAAAAAAAAAAGTTTGGGCTAGATTTGTCATTTGACCTAAAGTTAGTGTTTTTTTTTTTTTTTTTTTTTTTTTTTTGGAATTAGCCTGAAAACACAGACAAAAACTAGGGATGGAAGCCATTCGATCTTTGTTCCAACTTGTTTATAGCTTAGCTTAGAGAAAACACACCTTTTAGTTTCTTTCAGATAGCCAAAGTGAAAAAAAAAAAAAAGAGGGAACAATTCCTTGCTTGAAGTTGCGCCGGCCGATATGGCATATCTGGCGTGACACTGTACCATGTTCTAGGCTTTGGAGGAAGGAATCTAGGAATTTCCCTAAACAAAGTAGATTTTAGTAAGCACTCCGTCGACGGAGGTTATGTTGACTCCACAACAGTGGAAGCAAGCCGAGTAAATTTGAGTTTCCCTAATTTTACGAGGCCCTTCCTTGAAAAATGGCGATATGGCCATCACGCATAAAATTCCTATATAAGATTTTTCACCAACCATTTCAAAACCCAATTTTCCCCAACCTCTCTCATTCCCTCTCTCACCACTTGCAGCCAGTCGGCCGCCAGAGCCATCGTGCACTAAAATCAAGCCACCATTTAGCCACCATGGCACTGGCCCTTACCACCATGGCATTGTCGTAGATCCCCATCTCTCCCTCTTTACATTTGAGGTGCCCTTGTCCCTAGATATCACATCGACAAGAATTCTCGACTACGGCATCATCGCTCCCAATCTATTTGGTCTAAATATTCCATTTTTCGTGAGAGAGAGCCATCATAGTGGAGGTAAGGATGGTGTTGGAAGCGTGTAGTAAAACCAAATCCGAGCCCATCAATACATTAAATCAATGAGTTATGACTTAATTATGGTATATTAATTGCTCAACACCATGTCAATTATTCGATGCGGTACTTTTTTAACGTAAGTTACACGTGCATCTCATCAGATGGTGACGTGACTGTGGTAATAATGGCAATTGACTGAGCTAAGTACAGAAAGAGGGGGTTCATTTTTGCTGCCTTCATCCCTTTACTAAGTGCCTCACCACATAACGACACTATTTTGGTAAAGTTAGGTAGACTTGGGCCTATCTAACCTTTTGGGGATAAGTTCCTAAAAGTTGTGTCCAGCGCTCACTTTAATATCAAAAGTTTTCACCTGCTTACTTAAATGCTAAATTGGAGAAAAAACGATAACTTAAGTGTTGATGGCAAGAAATTTTGACCAAATTAGTTACGTGCCATTTATAATTAAATTTATAATATGATTTGACAAAATTTTTAAAAACTCCAGTTCACATCACGTGACATGCCTAGTACTGAAGTGATTGTTTTTTCATAACAATTAATACTAAAGCGATCACTTTAAACAAAATCTGGCACTCAAGTTATCATTTTAAATAAAATTTGGCACTTACATGATTACTATTTATAAATTTTGGACGACGTTGTTTAAGAGTTATATGCTAATTAGGCATGTCGATGAGCCATGTAAGACTGAGAAATTAATAAATAGAGTCACATCGGATTTCTAGTGATTCAAATCGAAATTGGCACTTAAATGATTGTTTAAAAAAAAAGTAGTACTTAAGTGATTCGAAAAAAAATTTCGTACTAAAATGAGTGTCGTATACAACTTTTGGCACCTATAGTGCACTTATCTCTAACTTTTGCCCCATAATTGTGATACACGTCTCCAAAGCTAAGAGCAGCCAGCACAAGCTATAGAAGTAAAAATTTGCCAAATCACCCTGCAATTACACCCATAGTCACCCACTTTAAGGTACCAAGCACAATCCTTTTATGCATGACCAAAGTCACGGTCATATATGAAACCGTGATTGTGCACTGCATTGAGTGGTTATAATAATACAGACTTGGCAACGTGGTTTAACACCACAAAAAACCTTAAATATGTGCTATTCAGAAATATTTACTCCCAAACTATTTTTCGACCGACAAAAGCCCCCCAAAAGTGGTATCATTGTCTCGATTTTACCTCGCCTTACAATTCCGTCATTTTAGGTACCATGTCTTACATGTCGTCTCATGTGGAAGATACATGCATGACAGATTTGACGTGGATGTTACAGCATGATGCCTTCCCAGGAAATGACCTATCTGCCCCAACGCGTCTTCTTCCTCACCATAAGCGACCCCACCTTCCACCACTATGCCATTGTCGTTTGGCGCCTTGGCTAGTGAAACCTTCGTGCTCGTCGCCATGGAAATTGGTGATCAGCCATGCGAGCTAGATCTCAAGCTCGCCATGTCTGCAGACAGAGCTCGCACCCGCGCGAGCTCTGCATGGGGTGTTCGCAGCGACTACGCCGGCCCTCCGGGACAGAGGTCACGGCCATGCGAGCTCTAAACAGAGAGTTCACGATGCTGTGGCCACGGCACCTGATCTGGTGCAGACCGTAGGCCGCTCAACCTCGATCTGGACCAGATCTGAGGCCGGCAACCGTCGCCTGCTTGAAATTCGAAGTAGGGATGTTCGCAGCGAGGGCGAACACCGACGATTCTTGAATGGCCATGGTACATTAGACATGTCTTCAATTGGGGCGATGACCTGAGGGTGAAAATTTTCCTTTTTCAATCTATTTCTTTTTTCAATTTTTATTCGTACTCTCTCCGTTTTCTTTTTGTTAAAACTCATGTTTACTTTTTAATTCTTTTTTGCGACCATTAATTTAGTTTTTCATTTTTGAATGTATTTTTGAACTTTTACTAATAAAAAATGCCACATAGGCGTGAGACACGAACATCCTCAGTCTCGTAAGCTGCCGTCTAGGACATTTAACGGAGAAATTGGACTGAACTGTAATAAAATGGAAACATTGGGACAATTGTACCATTTTGAGGGTTTTTATAAGTAAAAAAAATAATTTGAAGTAAATATGTTCATGTAGTACTAGATTCTTTGTCTTATTAATCCTAATAATATTGATGTACTCTTATCTTTTACTTTTCTCCTTTTTGAAAAGTTGAGTGCCATTTCATTTGGCATCTTGAAAGCCAAGTTCATGCTATAATTTAGACTATACTCTTGGGTGGCTTACTTTATAGTTCGTTCTCTTTCTCACTTTTCATCTCATTAGTCATGCCTCGTTTAAGTTTTGGCGGCCCGAAGTTGTTTCAAAATTCCATGAAGTCATCTTTGGTATGGTTCTTGTGTATTTCTCTGCAAGATTGAACTGATTGTTTCTCGGAGATTTGTGAAAGCTAAATACTGTTTGATGAATGGTGTAATTAGAAGTTGGGAAACATTAAGGTGTTTAAGTGACTAATCTTTTTGTGTAGCTCCATCAATAGTAAAATCTTGTACTGCTCTTCTTGTGGATTAGATCACATGGACCAAACTATATAAATTGGCTCTGATTTATTTTCCATTTTCTAGTTTATTTATGTTTGATCGCTTGTTTGTGCAATAAGAGGAATACATGTTCTACGTCGTGAGGTTTCTCATTTCATATTTTTAGATACGAGCAGAAGAACAAGATCCCAAGGAAACTCCAAATCCAAGTGGAAGGTGGGAAATTTGTAAGATACTCAGGTGTACCCTGCCATCTCAGTTTTTACTACTCTTTTGCACTTAATCACAGCGAATTGCCTTAACGTCATAGTATGATTTCACGACTTCTTACAATGTATTCACAGGAAAATTACAACGATGTGTCATAACGTCGTGCGCGCACCTCAGATATCGTGAAAGTGCCCGTAGAAGGTGATCCAAGTCCAATATCGATCCCTTTCCCAAGAAGAACAGAAAGAGCGGATGGAAGTATTCAAAGAAGGTTGCGGCTTGGATTCAGCACCTGAACTACATAAACAAATGAAAGATTTCACTGAGTAGTTCTAGATGCTAATGAGTGTGCTAATGGTCACTCATACAGTCAGTGAGTGAGGAAGTTGCTCAGATAGAGTGTGAGAGGACAAGACGATTTGTAATAACACGGTACTATGTCAGGATGAAGCTCCATAAGCATCATTGACAATCTTCTGCAGCTTTTGAGACACTCTCTCGTCTGAAGAATCGCCATCTTCAACCTACAGTATACTCAACTTAGAAAGAATGCTGAAAAACCAGCCAATTGAAAAAGCTGAAACGTAGGAAGGAAATGGAAATATTTCCTGCAAATCTTAGCCTGGAATTTCCGTCAGCCTCTCTACATTAAAAGTCAAGTCATTGAAGCTTTTAACATTTGCTAGTATATACTTGAAGCTTGAATTAACAGGGTTGGCTCTTATGTCTTACTTTCAATACCTTCACAGCTGATAAAATTACTTTGCACTGACAAGAGTGGTCTACTACAATCAGTTTGTACTTCTCAAGCCTGTTAAAGACATTCCTAAATGAGTCGGATCGATGTTAGGTGTATTAAAACCCGTTGCCCGAATTGGTTTCCAAATTGCATGCGAGTATTTAAGCAAGCGAATTAGTTGTACATGTACAGGCAGCAGAGGTTTAGATCCAAAACCATCAAATGCAAACGAGTTCATTTTGGATCAACTGCCTAGATTTCAACTCTCATCATATATGATGCATAAGATTAATGAGATAATTCATAATCAACATGATTTTACTACTTTGGGTGAGTTGGGCATCCTCTTCGTGTAAAAATGAGTGGATTGTAATTGAACACCTCAACTCGCTCTATAAAATAATTTTACATATCATATCTAGGTATGAGTTGCAAAAATCTAGGTTTTGTAGTAATTTTTTTGTTCTAAATGTATAATTACCTAATTATTTTATGCTCAAAATATAAACAAGTTCTTACCTTGGCATGAATGGTGTGAAGTATTGCATCACCGACATTAGAGAAGCTGGCATTGACGATATCAGCTCCTTCTTCATAAATCACTCGAACGGTCTCATTGAACATGAACTGGCCATCCAATCCAGTAACGAGAACAACCTCCAAGATTGACCCCATTTTTTGAATTCTGATCTCCGGTGACTTGAATCCGATCATCTGTCCATTCTTCATGCTCGTGCTGATCTTTTCTATTTCTAACAACCTCTCTTTCTGCTCCCTCATTTTCTCCACCTTCACTTGTAAGTTCTTTATGTAATTGGCCGCTTGGCTTAATTGATCGGGCTGTGACAACGTTGATTCCTACAACCACAATATAGGCAAGCAAGGACAATTAAACTTGATCAAGATGCATGGACAAAAATATAATTGAAACAAACATGTATGGACTTTGAAATTGAGAAGATACTATTCAAACTCACCTCATCGACAAATCAATCACATTCCAATGATGAACCTCATACAGAACCCTCTCTTAAAAACTTCTCTTGACACAGAACCCCAATCTTACACTTAATTTTCTTAAAATTGTGGTCAACACTACCAGGCCCTATAGAATCTACACCTCGCTAAACCTTTTTCGAAAGCTCGAATGAGGAGGCATCCCAAATTCTTGCGTTTGAGTAGTAATAGAAGAAACCCTAGATAAGTTCCTTGTGTTTAGGGGAATTTGATTTTCTTCTTCATTCATTTTCCGACAAAAAGGAATAAAAAAAAAAGAGCATGATCGGATTAAAAATGGGTAAAACTATCAGGAAAAACTATCATCTGGGAACTGAAAGTCTTGAAATGGGTACAAGATACTATCATTACTGCCTGGACAATTAGACATCTCTTAGCAACTCCTATGTTCGAAGCAAGATGTTGTCTAATTAGCCCATGAATTACAAATCTCTAAAAAAGCTCTCTACCATTTCACCACCAAGGCATCTTGAAAGTGAATCATATTCCATGAATATGATATCCATCTAGTGTGATGAATCGCGAATATCATATAAAAACAACCAGAAGACTTTCAAGATGGAAGTTATCCTATAGATGCTGTATTCATCTTTGTTTGAAATATGAATCACAGTATTCATTCTTATTGGAATGGAAATGAAAATCTTTAGGAAAACTTTGTTCAAATAGTGATATCTAGGTAGTTTTTTTTTTTTTTTTTTTCAATTCAATAACTATTTGAATTGAAGAATCACCGTCAATATTTCGGTGTAGGTTTGGGATAACCCTTTGTTCCTTGAAGAAATGATATTTTCCCCATGTTTCTAGCTAAGATAAGGAGCAGAAAAATGGAAGGTTTCAAATAGTTAGCCACAATTAACATAAGAACCAGCACCTCGTAGAAAATAAAAACATAAAGTAGTCCCATTCTCAAGAACGAAAGGAAAAATACATGGTGTTTTGTATTTATATAACTAAAAACCATGGAAAAAATACGGTGTAGAGAGAGAGAGAGAGAGAGAGAGAGAGAGAGAGAGAGAGACCCTAGGACTCTGCGGAGGAACAAGGGAGTGGAGCTTGGAGAAGAGGGCCTTCATTTGATTTCTCCTGTTTCTCTCTGTCGTTTTGCGGTCGGCTCTGGATGAGCCGGGCTTCCTCTCCATCAAACCCCCGACCTTGAACTACTGAAAGCCAAGATCAGAGCAGCATGTGTTACTGAGAAATTTGCTGCATATAATAGGTTTGAATCCATCCCTCGTTGGCAGTGGCTTTGGCCGTACTGAAACCACAAAGCGAAGAAAAGGTAAAGTTAAAAATATGATTATTCAGATGCTACTCTCTGTAAAAGGTTCTAATTCTAAGTTGGCAAATTTCCCCTTTTTTATGGGACCATCGTGGACGTTCTTTGACCATCAAAACCAAATAATTGATTGAGTTAAACAGAGTGTGAACAGAGACAAGCGCTTCTTCTGCAGAGGCATAATGTTTTTGCTTGGCCTCGCAATTATTTGACTAGACAGGATAAAGATAAGGGACGTAATCTCCTATGTTGTGTTTGGAAAAATAATCAGAATAAGACAATGCATATAATATATATTATTCTATGGTGGTTTTGGTGAGAATGGACAGGTCTGAGCTAAAAGAAAGAAGGCTAGATTAGTTTTAAGAAAAAGGGCAAAAGCCCAAGTGGCTTAATCTTTCAAAGGTATGATCACCACACGGTGGTCCCCTGTTGACAGCAGATGAAGAGAACAATAAGTTACCATTTCAATAGTCACGTCCATAGCAAAAAACATGCAATTTCCAGCACAAGAATAAACATAACAAGATAAAAATAAATGAACGGGATATTGGATTTACGTCATTTAGTTGGCATAACTTAATCCATGAGGATCAGATGATGTCATAGTATACATAGGTAAAAATTTCGTCCGCATTGACTAAATTTTGTTTATATCATATTTCAAAGTTGTCTCCATTAGCTAAATTTTTTGCACACATCCACGTGGGGATCGACATATTATATTTGCATTGTGTTTTAGCGTCGTCAAATGCTCATATTAGATTGAATACGTTGGATTTAGAGCTGAGGGGATTTGATTAAAAAATTTGCAAAAGTGGATGAATTTGATTAGACAAATTCAAAGTACAGGGACTATGAGACTAAATCAGAGTAGCGAACTTCACATAACAAGTTTATAAAATAAAGGAATAAACGCTTTATTGCGATTTCTTCTTCAGCCGGTTGGAGTTTCAGTTGATATAGTTTACCTAAAGCACTCATAAAGGCTCTAGTTTTTTAGATGGAGCCACAAATAGGAGGATGGAATAACATAACTAATTTCATCGTAGCGCCCCTAGACGATTTCGAGGTCATCTCAAAGGTAGAGTTCTTGGATACCAAAGCCGTCCCTACGCCATACTTAGGCACCTTAGGCATCATGGATGAAGGAAGACCAGACACGATTCCAAGTCCTAATGTCAAGATTAATGTTCTCACTTTATCCACTTTGCAGCTTGTCCGAGTTGTCGAGATGGACGAAGAAACTTTTGTGCCCCACCATTTGTTAAACCCCCTCTTCTAGGGCAATAGGCGTTCCTTTCTAGACTTTGAGGCTTAGTTTCCTTTTTCGGTCATAATTCCTCCAAGGTAATGAGTTCTTGTACCTCGGATCCGGGTCAGGGGGATGTAAAGGCAAAAATTGTCTAACTAATAGATCCTGTACACCTACTTTCCACATTTGATGGCATGACCCATTGTGATCTCAAGTCATAAAGCCCAGATATTTCTCATCCATTAGCCCTTTAGAAATTGAGCCCACATTCAAGGCATTTGTCGCCTAAAAATCCATTTTGGCCATGCTAAAAGGAATTGGCTGAGTCAGTAATAGGCTAGTTAGGGCTATTCTCCATCATTTATTTTAGACACCCAAGAAAATGTCATGAAAATAATGACTACTCTTAGCCTAGTAAGAAAGTGGAGGTACGGTCTCAGGCGCTCAATTCTGCTTCAAAATTAGGCTAAGCTAAAATTCAAGGCATGGAATCACTATTCTTCAAATAATGATAAATTTTTTAAGGTAAGTCTATTGGTCAGAAGTAAGTGCATCCAAAGCAAACTGTCTCCGGATGACGAATAATTGGTGACGTATAATATATGACGTCTGCTTTTGCCATTTTCTGCGTTAAAGTGCATGCGAAGTGATTGTCAGTTCTTTGTTTGCTTCCTCCCACAAAGAAAGCCTCTTGCGCCCCACTTTGTCCAAGAGCATTCACACGTAATCATCGACCTGCACGATGGGCGTGATTCACAAGCTTTGAATCTCTAGAACTTCGATTATACCATTTATAAATTATATAGGATATAGTTGAATTGTTGGCATCCAATGCCAATTTCTATTCGTTTCATAATTAGATAAAAAAATTCAATCAGATTTAGTAAGTTAAGAAAAAAAACGATGTATTCAGTGAAATGCTTTAGGATAGAAAACTTAGCCTAAAGGATTGCTCAACAGATATTATTTTTTCGGTAAAGGTCTAAATTGAAATCGTAATATTTGAGCATTTAGTAAGGGATTCAGGATTCCCACTTGAGGGACGAACTTTGCTCCAAGAACTTCGATTCAAGAATAGAAATTTTGAACTAAGAAATCACGTGATAAGAAGTAAACTCAAATTAAACAGAGACATACTAAAGGTGAATTAGCATATATATCACAAACAAGCAACATAGAAAGATAAGAAGGAGGGCTACAAACGGTAAGGACCTACTTAATTATGCCCATCTAGAAAGATGAAGATATGGTCGGATAAGGATGCCACAAATATTATAACTTTCTATTAGCTAGCTTTAATGTTATAACTTTGCAATTTATAACTTGAGTACGATCACTTTAAAAAAAAAAGGTTTTTTTTTTTTTTTTTTTTTTGGAGTCATATCTTTTTAATTCATCATTTGAGTATCGCGACGAGACATTAAAATTTATAGCAATTGTAATAAACCCCCCTTTTTTTTTAAAGTTATGGCACCCAAATCATTAACGTAAATAATTACATATGTAGACAATTCACCTCTTATTGTCTCTTGTTCGGATCGAATAGATTATTGATAGCGGCCAATTGAAAGTGACTTCTCCTAGTAAAGTAAGAAAACAGAGATGTTCTTATCTCATCGTTATCATCTTTTCAAGGTAATTCCAGATCACCAATACCAAGAAAGTCAAAAGTTGTGCAGTATAGTCACCCAATTTGAGGTTGTGGAGAGAGACATATGAGTTATGTCTCTTCACATCATGGGTAATATGCTTTTCGGTCGGTTGATGTCAATTTTCCCCTGGCTGGGCTGAACATGCCGATTGAGTTTGGCTAGTTGGAGATTATACGAAATAACTATTCTCTCTTTCTCTTTTTTTTTTTTTTTTAGTGGGAGGAGCAGATCACGCAATGTGTGAATAGTTACCGGAGGACAAGATTTTCTAAGGACCGAGAGTCTAGCAAGCTTTCATAGGTCTACTAATCACTAGGATTATTACCAAATCAATTCTAAATTATTGTACATATGTCAATTTATTCATAAAATTTTCAATTATACCAATATAGTTATAACTCTTTACATAAAATTTCAATGTAAACATTTTAGTCAATTACTAACGTGAAAATTGACTGTAGATCCAACGTAAAAGATTTGGAAACTTGCGTCAAACCTAAGGATCTAGAAACTCACGCTTCCATGTCATGAGTAAATTATTTTGGTAGATTTATCAATAATAGTATTACAATTGATATGGGCAAAAATCGAGATTATTATTAGCTCCACCGTCATTGTAGAAAGAATTCATTGTTTGATGAATGACATATATTTTTAGGGTTAATTTGTAATCGAACCATCCAATAGTGAATGAATGAAATAACTTTTTACATCGGTAATGGACCTAATGAAAATCCTAAATCTAAGAACACACGATTCATATTTAACAAAAGCAAAATATGATATCATCACAACTAAGCGCTAATTACACTTTAGTCCACATAACAGGCTTTTGAGCTTGATTATCCTGCAAGAGTGGCCCCTATTATTCACTTTATGGTAAAAATTAAGTTAATTGGGTCAATATCTTTACCCTTGTAAACCTTGCTCTTGTTCTTCTAGGACTTTAAAAAAAAAATAAAAAAAAATAGATATACATGTGTGTGTGTGTGTGTGTGTGTATTGAATTGAAATGAAAAGATTGAGCCTTTGATTTCGAGCGTTCATATCCCCGGATAAGTGCAGAAACAAAAGAGAACATTTTGACCAAGGTAGACCGAGAATCTAAGATGTTATTTGGATCCGTTGAGGACTTAAGATATCGAAAAAGCCACAATCAAGTCTCAAACTCATCATCGGTTGAATTCAGGTTTCGAATGACACATGGTAAAAAATAAAATATTCCACAGGAGAACCACATCAATTTCGAATGTCCGAATTACACTACTGACGAGCTCAAGACCTGATTGAGACTTTTTTAAAATCTTAAGTTCTCAACCGATAATGTTAATACTTTTAAGTTTTCAATTGACCAACGATCAAAACAAAAAATCCCGTTTTTTGCACTTATCCGTCTGTAACCCCACATCATATTGGATCAACATTGAACAACAAGCATTAATAGCTAGCGGCAAAGGAAAGATTACACACTAAGCTTTGGATCGAATAAAGGGTCTAAGTATTTAATGAATCCCAACAAGCTTGTCACAAGTAATTTTCAAAGAGAAAGTTTGTTATACACGCTCGATCAGTGTTAAAAGTTGATTGGTTTTCGATCATATCTTTCTTTTAAATGAAGAACTTTGAAGACTTATCATCCTGGTGTTGACACTACTTTTGTATTACCATCTGAAGTTCTTTGACAACGGCAAAACAATTTAAGGAAGAGTTTTATATTTGTTCCTATATTTTCACACATTTTCTAATCAAGTCCCTATACTTTTAATCTGTCTAATAGTCTTTTTACTTTCATAAATTTTCTAATCAAGTCCCTTCGACACTAAATCCAACTAGCCTAGCCATCGGATGTCATCATCGTACAATGTGGATAAATTTTTCCCAATGTAGATGTCCACTTGACATTACACATTGGTCAAATTTTATGCACATCATATTTTAAAGTCATCTTCATTAGCTAAATTTTTCCACACATATCCCTGTGAAGGAGAGACATGATTAGGAATTTTGTGAAAGTGTTCATTGGATGAATCAAAAGTACACACTTGAGTAGGAAAAATGTGAAAGTCTAGGGACGAAAAGGATATATATATATTTTCCAAATAGTAATTATTTATTTGAGCTATTGATGAGCCTATTAATCAGGTAATTGCATCCTAAGCAAACGGTGTCTAGATGACGAATCATTGGTGACGTATTATGGATGACGTCCCATAAGATCTCCTTTTACCAATTTCCACGACAAAGTGCATTAGTGGACCCTAAAAAGCATGAAATTGATCGTTAGTCCTTTGTTTGCTTCTTCCTACAAAGAAAAAAAAGGCTCAATTGCCTTCCTCCGTGCAAGAGCTTTCACATGTAACATTGACTTGTACAAAGTGCGTGATTCACAAGCTTCATGTCTCTAGAACGTCCACTATCTCCTTTGTAAAATTTTCAAGATATATTTAAGTTTCGGAATCCGATGCCAATTTCAATCCGTTTCAAAATCAGAGTAAAGTTCAATCAGATTTAATCAATTAACAAAAAGTAACGATATACACAATGAGAATAGATGCTCTAGGATTGACAAAGTTGGATAACCTAAAAAATTGCTAGACGGGTGCTCTTTTTTCTTCTCGCCTTACTTTGTACAAGAGCATTAACATGTGATTTAGTGAACTAAGGGAAAAAAATGATATTTTCAGTGACAGTAGATGCTTTAAGACAGACAAAGTTGGATAACTTGAAGGATTGCTAAAGGTTTGAGGTTTTCTTTTTTTTTTTTTTTTTTTTTGATCGCCCCAGTAGCCACCCTTCCAACTTGGAAGAGGGAGGTGAGAGGTTCAAATCCCCACCTTCTCACGGGGGATTGGGGTGTGGACGATTTCATTTCAAGAGTGGGTTTCGACTCCCACGCCCAGTAAGGAGGTAGGGCAAAAGTCTGAGAGTGAATGTTAGAGTAGGATTAAGTAACCCCGTGATAAGAAATAAACTCAAATCATACAAAGCATACTAAACTTGTATTAGCAAATCACAAACGATAAACATATGAAGATTAAAATGCGGGCTACAAAAACGATGAGGATGGATTTACGTAACAGAACACAAAATCGTGGGGCCGATCCAATTTTTCTTGACTTTAGGCACTCGACTGGAAAATTGCTAATGCATGACCTTGGGATGCCTTTTCCCTCTGATTACATGTCGTGATATTGTTACTCAGAGATAATATTCGAGGAATTTTAAATTCTTTTATTTCAATAGACATTAGCACAAGACAAGAATAATTAATGTTTTCCTCTCCATATAAGATTCGTATTTTTTTTAACACCCACATATGCCGTTTATATGAGAAATCAATTATTTATCGATCATTAACCTATTGATCGCACGAAGAGACATGTTAATGAATCGGATGCGCAACACAAGTTCGAATCCCCGTATCATTAGATGTAAACAATCTCATTTTATGACAGTTCATTTCAAATCGTGTCTTATCCGGACCAAACCGGTTATCGATACTTTGTATTCAACCGTGGATATGTGCTCTCTTCTGAGATTCACATGCCCTAGCAAGCATATCCCTAGAGTATATTTCTTTTATTATTTCCTGCTCCGCACGCATTCTGTTATAAGATGAATCCTTCTGGCCATCCATGATTTCTTCCTATTTCAGGTATGCTCGCACTCTCCTTGATTGAGCATTAGCTCAATTAAAATGTATGTGGGTCTAATGCTTATAAAAATAGTGTCAACATCTATATGCAATTTGATTAATGTTTTTGTTCAAGAGTCGGGCTCAACCCTTAATTTTTTATGCAGCAAATGACTAGACATGTCACCACAATTTAGGTGTCAATAAAATCATATCTTATTCGGGCCTAATTGGTTATTGATACGAATCTATTGAAAGAGACTTTTCTCACAAAAGTAAGAAAAAGGAGAGGTTGTTATGTCATTGTGATTGTCATTTTGAGGTACGTTCATCATCGTCGGTACCAAGAGAGTCAAAAGTTATGCAGTGTAGTACTTATCTGATTGAGATAGTGCAAGCACACTCAATGTGGGGCTGTCATGTCTCTCCAAATTTTTGGCAATGTGCTTTTCTCTGGGTTGACGTCTGTTGTCGCCTAGGAGCCCATAGTGATTGAACTTGGCTTTTCCAAAGATTGGTAGATTTAACCACATGAGAAAAGATTATTTAGGTACGTGGAT
Organism: Eucalyptus virginea; assembly: GCA_014182375.1. Classification (NCBI taxonomy): domain Eukaryota; kingdom Viridiplantae; phylum Streptophyta; class Magnoliopsida; order Myrtales; family Myrtaceae; genus Eucalyptus; species Eucalyptus virginea. The sequence continues at coordinate 43,714,769 of CM024518.1, forward strand.
GGATTGGATTATGCATTGTGTGTGTAATCACTTAAGGAAAAATTTTTCTATTGACTGAGAGCGTAGCAAGTTTCCATAGGCCTACCAATCACTTATATGAAGTTCTAATTTACAAATCACTATTATGACATCACAACAGTGGAAACAAGTTGGGACAAGTTGGGTAGATTTCCAGTCTCCCCAATTTTACATGGGTCTCCATTGAAAAATAGCAATATGGTCATCATGCATTAAAAATGCCACGTAAGCATGCAATGTAAATACCGTCGACCTCGTCAGTTGTAAAATAGGGCATCTAACTAACCTAAATAGAGTCCTAACGGATGGTAAACTTGGGATAGTGATACGACTTTAGGGTTTTTAATAAATTGGGATAAATATATTCAAATTGTACTGATTTAAGATTTTTTATGATATTGATTTTAATAATACGCATATATTCTTTCTCTTCTTTTTCTCCTTTTGGAGAGTTCAGTCCTATTTCATTAAAAAAGTGAAATGCCAAGTAGCATTTGGATAATTTCCACTGAGAATATTGTTAAGTCAAGTTCATACCAAGAGTTGATTGCATTTATATTCTACATTGACTTGTGCTAAATTTCATTCTCTTTCTCACTTTCCATCCCACTAGTCACCCTTCATTTAAGTCTTGGTGGCTCCAAGTCGTTGTCTACTTAAAAAGCAAACTTCAACGCAAAATTTAATACTTACACGGTCTTAGATAGTTTGGACATCACATTCCACACGGTTTTATTTTGTTTCATATATTTTTAGCCTTTTCTAATCAAGCCCCTATGTTTTTAATTTGTCTAATTCAGTTTTTTTTACTTAGATAAATTTTTTAATCAAGTCTTTTCAGCACTAAATCCAATTGATGTGGCTGTCGGATGTCATCATCATACAAGGTGAATATAGTTTTTCCAATATGGATGACCACTTGAGATTATGCATTTATTAAATTTTATGCACATCATCTTCCACACGTATCCACAAGAGGAGAGACTTGATTAGAAAATTTATGAGAGAAGAGGATTTCATTAGATGAATCAAAAGTACATAGACTTGAATAGGAAAAACGTGAAAGTCCAAGACGAAAAGGATGATTTTTTTTCCAAATAGTAATGAATTATTTGAGATATTGGTGAGTCTATTAATCAGGTAATTGCATCCTAGGCAGTCTCTAGATGACGAATAATTGGTGACGTATTATGGATGACGTCCCATAAGATCTCCTTTTACCAATATCTATGACAAAGTGCATTAGTGGACCCTACAAAAATATGCAAATTGATTACGTCCTTTGTTTGCTTCTTCCTCAAAAAATAAGAAGCTCAAGTGCCTTTCCCCGTCAAGAGCATTCACACATAACATCGGCTCGTACAATGTCCGTGATTCACTAGTTTCATGTCTCTAGAATGTCCACTATCTCCTTTGTAAAATTTCTAAGAAATAAGTAGGTTTACAAAATCCGATGTCAATTTCTATTAATTTCATAATCAGATTTAAGTTCAATTAAGAAAAAATTAATGATATGCACGATGATAGTAGATGCTTTAGGACCGACAAACTTGGATAACCTAAGAATTGCCCGATGGGTGTTCTCTTCTTCGCGCCTTACTTTGTCCAGGAGCATTCTCAAGTAATTGATGTGCGTGATTGACAAGTCTCTAGAACGTCGACTATATCTTCTGTAAAATTCAAGCAGTTTGAGTGAACTAAGGAATAAAAATGATATGTTTAATGATGATGATGCTTTAAGACACAGTTGGATAACCCGAAGGATTTCTCCATAGGTGTTATTTTCTTCGCTTATGGTCCGAATTCAAATTGGAATATTTGTGCATTCAATGGCAGACCCTAGTCTCGCTAGGGGACAAGCTTAGCTTTAAGAAATTATCCTTAGAAATTCCGAATTAAGTAACTCCGTGATAAGAAATAAAATCAAATCACACAAAGCACGCTAACTTGTATTAGCATGTAAATCACAGACAAGAAAAATTTGAAGATTAAAATGTGGGCTACAAAAACGATAAGGACCCATTTAAGTAAGAGAGCACAAAGGGCCTATCCACTTTTCCTAGACTTTAGGCACTCAATTGGGAAATTGCTAATGTATAACCATTGAATACCTTTTCTCTCTGATTACATGTCGTGATATTTGTTTTTTTTTTTTTTCAATCGAAGAAAAGATGACATTCACATATCAAAATAATACTTGAGAGGTACATAGAAGATTTTCAAGCCTAGCAAATTCCAAATAATTGCCACAAAAAAAAAAAAAAAAAAAATCATAAGCCACAAAGTAAATAATAAGACACAACTTGTAGCTAGAAGCACACTTTCATCCCTCAAGAACAGATTTAACAATGCCAATGATTGGTGGCCAATTACCAGATTTAGCGATAAGCACACATCGAGATTTTCCACTCCATTTGCAATAGCTTGTGATGTACGTTTAGGTTCAACATCCTCATCATCATTGCCGTGGAGAGATACCAACATTAAAATGTTGAAAGAACACATCATATATCTATAAGGAACTCCTGGACCTATATTTAGATATAGTTCAAGAGGGTAAAAGCCCCCAAAACTTTACCTAAATTTAAATTGGGAGAAGAGAGCAGCCTAATTTAAAAGAGGTTCTGGAGCCACATTACGAACATCCTCCTTAGTGGCTATCGATTGGACGAATGGCATTCCCATGTTCATTCAAAGATTAGCTGCAAAAATTTGTTTGGGAGAGACAAGAAAGACCCAAAAAAGGGAAGAGGGAGACGGAGAGGAAGAGGGGGAAGGGAGGGAGAAGGGCGGCACTGTAGAGAGGCGGCAGCTTCAAGGGATGAAAGAGGAAACCCTAGGCTTGGCTGTTGTGATATTGTTTCACATAGATATATTATTTTTCTTTTATTTCAATAGACATAAGCACAAAACAAGAATAATTAATGTTTTCTTCTCCATTATATGATGCGTACTTTTCCAACACCCAAATATGCAATTTATATGAGAAATCGATTCATTGTCATTCAAGCTGATTCCATTAAAGCAAAGCAAACTTAAACTACGGCATACTTAACCCAGAGGGGCATGATTCGACTAGATTATCCATAATCCATCATGAGAAATTCCACATTTACATGTTTAATTTGTTTAGATGACAAATAAGATTAAATAATTATAAACCTATTTCTTGATTGATTTCATCTAATTGCTCTTAAATTGGAATTTATTCATAATTTATCACTCATATAAAATAATGCTAACATGGAGTGAATTTATAAAGGGAGGTAAAAAGACGACTGGCATAGTCATGGCCCGTTTGAACATAGCGCTTCGCATATCTCTGAAGTCCAAAGATACTCTTTAAATTTATTCTTCCGTAATTACTAAACTCTTATCAACGATAAGTCTGCTAATCAAACAAAGAGACTTGTTAATGAATCAGATGAGAAACACTAGTTTGATTCCTTATATCATGAAATGCAAATGATATCGTATTATGCCTTATTTGTATCTAACAAGCTATCAATACTGATCAATTGAAATTGAAAGAGACTTTTTCCGCAAAAGCAAAAAAAAAAAGGGTGGCTCTCATGTCATTGTGATTGTCTTTTGAAAGGTAAGTTCATCATCGCCGGTGCCAAGAGAGTCAAAAGTTGTGCAGTGTAGTTCTTATCTGATTGATACGGTGCAAGGACACTCGACTTGGGGCTGTGGACCGAGACCTGTGAGTCATGTCTCTCCACATTTTTGGCACTATACTTTTCTCAGGGTTGAAGTCAGTTGTCCCTTGGCTGGGCTCCTCCACCGTGATTGGATTTCGCTTTTTTAAAGATTGATACCATAGTGATTGGACTTGGCTTTTTTAAAGATTGGTACGATTAACCACATGAGAAAAGATTATTCACCAACGTTAGTAGATTGGATTATGTAATGCGTTCAGAATCACCCAAGGACAAAATTTTCTACAGAATGAGAGCCTAGTAAGTTCTCATAGGCCTACCAATCACCTAAATGGATTCTAATTTACAAATCACAATTTTGACACCACAGCAGCGGAAACAAGTTGGTAGACTCCCTGTCCCTTCAATTGAAAAATAGCGATATGGTCATCATGCCAAAAAAAAAAAAAAAATGCCACGTAAGTGTGCAGTGAAAATACTGTAGGTCTCGTCAGTTGTAAAATAAGGCATGTAACGGCAAAGCTAGACAGAATCCTAAAAACTTGGAACATTGATACGACTTTAGGGCTTTTGTCGGTTGAAAATAATTTGACGTGAATATATTCAAATAGTACTGATTTGAGATTTTCTGTGATATTAATTTTGATTATAAGATTTCTCCTTTTGAAGAGACGGCTCCCATTTCATTTGGCAAGTAAAATGCCCAATAGCATTTGGATAATTTCCACTAAGAATAGTGGTAAGTCAAGTTCATACTAGGACTTGATTGCATTTGTGTTCTTCATTGGCTTACGCCAAAGTTCATTCTCTTTCTCACTTTCCATCCCACTAGTCATCCCTCGTCTAAGTCTTCTTGGTCCCAAGTCATTGTCTACTTTTTTTTTTTTTTTGGTCGCTAAGTCCTTGTCTACTTAAAAAGCAAAGCGCAAAAAGTTTAATTCTTACATGGTCTTAGCTAGTTTGGACATCACACTTCACACGTCACCAAACGCAAAAGTGTGGTTTCAAATTTTTTCCATAATTAATAAACTCTCAATGACGATTATTTTATTGCTCAACGAACTGACATATTTACAAATTAAACACATAACACGAGTTCGATTCTTTATTTCATCAAGTGTAAACAAACAATTGTGTATTAGGACAATTCACCCAAAATCATGTCTTATGGAGCCAATGGGTCGTTGATACTGACCAATTTGAAACCAACTTTTTCTTATAAAAGCCCGATAAAAAGAGGAAAAGTTCTTATCTCATGTTATTGTCCTTTCGAGGTACTTCCATCATCGCCAGGACCAAGAGGGTCAAAAGCAGTGCGGTATCGTTCTAGCCTCACTGATATCTGCTGTCACTCTCGAGTCAAGCTTGCGGAGAGAGACGTATGAGTCATGTCTCTTCACATCTTGGGTGATATGCTTTTGTCAGGTTTGATTTCTATTTTCTCCAGGCTGGGCTCATCATGTGACTGTGCAACTCGTAATTTGACGTCACAACAGTTGAAAACATGTTGGGTAGATTCGGATTTCCCCAATTTTCCATGATCCTCCATTGAAAATTGGCGATACTCTGGTCGCAAGGATTTTCCAACTACGGCATCGTCGCTCCCAATTTATCTGGAAAGAGAGGGACGAAGGGATAAGATTTAGCTGCATAGATGTGAGAAGGACAAGGGAGGATAGAAGGGAGGAGTGTTGTAGTTGGGCGGTGGTTTTTTTTTTTTTTTTTTTTTTTTTGAGCAAGAGTTGGGCGGTGGTTGCGACCTGCCAATGACAGTCTTAACTTTTTGCATGCAATAGAGCTCCGCAATTCTCCAAGGCTTAGGGTCGCGAGTAGGAATTATAGAGGAAAATGTTCTTTATTTTTATTTTTTATGGCGCATCACTATAATTTGATTCATCAACCTTCACTTCTATTTATGTCATTAATCATATTTTTTCATACCCCACAATCACTTCTTCTCATGTCCAATAATCTCCTCTCTTGATTATTTATAGGATTAATACCACTAAAAAACCCCAAACTCAAACCAGTACGCAATGAGTGATAAATTTATTCCAAACTATCTCAAACTACCCCAAACTGATATATTTATAACAAATTTATTATCCATTAGTTTTCGGGAAGTTTTATCATCAAATTATTGAGTTGGACGATATGTGACAGTTGGTAGGTATATCGGATTGAGGTTTTACACTTCGTTTGTTACAAGCGTACCAATTTGTAATTTTTCCTTATATCATCCAATTTAACAAAAACTAATTGAAGGTAAATTTATATTAAAAAAAAAAAAGGTACAAATTTGGAGTTTTTGGTGATTAAAAAATTAGTTGGGATAATATGTACCAATTTGGAGCTTTCACATAACATTAACCCTTATTTATATATAATAAACTATCACAACAGTGCACGCGGATAACACTTCAATGGCCGTGAGATATGGACGTCTCTTCAATGGGGGCGATGACTTGAGGATGATACTTTCCTTTTTCAGTCTTTCTTTAATTATATTTACTTTGTTAGTTTTATTATTTGTTTAAACCCATGTTTACTTTTTATTATTATTTTTTTTGCCAACGTCATTTTAGATTTAAATCTGTTGATTAATTTTAAGAAATATTTGATAATAACAAATTTCACATAAGTATGATGAAAATACCGTTGACCTTGTTAGCTATCATGGAGGACGTTTGACCGCAAAATTGGATATAATTGTAAAAGAGGAGAAAATTAGGATAATGGCACCATTTTAGGAGTTTTCGTAAGTTGAAAATTAATTTGGAGTTAATATGTTCAAGTAGTACCAGATTTTCTATGATTGATTCTAATAATATGGATATATTCTCCTTTCTTTCTTTTTTTTTTTTTTTTACTTTTTCTCCTTTTTGAAGAGTTGAGTCCCCTTTCATTTAACAATTTGAAGTGCCAAGTTCATGCTAGGATTGCCTCTATATTCTGCGTTGGCTTATTTTATAGTTCATTTTGTTTCTCACTTTCCAACAGTCAAGCATTGTTTAAGTCATGGCGGCCCGAAGGTCGTCTATCTAAAACGCACAATTCGATTAAGCTGTCCTTTGGTATGGTTCTTGTGTGTCTCCCTGCGAAATTGATTTAGATTGTTTCACGAAGAATTCTAAGAGTTAAATACTATGTGATTATTAATGTAATTAGGAAGTTGGGAAACACTTATAGTGTTTAAATGACTAATCTTCTTTGTGTCACTCCATCGACAGTAGACTCTTTGATGCTCTTCCCTTCCCGTGGAATAGGTCACACGGACCGAGCAATATAAATTGTGTCTGATTTATTTCCTCTCTTCTAATTTATTTGTATACGATCGTTTGTTTGCCCAACAAAAGCAACACCCGTTCTACATCATAAGCTTTCTCATTTCATATTTTTAAAAATGACTGGAGCACCAAGATGCAAGGGAAACTCCACCTAGTAGAAGGTGGAAAATTTCTAAGATACATGAGTGTAATATATCATCTCATTTTTACTATTATGCACTTGATTACGCCAAATTGTTGTAACGTTGTAAATGAATATTACGATGCTTTCATACTAAATTACATTGACACATCGTAATGTTATGCAAGACACCCGAGTTATCCTAAAATGATCTAGAAGGTGATCCAAGAAGTGGATTAAAGTCCGAGACCCATCCTTCCTATCACTAACATTCTCACATAACAGAAGGGCCAATTTCATATAATTATACAGAAATACTTGGAAATGATTTGGTCTGAAAGATTTCAGAAATGAAAAGTGTACTGATATTCACACAAACAGTCAGTGAGGAAATTGTTTGGAGGGAGTGTGAGTACAAGACGATTGTAATAACATCGTACTATGCCAGGTAACAAATACAAAGGATTGGAAAAGCTCGAGCTAGCTTGTTTAGAGCTTTTAAAGAAACATTTTGCAACTCCACGGAATTAAATATGTAGTTACATATTCATGAGAAAAGAGCGACAAACCTCTGAAGATTCAATAATTCTGCAACATTCAACCAGCACTAGATTAAGGATGAGACTCCATCAGCATATCATTGACAATCTTCTGTAGCCTCTCAGATATTCTCTCTTCTGAAGAATCGCCTTCTCCAACCTGCAATACTCTCAACGTAGAAAGAATACTGAAGAACCAGCCAATTGAAAGAACAACATAAAGAAGGAAATGAAAACATCTCTTGGCCAAGAATTTCCTTCAACCTCTTTATGTTATAAGTTAAAAGTCAGAGAAGCTTTAGCTTTTGTCTACTTGGTGCGTGAATTAAACATGGTTGGCTCTTATGTCTTACTGTCAATACCATCACAGCTGATAAAGTTACTTTGCACGGACCAGACTAACCTACTATGATTAATTTGTGCTTCTCAAGCCTGCTCTAGGAATCCCTAAACGAGTCATACTATTGCTAGGCGTATTAAACCGGGTTTACTGAAAATGGTTTACAAATTGCATGCGAGTATTTTAAACAAGCGAATTAGTTGTACTTGTACTGGCAGTACTGTTTGATTACCACACCAAGTGGCAAACAAGTTTATCTTTGGGTCAACCACCAAGACTACCATCTTATATAAGCCACAAGATAATGAGAAATTTCATGATCAATGAGATTATACTACTTGAGTAAGTTGGGCACCCTTGTCATATTAAAACAAGTGGATCATAATGGAATGCCTAACAGAATTTCATCACGTCTCTCCATAAACTAATCTTATTTATTGTCTCTACAAATGAGTTCCAAAAATCTATGTTTGGAGTAAACTTTTTGTTCTAAACGTACAATTTCTAACCATTTTGGGCTCAAAATATAAACAAATTCTTACCTTGGCATGAATGGTATGAAGCATTGCATCACCAACATAAGAGGAACTGGCATTGACAATATCAGCTCCTTCTTCATGAATCACTTGAACAGTCTCATTGAACATGAACTGGCCGTCCAATCCAGTAACAAGAACAACCTCCAGAATTGACTTGTTGTTCCAAATTCTGATCTCCGGCGACTTGAATCCAATCATCGGTCCACTGTTCATGGTCGTGTTGATCTTTCCTACTTCTAATAACTGCTCTTTCTGCTCCCTCATTTTCTCCACCTTCACTTGTAAACTCCTTATGTAATTGGCCGCTTCACCTAATTGATCAGGCAACGACAATGTTTTTTCCTACAACCAAAACATAAGTAAGCAAGGACAACTGTTAACTCAAACTCGATCAAAATGCATTGACAAATATACTTGGAGAAAAAATTCAGAGACTTCGAACTCAAGAAGATACTATCTAATCTTGCCCTCCTCAAAAGAACCTATCAAATACCAATATGATGGACCTCATCCTGAACCCTGTTTTAAAAACTTCCATTGATAGACAACCGAAATCTCGCACTTAATTTACTTGAAATTTTGCTCAATTCTGACTACCACTTTACAATGCCTACCATGCTAGACATTTTTCCGTCAAGATCGAATGAGGGGCCATCACCAAATCCTTGTGCTTTTCTAGAAGTTTGACCAAAGGAGAAAGAGAGAAAACCCTAGATAGGTCTCGTGTTTAGGGGAATTTAGTTTTGTTCTTTATTCATTTTCAAAAAAATCGAAACTAGGTATGATTTATTTTAAAAATGGTTAAATATACCATCTGGGAAGCAGAACCTTGACATCAATAATGATGTTTTGTACGCAATAACCGCCAAAATAATTCAGTGGAGAGAGAGAGAGAGAGAGAGGGAGAGAGAGAGACCGTAGGACTCTGTGGAGGAACAAGGGAGTGGAGCTCGGAGAAGAGGGCTTTCATTTGATTTCTCCTGTTTCTCTCTGTCCTTTTGCGGTCGGGTCTGGATGAACCGGGCTTGCTCTCCATCATACCACACCTCGAATTACTGAACACCAAGATCAGAGCAGCATATGTTACTGAGAAATCTGAGTGCATATAATAGGTTTGATTCCACTCCTTGTTGGGAAGAGCTTTCACCTCATTGAAACCGCAAAATGGGAAAAAGTTAAAGGTGAAATATGATTATTCAAATGTCACTCTCTGTAAAGGGTTCTAATCAGCAGTTGGCAAATTCTACTTTATTTATGGACTGGCGTGGACCTTTCTTGACCATCAGTTCCAAGTAATTAATTAATTTAAACAGTTTGTGAACAAGAACAGCCATTTCTTCTATGGATGTATAATATTTTGCTTGGCCTTGCGATTACATGGTCTCATATATTCTGATCGGAAAATTTAATTTTGAATAAGAATAATATTCTGTGATGTTTTTGGTGAGATTGGATGGGTCTGAGTTAAGAAAAAAAATTGTAGAAAAGTTTTAAGAAAAAGGGCTAAGCCCAAATCGCTTAATCGTTCAAAAGTAGGAAGGATAAGAATATCAAATGTATCATAACTTTACTATAGTATTCACTTGAGTGCATAACTCTTTTTCAATTAATTAAGTGTCATAATTTCTAAAAAACGTTCATTTCAGTATCACAACTTTTAATCGATCATTTGGGTGCTATAGTTTTTAAAGAGCGTTAACTCAAGTGTTGGAACTTCAACATAACATGATACTTGTGATGAACATTTTTAAAAAGCTATGTTATTCAATTGATCGATTGAAAAGTTATATGATATTCCAAAAAAATAAAAAATTATGGCACTTACGGTGTCTTTTTTCCCAAAGTATGATCATCACAAGATGGGCCTCTATTGATGTCAGATGGTTGTTAGAGGCCACTAAGAGATAGAGAGAGACGTTAGATGGTTGTCAGAGAGAGAGAGAGAGAGAGAGAGAGAGAGAGAGAGAGAGAGAGAGAATGATCACCACATGGTGGACCCCAACTAATGGCAGGTGGAGAGAACAATAAGTCACCATTACGACAGTCACCTATAATTGAAGTTTGTCACAAAAAGAAACAATTTGACTCGATCGGACAAGTGATCTACGTAATTCGTTCAACATGATTTACTTTACGGGAAGAGCAATAGAGGATTTCACTATAAAATCAAGTGATACAAGGGAGATAATAATCACATTTGAGTCATTCAAACATTCTTAATGTCTCCCCACACTTTATAACACCTAATAATATACATAGTGTTTAGCTGCACAATGAAATAATTTCTCAATCTCACAAAAGAAATATATAAATCTTATAAGATTATGTTACAGTTTCAGAACACTTTTATTTTTTATTTTTTTTCTCATTGAATGTAATACACAAGCATGCCGTACAATTGATTATTACGGCCAAAAGCTCCCTCTACTCGCCAATGGACAAACAAACCAACAAATATACATATATTTATAATAAAGTGCCCCTTTCAACCGATTCAAACCAAGAATCCTACTCTAGCATGGAAAGTGTTTCCATAATTTCTTGTTTGTTCAAATGTCAAGCCATATGTCCTATTCAGATTTGGAATTTCTACTTTGTTTGGGCTTTCTTCATTTGATCAACTTGAATTGGCTCAACATTTGAGCCAAATTACAATATTTTCTCTTAAACCTAAACTTCATTACTATTCTCCATAGCCCCTCATAGGCTCCTCAGCTGCAACATACATCTTCCAAGTTTAAGTTGCACTTGAATTCATCATGACCAAGGATCTTAAAAGAATACTAACTCTATATGCACCTTTAGCTATTACACAAGGATTTTTGTATACAACCTCCTCTACTACAAATAAAACAAGACAACTATTGCATCCGTACATGTTAGGAGATCAAACACACATCTTATCAAACTCAATAGCTACCTCAATTGTTGACACTATAGGCTTCACCTCAATATAAACATAGCCTTTGTCGATTATCACGGTTTCACCTGCTACTTTAAGATTTTGTAATTGCAACTCCATCTCAACTAGAACACCATCCAAATCTCTATAAGTATTACCATAATACTTCCTACACAAAAGTATGAGAAACTTGTCAAATATAACTTCTTTGCTAGCAACAAGTAAATTGAATTTCATGTATTAATAACCGATAGCTCCCTTCCTTCTACATAACTTAGTAATATGCACTTCCTAGCTTTCTTATCTAGCTTACCGTCACTCCCTTGAGTATAACACAACCAACTAAATATTTTAAAATTAGAATAATCAGCAATGTTGCCTAACCATACTTCTTTGGGAACTTTCACTAGATGGCTTATCTTACTAAAACCATCCATTAGGAATTTGCCAACCATACCAACACTAGAAAGCATTTCATAAGCAATCTCTAGTAACTTTCTTTTAATTAACTTTGCAACTTGTCTTGTTAACATTAATATATTGTCTCACCATACCCTTTTTTTTTTGTAGAATTCATTAAATTGATTCGAGCAGAAGTCTATGTTATAGTCAGTCCACACATGATAAATCATTTATGAGTCTCCATTTTAATCAAAACTTTTAACTATTCAATCTTGACAATTACATTAAACTTTTGTTTAAATAAAAACACTGAGGTACTCATCGAGTAGTCTTTCATAATTGTTAGCATAGATATAACATTCTTCATCGAAAGACATCACAACGGTCTAAGTGAATCAACCTTACAATCTTTGTGGTTTCTTTGGAAGTCGTACATAATTGCATTTTCTACCATTTGCCTAAGTCATAGCATACCCCTACATTCAGTTAATTATTAAAATAACGATACACTAGGTTCCTTTCACTTAGAACCTTCGAGCTTCTCTTGCCCAATCTGCCCAAAATGCATATGTCACAATTCAAACTCTCAAATAGATGCATATGGCATCTTCACTACGAAATCCATAATTGTCTCCCCTTAAAGCTTAAACGGGCTGATATACTTGATACTTTTTATTATCAATAGGCACCTCAATCAACTTTTGGGAGTCTACCCTTTGAGTTATGCTAATACCTAGCTAAACCCAAGTTTCTCAAAGAATCACATTCTTCTTCAACTTTACAATATGACTCATACTAGTCCAACATCCTCATGATAGCATTGTGCATTCTAATTCTAACATAACCGACACTTGGGGACTAGTTGAAGTAGGAAATGAAGTATTAGAATTCATAATTCATCCTTAACAATAGGTAAGACATAATCGGCACTATTCGAGTTACTATCAGCCATTGCAATAATATTATCAATAGACTCAACTCTAATTTCCTTACCCTTCTCTTTATTTAGTTTTATGTAATCCCATCTAAGATGCCATTTTTTTCCATAATATCGATAAACAATATCACTAGTCCTAGACTAATTTCATTTGTTCAGGTTCATACTACTTTTGTTTATAAGAGTACTATTCTTCCTCTACCTTCACCTATTGAACCAATGGGCATAAGTTTACAAGATTTTCTTGTACAGATATTTTCACTTAGAATCAAATCACAAATCTCATCAAACATCAAACTTCTTGATTTATAGGAATTACTAACATCACTAATAGTAGTATTCCAACTATTATGCATTGAGGATAGTAGGAAAAAAAATATGTACCTTATCATCAAAGTCAATCTCAACCAAACTCAAATGGTCTCAATTGACTTCGTGAACCTTGACCTTATCATTCTCAACCTCACATTATGCCCTAAGATATAGTAAAGACTAGCACTCGCCCTTTGATTGACACATTTTACCATTTTGTGTAAAAAAATTATTTGACACAAAAACTACACAATTCAAAGAAAACTTGTGATCTCAAACATATTTCATTTGAGAAAATTACTAAGGATATGAATAACTTCCTCTTAAAATCTCTTTACACCGGTGGCACTCTGGCTATGTCACTTTTAGGACACTCATCCTTCATTACTGACATATCAACTACCATCGTGGAGTTAATTGCACCCATTATTAGTCCATGAACATCATTGTTTTCCATGTACAAGCAAATAATTAAAATTTTCATCATTTAATCTCAGAATTGCTAAAGTCAAAGGTTTCACCTCAAAGATTAACCTAGTAGCAACCTTTCAAATGAAATAAAAATGTCATCAAAAGTGTAAGCCAAGTACAGCCTAACTTGACATTTTAACATACATCTTTGTGCTTTTTTTTTTATTACATTTTAATGGACATATTCAAGCTTATCTCTTTAACAATACGAACAAATCACATAAATAATGATACCGTCTAACATAAACAATGATACCGTTTGTCTCCTAGGTGAACCAAATCATGAAATGCATTATCTAGGAGCATATTCTATCAAATTCTACACAAGCAAGTACAAGAAAGTCCTCCAAAGTTTTGAGCAAATCAATGACAAGTCAAGCTAAAATGTCAAGCCCTTGATAGATTGCCTACTCTTGTGATAGCCTAAAATCTCCAATTGACCTTGACCTTCATAAGGCGAGTAACTAAAGATCTGTGAAAATTCAAATTTGATTTTTAAATTTGGCCTAAAACCAATGGCCGGAAACATAAATCAAATGATCGTAGCATAGAAGATTTTTGAAGTTCCAAATCATATCAACAATAGATTCACGATGTAAAGGATTGATTGTTTTTCAAATCCACGAGGGAGGGAGGGAGGGGAGAGAGAGAGAACCTATTACAAAGCCGTTGAGTGTCAAAGAGCTTATCCTTCAAAGAAGATGTTGAGTGTTTGTGGTAAGAAACTTCTATGGGGAGAAGTACACCCCAAGTGCCAAAACTTGGTACGAATGGATACTTAAGTGCCATCTCCAGCGAACCCCACCGAAATCTTACGTGGCAAATTTTTATTATTTTTTTCGTTTACATGGCTCGCCGAAGTGTTGACTCAACAAAAAAAGTGCAAAAACGACATCGTTTTTTAGCAGATTTGAATTTTAATATAAAATTTAATTTAATTAAATAATAATAATAATAATAATAATAATAATAATAATAATAATAATAATAATAATTATTATTATTATTATTATTATTATTATTATATAAAAAAAATGGAGGGAGGGGGAGAGAGGAGGCAACGGCTGAGGGTTGAGCCCTTCCCACCACCGCCTTCCCATCGTCATCGAGAAGGGTGGCGATGGTGGAGGAATGTCAACCGGGGTCGCCGAGCCCTAGCTAAGGGTCGACGACCCCTGGCCGATCGGCAGCGAGGGCCCACGAGCCTTCGCCCGGGTAACCGGGGCGAGAGTCGCGGCCCTCCCTAGATCCGGCGAGGGTCGGATGCCCTCACCCGGCCGGGCCAAGGGCAAGGGCCACCACCCACTAGCGACCCTCGCCCACTAGCAACCCCAACGAACGGCAACCCTTGGCTCGGCCGAGTGAGGGTCGCCGACCCTCGCCGGATCTAGAGGAGGGCTATGACCCTTGCCCTAGATCTGGGCGAGGGTTCACGGACCCTCGCTACCAATCGACCGAGGTTGTTAGCCCCTAGCCGGGGCCCGGTGACCCTAGCTAACACTCCCCCAACCGTCGCTAGCCCTTTTTGGCAACAACGAGGAGGTAGCGCTGGTGAGGGCTCAGCCTTCAACCACTGCCTCCTCTCTCCCCCTCCTTTAAAAAATTATTATTATTATTATTATTATTATTATTATATTAAATTTTATATTAATTATTTACCACGTCAGAAAATAAAACTACGTTGTTTTTGCTTTTATTTAGCCATGTCAACATACGAAATGACGTCATTTTGCACTTACTTCGCCAGAAAATCACCACGTCAACATTTTAGCCGGATTTTGGCCGAATTGACACTTAAGGGTCTATTTGTTTCATGGAAAATGGGTTATTTTTGAAAAATATTTTCCCAAAAGTCATTTTCCATGAAAATGACTATTTTTTGGTGTTTATGTTGCAGAAAATATTTTCCAGTGTTCGATAAGGAAAATATTTTCTAAGATTTCACCATTTAGGCATGCATCACTTACCAACCTATAAATCCATCAAATATGAACTTATCTTTAAATCTGGACAAACTTGCTTCATATCTTTGTTCCCTCATTATCCCCAAACGTTCATTTACTCTAAAAAATGTTCGTACGGATTTTTAAAAAAAGGAAATGAGAAAAGAAGCAAAGCATGTACAGCCCTAATGAGAATCTTTCAGTTGAGTGGCTCGTTCTCCTCCTGCGTCTTTTGTGTTCCAATAAACAAAAGAAAAAAGAAGCAAAGTATGTAGAGCCATTTGCTTGAGCAATGTGCAATTGCAGGGTAGAGTAAATAAAGAAAAGGATAAACAAAAGTGCAGAGGGCGAGCTTGAGATCGACGAGCTCGAGGTTCGCCTAGCAACGACTAATGACTAGCCAAGAAAGAAGAAGATGGGAAACAAAGAAAAGAAAAAAAAAAAAGAAATAGAAATAGAAAAGAAAAAGGAAATTAAAATAATTTGAATTAAAAAAGAAAAAGAAAATTAATAAATAGTTCGAATAAAAAAAGAAAAGAAGAAGAAGATAAAAAGGGGAGGAGGAAGTGAGAATTTGTAGAGGTGTGAGATAAGAGAGATCAAGAGAGGAAAATGTTTTTCACTTTTCAAAAGTGGAAAACATTTTCCCTAATTTAGAAGACTTTTTTCCTTTCATGGAAAACATTTTCCCTAATGAATTCATTTTCCGTGAAACGAATGCCGGAAAATTTGAAAAACGTTTTCCCGAAAATTATTTTCCGCGAAACGAACGGAGCCTAAGTAATCCATTTTACTCCGATTTTGGTGCTTAAGTGTCCCTCATGTCAAGTTTTGGCACTCCAAATATCCGACACTCAACTTCTATGTGAGAGAGAACTTGAGTCTCGAAGAAGAAGAGAGATATTGAGCATCAATGTAGAAAAGCAAAACTTGAAGAAGCTAGCGTTTTTGGTAAGATGCATATTATATTTGGGAAAATGACTTTCTTTTTTATTCAAAATCAGGAATTCATTTTCTTAATTTTAAGCGTAGGTGGTTTCCTTTTTCAAATATTAACTTTGTAAAGTCTCTTGATAATTGTCCTTTTTTTTTTTTTTTTTGAACTAACTCTTGATAATTGTCCTTTACCTTGGACCGTTTTGTTCTTTTTTCTTTTTCAGATCCTTAACTCGTGCATGAGTTTAAATAACATAGGGGCGAGTATTTGACTTGCTTACACAAGGTAGAGTAGCAAGAAGATTACTATCTGTCAATTGTGGCGAAACAAATTTCTCACCTAAGGCCACATCCACGATATATTTAGATGCATGTAATTGCGGGAATCGATAAAATTGGCTCTTAAATAACAGCAAAATTGAAACTAAACGAAACTCCAATTAGGCCCAAATAGCCTAATCTAAATAAGCTGGTTCTTCATAAAAATAATTGCTATATGCACGACATGTATAACGTTTGGTTTAAACAAATTATCTTGACTTTATGTCACATGCAAGCATAATCAAATATTTTTATTTTGCATGGCAGTCAGGGGCTTTAATTGTAGATCCAGTGGAGAGGATCTAGGAACTTATGCCAAACCTTAGGATCTAGAAACTCATGACCTTATATAATAAATCATTTAAATCGATGTGAAGCTTGCTTTTGTTCTTCTAGAAATTTAATAAAAACTAAAGATAAACATATTAAATTGAAATGGGGACGATGAACCTTTGATATCAAGCATATCTATTTTTAGATAATGTAGAAACATCACTTAACATTTTGGTTGAGGTCAATTGAGGATTTAATGTTTTATTTTGGTTAGTTGAGGACCTAAGTAGACCTGTTAAATGGATGGGTCAGGTCAGGTCGAGTTTGGGTCAAGTTATAAATGATCTAATCCCAATTGAGCTATTAATCTGTTTATGACCCATTTATTTGTAATTTCAATTTCCTAAAAAATACCTAACTCAACCCATACCCAAGCCGATCCATACTACTAAAACACTTTCATATTTTACTCAATTAAAGAGAACTTGTTTCTTAATTTTTTTTCAATATTATATTACTAAAACACATCAATGCAACACAAATTTAATGCATAATTTTTATAAATTTTTTAAAATTAACACTTCGTTTGTTTTGCTGAAAACATGATGTTTCTATAAATATTTTCTATGGAGATATTTTTCAAGAAAATAACAATATTTTCCGGTATTTGACTGAAACCTAAATATAAATTAAACAATATTTTTGCCATTTGGTATAGAAAATCTAATCAAATTTTTCTCCATGCACTCCTTCAATAATTTTTATTTTTATATTTTCTAAAAAAATTAATTTTTTTCTTTTCTATTTGTTTTTATTTTCTTCTTCTTCAACCGTCACTGGTCACGACAATGGCTAATGGCTAGTAGCAAGCAAGGGATGAGAAGGTCGGCAAAGTTCAAGCTTGCCAATTTGGCCTCGTGCTCTCCCGATTCTGGCAAGTCAAGCCTCGCCCTTGCCAACCTCGAGCAAACTCAAGCTTTGCCGGCCATCGTCATGGCCGGCAACTAGTCTAGGAAGAGGAAAAAGAAAAAGAAAAACAAGTAAAAATATAGGGGTGAAAAATAATAATAAATGATCTAAGCTATTGATGAGCCTATTGGTCGGGTATTTGCATCCTAAGCAAACTGTCTCTAGAATGACGACTAATTGGTGACGTGTTATGGATGACGTACCATAAGATCTCTTTTTACCATTTTCTGCGTCAAGGTGAAAAAGTAAATGCTGAAAAGCAAGGGCAATTACGAGTCCTTTGTTTGCTTCCTCCTACGAAGAAAAGCCTCAAGCGCCCTACTTCATCCGAAAGCATTCACATGGAACCATCGACATACACAATGTGCAAGATTCACGAGTTTCCGGTCCCTAGAACGTCGACTATAACTTTGGTAAAATTTCCAAGAATTTTTTGGAATCTGATGTCGATTTCAATTCATTTCAGAATTAGATAACAATTGGAGCAGATTTAGTAAACTTAGACAAAAATGATGCATTTAGTGATAATAGTTTCTTTAGGATAGCCAAAGTTGGATAGCCTAAAGAATTGCTAAGCAGCCGTTACTTTCTTCTGGTCTTACTCTATTCGAGAGCGTTCAAATGAACTTCTCGACACGCACAATGTGAGTGAAGCACAAGTTTCAAGTCTCAAGAACGTCTTCATTATCTTTCGTAAATCTCTGATGTAATTAGGTTTCAGGAATCCAATGTTGATATCAATACTCTTTAGAATAAGATAGTAATTTAAGTAGATTTAGTAAATTAAGGAAAAACATGATACATGCAGTGATAAAAGATGCTTTAAGAAAGAGAAAGTTCGTTAATTTAAAGGATTGCTCAAGTGTTATTTCTCTATTCACAAAAAAGTCAAAAAGTCTTTTTCTCTCCCTCTCTCTTCTCTCTCCATTGTTTTCTTCGACCTTCAATCATGGGGGAGGATTTGAGCTAGTCTCACCCTCCCCTCTGTCTGTTGTTGATTTCACTTGATTTTTTTAATTAATTGTCTTATTTTTTCTCTCCCGATCTAGCTTTAAATTAGAGAGTTTCAACTCTCTTAATTTAGTTCTAGACCTAGGAGTTCTTTTCTCCCAATTTAGATTTGGGAGTTTAATAATATTTTCGGGGATTTGATACCCTCATGCTATCTTTGTGTACAGATCCTCTGCCTTCAGTTTCAGTGATGATCACATAAGCTCTGGCATCTCACTGGACAATGAAAATTTGCTTTTTCAAAGGTTAGACCTCTGTTTATTCAACCTATTTTGGTTGTCTTCGTACAACGATCATATAGAGGATGTTAAATCTAGACACACGCTACCAATTGGTAACGCTGTAGTTATTGGGGAAGGAATTTCTAACATGTGCTCATCACTTACAATGATAGAGATTTAGTGATTGGCTGCCAATTATTTTGCTTGACAAATCCAATCTTTTGGAACAAGTGTCTGCTTAACCTTGTGGCACTCTATCGATCTTTCTTTTTTTTCTTTTGGATTTGGCTTTGTTTTTTAGTATCCAGGCCTTTACTTTGTTTCGATTTGTTTTGATATGAAAGTCTATGTACTTTTTTTTTTTAACTTCTCATTTACCCTTTTGAATAATAAATACAAATTTCTTTTGACAATTTTTTTTTCTTTCATTGTGCCTGACTTTGTCCCAGAGCATTCACATATAGCTATTGACATTCACAATGTGCATGATTCACAAGTTTCAAGTCTCATGAGCGTCGACTATATCTTCTGTAAAATTTCTAGCATATAATAAAGCCTTAAAAATCTGACATAAATTTCAATTTGTAAAAGTATTAAATAAAAATTCAAGCAGATTTAGAGAATAAAGAAGAAAAAAATATATATTCAGTAATAATAGATGCTTTAGGACGGACAAAATTGGTAACCTAAAGGATTGCTCAACAGGTGTTATTTTTCTTCGCTAAAAGGTCCAATTTAAGATAGTAATATTGTGCATTCAACGGCGAATTTGGGACTCCCGCTTTAACAAGAATAGCTTTAAGAAGTTATATGTAGAAATTCTGAATTAAGTAATCGAGTGATAAGAAGTAACCTAATTATATGGAGACTTTTCATTAAATTCGCGGGGGAGCATACATGCCTTGGATGTCCCATAACAACAGACTTTTCAATGGGGAAAAGTGCCAAAAGAGTCCTAAACCTTTTGGGTTTGTGCCGATTTAGTCCTAAACCTTTTTTTGGTGCCGATTTAGTCCTAAACCTTTTTACATTGTGCCAATTCAGTCCTTTCCGGCCAATTTTGGCCGGATTTTTGTTTGGACGCCGGCCGGCCGACGTGGCATGATCGGCGCCGACGTGTACAATTTTTAATAATATTTTAATATTTTTGAATATTTTTGAATATTTTTTTATTTTTTATCTTTTTATTTTATTTTTATTCTTTTTTTTTTCTTTTTCTTTTTCTTCTCATCTTCTTCCTCCGGCCGGTCGCCGGAGCTCGGCGACCGGCCGGGAGGCGACGGCCGGCGAGGTCGACCTCGTCGGCCACCTCGCCGATGGCCGCGAGGGCGGCCTCGCGCCGAGCGGGCGAGGCTCGCCCTCGCCGGATCTGGCGGCGAGGATCGAGCCTCGCCCATGGCCGGCGAGGGCGAGGCTCGCCCGCCGGCGCGAGGCCGCCCTCGCGGCTGGGTGGCGAGGCTCGCCCTCGCCGGATCCGGCGAGGGTCGAGCCTCGCCCATGGCCGGCGAGGGCGAGGCCACCGCCTCGGAGAACCCCACCCTCGACGGATCACCGCCGCGGGAGAAACAGTGAAAATCCCGGCCGGAGCCGCGCGACCGAAGAAAACCCGAGCTCCCGTAAACCCTAGAGACGACGACGACGACGAGCGGAGGAGGGAGGAAATTTCTAGGGCGAGATTGGGATCGGAGAACGGAGCCGGGAGGAGTCCGGCGGCCTCGCGCCGAGCCGGCGGGGCTCGATCCTCGCCGGCCATGGGCGAGGCTCGACCCTCGCCACCCGGGCCGCGAGGGCGGCCTCGCGCCGGGCGGGCTAGCCTCGGCGAGGCTCGAGCTCGCCAGATCCGGTGAGGGCGAGCCTCGCCCGCCGGCGCGAGGCCGCCCTCGCGGCCATCGGGCGAGGTGGCCGGCGAGGTCGACCTCGCCGGCCGTCGCCCGGCCGGTCGCCGAGCTCCGGCGACCCTACTGGAGGAAGAAGATGAGAAGAAAAAGAAAAAGAAAAAAGAAAAAGAAAAAGAAAAGAATAAAAATAAAAATAAAAAAATATTTAAAAATATTAAAATATTATTAAAAATTGTACACACGCCGCCGATCAGCCACGTCGGCCCCACGGCCCGTCAGCAAAATCCGACCAAAATTAGCCGGAAAGGACTGAATTGGCACAATGTAAAAATGTTTAGAACTAAATCAGCACCAAAAAAAGGTTTAGGACTAAATCGGCACAAACCCAAAAGGTTTAGGACTCTTTTGGCACTTTTTCCCTTTTCAATGTGGGACACATAGAGATAGGTCAGAAAGCTTAGTGGTACTTAATGAATCCTCATGAGCTTTAATATTAGAGCCACTCTCGTAAGCTTGAAGAGAGAAGATACGTGGGCATGTCGGGATCCTTGATCATTTTTAGAGATAATTGCTCAAGATCCCTTCAATTTTGACATCATATCTTCTTAAATAGCCTTCAAATTTGGCAAATTACACATTGCGCTTTCTAGAATTTGACACTGTCGTACAATATCCTTCGAATTTTCGAAAGGACGATAAACAGACACCCAAAAAGCAGCTTTAGCTCTCGCTTTAATGCATGACAAAAATCTGTGGAGATCATTTCTTCACGAGAAAAGGAAGAGAATTTATTTTCTTTCGCCCCTTTCGAGACTAAAATGGCCATAGCTTGTATGGGCAGCACACTTTACACATCACCTGTACTCTCAATTTTTTCCCAAAAGTAAGAAATTTTTATCAACTATTAGCTATTTATCGCCAAACTGACGGATTTATGAATCAGACATGCAATACAGGCTCGATTCCCTATATCATCAAATGTAAACAATGTCGTGCACGCCATTCATCCCAAATCGAGTCCTGTCCAGATCCACAGGTTCTTGATACCGACCGATCGAAAGCCAATAGTCCCATAAAAAGTAGGACAAAAGAGGAGACGTTCATATCTTATCGTAATTGTCTTTTCAAGGTAATTTCACCATCGCCAGGGGAGTCAAAAGTTGTGCAGTCTGATTCTTATCTCATTGGTATGGTGCAAGCACACTCAATTTGAGGTTGTGGAGAGAGACATGTGAGTCACGTCTCTTCACATTTGGGCTTTTGTCAAGGTAGATGTCGATTGTCCTAGGTTGGGCTCATCATAGCGATTGGAATTGGCTTGTTGGAGATCAGTACGAAACTTTAGTCATATGAAGAGATTATTTACATGGTAGGAGTGGATTATGCACACACCAGAGGGTAAGATTTCCTGAGGATGCTGAGCTTGGCTGTTTTCATAGATCTACCAATCACTTATATGGAGTTCTAATTTAAATAGGCAATCAATTTCGCAACAGTGGGAACAAGTTGAGTAGATTTGGGCCTCCCCTTGCATGGTCCTCTGTTGAAAAATGGCAATATGGTCATCATGCACAAAAAATCACAACATAAGAGTGATCCACAAACACTATTTCTCTCGTCAACTGCCACATCAGGCATGGAACGATGAAATTTGGCAAGATTGCAATGGAGGGAAAAATTGGAACAATGTTCTTGTTTTTTGAGTTTTTATGGGCCGCAATATACTTTGAGATAAATGTGTTCAGGTAGCATTGATTTAAGATTTTCTGTGACATAACCTTAATAATATAGAATCATTCTTTCATTTCTTTTTCTCTTTGAAGAGTTGAGTCCCATTTGGCAAGTAAAATGCCAAGTGATGTCCTTCGAGAATATTGGTAAGTCAAGTTCATACTAGGATTGCCTTTATATCCTCATTGGCTTACTTAAAGTTGATTCTCTTTTTAAATTCCCATCCCGTTAGTCACCCTCCGTTTAAAGTCTTGGTGGCCCCAAGTCGTCCATTTTAAAACGCAACATTCAATAAAGTATAAATAATATTGCCAATCGCTTTCCGAGGGCAAGAATTGGCAAGAACAAAGGATTACTATAGTTTTTGCATAAGTGACCTAACTACATTAAAAGATAATGTGATATGGTGAAGGTTTGTCACTAACTGCCAATTACAATCATTAAGGGTTCAGAATCACATACATCATTAGTATCTTTTTTCAAAATTTGATTTATCAAATTGTAACACGTGTTAATCTCACATACAATTTACTACACACACAATAAAATTCCAAAACTAAAGAACAAAATTTTACTTCACAAAGAACAAGAAAGAGCTACCAGCGCTAGCGACCTTGTTCTGAGACGTCTCCTAATACCCTTATGCTTCATTTCACATCTTGTTGTCCGCCCATACGAATACTCTCCAAAGCAATATACCGATTCTCATTATTTACATTGTATTAACAACGTTCAAGAACAAAATCAAAAGGACGACTCATCCTTTGTGAAAATGCCACGAAAAAATCTAACAAGCGCGAAGCAATGTTGGGCCGACCCGACTTGGGACAATCTCAAGTTAACTCCACTAAATGGGCCTCCAAGATTGAATAGATGGGCTGGATCTCCTGCTGATCCTCTGCCTTAATTGGAACGTGAATGAAAATATGAAGTTGGATTCTTTTTACATTTCATGAACTAATATTTTTACTACTCTTTTTTAATTTTTTTTGTTCCCGGCATAACTCTGCATTTTGTAGTTTTTCTAACGTCTAGAGCAACATTTTGGCCAAAGAACTTAAACCAGTATGTTGGTTCAGATGATTCTTTTCTCTAATAAAGCACATTGCAGATTATTTTTTCTTTATCAAAATGCTTTGAACTTGCTTCTACTATTTTTTGCGGTCTTAACTAGTGTCTCTAGTGCACTTCTATCCATGATAACAAGACTTTTTATGATAATTGCAGTAAAACTCTTTAAAATCTTGAACGAAGACAAGAAAAAGTCAAGTGAATTTATATTCGCTTAGAAATTGATCGTCAATCGTAAATTCAAACCCAAACTCCTCTCATTAAATAACAATGCAATAGTTTCTTCCAAATGGAATCAATGTTAGGAGATCACTTGATGAATCGAGAGCTTATGAATTCAACATTTGGATAAAAACAGGGAGCAAAAAAAGTTAAATTAGATGATTTCTTTTTTCGTGACACTTTCGAAGCAATACCAATCTTTAATTGAGGAAACATACAAGAAAATGGCACCCAACGACTGTTGAGAACCCTATCGTAAAATGAATTATTACAAGATATATTGGCAAGACAAAAAGATAATCCATCAATTAATTAAATCTCTATCTACTCGAATCTTGCATCCTCAATTATGTCAGCATGGGCCAGGCCTTGTTCTAGAAATGACTTCTCGACAATGTTTGTCATCCCATAAATATCATCCCAGGTTCGAAAAATCGAGGGAAATGGGGAGAATTTGAAGAAGGTTAAAGGAATTGCGTATATTTTCACTTGCACTTTTTGCAATGAGCTACCATACTTTTTGGTTTTTTAGTAACTAATCTTCTCATTTGTAATTTTTATTGTTGATAATAATCTGCATAATCTGTAGCATATAGGATGGAGCCATCAATATGTGAAGTTTTCTTAAGTTCTTTTGCTGATCTAGGGTATGAGTCAAGAGAGCAAGATCAAGCGGTGATACGATTATCCTAATTTTATTTGTATTTGTCTACAGGATTTTGTACGCTTATTTTGTGCCAATGAAACCAAATTTTCCCTTAAAAAATATATTAGCCATTTTGAATCGTTTTTATTTTTGTGCAAAGTAATTGGATGGTCAAATTTCACCAGTAGTTGACTACTCCGAAGCCGTTAAAAACAGTTTACTATAACACAACAGTCCGCTTGATTTTAACTGTCAAGTTGTCACCGGAAAAGAAAGGAAAAAAACATGAATCGACCGACTACACGAGCCGACATTTGAGTCCGACTGTGTGTATTTACAGGTTTAACCTCGGTTATCCTATTAAGAGTGGACGTCGGATTTTTCTTAATTTCTCCTCTTGATTATTTATATATAACAAACTATTTCAATTGCAACAGCGGCGCACTCGGAACCCAACCACAAGTAGCGCAGTTGGTGTGAGTTCTCTCCTCATCGCAAAGGTCGAAGGTTCAAATCCTCTTGTTGCTAAAGTGTTGTAAGCGGGGGGGAGAGGGGGTCCTAGTGTTGGGGTCTTGGACTATCCTTTCCCGAGGTTTATGTCTAAATAGCGGCTTGCGGCAAGACCCGACGATACCACCGGGCACTCAAGCCCCGACGGTGCCACCGGGCACTGGAAGGTCGTGTGATCCCCAGATGGTGATCTCTGGCGGTTCCTCAATCATCAAAAAAAAAAAAAAACAGCGGCACACTCGGACGTCTAGCCGCAACATGTGGACGTCTCTTCAACACGGGCAATGACCTGAGGATGATAATATCCTTTTTCAGTCACTAATTTTTTAAAATTTTCTTTACTTTGTTAGTTTTCTTATTTGTTTAAACATTAGTTTACTTTTTTTCTTTTTTGCCAACATCATTTTAGATTTAAGTCTTTTGATTAATTTTAATAAATAATTAATAGTAACAAATGTCACATAAACATGAGATGCAAATACCATTGGCCTCATCAGTTACCAGCAAGACATTTAACTGCCAAATTGGACGGAATTGTAAAGGAGGATAAATTTGCGATAGTGGCATCATTTTGGGAGTTTTTAGGAGTTGTAAACAAATTTTACGTACGCCTGAGGTATCCTAAAATGACCCATAGAAGCTGATCCAGCAAGAGGATTAAAGTCCGAGACCAATCCTTCCCCAAAGGGGAAAAGAAAAAAAAAAGAGCAGAAAGAAGGGTTCAAAGAAGGTTGAATGTGAAAACTACATAGACAATGCAACTTGCACTTTCACCGTATTACAAGGTCAAAGGTGTTAAAAGTATCCCACATCGCTTGTCTACGAGATTAGTATGCTCTTTACATATATGTGGTCTCCCTTCACCTATAAATTTAAACTTTTGGATTATATCTTCTAACGCTATATCAAAGTAAAGTTCTACCTGCATGTCATTCTTTATCCCGGCTTGCACGTGAGAGAGGATTTCAAGTATTCCATATCACTAACATTCTAAGCTAACAGAAGGGCAATTTCATATAATTATATAGAAATACTTAGAAATGATTTGGCATGAAAGAT
Source organism: Eucalyptus virginea (assembly GCA_014182375.1). Lineage (NCBI taxonomy): Eukaryota > Viridiplantae > Streptophyta > Magnoliopsida > Myrtales > Myrtaceae > Eucalyptus > Eucalyptus virginea. The sequence goes on from CM024518.1 coordinate 43,741,050, forward strand.
TTCAGAAATGAAAAGTGTATTGATGTTCACACATATAGTCAGTAAGTGAGGAAATTGTTTCGAGAGTGTGAGAGTACAAGACGATCGTAATAACATGGTACTATGTCAGGTAACAAATGAGAAGGGATTGGAAAAGCTAGAGCTAGCTTGTTTGGAGCTTTTAAAAAATCATTTTGCAACTCCACGGAATTAAATATGAAGTTACATATTCATAAGAAAAGAGTGACAAACCTCTGAAGATTCAATAATTCTGCAACATTCAACCAGCACTAGACTAAGGATGAAACTCCATCAGCATATCATTGACAATCTTCCGTAGCTTCTCAGATATTCTCTCGTCTGGAGAATCGCCTTCGCCAACCTACAATACACTCAACGTAGAAAGAAACTGAGGAACCAGCCAATTGAAAGAACAACATCAAGAGGGAAATGAAAACATCTCTTGCCAATCTTGGCCAGGAATTTCCGTCGACCTCTTTATGTTATAAGTTATAAGTTAGCGAAGCTTTAGCTTTTGTCTACTTGGTGCGTGAATTAAACATGGTTGGCTCTTATGTCTTACTGTCAATACCGTCACAGCTGATAAAATTACTTTGCATGGACCAGAGTAACCTACTATGATCAATATGTGCTTCTCAAGCCTGCTCTAGGAATCCCTAAACGAGTCATACTATTGCTAGGCATATTAAACCCCGGTTACCGGAATTGGTTTACAAATTGCATGCGAGTATTTTAAACAAGTGAATTAGTTGTACTTGTACTGGCAGCACGTGTTTGATTCCTACACCATCATGTGGCAAACAAGTTTTATCTTTAGGTCAACTACCAAGGTTTCGACTGCCATCATTCTTACCCTTTACCCAAAAAAAAAAAAACAAAAAAAGGTTTCGACTGCCATCTTATATAATAAACAAGATAATGAGAAATTTCATGATCAATGAGATTATGCTACTTGAGTGAGTCGGGCATCCTTGTCATATTAAAACAAGGGGATCATAATCGAATGCCCAACAGAATTTCATCACCTCACTCCATGAACTAATCTTATGCATCGTCTCTACAAATTAGTTCCAAAAATCTAGGTTTTGGAGTAAACTTTTTGTTCTAAACGTATAATTTCTAACCATTTTGGGCTCATAATATAAACAAATTCTTACCTTGGCATGAAAGGTGTGAAGCATTGCATCCCCAACATAAGAGAAACTGGCATTGACAATATCAGCTCCTTCTTCATGAATCACTTGAGCAGTCTCATTGAACATGAATTGGTCATCCAATCCAGTAACAAGGGCAACCTCCAAAATTGACCCGGTGTTCCAAATTCTGATCTCCGGTGACTTGAATTTAATCATCGGTCCATTGTTCATGGTCGTGTCGATCTTTTCTACTTCTAACAAGTTCTGTTTCTGCTCCCTCATTTTCTCCACCTTCACTTTTAAGCTCTTTATGTAATTGGCCGCTTCACTTAATTGATCGGACAATGACAATGTTGATTCCTGCAACCAAAACATAAGTAAGCAAGGACAATTGTTAACTCAAACTTGATCGAAATGCATTGACGAATATACTTGGAACAAAAATTCAGCGACTTCAAACTCGAGAAGATACTATCTAAACTCGCCCTCATCGACAAAACCTATCAAATACCAATATGATGAACCTCATACTGAACCGTGTTATAAAAACTTCCATTGATAGAGAACCCAAATTTCGTACTTAATTTACTTGAAATTGTGCTCAACTCTGACCACCACTTTACAATCCGTACCATGCTAGACATTTTTCGTCAAGATCGAATGAGGGGACATCACCAAATCCTTGTGCTTAACTGGAAGTTTGACCAAAGGAGAAACAGAGAAAACCCTAGATAGGTCTCTCGTGTTTAGGGGAGTTTAGTTTTGTTCTTTATTCGTTTTCAACAAAATCGGAAACTAGGCATGATTTATTTTAAAAATTGCCAAATAAACCATCTGGGAAACAGAACCTCGACATCAGTTATGGTGTTTTGTTCGTAATAGCCGCGAAAATAATTCAGTGGAGAGAGAGAGAGAGAGAGAGAGACCGTAGGACTCTGTGGAGGAACAAGGGAGTGCAGCTCGGAGAAGAGGGCCTTCATTTGATTTCTCCTGTTTCTCTCTCTCGTTTTGCGGTCGTGTCTGGATGAACCGGGCTTGCTCTCCATCATGCCACGCCTTGAATTACTGAACACCGAGATCAGAGCAGCATTTGTTACTGAGAAATCTGAGTGCATATAACATGTTCGATTCCATTCCTTGTTGGGAAGGGCATGCACCTTACTGAAACCCCAAAGCAGGAAAAAGTTAAAGTTAAAATATGATTATTCAGATGCCACTCTCTGTAAAGGGTTCTAGTCCGCAGTTGGCAAACTCTACTTTATCCATGGAACTAACGCGGACCTTCCTTGACCATCAATTCTCTGTAATTAATTAACTCAAACAGTTTGCGAACAAAGACAGCCGCTTCTTCCACGGATATACAATGTTTTGCTTGCCTCACGATTATTTGATTAATAGGATCAGAGAAGGTACGTGGTCTCGTATATTCTGATTGGAAAATTTAATTTTGAATTAGAATATGTATGTAATATATAATATTCTGTGATGTTTTTGGTGAGAATGGATAGGTCTAGATGGGTTTTAAGAAAAAGGGCAAAGCCCACATGGCTTCATCGTTCAAAAGTAGGAAGGATAAGAATATAAAATATACCATAATTTTATTACGGCGTTCACTTGTGTGTCGAAACTTTTTTTTTTCAATCAATTGACCGTCGTGACTTCTAAAAAACGTTCACTTAAGTATTATAACTTTCAATTGATTACTTGAGTGCCATAATTTTCAAAAAGTGTTCACTGAAGTGTTAGAATTCCGACCTGACATGACACTTATGATGAACATTTTTATAAGGTTATGACACTCAATTGATCGATCAAAAAGTTATATGACACTAAAAAAAAAAAAATTTATGGCACTTGTGCTGTCTTTTTCCCCAAAGTATGATCGCCACAAGATGGGCCCCTCTTGATGTCAGATGGTTGTCAGAAGCCACTAAGAGTGAGAGAAAGAGAGATAGAGAGAGAGTATGATCATCACATGGTGGACCCCTGCTAATGGTAGGTGAAGAGAACAATAAGTCACCATTACGACAGTCACCTATAATTGAAGTTCGACACAAAAAGAAGCAATTCAACTCGATCGGACAAGTGATTTACATAATTCAGTCAGCATGATCTACTCTATGGGAAGTGCAATATAGGATTTCATCATAAAATCAAGCAATATAACGGATATTATAATCACACTTAAGTCATTAAAATATTATTAATATCTCCCAACCCCTTATTACACATAATAATACGCATAGTGTTTAGCTTGTACAATGAAATAATTTCTCAATATCGCAAAAGGAATATATAAATCTTTTAAGATTATGTTATGGTTTAAAAAACCTCTTGTTTTTTTTTCAATGGATGAACACAAGCATGCCCTACAATTGATTGTTATGACCAAAAACTCCTCTACTCACCAATGAACAAAAAAAACCAACAAATATACATATATTTAGAATAAGATGCTCCTTTTAGCTGACTCAGACTAGGATTTGAACTCTAGCATGGAAAGTGTTTCCATAATATCTTATTTGTTTAAACGTCAAGCCATAAGTCCTATTTGAATTTAAAATTTCAACTGTGATTGGGTTTTCTTCACTTGCTCGACACCACAAGCCAAATTACAATATTTTCTCTAAAACTCAAACTTCATTGCTATTCTCCATAGCCCCTCATAGGCTCCTTAACCACCACATACATATTCCAAGTTTCAGCCGCACTTTGATTTCATCATGACAAAGGATCTTAAAAGAACACCAACTCCATATGCACCTTTAGCTATTACACAAGGATTTTCATATACAAACTCCTTTATCGCAAATAAAACATGACAACCGTTGCATCAATACATGTCAATAGATCAAACATGCATCTTATCAAACATGTCAGTAGATCAAACACGCATCTTATCAAACTCAATAGCTACATCAACTGTTGACACTATAGGCTTCACCTCAATATAAACACAGCCTTTGTTGATTATCACGCTTGCACCCGCTACTTTAGGATTTTCTGGTTGCAACTCCATCTTATTTTGAACACCGTCCATATCTCTATAAGTATTACCATAATATTTCTTATGAAAAAGTTTTCGAAATTCGTCGAATATAACTCCTTTGTTGGCACGAAGTAAATTTGATTCCATGCACCAGTAACCGATAGCTCAAAGCTCCCACCTTATGCATAACTTAGTAATATGCACTTTATTGCCTTCTCATCTACCTTACCGTCACTCACTCGAGTATAATACGACCAACCAAACAATTTAACATTACAATAATTAGCAACATTGCCTAACCATACTTTTTTGGGAATCCTATTACTTTCACGAAGTAGCTCATCTTACTAAGCTCATCCATTAGGAATTTGCTAACCACACCGGCACTAGATAGAAAAACTCTAGTAACTTTCTTTTAATTAACTTTGCAACTTGTTGTGATTTAATAAGATTAATAATTTATTTTTTTGGTAGAATTCGTTTAACAGCTTCACGCAAAACTCTATGTTATTGTCAATCCACACATGGTGAATCATCTTGAGAGTCTCCATTTTTATCAAAACTTTTAACTTTTCAATCTTGATAACTGCATCAAACTTTTGTCTAAATAAAAACACCAAGGTCCTCTTCAAGTAGTCATTCATAATTGAGCATAAATATAGCATTCTTCATCAAAGGACATCACAACGGTCTATGAACATCCAAGTGAATCAACCTTACAATCTCATGGTTTCTTTGGAAGTCGTACAAAATTGTATTTTCTACCATTTGCCTAAGTCACAGCATCCCCATATGTTTAGTTCCTTATGTACATAACGATGCAGCAAGTCACTTAGAACCTTCAAGCTTCTCTCGCCAATTTGCCCAAAATGCATATACCATAATTGGGACTCTTGAACAGATGCATATGGCATCTCCGCTTCGATGTCCATAATTGTCTCCCTGTAAAAATTAAATGGACCAATATGCTTTCCACTTCTCATTATCAGCATAGCACCTCAATCAACTTTCGATAGTCTACCATTTGAAGTATGCTAATACCTAGCTAAAGCCAAGTTTCTCAAAGAATCACGTTCTTCTTCAACTCTAGAATATGCCTCACACTGGTCAACGTCCTCGTGATAGCATTGTGCATTCTAATTCTAACATAATCGACACTTGGGGACTAGTTGAAGTAAGAAACGAACTGTCAAAATTCATAATTCATCCTCAGTAACAAATAAGATATGATAAGCACTATTCGAGTTACTATTAGCTATTGCAATAATATTATCAATAGACTCAACTCTAAGTACCTTACCCTTCTCTTTATGTGGCTTTAAGTAATCTCATCTAATATGCCCCTTCTTGCCACAATTTTGATAAACAATATCACCAATTTTAGACTAACTTCAACTATTCAAGTTTATACTAATTTTGCTGATAAGAATACTATTCTTCCTCTACCTTCACCTATTCAACCAATGGGCACAAGTTTCCAAGAGTTTCTTATAAAAATATTTTCTTATACAATCATGTATCTCATCAAACGTCAAACTTCTTGATTCATAGGAGTTACTAACATCACTAATAGTTGTATTCCAACTATTATGCAATGAGGATAGTAGGGAAAAAACATGTACCTCATCAACAAATTCAATCTCAGCCAAACTCAAATGGTCTCAATATACTTCATGAACCTTGACTTTATCACTCTCAACCTCACATTATGCCTTGAGATATAGCAAAGTCTAGCACTTGCTCTTTGATTGACCCATTGACCATTTGGTGTAAAAAATTATTTGACACAAAAACTCTAACACAATTCAAAGAAAACTTGTGATCTCAAACATATTTCATTTGAACAATTACTAACTTTGGAATAAAAAATGCGATATATGAATAACTTCCTCTGGAAATCTCTTTACACCAGTGGCACTCTAGGTATGTCACTTTTAGGACACTTGTCCTTCATTACTAACATATCAAATGCCATTTTGGAGGTAATTGCACCCACTATTACTCCATGAACATCATTGTTTTCCATCTACAAGCAATTAAAATTTTCATCTCTTAATCTCAGAATCGCTCAAGTCAAAGGTTTCACCTCAAAGATTAACCCAATAGCAACCTTTCAAATGAAATAAAAATGTCATCAAAAGTGAAGTAAGAGAAGTACAGCCTAACTTGACAATTTAACAAACATCTTTGTGCTTTTTTTTTTTTTTTTTTTTAACATTTTAATGGACATATTCACGCTTCTCTCTTTAACAATACAAATAAATCACCAATAAATAAATTTAAAAAATAAATAATAATGATGATGATGATGATGATGATGATGATATCGTCTAACATAAAAAATGATACTGTTTGTCTCCTACGTCAACCAAATCATGAAAGGCATAATCTATGAACATACTGTATTAAATTCTTCACGAGCAACTATAAGAAAGTTCTCTAAAATTTTGAGCAAATCAATGACAAGTCAAGCTAAAATGTCAAGCTCTTGATAGATTGCCTACTCTTGTGTTAGCCTAAAATCTCCAATTGACCTTGACCTTCAATAGTCGAGTATCTAACTTATGTGAATTGATTTTTTGGCCCAAAAAAGATGAAGTGAAAATCAAATGATTGTAGCACATAAGATAATCAAAGTACCAAATCGTATCAACTATAGATTCACTATGTAAAGGATTGATTGTTTTTCAAATCCACGAGGGAGGGAGGGAGGGAGAGGGGGGGAGAGAGAGAGAGAGAGAGAGAGAGAGAGAGAGAGAGAACCTGTTACAAAGTCATTGAGTGTCAAAGAGCTTAACCTTCAAAGAAGATGTTGAGCGTTTGTGGTAAGAAAGAGAACCCGTTACAAAGCCGTTGAGTGTCAAAGAGCTTAACCTTCAAAGAAGATGTTGAGCGTTTCTAGTATGAAACTTCTATGAGAGGAGAACCTGAGCCTCGAAGAAGAGAGAGAACCCGTTACAAAGCTGTTGAGTGTCAAAGAGCTTAACCTTCAAAGAAGATGCTAAGTGTTTGTGGTAAGAAACTTCTATGAGAGAGAGAACCTGTAACAAAGCCGTTGAGTGTCGAAGAGCATAACCTTCAAAGAAGATGTTGAGCGTTTGTGATAAGAAACTTCTATGAGAGAGAGAATCTGAGCCTCCAAGAAGAAAAGTTGAACCTTTAACAGAGATATTGGGTGTCAGTGTAGCAGAGTGAAACTTGAAGAAGTAGTGTTTTTGTCAAGACTCTTATAATGTTTGGGAAAATGACTTTTTTTTTTTTTTTCAATTTTGCAAAATCCAGATTTCATCTTCCTAATTTTAAGCGTAGGTGAGTTCCTCTTTTAAATATTGACTTTGTAAAGACTCGTCATAATTGTCCTTAACCTTGGACCGTTTTGTTCTTCTTTTTCTTTTTCAGATCCTTACCTCATGCATAAGTTGAAATAACATAGGGGCGAGTATTTGACTTGCTTACACAAGGTAGGGTAGCTAACATAGTGAGAAGATTACTATCTGTCAATTGTAGCAAAACAAAATTCTCATCTAAGGCCACATACACGATATATTTATATGCATGTAATTGCAGGGATCAATAAAATTGGCTCTTAAATAATAGCAAAACTGAAACTAAACGAAAACCCCCTAAATTAGGCCCAAATAGCCTAATCTAAATAAGCTGGTTCTTCAAAAGAATAATTGCTATATGCACGGCATGTATAACGTTTGGTTTTTTTATTTTGCATAGCAGTCGGGGGCTTTGATTGTAGATCCGACGGAGAGGATATAGAAACTTATGCCAATCCTTAGGATGTAGAAACTCATGACCTTATGTCACAAATCAACTAAATCGATGTTTACCTTGCTTTTGTTCTTCTAGAAATTTAATAAAAACTAAAGATGGACATATTAAATTGATGTGAGGACGATGAACCTTTGATATCAAGCATATCTATTTTTAGATAAGTGTAGAAACATGACTTAACATTTGGGCTACAGTCAGTTGAGGATTTAATGTTTTATTTTGGTTAGTCAAGGACCTGAGTAGATCTGCTGAGTCAAGTTATAAATGGTCCAACCCCAATTGACCCATTAACCCATCTATGACCCATTTATTCGTAATGTCAATTTCTTGAACAATACATAAACCGACCCATACCCAAGCTGACCCATATTGCTAAAACACTTACATATTTAATTCAATTTAAGAAAACTTGTTTCTTATGATTAAAAAAATATTATATTACTAAATTACTTCCATGCAATAAAATTTCAGTGGATAGTTTTATAATTTTTTTTTAAATTGACACTCCGTTTATTTTGTGGAAAATGTGATATTTCTATAAATGTTTTCTATGAAGTTATTTTCCAAGAAAAAAATATTTTTTGGTATTTGACTAAGATCTAAAAATATTTTTTTCCTTTGGTATAAAAAAATCTAATTAAAATTTCCTCCATGAACTCCTTTTAATAATTTTTATTTTTATTTTTTTCTTTTATTTTTATATTTTAAAAATCAAATATTGTTATTATTTTTCTTTTTCTTTTTTCTTTTCTTTTTTTTTTCTTTCTTCTTCGGCCAGTAGCCAATCATGGTGACTATCGACAACAAGTAGCAAGCGAGGGATGAGCTTGTCGATTTGGCCTCGAGCTCGCCCGATTCCGACAAGCCAAGCCTTGCCCTGACTAGCCTCAGGTGAGCTTGAGCTTCGTCGTGGCTAGTGACTGGCCAAGAAAGAATGAAAAAGAAAAAAAAATGTGAAAATATAGGGATGAAAAATATACTTTTTCTAACCCACCCAAGCATAGTTGCACTGGTTGAGGCCTGGCCTCTTGATCGCCAGGTCGGAGGTTTGACTCCCAAAGTCTGCCACAACTCCCAGAGCAATTCCATGACTTAAGCGGGGGGCCCTGGCTAGTGAGTTTTGGGCTAGTCTCTCCCGAGATATAGTTGGTGCTGTGCTCCCGTAAAGTGAGCTAGGCCAAATCCTCGGCATCATAAAAAAAAAGTATACTTTTTCTTAAATAATAATAATAAATTGTCTAAGCTATTGATGAGCATATTGATCAGGTAATTGCATCCTAAGCAAAGTGTCTTTAGAATGATGAAATAATTGGTGACGTATTATGGATGACGTCCCATAAGATCTCTTTTTACCATTTTCTGCATCAAAGTGAATAAGTAAATTCCTAAAAAGCAAGGGCAATTACGAGTCCTTTGTTTCCTTCCTCCTGCGAAGAAAAGCCTCAAGCGCCCTACTTCGTCCGAGAGCATTCACATGTAACCATCGACATGCACAGCGTGCATGATTCCCAAGTCTCCGGTCTCTAGAACGTTGACTATAACTTTGGTAAAATTTCCAAGATGAAGTTTTCGGAATCTGATAGTCGATTTCAATTTGTTTTAGAAGCAAATTACAATTCAAGCAGATTTAGTAAACTAAGACAAAAATAATACATTCGGCGATAATAGGTTCTTTAGGATAAAGAAAGTTGGATAACCTAAAGAATTACTTAGCAGCCGTTACTTTCTTTTGGCCTTACTTTATTCAAGAGCGTTCAAATGAAGCTGTCGACGTGCACAATGTGAGTGAAGCACAAGTCTCAAGTCTCTAGAATGTGTATGGTATCTTCCGTAAATCTAGGATGTAATTAAGTTTCGCAAATCCGATGTCGATTTCAACACTCTTTAGAATAAGGTAATAATTTAAGTGGATTTAGTAAATTAAGGAAAAACATGATACATGCAGTGATAAAAGATGCTTTGGTAAAGGCAAAGTTGGTTAATCGAAATGATTACTCAATGACTGTTATTTTTTTTATTCACAAGAAAGCCAAAAAGTCTTTCTCTCCTGCTCTCTTCTCTCTCTATCTTTTTCTTTAACCTCCGGTCACGGGGGCACCCCCCTCCATCTATTGTTGATTTTATTTGAGTTTTTTTTTTTTCTCTTCCCAATCTAGATTTGGAAGATCTCTTTTCCCAATCTAATTCTAAATTTGAGAGTTTGAGCTCTCCAAATTTAGTTCTAGATCTAGGAGTTTAATAATATTTGTGGGGATTCGATATCCACGTGCTTTGTCCGTGTATAAGTTCTCTACCTCCAATTTCAATAATGATTATTGGAGCCCTGATGTCTCGCTGAATTGTGAATATTTGATCTTCTAAATGTTAGGTTTTTGTTTATTCAACTTAATTTTATTGCCATGCCATTGTACGGCAATGGCATAGAGGATGCTAAAAGGCATACATCGCTAATTGGCAATACCGTATTTGTTGGAGAAGAAATTTTTGGCAAATGCTTATCACTAACGATGATACGAGATTTAGTAATTGGTTACCAATTATTTTACTTGACAGATCTATTCTTATGGAACAAGTGTGTACTTAACCTTGCAGTGCTCAATTGATCCTTCTTATTTTTTGGATTTAGCTTTATTTTGTCGAATTCCAACCTTTACTTTATTTCAATTTGCTTTGCCATGAAAGTCTATATACTTTTTTTGGTACTTTTCATGCATCATTTTGAGTAATGAATGCAAATTTCTTTCAAAAAAAAAAAAAAAAAAAAAAAAAGTGGTACTTTTTCATCGTGCCTTACTTTGTCCCAGAGCATTCACAAATAGCTATCGACCTTCATAGTGTGCGTGATTCACAAGTTTCAAGTCTCTAGAACGTTGACTATATCTTATGTAAAATTTCTAGGATATAATCAAGTTTTAGAAATTCGATGTCAATTTCAATTTGAAGCAAATTAAATAAAAATTCACGCAGATTTAGAAAAAAGAAAGTATATATTAAAAGATGGATAACTTAAAGGATTTCTCAATACGTGTTATTTTTCTTCGCTAAAAGTCAAAATTCAGATCGTAATATTTGTGCATTCAACGGCAGATCCGAGATTCCTGCTTGAGGGAGTTCGCATAACTTGAAGACTTTATCCGTAGAAATTCTGAATTAAGTAATCGCGTGTAGAAATTCTGAATTAAGTAATCGCGTGATAAGAATTAACCTGATTATATATAGACATTTAATTAAATTCGTGACGAAGCATACATGTCTTGGATGTTACATAACAACAGACTTTTCAGTGCGGGACATATAGAGATAAGTCAGAAATCTTAGTGAATAGATTGGAGGGGTTTTAAGTACTTAATGAATCCCAACGAGCTTTAATACTAGAGCCACTTTCGAAAGCTTGAAGAGAGAAAGATAGGTGGGCATGTCGGGATACTTGATCATTTTAGAGATAATTGCTGAAGATCCTTTCAATTTTGACATCATAACTTATTAAATAGCCTTCAAATTTGGAAAAATTACACATTACCCTCTCTAGAATTTGACGCTATCGTACAATACCCTTCGTTCTTTTTTTTTTGGTCTGAGACAATATCCTTCGTTCAAAAAGCAGCTTTAGCTCTCGTTCTAGTACATGACAAAAATGTGTGGAGATCATTTCTTCACGGGAAAAGGAAGAGAATTTATTTTCTTTCGCCTTTTTGGGGACAAACATGGCCATAGCCTGTACGGGCATTACACTTCACACATCAAGAGCACTCTCAGATTTTTCCCAAAATTAAGAAATTTCTATCAACTATTAGCCTATTAATCGCTAAATGGACATATTTATGAATCAGACGCGCATTACGGGCTCAATTCCTCATATCATCAAATGTAAGCGGATCTCATATGCATGCAATTCATCCTAAATCGAGTCTTGTCTGGATCTGGCAAGTTCTTGATACTAACTGATCAAAAGTGAATCGTTCCATAAAAGTGAGAAAATATAGGAGAAGTTCATATCTAATTGTGATCGTCTTTTCAAAATAATTTCACCATCGCCAAGTCACAAGGGAGTCAAAAGTTGTGCAGGCTGATTCTTATCTCATTGATATAATGCAAGCACACTCGATTCGAGGTTGTGGTGAGAAACATGTGAGTCGTGTCTCTTCAGATTTTGGGAAATATGCTTTCTTAGGGTGGATGTCAATTTGCTAGGTTAGGCTCATATGCTTTCTTAGGGTGGATGTCAATTTGCTAGGTTGGGCTCATCATAGCGATTGGAATTGGCCCGTTGAAGATTAGCAGGAAATTTTAGTCACCGGAGGTTAAGATTTCCTGAGGATGTCGAGCCTGGCAGTTTTCGTGGGTCTACCAATCACTTTTATGAAATTCTAATTTAAATACGTAATTTTGGATTTCACAATCGTGGTAACAAGTTGAGCAGATTTGGGTCTCCCTCATTTTGCACGGGCCTCCATTGAAAAATGGCAATATGGTCATTATGCACAAAAATCACCACATAAGCGTGCCCTGCAAATACCATTTCCCTCGTCGATTGCCACATATGGCAATTAACTATGAAACTTGACATTGCAATGGAGGCTAAATTGGAACAGTGGTCCTGTTTTTTATGGTTTTTATGGGCCGCAATATATTTTGAGATAAATGTGCTCTAGTGGTATTGGTTTAAGATTTTCTGTAATATTACCTTAATAACACAGAATTATTCTTTCATTTCTTTTTCTCTCTGAAAAGTTGAGTCCCATTTGGCAAGTAAAATGCCAAGTAATATCCATTGAGAATATTGGTAAGTCAAGTTCATGATAGGATTGTCTTTATATCATTCGTCGGCTTTTGTTAAAGTTCATTCCCTTTCTCAATTTCCATCTTGTTAGTCACCCTCGGTAAGTCTTGGTGGCCCCAAGTTGTCCATTTTGAAACGCAAAATTCAATAAAGCAGAAATAGTATTGCCAATCGCTTTCTAAAGGCACGAATTGGCAAGAACAAAGGATTACTATAGTCATCGTGCAAGTGATCAAATCACATTATGAGACAACATGATATGTCGAAAGTTTATCACTAAATTGTCAATTACAATCATTAAGGGTTCACAATCACAAACATCAATTGTCTTTTTCCAAAATCTAATTTATCATATTGTAACATATGTTAATCTCCCATGCAATTTATCGCACACAATAAAATTCTAATACTCGAACAAATTTTTTACTTCATAAAGAACAATAAAGAGCTACTAGCGCTAGTAACCCTATTATGAGCGTCACCCAATACCCTTATACTTCATTTCACATCTTGCTGTCCGCCCATACGAATACTCTCCAAAGCGATGTACCAATTCTCGTTATTTACATTGTATTAACAACGTTTAAGAACAAAATCAAAAGGACGGCTCATCCTTTGTGAAAATGCCACGAAAAAATCTAACAAGCGCGAAGCAATGTTGGGCAAATTCTCGGGAAAAAATCTTGGATTGACCCAACTTAAAACAATCTCAAGTTAACTCAACTAAATGGGCCTCCAAGATTGAACAGATGGGCCGGTTCTCCTGCTGATCCTCTAGCTTGACTGGAACATGAATGAAAATATGAAGTTGGATTCTTTTTATATTGGGTTAATATCCTAAAAAACTCCAAACTGGTACACTTGTGACAAATTTACCCCAAATTATTTTTTTGACCACCAAAAACCTCAAACCGGTATACCTTTGACAAATTTACCCCAAACTGGTACACTTGTGACAAATTTACCCTCTGTTAGTTTTTGTTAAAATTTATTGTCCAATTATTAAATTAAATGACATGTGATAATTGACTAGTATACTAATTTAGGATTTTACGATCCATTTATCAGAGTTTACAATTTTTATGATTTTTTTTTGTGGTATTAATCTAATTTAACGAAGAGTATATTTGTCACAAATTTATCAGTTTGGGGTTTTTTCTGGTTGAATAAATTAGTCTGGGGTAAATTTGTCATAAATGTACCAATTCAGGGTTTTTTATAGTCAGTCGGAGTAAATTTGTCATAGGTGTACCAGTTTGGAGTTTTTCATAGTAAAAAAATTAGTTTGGGGTAAATTTGTCACAAGTGTACCAGTTTGGGGTTTTTCAGGGTATTAACCCTTTTATATTTCGTGAACAAATATTTTTACTACACTTTTTTTTAATTTTGTTTACTCGGTATTTTGTAGTTTTTCTAACGTCTAAAGCAATATTTTGGCCAAAGAACTTAAACCAGTTTGTTGGTTCAGATGATTCTTTTCTATAATAAAGTATATAGCAGATTGTTTTTTACTTTATCAAAATGCTTTGAATGTGCTTCTACTACTTTTTGCGGTCTTAACTAGTGTCTCTAGAGAACTTCTATTCGCGATAACAAGACTTTTTATGACAATTGCAGTAAAACTCTTTATAATCTTAAAAGAAGACAAAAAGTCAAGTGAATTCATATTCGCTTAGAAATTGATCGTCAATCATAAATTCTAACCCAAACTCCTCTCATAAAATAACAATGCGATAGTTTCTTGACAAATCGAGAGCTATTGAGTTCAACATTGAGATGAAAAACAGGGAGCTAAAAAAGAGAAATTAGATAATTTCTTCTTTCTTGACACTTTCAAAGCAATACCCATCTTTATTTGAGGAAACATACAAGAAAATGACACCCAACGACAATTGAAAACCCTATCTAAAAATGAATTGTTACGAGATAAATTGGTAAAAAAAAATCATCCATCAATTAATTAAATCTCCATCTACTTGAATCTTGCATAAGTGAAAGCAGCATCGAGTATATGGGCTAGGCCTTGTTGTAGAAGTGACTTCTTGACAATGTTTGTCATTCCATGAATATCATTCCGGGCTCAAATAATCAAGGGAAATGGGGAGAATTTGAAGAAGGATAAAGGAATTGCGCATATTTTCACTTTCGCCTTTTGCAATTAGCTCCCATACTTTTTGGTTTTTCAGTAACTAATCCTCTTAATTTGTAATTTTTGTTGTTGATAATGATCTGCATAATTTGTAGCATATAGGATGGAGCCATCAATATGTGAAGTTTTCTTGAAGTTCTTTTTTATGATCTAGGGTATGAACACAGAGAGCAAGGTCAAGCGATGATACAATTATCCTTTTTGTATTTGTGTTAGCTAGAAGCTATCCGAAGATGAGTTTGTGCGCTTATTTTCCGCTAAAGAAATCCATTTTTTCCCTTAAAAATTAACTTCGCCATTTTTATATCGTTTTTATTTTAGTGCTAAGTAATTGGATGGTCAAATTTCAGGAGTAGTTGACTACCCAGAGGCCATTGAATACAGTTCACTATAACACAACGCTCCACTCAAATGTCCAAACACATGAGCCGACATTTGAGTCTGACTGTGTATCTACAAGATTGACCTTGGTTATCCTAGTAAGAGTGGACGTCGGATTTCTGTTAGTTTCGTTACTGATTAGCTATTTCATTTGAAAATTTAATGTGCAAAATGAAGAGCTCTTTGAATTAGTACATTATTTTTTGGTGATGAATATTCACCGATACCATCATTGTATCCGGGATTAATCCATTTAACACGTGTTCATCTTAAGTACAATTTACGGGAAAAGTGCTAAAAAAGTCCTAAACCTTTTGCGTTTGTGCCGATTTAGTCCTAAACCTTTTTTTAGTGCCGATTCAGTCCTAAACCTTTTTAAGTTGTGCCAATTCAGTCCTTTCCGGTCAATTTTGGCCGGATTTTGCTGACTGGACGCCGGCCGGCTGACGTGGCCTAATCGGCGCTGACGTGGACAAATTTTAATAATATTTTAATATTTTAAATATTTTTTTTATTTTTTTATTTTTTTATTTTTTTATTTTTTTATTTTTTTATTTTTTATTTTTTATTTTTGTCTTTTTCCTCCTGCCGGTCGTCGAGGTCCGGCGACCGGCCAGAGGCCACCGCCGGCGAGGGCGAGGCCGACCTCGCCGGCCCTCGCCGGCCCTCGCCGCCATGGGCGAGGCTCGCCCATGGCCGGCGAGGGCCGGCGAGGGCGAGCCTCGCCCGACCTCGCCGGATCAGGCCATGGGCGAGCCTCGCCCTCGCCGGATCTGGTGAGGTCGAGCCTCGCCGGCCATGGGCGAGGCTCGCCTCGCCAAATCCGGGCGAGGGCGAGCCTCGCCCGACCTCGCCGAGATCAGGCCATGGGCGAGGCTCGCCCCGCCGCGGAGGGTGGCGCGTCGGTGTCGCCGTAGCCGCGGAGGTCGGGGGCGACGGCCCGGTACCCGAGGGCGGCGAGGGACAGCAAGATTGACTAATCCGACGACGACCTCCATTTTCTGGCTCGAACCCAAGCTCGCTCGACGCGGAGAGGAGGACGTAAGAGCACCGCCAGGACTTCGAAGGGATGGAGACGATAGAGCACGCGACGGTCCGCACCAACGGCATCAGCATGCACGTCGCGTCGGTCGGCGGCGTCGGTGGCGCGGCGGCGACGACACGATCCTCTTCCTCCACGGCTTCCCCGACCTCTCGGTACACTCCGGCGCCGAGATGCTGTCCCTCGCCGCCCTCGGGTACCGGGCCGTCGCCCCCGACCTCCGCGGCTACGGCGACACCGACGCGCCACCCTCCGCGGCGAGGGCGAGCCTCGCCCATGGCCCGATCTGGCGAGGTCGAGCAAGGCTCGCCCTCGCCGGATCTGGCGAGGCGAGCCTCGCCCATGGCCGGCGAGCCTCGCCCATGGCCCGATCTCGGCGAGGCTCGCCCGCCCGACCTCGCCAGATCGGGCCATGGGCGAGCCTCGCCCATGGCCGGCGAGCCTCGCCCATGGCCGGCGAGGGCCGGCGAGGCTCGACCTCGCCAAATCCGGCGAGGTCGGCCTCGCCCTCGCCAGCGGTGGCCTATGGCCGGTCGCCGGACCTCGGCGACCGGCTGGAGGAAAAAGACAAAAATAAAATATAAAATATAAAATATTAAAAAATATTTAAAATATTAAAATATTATTAAAATTTGTCCACGTCAGCGCCGATTAGGCCACGTCAGCCGGCCGGCGTCCAGTCAGCAAAATCCGGCCAAAATTGGCCGGAAAGGACTGAATTGGCACAACTTAAAAAGGTTTAGGACTGAATCGGCACCAAAAAAAGGTTTAGGACTAAATCGGCACAAACGCAAAAGGTTTAGGACTTTTTTGGCACTTTTCCCTACAATTTACTGCACATGGTCAAATTCCAAAACCATAGCATCACCTGCCTCCCTCTGTTTATACTTCATAAAGGACGGTAAGGAGCAACCAATGCTAGCTACCTTTTTCAGGACGTTACCCCATAAAGACTGTATACTTCATTTCAAATCTTATTACAATGGGAGCAAATCTGCCCGTAAAAAGGCATTGATACTCCCCAAAGCAATATACCAATTTTATTTAGACATCGAATCATTCGATTTATTAGTCTTTTGTTATTCATATTTATGAGTAAGACGTACAATGAATTTCTCGTATCATCGAATATAAACAATCTCATTTGTGAACAATTTACCTGATATCGTGTCTTATCCAGATCCAATAGTTCATGGATACTAACTAATTTAAAATCTCGTTTCTAATAAAAGTAAGAAAAAGAAGAAGAAGAAGAAGAAGTTATTGTCTTAGTGTTATTGTCTTTATAAGGTAACTTCACCATCGCGGGTACCAAGACAGTCAAAAGTTCGCAATATAGTCCTGATCTCTTTGATAATGCCAGCACGCTCAATTTGAGGATCTAGAGAGACATGTGAGTCATGTCTTTTCACATTTTTGGTAAGATGTTTTTCCCAGGGTTGGTGTCAATTTTTCCCTGGCTAGGCTTATCACGGGGAATGGGATTGGCTTTGCTGGAGATTAGCAGGACGCTATATTCATATGAAATAATAATTTTTCTACATGGAAGGAGAGTATTAGGCAATTCGTGCATAATCACTACAGGGCAAGTTTTTCTATAGACTGAGAGTCGAACAAGTTTTCAAAGGTCCACCAATCACTTACTTGGAGTTCCAATTTGCAATATACAATTTGGACTTAATAACGGTAAAGACAAGTTGGATAGGTTCAAGTTTTCCCAATTTTACATGGGTCTCCATTGAAAAATGGCGATATGGTCATCAGGCATAAAATTTCAATATAAGCTTGCCCCACAAACACTATTAGCCTTGCTAGCTGCCACATATGACATTTTAATGGCAGAATTGGACGGAATTATAACCAAAGATAAATTTGAGGCAATAGTACTGCTTTTAGATATTTTATGGGTCGAAACATCATTTAGGTAAATGTGTCCAAGTATTTTGTTATTTTTATTGTACTAATCCGAATAATATAGATATATTCTTTCTTTTCTTCTCCTCCTTTGAATGGGTCGAATCCCTTTTCATTGGGCGAGTGAAAATGCTAATTGATTTCCTCTAAGAATATTGGTAAAGTCAAGTTTATGCTAGAATTGCATCTACATTCTTCACTAGATTGCGCTAAAGTTCACTCTCTTCCTCACTCTCCATCCCATTAGTGACCATTCGTTTTAAGTCTTGGCAACCCGAAGTCGTCGCCTATTCAAAGTGCAAAATTCAGTGAAGTAGAAATGTTATTGCCAATCACTTTCTGAACTCAAGAAATTCCCCAGAACCGGTGTGTGGGATATTCATTTGGAGGGGAGGGAACAAGGAAAGTTCCAAAAGGAACAAAGGAGAAAGAAACTTCGGTTCCGTGAAAATGCACACGATCATTTTCGAATAGTGGCTCTGATTGTAGCTTCCGCAATTTACGCGCAAAGAAGACGAAAGTCAGGAAAAAGAGACTCCACGAACAAAGTGATGTATTGATGAGAGCTAGAGCTCGTCTCATGATGACCCGCCGGCCGAGGAGGAGCCAAGGGTGGCGGTCTAGGGTGGTCTGAAGAAGCCTAACTAGATTATCTTACCTTTGTTTCAATAGGCTAGCTTAGATTAATAAACTTAGGTTTCAATAAGTAGGTTAGCTTAGGTTCTAGTTAATAGAAGCCTTATTATACTTAGAACTACGTTTTAAATAATTGGTTAGAATAGCTTAGATTAGGTTCACCATCATAAAACGAATAGACTTAGGTTTAGGATTAGCTTTTAGTCTCAAGCTTATGGGGTTCATGTCTCGAGGCTAAATAACAAGACATTATATATTATTTGCTGGACTTAACAACGGGTTTAGCTTGTGGGGATTCATGTACCAAGACTTATAACGATGCCATGTACATTCTTTGCCCAATTTGTGTTGAGTTTTTCATTTCCCTTACTTTTACTTAGATGCTTTTCATACTCGGTTGTTTATTTTAAAAAGCCATTTCCATAGCCTCTTAGATGCTTTTCATACTTGGTTGTTTATTTTAAAAAAGCTATTTCCATAGCCTGTGTGCTAATTTCCTTTCTAGAATAGGTTAAGACTAGTATAATAAATCCCTCAAGAACATATGCATAATCACTTAGAGGTTGTGATACTTTTAGGATCATAATTGGTAATCAAGTATGTATGATCATTTAGATAAACAACTTTCCAAGTTAGTGATGTGAAATGGTACTATAGTAACATTAGCATGATCAATCCCTTGAGCTAGAATCTCTAGTTGCATAGTAAATAAAACGAGCCTCATTTGGTTTTTAGCAAACCCCAAAATGGCCAATGGCAACTCCTAAAAATCTTTTGTGGGTAAAGCACATAAAATGAAATCCAACGCCACATGAGATATGAGCATGGAAGAGCTTGTGCCTAAATCCTTAGGCCATTTGGCCTGCCATTAGGCAACTACCTCTAAACTCATTCCCAATCCTCATTTGGGAGAGTCCCGACAAACAAGTGCTATGATGTAACTACTCAAGAGATTATTTGTGGATTCTAGCTTGTTGGTAGTATAAGAAAATGGACATAAATTTGGTCTAAGCCAAATCACTATATATATCCGCTTGCATATTTTTCTATCTCTTTATTTATTTCTTTATTTATCTAATAGAAGCATTCCACTTGATATTATCAACTTATCTCACATATATCAAACAGTTCATGTATACATCATCTTGATTTTGTTTATCCATAAAATATATAAAATTTTGATAATCAATCTAAATTCCATATTTAGCCAAGACGAATGTCAATGTTCCCCTAGCTAGGCTCATCATAGTGAAACAATAATTTGCCTATGTGGAAGAATAGTATTAGGCAATTTGAGCATAATCATCACGGGCAAGATTTTGTACAGACTAAGAGCCTAACAAGTTTACACAGGTCCACCAATCATTTAAATGGAGTTCTAATTTGCAATATGCAATTTTGACTAAACACCGGTAGAGACAAGTTGGGTAGGTTCGGGTTTCCCCAATTTTACATGGGTCTCCAGTGAAAAAGGGCGATATGGTCATCAAAGTTTTCATATAAGTGTGCCCTAAAACACTGTCAACCTAATTAAATACTACATATGACATTTTAATGGCAAAATAGGACGGAATTGTAACGGATGGTAAATTTGAGGTAATGTTGAAGGGACTTACGGGTCAAAACATCATTTAGGTAAATGTGTTCAAGTAATATCATTTTGTGATTTCCTGTTATACTAATCCTAATGATATAGATATATTCTTTATTTTCATCTCCTTCTTTTGAAGAGTCGAGTCCCAT
Source organism: Eucalyptus virginea (assembly GCA_014182375.1). NCBI lineage: Eukaryota > Viridiplantae > Streptophyta > Magnoliopsida > Myrtales > Myrtaceae > Eucalyptus > Eucalyptus virginea. Next base: position 43,761,603 of record CM024518.1, read on the forward strand.
TTCATTGGGCAAGTGGAAATGCCAAGTGATTTCCACCGAGAATATTAGTAAAATCAAGTTCTAGGATTACGTTTACATTCTTCATTGGTTTGCGCTTGTTCACTGTCTTTCTCACCTTCTATCCCATTTGCAACCCTCCGTTTAAGTCTCGTTGGCCCCAAGTCGCTGTCCATCCAAAACGCCAAATTCAAGAAAGTAGAAACGATATTGCCAAGAAATTGCCTGGAACTGGTGTGTGGGGATATTTATTTGGAGGGAAGGGAAGGAGGAAAGTTCCAAAAGGACCATAGAAGAAAGAAACTTAGATTACGTAAAAATGCACGCCATCATTTTCGAATAGTGGCTCTGATGGTAGCTTCCGCATTTTACGCACAAAAAAGACCAAAGTAATAAATAAATAAATAAAAAGGCGTCAATCTCCTGAAGTACTATGAAAAGACCAATTTTTTTTTTTAATTACTATGTCAATTGAAAAAAAAAAATCAATTTACAATCAACTACACAAATCGAAAACGGGTTTAGGTGAAACTTAAAATGAATGTGCCGTACAATATGAAGCTTAGTAGCCTCCAAACTTTGAGAAGTTACGCCCCTCTGTCTCTCGAACTTTGATTTGTATTGCAACAGCAAATTTTTCTGTCTGCATAGCAGTCGAATGTTATCTGAAAATGGACCAACACATTTTGCTTAACTATTATAACCTTTCATCATGTTTCAATCTTTATTTTCTTAACTTCGTCAACCATGTAATAGGTATCATTTTATCCAAAAATGAGTTAGTGCACTTTCATGTTATATCTATGGGCTACATGCAGATGGAAGAACCCATTGCTGTAATAAGTATGAAGGTTTAAGGAGGCAATATGTAACCTATAAAGTTTTGAGAGCTATTGTGCGATAGTATCAATGTCCAGGGTGGTTTTCAGCAAACATTCCATCACTTTATATTCAATTTTAGTTATCATTGTATTGTTTAATGTTGTGAGATTTTGTGGTACCACAACCAATTATTCTAAAAATTTAAATTGTTAGATGAATGTGTGGTTTATTATTTAAATGTTCTAATAAATATCTTGTAGAAATGCAACTACTCCCCAAGAAATAGGCCGACTATCCCCTAAAAGAGTTATTAGAAAATAAAAATAAACCTCCGACTTTGAAACTTATGAGAGATGTCTGCGTCTATTTTTTATTTTTATTTTTATTTTTTTATTTTTTTTTAAGTATTTAGCCCTTTCGGGGTCTAGTTAAACGTTTTGATTGGGGACTAACAGAGCCATGGCCAGTTAGGCTCAATGGAAATTGCTACCGTGGATCCAAGTACTTTTCCTCAACGAGCGCTCGTCTTGTTAATATCCCACGAGGAGAGAGAGAAAGGGACAGAAAACGAGAGAAAAATGACCAGGCTCTGGACGCTCTTTGGGCTTCGTGGGCTTATTTTGTTGGATTCTTTAATTGGCACTCGGTTGAAATCGATAGTGCTTGAATTCAAACATCCACTTATTTGGGCCATGCAAACTGGACCAGGCCCTTTCAATCAGGACCGCATTGGAGCCCTTTTTATTATTTTCTCTTTCTTTTAATTTTTTTAAATTTATTTTCATACATATTACAAGAATCTATGCTTGATTTGTCAACAAAAATATAGATGTTAACACTAACATAGACAATTTTTTAGTTTTAAGTTTTAAGTTTTTTCTTTTTTTCTTCACATGGCCAACAAGGCCGTCATCCCCTAGCAAAGGTGAGGGCTAGGGACCCCCTTGCCAGGTGTGGGTGAGGGTTCCTTATTTTACAAAAATAACATTTACTACATACCAAAATGGAATCTAGGTGAAACTTAAACATGAATATGCCATACGATCTTGAACTTCAGCTTGATAGTCTTACAAGTCTAATTGAGTTGTTCTTTTTGTAAATTATTTAATACTTCTAGATATAAACAAAATACTAAATAAAATTCTAAGCTCTAATCCATTTATATTTCAACACAATCGAATTGAATTCAAGTGAAACTTTTGAATTTTGAGCAATCAAACATGTGAGTCAAGCTTGACGTTTCATTATCTCGTCTCAATGTGATTGTTCCTCTATCTCGAGGGTTAGACCTAGGATAGTAGCATTGAGACTTGATATGTCAAAGGTTGATTACAATGGACACTAAAGACGTGAATGATAACCATTCTATTTCATAAATCAATTTTTTATCAGAAGTAGAATTGTCTATTTCCAATTTCTTGGAGAAGTTTCTGAACGAAAATACTCGTTTGATTACAAGACAAAATTTCTATTTTCGAAATAAAAAATTCATTTGAAAATGACACAAAATTTCTCCCTCTTGGGTAGGCGGTAGAAGGTGGGCGGGCCAGCTAGTAACAAGGGTAAGTGATGAGAAGAGTTTTTATTTCTCATTTTTATTCTAAAAATTAAAAAATTAAAAAAAATTTACTTGTCAATTATGTTCCAAATTTATTTCTGGACAAAAAATTGATTCCAAAAATAGAAAATTGAAATTGCGTTATCAAACGGATTTCTACTTCAAACCCGTTTCTAAAATTAGAAAAATGAAAAATATATATAGAAAGAGTATGGTTATCATACATGTCCTGAAAAACCAGCCAAATGGATTATCACGTGTATCAGAGCCGAGACCGCGTAGCCATATTTATTAACCCCAGGGGCAACTTTTGTTTTCAAGTCCTTGGCTGATTCTTCATCGTTCTCACTTTCCATCTTCTTCATACTTCTTCAGGACGGCAGTCAACTGAGAACCTTCTGGCAGCCACATTCCAAGATCACTCTCTTCTCGCCCTCAACACCCTCAGGGCCGTGCGATCCACTGTTGTTACGGGTCACCTTCGTTCATTTTTGCACGTCTACGGTTTTCCGCTGATCCCGACGTGGGTCTCGCCCTCCACACCCTCGCCGCCGCGCGCGCCTTCCTCGTCCAGCAGCATATTTATCTGAAATTGAAAGCTGAAAACGTGTTCACTAACCAAATGACCCTGAGTATATTTATTTAGAAAGTACTGTTTGTGAACTTTAAAGCCGTGGAGAAAAACGATATTTGAACAAATATTAAGTGTGGAGACTATAAAAGTAGTTTGGCATATTTTGCGAAAATTCTACAAAGCCGATCATCATCTAAAACAAGTTTGGTTTCTAGCACTTCGAGGTGATTTAGACTTTCTATGCATGAATGACTAGAGATTGTTTCGAAGTAAGATCATTGCCAAATGATCATTGCCAAATCAATCTCGGCTTAATTTGATTGCATGTAGATTGTTAACCAATTGACTACATGGGCAACACAAGGACATTGAGCTTGCTACACGCAGATCAACACTTAACTATTAGAAAATGGCTTTCAAAAGCGCCCCTATGGCCATACACTATACATCAAGTCAAATACTAACAGTAACTTAATAATTATATGCTTTTACGTTAATTGGAGCTGTGAAAAGATATTTACTAAATTCAGGGATCAGCCATTTTTAGATGACTGATTTAGGATCGATGTCCTAATTTCTAGGCCTTAAAGTGAAGCAAACAAGTGATGTCATACTTATTTCATACTAGAAATATGCTAATGATATTTTGAAGCGATTGAAGATGGAACTGCTTATAACAAATCAAACTCCGACAATAAAATGTTTGGAGGTAAAAAATGAACAAATCGGTGAACTAGTAAATTGCCCTTACTGTTGACACCAGAATTTCACCGATACATTATCTGTAATAATATAAAAGTATAAAAATAGCAAAATATATAATAATAAAAAATACAATAATAGAGCCAGCACGGGAAGCCCATCCTGGATGACCCAAATTTGACAAACTCATCGAGCGAAAAAGATTTATTTCCCTATTGAGATGGGACGAGAGACGAGACTCGCCGCAACGGCATGGGAGCACGTCACCGATAGATAACGCATTCCGGTGCAGCAAAAAGGAGGAGAATCGCAGCTCTGAGGACCCCTCTCCGTCCGCCATCTCTGATCATCAGCCAGTCGACGACATCGAATTCATCAATCTTCAGACGCCGGAGCCAAGCTTTCAAGATAAAGCTCGAATGTTCATCTATAAGTCAAAAACGAGGCTGGGAAGTTGAGACTGGTATCAACATGAACGCGAATCAGTGTTGAATCCCTGCATTTAGACCATTAGATTGAGACGCCCTCCACACGTTCGATGAAATTTCTTTGAAGTCTGATCCAGAGGTAATGCCTACCGCGGTTGAGTCCGAAGACATGCAAATGTGATTTGCATATTTTGACCTGATTGTATTGGTTATTAAGCACGATTTTGTGGAATCTTACTTAATCACTGTGGGTAGTAATCCATGTCTTTGTCTCATCATTTCCGGGTTTGCTTGTCATGGCGGTCGTCGATGGCTGTTTACGGGGAACAAATGGATTCGAATTGCGGGATTGTGTGTTCATCCTTGGGAGGCGTTCACACTGGTTTGCTTCTGTCTATCTCTATTACTGGTGTGCTGTGAACGTTTGAAGTCTCTGTTTTAACCGGTGAGTCAAGATGGAGGTGGTGGTTCGGTCACCGGAAATTGCCGCTGGTAACTTTCCGGTGGTGGCCGGAATAGATGGCCGACGGCGGTGCTTAGATGATTGGAGATGGTGGCTTACTGTGATGGCCGGCCGGGGGTTGCAAATGTTAAAGGGGAAAACGACCTCCGGCGAGCGTCGAGGAAGCCGAGGCAGGGAAGGAAAGAAGAACTAAAAGAAATGCAAAAAATAATAAATTAGAAAAATGAATAAAAATTAGAAAATAGAAAAATCAAAATAAAAAGTCAAAAAAATAAAAACATATGGATATTGGGCCCGTTTGGTTCAATTTTTGGGAAATGCAAGAGTGAATAGGTATTTTGTGAAGGCAAGTATGTTTGGAAGTGTATATTTTGCAAATTAAGTTTAAGGTGAAAAGAAAAAAGGAAAAAAAATAAAATAAAAGAAAAGAAAAGGGAGGAGGAGATGCACGCAAAAAGGGAAAATCGTGGGGGAGCGGCTAGTGGCAGTGGCGCCAGTGGTGGTGGGGAGGCGGTGGCGGTGGCAGGGAGGCAGCTCACCTAAGATCAGTGACCTGAGGTGATGCCTTGGGTCGTGCAACCCAGCCTCCTGGGTCACGCCGACCTTAGGCATGAGGGTGTCGTCTGGGTCACTTGATCTCAAGCGACGACGCTTGGGTCACACGACCTATGTGATGCCCAGGGTCGCCCGACCGTGGGCCACCTTCCTAAGGTTGCGCGACCTCAGGCAAGGCTTCCCAGCGGCCAGATTTAGCCACTCGCAGCTAAGTGCCGCCCACCGTGAAGCTTGGCCAACTCTTAGGCAAGGGAAGAAGAAGACGAACGGCAAAGAAGATGAAGATGAATAGTGGCTCGGTGAACAGTAAAATTGCATCTTCAAAATGCCAATGCTCAAAGCAGCCCCTCCCCAGCATTGGGCTTTCAACATTGAGAATGCTGACATCGGGCAAATGAGCTTTCAAAAATACATGCCAAACACAAAATATTTTCCGCAAGAGGGCTTTGGAGGCCCAAAGCCCCTTGGGAAAGCCGAACCAAACACATAATGAAGTCAGGTCAGATCCAGGTAACAAATTCGGGCCGGGTTAAATGAATGGGCTTAGAGAATAGACCGGGCTGAACATAAAATTTTTTGAATAGATTCAACGATTGGGCCATATTCGGACCGAGCTTGAAGGCCGGCCCAAGTTCAGACTAAACCCGGACCACTAGGGTCCTGTTCTGACCCACAATTCGGACCGGGTCCTTGATATTTGAAGTCCATTTTAGAAATAAAAATAAAAAAATCCAAAAAATCCAAAAAAATTCAAAAAATTTGCTTAGAAATTAGATTTTGACTAGTTTCATTATATTTTTAGTTTTGATTCTAATTTAGAACTAATTTAGTGAAAAATTGAACTCAAAATATAATAAGCCTTTGGCCTTCACAATAAATTTTTGAATACTTCCTTTTTGGGAAACAATGCTAAGTCGTTATTTGGACAACCTCATGTCGATTTTACTTGATCGTGTTTTTTCAATACATGGACTGTTAATTTCCACTTTTAGCGTGATTAGGTTAAATCATTAAGAGCATAATAAATAATAATCACCTGGACACTTAGCAAACAAGAATTTAGTGAGCAAATAATCAAGTTTAAGTATTGAAATGACACTATTTAGATGACTAGTTTAATCAAGTCCTCATTCCTTGAATCTTTGATTGCATAAAAAGTGACGTACCCTCTCGTACTCACTTGGTTTCTAATTGACCTCATTAAACTAGTGGCGACTCTTTACATAGAACATTTAGTATAAGTTCGAATTTAAATTGCAAATCCCATGTTTATGCGAGGTATGGTCTTGGGAGAGATTTATGATCAAGGGTCTGTTTGCGGTGTTATCGAGTTAAGGTCCATTCAAGACTTTAGCTTGTATGTACCATTTGGTCGCAGCACTTATTTCAAAAACATTGTCGGCGATTCAAGATATCTAGCTTCTATTAAGCAATATATTGCTTATGGTGTGGGAATTATTGGTAGGTCCATGGGGAAGTCATACCAATCTCATTTATAGGCCACAAAAAGAATTTTATGGTAAGTGAAACTTGCAATCATGGAGTTTATGTTCTTGTACTAACAATTTCAATCTAGTGGTGTGTACAAATAATGATTGAGATGGTGATATCGAAACTTGAAAAAGTACTTCTAAATATGCTTTCTTTATTGATCACAAGAGTCTTCTTAAGGCGCGCATGATAAAATTTCTACTTCTCTATTTCTCCGTTTCTCTGTTCCCCAGAATAGGTTTGGAACAAAAATCCATTTGGTAACGCAATTTGATTTTTCTATTTCTGGAACAGATTTCTATTCCAGAAATAGATTTGAAGAAAAAATCAAAAGCTAAAATTTTCAACTTCTTAAGGCAATTTAATTTTTGAAATGGAAATTGAGAAATCAATTTCTGTTCTAGAAATTTTGTCATACGCACCCTTAAAAAAAAGTTGTTATACTCTTGACTACTACATAATATTAGTTGTAGTGGCATGTCAAACAATATGGTTTTGAAGGATATTGTGTGAATTAATGCATGAACAAAAGGCCCACCAAGCAAACACATTGCCGTCGGGTATTACTATATTTGTGCGTGTGTCAAAAATGGTGAAATTGAGCTTGATTTCTATAAATTAGAATATCAAGTTGAAGATATTTTGACGAAACTATTAAAAGTGGATTCTTTCAAAAAAAATTATGGACCATTTTTGGTGTTGGTGATTTCCAAATTCAATTTTAAGACTGTCAGAATGATTTAAAATTGATTGTTAGATCGTTGAAAATTTGAACACGTCACTTATTGGTTTCTATATAGGCTGCTAGTGTTCTTCAAGAAGGTTGCAAGCATTTTATCGAGAAGAGCCATTAATGACTTCAGGATGGCTGTTTATCTATTTATGCAAACAAAATAAGCGATTTGTTTTTTTTTTTTTCATTAAATGGTGTGTGGACTGTTTTGTTTTCTTCAATAAATGTTATTGACATTTGTGCTTAGTTTGTGTGCATTTAGCTTCTATATAAAGATCTGAAGTTAAAAAATTGTTAGTATGAAATCACATAAAGAAAGCATTCTAAATAAGAAGTTCTCTTCATCTTGTCTGTGCTTCTATTTCAAATGTCTAAAGTTTATATTATTTATTTGGTTCCAACAAAGTGTTGATCAAATTATCTCAAAGATCAAAAGGTCTATATAGGAAGATTAGTTGATTTCTCTCATTACAACTTAGACTTTGCAAGTGAGAAAAGGACATTGACTCAAAAGGATTTGCATAAAAGAAAATAGTGTTCGGTAAATAATGCGTAATAAACTTATTGCAAAGCAATTTTAAAAATAAGGAAAAAAAAAAGGAAAAATGAAGAAATTTGCAGTTGTATATGAAAGCTCAGGTAGGTGGCACAATCGTATCACTGGCGTTGCGCAACCCTAGGGGACACGCTGCTGAGGTCGGGCACACCCTGGTGGCGTAATGTTAGGGCCGCAAACTAGGCGATGCGACACTCGACCATTGGTGAGCTAGATGGCATTGAGCGACCCTCAACAAAGCTTGGCGATGTCTCCCCAGTCATCGGCAAAGCTACGCTGGGGTCGCTTGACCTTCTCCATCCAGGATTGAAGGGTAAGATAGGAATACTAATATGTTAGTGACAGCAAGATTGGAAGAAAAAAAAAAATCCATGCCTTGGGCTTGGAGCATTTTCAAAGCAAAATTTTGCACAGAATATTTAAAATTATACTATCAAAAACCAAAATTTCGGGTCAAGGGCCTTTAGAGGCCCAAATGTGCTCGTAAATGCTCTCTCAAACACTGCAGCCTATTGGCTTTCTAAGAGCGATGCAATTTTATGAGTGCCAACTGAATCCAAATGCCATGTAAAGAAGTTTTATTAAATATAATTTGCATTTTCCCAAAGAATTTTAGGCTTTTATTATTTGTATATTTCCAAAGCTCATTTCCAAAATCGAACTGAATGTAGCTTGAGTTGACTTAGCATTTGGACCTCTTGAGTCAGCCCCACCCCAACAAATCACCATTGTCCATCATACCCTGCCTATCGGCACGGAGTAACCGAGATGCATTTCAGTCTCATTTTGTACTTTCGCTCCACACCCATTGACTCATCTCTCTCTTAAGGCCGCATAGCATCTCCCCGTTCTTGGGGCCACTACATATCATCTTCAAAAAGAAAACTCAAGGGATTTATTTTCACTCTAATTTGTTCTTAAGGCTCAATTTGTTTCACAAAAAATAATTTCCAGGAAAACGTTTTTTGGATTTTCCAACGTTTATTTTACGGAAATAAATTAATTGGGGAAAACATTTTCCATGAAGGGAAAAAAGTTCTCTAACGTTGGGGAAAATGTTTTTCACTTTCGAGAAAGAGAAAAATCTATTCAATTCCTTCTTTCACCTCACTTTCCTTTATCAAATACTTTTTTTCCTTTTTATTTTTTTATTTTTTAATTGTTTTTATTCTTTTGTTTTTTTCCTCTTCTTTCATTTTATTTTATTTTTTCCTTTTTTAAAATTTTTTTCCACCTAGGCAGGGCTCGAGCCTCACCAAAGGTTGCCAAACATTAGCAAGGCTCTGGTGACTTCCGATGAGGCTCGAGCCTCACCCAAGTCATTGAATTTGGCAAGCTCGAGCTTGTTGGTGTTAGGTGAGCTCGGCCTCATTGGCCTGTGGTGAGTCTCTAGCTCACCTTTTGCTAATCGCCAACTATTCTTGGGGCTAGTGACCGGCCAATGAAGAAGAAAAGGAAAAGAAAAAAAAAAAAAAAAATTGAAAAAATTTTGAAAAATCTATTTTAATAAAATATAATAATAATAATAATAATAATAATAATAATAATAATAATAATAATAATAATAATAATAATAATAATAATAATAATAATAAAATAATTATTGAAAGGAGTGCATGAAGGAAAAGATTTTCCCTACCGAACAGCGAAAAATATTGTCGAGTACATTCAGGTTTCAACCGAAGAACGGAAAATATGGTTATTTTCCTGGAAAATGGTTTGGCTTCCAGGAAAACATTTTACATTTTCCAGAAAAGTCATATTTTCCGCAAAACGGAGTGTAAATTATATGAAGATCTCCCTTTTTTTTACCACTACAAACCAATTGAAATAGAGCAAGCCAAATACATCATGCATTCACAAGATCACGAGCGTGCCATATTGTATAGAATAGTACTAATGTTATAGCACCCAAAAAAAAAAAAAAATTATCGTATCTGCCGACATGGTAGAAAGAGGCTCCATCAAACTCTCTCAACCTTAACGTTCTTGTTCTTCTCTCTCGCGATGAAGAGTTTTTCTCTATTGAACTGGTAGTTGGTTTTCTTCTACCTGAACCCTAATTCCAATTTCTCTCTTTAGCTTCGGTTTTTCCGCTCAATTCTGGTTCCCACTTAAGTTAATCCTTGAATCAATCCCATGGGCAAATTGAAATTACATCTTTCCTCTTATTAAGAGGCCACCTTATCGCAGAATTCTCAACTCTCTCTCTCTCTCTATACAGTTATCCCATCACTTTCTTCGCTAGTTCCGAAGGGCAATCGCTTGTATGTCACCGGCTTTCCCTTTTGCTTCTTCTAGATTCTGCATGCAACACCTTTTGCAATCCATCTCCGATGGGTTTCTTCTTGAAGCTGCGCCCTGATGGAGAATGTGGAGTTGGCTGAGGAAGCTCGAGTAGCTACCTTATGTAGTCGGCTGGGCCGACTATGGTCTCCTAAGGAAATTGAAGAGTGGGACGACACATCGCCTGCAGAGAAAGTCGAAGAATGTAAGTTAATCCTGGTTGGCAAACTTCTTGCCAAAACCCCTGTTAATTTTTTAGCCTTTCAACATATGATGAAAAAAGCTTGGCGTTTAGATACTGTGGAAATCACTCAACAAGAAGAAGGAATGTATGTATTCAAATTTACTTTGGAGGAGGAGAAGCAGCGTGTTCTCGACAATGGACCCTGGTCTTTCTCTAATAATCTGCTTATGCTCAAACCCTGGGTTCCTAATATGCCCTTGCACTGTTATAGCTTTACTACATGTGTGTTTTGGATGCAAGTATTAGGATTACCTCTGGAACGATGTATGGAGCAATTCCTAAGATAGGTCGTAAGGGATGTTTGGTCAGCCTTTGGAAGTCAGTATCGAGGCAAAAGAAGGATCAACTTTTAAAGTAGCGAGAGTTAAGGTTGAAATTATTCTTGCAGAACCTCTTAAGCCGGGTAAACTCATAAGAGTGGAAGGGAAACATATCTGGCTCGATTTTCGCTATGAAAGATTGCCACATTACTGTTATTCCTGTGGTATTTTGGGCTACTATGCATCCTATTGTAAAGCTATTCCTTATGAGGAGGCCGAGTTTGAAGGGCAGGATAAGATGTATCATGGACAATGGTTAAGAGCTGAGGTCAGAGAACACAGCCCTTATTGGCAGGCATTTTATGAATTTAACATTACTCAAGCTGCATCTGAAGCATGTGTACCTGAAACACCTCAGCCTGGGCTATTGTTACTCCCTGCTGCACCTCTTGAGCTTAATATACAGCCAGCTCTTCTAGATAGTTAGACTGGTCAGCGTCTCCACACTTCAAAAGCTAACTGTCTGCCCAATTACCCTTTGGCCGACACCTCCTAAGGAGAGACTGTGCAACAGATGGAAGTGCTTGCCTCCCCTGCACAAGTCCAGAAAATAGAGGTCAATGTATTGCATTCTGAGGCATCATCATAAAAAAAACTCAAAAACCCTCGCTTGCAGCCTAAAACGACTCCTTTAAAAAAAGCTAAGAGACGTTCTATTATGCCAGACACTCTAGATGAAAGCGCCTTAATGGAGACTCCTGTGCTCCAGGCTGAAAAGGCCTATGAGGGGGCTGTGGTGGCTTGCCCAAATAAGCCACCAAGTGAAAAATGAAGATATTAAGCTAGAACTATCAGGGATTAGGCAATCCCATGACAGTTCGAGCTCTTAGGGCTGTAGTGGCTCAAGATAAGCTCGATCTAATATTTTTGATGGAGACTCGAAGCCAGGAACCAGTTATTAAGCAAGTACAACGAAGACTGAATTATGGCAAGAGTTTTGTGGTAAATCCTCAAGGCTTGGCTAGAGGGATAGTGCTCTTTTGGACTGACCGGATTTCACTTACTGTCACGGCTCATACTTCCTATTTTATTGACACTTTTTGTTCTAAAAATAGTGGTGTTAATTCTATGTGCCTTACTGTTTTACATGCTCCGGCGGTTTATAATCAGAGGCAACTATTATGGGCAGAATTGAGGCAACTTAGTCACTCTAATACTCAACATTGGGTGTGTGTAGGAGACTTCAATGAAATTCTATACAGCTGGGAGAAAGTAAGCAAGAGCCCCGCTGAGCCTTATTGATTGCAATCCTTTAGGGATTTACTACATGATTGTGCATTGATGGACCTGGAAACTAAGGGTTGTGCCTATACTTGGCCCAATAATAGAAGTGGGTAGGAGATGGTTAGGGAGAGACTGGATCGAGCTTTGTGTAATATTGAATGGCGTTTAACTTATTCAGAAGCTGAAGTTCTGGCTTTACCCGCTATAGGGTCGGGTCATAGTCCAATTCTATTAAATACTCATATCAAAACAGGGAAGGGCAAAAGAGTTTTTACCTTTGAATCCTTTTGGCTTAATCATGAAGAATGTAGACAGGTGGTAGGGGATTCTTGGTCTGCATTATCACTCAGCAACTCCTCAATTTCTAAAAAGATTCAGGCAACGAAGAAAGCTTTGATCAAGTGGAGTAACTCAACTTTCAAAGAGAGTCATCATCAACTTGATATTCTACAACAACAACTTCAATACTATTCTAATCAACCTGCTTGTAATTATGATGAACAGCAGGTTAGCCACTTGAAAGAACAAATACAGCAGAGTAGCAGAGTTGGTCACAGGAAGAACAATATTGGGGGATGCGTTCTAGAATTAAATGGATGCAATGGGGAGACAGAAATACCAGATTCTTTCATGCCACAACAGTACAAAGAAGAAAATGAAATAGAATCAGTATCTTGAAGGCTGAAAATGAAGAGTGGATCAGAGAACCAAATCAACTAAAAATTATGACTCTTTCTTTTTTCACAAAGCTTTACACTTCGTGTGGTCAGAGAGCATTTGAACCTATATTATCGCAATGTCCTCAGGTTGTAACAGAAGCTATGAATATGACTCTAACAGCTGACATCACTAGAGAGGAAGTCAAGCATGCAGCTTTTCAATGAGGAGCCACCAAAGCCCCAAGACCCGATGGCTTAAATGGTTTGTTCTATCATAGTTATTGAGATATTATTAAGGAAGATGTTTTCCAAACAGTCTAGAATTTTTTCATAACAGGAATACTGCCAGCAGAAATCAACAGAACAGCCCTCTCTCTAATCCCAAAGGTCCCAAATCTCGAGCGGTTAGATCAATTTCGCCCTATCAGCTTATGTAACTTCATATATAAGATTATTTCCAAAGTGCTGGCCAATCGCTTGAAGCCTTGGTTGCCAGTTTTAATCTCTAAAGAACAAAGTGCATTTATATCGGGCAGACAAATACAAGACAATGTCTTGCTAGTTCAGGAGGTTATTCATCAGTTGAAGGTGCGCAAAAGAAAGAAACGGTTTCAGGGGATTCTTAAGTTGGATATACATAAAGCATACGATAGGGTGGAATGAGATTTTTTACAAGCTTATCTTGGTCGAATGGGCTTTAATGATCGCTGGATTAATTGGCTGATGTAGTGCGTTACTACAACATCTCTAAGCGTTAAGTTCAATGGCGAATTTCTCACCTATTTTCAACCATCAAGGGGACTAAGGCAAGGTGATCCTCTCTCTCCTTACTTGTTTATACTGTTGGCTAATCTACTTTTCAACCTTATCCATCAAGGTGTAGATATGGGCAATCTACGAGGGATCATACTTAATCGATGGTGTCCCACTTTATCCCATTTATTCTTTGCCGACGACGCTATCTTTTTTCTTGATGGCACAATTCGAGAATGTCAAAATTTAGCAAGTATTCTAAATCAGTATTGCCTAGCCACAGGTCAAGAAATTAACCGGAATAAATTAGGTTTGTTTCTTACCAAGTACTGCCCTCCTACCTTAAAAACAAACTTGGCCAGTGAACTAAGAGTACCACTGTTGGATAAAACTGGCAAATATCTAGGGCTGCCTTCTGATTGGGGGTCATCAAAACGGGATATGTTTGCCTGGATTTTAGGAAGAGTTAATGCTAAGTTGGAGGGATGGAAAGAAAGCCTAATTTCTAAAGGTGGGAAAGAAATTCTATTGAAATCAGTGGTTCAAGTTTTACCTCAGTATGCTATGATGACATTTAAAGTTCCTGTCTCTATATGCAAAGCTGTTGAGCAAAAGATAGCTCGATTTTGGTGGCAAAACAACAGTAGCAAAGCTGGTATTCACTGGAAAAATTGGGACTTTTTGAAAGAGAGTAAGGAGAAGGGAGGGATGGGATTTAGAGACCTAATATCTTTTATAAAGCTCTATTGGGGAAGCAAGCCTGGCGACTCTATCATAATCCTGCATCTCTATGGGGCAGTGTTTTTAAAGCTTTATATTTTCAATCTACATCCCTATGGAAAGCGGATAAGGGAACTAGACCTTCTTGGGGCTGGAGGAGTCTTCTTATGGGCAAAGATTCTATTATAGATGAACTTAAATGATCTGTTGGCAATGGCAAATCAATCAATACTAGAGAGGACAAATGGTTGAATATGGGCATTCTAGGTGGACCAGTCAACAGGGAGGAACCGAAAATAGTAGCAGGGTATATTCTCCCTGAGCAGAATGAATGGAATGTAGAGCTTCTTCATCGAACATTTCAGCCACAGATTGTCGAGGAAATTCTAGCTATTAAGTTATGGACATTATCATCTGAGGATAAACTATGCTGGAAAGCCACACAAGATGGAAACTATACTGCTAAGAGTGGATATCATAGCATTAAACAATCTGCAAATAGCAAGGTAAATTTTCAGGCATCCTCTTCTTACACTCCCCCAACAAAGCTTTGGAAACAAATTTGGAAGACCAAGACAGCCCCAAAAATTCGCAATTTTCTATGGTCATTATGCCAAAATGCATTACCTACCAAAGCTAATTTATTTCAAAGAAGGATAATCCCTGACCCTTTTTGCAGACTCTGTTCATCTAATACCCTTGAAACCCCTGAACATTTATTTCTCCTTTGCCCATCTACACGTTCAATTTGGTGTAACCCTAAAGTGCAGATCAAAATTTCCAGCCCAACAACAAACCATATAGAGATCTGGCTTGCACACATCATCGAGCAGAAGGGGAACTCACTAGCTTTTGAGGTCATTGCAGCTATGTTGTGGCAAATGTGGAAGGCTCGGAATCAGTTTCTCTTTCGCCATCAACGTACCCATCCGGCTATTCTAATCGACACAGCCCTGAATCTGGCTAAATTTTGTCTAAGATCTCACCAGCAGCACACACCCGCAGAGCTCTCTCGGCAGAACCCAAATAGCATCTGGCAACCACCAAAGAAATGAGTTATTAAAGTGAATCTGGATGGAGCTTTCCGCAGTCCAAATCAGATAGGGGTGATTGCAAGCATTGCACGAGATCACACCAGTCGAATGACCGACGGATTCACATGCAGCATTCACGCTTCTACAACACTAGAGACTGAGACCCAGGCACTTTTGCATACGCTGAAGGATCTATTGAAGAAAGGCAAAACATATGCAAACCTGCAGATTGAATCAGATAACCTCATCCTTGTCGAGACCATTAATCGAACTCGTCTGCCCCCATGGAGTGCCTAGCTCTATTGTGGTGCCCTAATGCCCTGTTTTCCCAATCTCTCCGTGAAGCATTGTCGACGCGAGGCAAATGCCCTAGCCGATTGGGCCGTGAAAGCCAACGAGCGAGGCCTTCTTCCATCTAACTGGGTTCTTTTTCCTCCTCAAGCGATGCTGGATATTATATGTACTGATGCCCTAGTAAAGGGTTGTATTTTCTTTCCAACTTGAATATATATATCTTGCCTTTTCCGACCAAAAAAAAAAACTAAGTGAAAATATAGTCTAAACTTACAACGGATTTGACACAATCTAGAAACGCTTGGAATATTATTGTATAAGAAGATCCAGTAATTTGTTTAGATTTTAGAATCCAAGTTCTAATAGGATCACGTGATAGCATATGTTTTCATTATTTAATTAGTTAATTTAACATATTTACCTAGGAGTACGGACAAAAAACGAATTTAGGTATGTTCCTTTTAATTATTAAGGTTCTCCATGGTAAAATAATTCCTGACTTATAGAATGGTATCTTTTGGCAACTGCTGCTCCAAATGTTTTTCTCTTCCCTTTCCTTTTCCATATGGTGACTTTTTAAGGGTTCTATACTGCAATATGACTTTTTTTTTTGGTCAAAGCGGTATGACTTATTGAGATGTGATTTTTTTACGGAAGAATGGGTCAACTTCATTCCTCATATGTAAATTAAATCCCCATCGAATTATCAACCTTACCAAAACTAGAAATCATATAAGCAATCATAAATGAAACTCCGAACTTGTTTCTTAATAATGCGATACAAGTGGAATCAATGTTAGGAGATTACTTGGCGAATTGAGAGTTGTCGAACTCAAAATTTTCATGAAATATGGCAAATCGAAAAATAAAATCAGATAATTTCCTTTTTTATTACAATTTCAAAGCATTACTAAACTTTATTTGAGGAACCATAAAAGAAAATGGCACCCAATCTGCTACTGCAAAACCTATCTGAAATTATTTGTCAGGAGGTAAATAAGGCCAAAAAAATCATCTGGCAATTAATTAATCTCTAGCTAATCGTCAGGTAGAGTGGTCTTGATTTCGCATCTTGCATCAATGACAGCCACATCCATGACTTCTAGCATCTTCAATTAAGTTAGGATGGGCTAGGCCTCGTACTAGACAATGATTTCTTGACAATATTTGTCATTGTGTGGGTATTATGAAGGGGTTATAAAAATCAAAGAAATGGGGGAAAATGAAGAACGAAAAAGGAATTCGTGAATTTTTCACTTTTGATTTTCACAAATTGTTCCCATAGTTTTGAGGTTTCAGTAAATAATCCTCTTAATTTGCTTTTTCATTGGCAATTTTATGCATAATTTGTAGAATATAGGATGGCGCAATGGATATGTATTATTTTATGTTTTTTCTTATAGAGTATTTTTTAATAAGGATCTTGGGTACCTGTCGCAACCTCTTTTTTCGGCATCCGATTAGGGCGGGCGCCGACAGAGGCTAATGGCTTGGTTAGGTCTCTTAGGCCCAACTCAGACTCTCCCAAGCCCACCAATTCGCAACTTATGGTTTGAGTCTTTAGTCTATAGGTTAATTTTAAAAAAAGAGTTGCCACCAATCGGTTTGAGGTGGGTTGTTTAGAAACCCAAACGAAATATTGAGAGAAATATTCGCTTCTGTGCAATTAAATAAATTAGGATCATGGACTTAATTACACTAATTAATCACTAATATTCTTTCGGTATCTAATCATGTTTAAACCCTGAGACTTTTAGGATTTTTAAGGGGTTTTCTATGCATTTGTGGAGGAAAAACATTTTTTTGACATTTTTCTATTTTTTTAAACATAAAAGGAATTTTTGGATTTTTTTTTTTTTTTGGTCTTTTATAAACCATTTTTTGGCTTTTTCTGACTTTTTTTGGCTTTTTTAGGAAAATATGGGATATTTTTTATTTTTTATTTATTTTCTGGAAAATATATTATTATTTTTATTTTATTAAAATACTATTTTTTTAATTATAAAAAAGCGACCCGGGTCGGATTCCCCGGTTGGGACCGACCCGGTTCGCTGGCCCTCAGCCCGAATGGCCGACCGCCGGCCCGGAGGGCCCTAGGCGTGCGCTCGGCCCATATGCGACAGGGGCCGGTTGGCCCGGACCGACCAAAAACCCTACCCGGTTATGACCCGCGTTCGACCCCCACTCAGTAGCCGCGACCCGAATCCTGAAAACCCTACCCGGATCAGACCCGCTTGAGGACAGACTTAAAAACCCTAGTGGCAGCTTTCGTCTTCCGAGTCCTTGGCCGATTCTTCGTCGTTCCAGATTCGTTTGTCGATCACGTCGATCTCGCCCTCCACACCCTCACCGCCGCGCATAAGCAGCATATTCATCTGAAATCGAAAGCTGAAAACGTCTTCACGAGCCAATATTTTCCTGAGAATGGGACAGGCTGAGAGCGCTTGTTTCTTTGGAGCGAGAAAGAGCGAGAGCCAGAGCAAAGGGAAGAGATCGTCGACTTCGCTGCCGATCGGGGAAGGGCAACCCCGGGTCAGAGGCCGCCCAGCCTCTCCGAGAGCAAAGCCGACTCTGCTTCAGCCTTCAGCCCTTGATTTTCGTAGCAAGACTCTCTGTTCCGATGCTTCGCATTCTAGGGAAGCACATGTACCATCAGCTCTTCTAATGGCTGCTTCTTCGAATATGAAAAGGAATTATTACCATGTGTTCCTCAGTTTTAGAGGAACAGATGTCCGCCACGGCTTCCTCAGTCATCTCTACGCCGCTCTGGACCAGAGAGGAATATACACTTTTGTGGATAGCGAGGAGCTTAGGAAAGGAGAGGAAATATCACCGACGCTCGCGAGGGCGATCGAGGAATCGCGCATCGCGATCGTTGTCTTCTCTGAGAACTACGCCTTCTCGCCGTGGTGTTTGGAAGAGCTCTTGAAAATCATGGAGTGCAAGGAGCAAAACGACCTGATGGTGTTCCCAGTGTTTTTCAAAGTGGAACCGAGAGAAGTGAGAGGGGGCAGAGAGAGTTATAAGAGAGCTATGGATAACCATGAGTCCAAGTTCGGGAAGGATTCAGAGAAAGTGAAGAGATGGAAGAAGGCTCTCCTTGATGTTGGTAACTTGTCTGGGTGGCACTTCAATGACAGGTACGCACAAATGTGATGCAGTGCTTTGCGATTGTTAGCTCGTGGTTGTTTGTTAGATATCAAATCGTAGGTATAGCTTCGAATTGCCGGAACGATGGATCGAGTTCTCTGAATTTGCAGTTGACACAAAAGTCGAAAGACCAAAATTTGAAGCTAGCAGAAATTTCTGTCTTAGATAAGTAGTGTGGTTCCTAGGACCCGAGTAATTAGTGTCTTCAGGCGCAGATTCTTTGTAATTTTCCTTCCGCAGATGTTGGCGCAGGTATGTGTTATTTCTTTTCATCTTATTATTTGTTAACCTCCTTATGAAATTTTCCTTATGACGTTAGACGTTGAATTCCTGCCATGGCTTGAAATGGTAAAACATGTTTCTATTTCTTTTGAGTGCTCATCAGAGATGAAAGAGATGAAGCGGAGCTCATACAATTCATCGTCAAGGAATTATCAATTCGTCTCAGACCAAGATCCTTATCTGTCGCTAAGTATCCAGTCGGTATAGAATCCCGAGTTCAAAAACTGATAATTTTGTCAGAGTCAGCTGGTAGTGATGTTTTGATGATAGGTCTATGGGGACCTGGCGGCATAGGGAAGACGACGATTGCTAAGGCCCTATATAATGATATTCAGACGCAATTTCGGGGTTCTAGTTTTTTGGCGCAAGTTAGAGAAAAATCGAACCAAAGTGGTGGTCTTGTTTCTTTGCAAAAACAACTTCTATCTGAGATCTTACCTCATAAAGAATTAACGGTCTACGATGTCGACGTAGGAATTAGTTTGATACAAGAAAGACTATGTCGCAAGAAGGTTCTCCTAGTTCTCGATGATGTTGATGATATGGATCAACTGAATGCCTTAGCTGGAAAAGGTGATTGGTTTGGCGAAGGGAGTAGAATCATTGTTACATCAAGAGATAGACATTTATTAACTTCTCATGACAAAAATTATGTGTATGAAGTTGAAACTTTGGAAGACAATGAAGCACGAGACCTTTTTGGTCAGCATGCCTTTACAAACAGCAATAAAGTAGAAATAAGGAGGGATCTCATTGATGGAGCACTGCATTATGCTGGCGGCCTTCCATTAGCCCTGGAAGTGTTGGGCTCATTCCTACATGGAAGAAAGGAACCTGAATGGGAAAGTACGTTGCATAAACTCTCTAAAATTCCTGAATCAAAAATCGATCGAGTTCTCAAGATAAGCTTCGATGGATTGGACGAGAATGAGAGGGAGATTTTCCTGGATATTGCTTGTTTCTTTAAGGGGAAAACTATAAAGGACATCCAGGAAGTTCTTGACAGCTGTTTTGACACAATCATAGGAATAGAAATTCTCATTGAGAGGTCCTTGATAAAAAATGAGTGGGGTTACCTGGAAATGCATGATTTGATTCAGTTGATGGGTATGGATATTGTTAAACAAGAATGTCACGATGATCCTGGGAAGCGCAGCAGAATATGGCTTTTGGAAGATGCTGAGGACATTTTTTATTATAATACGGTAAAAGTTGTTTATGTTAATTTTGCTACATTTCAGTTTATATTACTCTAATTTGGACAGTTTAATGTAAATCTTAACTGGAAATTTTGTCTGACAAATCAATTTTCTCTGTTATGGATAGGGGACGAATGCTGTAAAGGCCATAGTATTGGACTTGCCTCCACCAAAAGCGATAAACATCAGTCATGACCCTTTCACAAATATGAAAAAGTTGAGAACACTTATTCTGTATGGAGTGCATATCTATTCGCAAGTATGTCTCCCTAGCGAGCTAAGATGTCTCAAATGGCCCAATGCCCCGAATCTAGAATTTGGCTTTGGTCCAAAGAAACTCGTGATACTCGATGTCCCGAGAAGTCATATCAAACAACTAGGGGACAACTTTCAGGTAAGCCCTTGTGATGATTAGCTTTTCCTTTTTATAGCTGTAAAAAATATTTGCAGAGCTTAATGACTGCACTAATATATTTTTGCAGAATTTTAGAGAGATGAAGTCCATTGATTTCACTGAATGCAAGTCCTTGATTAGTATTCCTGATCTGTCATTGGCTCCAAATATGGAGAAATTGATTCTTAATGGGTGTGAGAGCTTGGAGGAGGTTCACCCATCCGTTGGAAATCTTGTCAAGCTAGAAGTTTTGTCGCTAAATTCGTGCTCTAATCTTAGTAATTTTCCCAACACACTGAGGACTAAATCTCTTCAAACCCTTAATCTCTCTGGTTGTTCTAAATTCGAGAAGTTCCCAGATATTGATGGAAAGATGGAACATCTGAATGGACTTTATCTTGATAGGACGGCTATTAAAGAACTCCCTGCATCAATTCAAAATCTTGGCTCTGTGGATGAGATGGTTTTATCAGATTGCAAAGACCTCGTGAGGCTTCCATGGCACATTTATAAGTTGAAAACTCTCCGGTGTTTGATTCTTTCTGGCTGCTCGAATTTAACCATGTTTCCAAAAAACATGGAGGATTCAATTGATCCTGATGGCCTTCTGGGATTCCAGAAACTAAGCACCCTAGATCTTTGCAGCTGCAATCTATCAGAAGTAGAGTTCCTTGAGAGTTCTTCCAGTTTTCCCAGCTTGTGGGACCTATACCTTTCATATAACAAAGTTTACTCATTTGCCGACATGCATCAACAAGTACTATCAATTGAGGTTCTTACATGTTGAGGGATGCGAGCTACTACAAGAGATTCCTCAGCTTCCATCAAATTTTTGTAGCCTATCATCAGCTTGTTGCAAATCCCTGCAAAAATTGCCATATTTGGGGGGTCGCCTTTTCGACCATCTTTCGGTTGACTTGACTTCATGTTGTGAATTATTCCATGAAGGGGTCAATATGGATGATATGGCTAATTTGTTATCACTCCAGGTCTCTCTCTCTCTCTCTCTCTATATATATATAACTTAAATGCTTGATATGCGTACCATCTGTGTGATAGGAACTGCCAAGGCAAGGCCTATTCAGCATTTTTTTAGTTGGAAGAGAGTTGCCTAAAGGGATTCTCCCCTGTGAAGAGGATTACATATCTTTCAAGGTTCCACAGGACTTATATGACAAGTTCAAAGGACTAGTACTCTGTGTTGTTCTTAGCCCGGAGGAAGGAAAAGTGGTCAACGTTATAATGCATGTCAAGATACTTGTTAATGGCCAAGAGGTGTGGTATTACAAGGAAGATTTTTCTCCAGTGGAATCTGACCATGTGTGGCTTACGTATCGTCCACGCCATCTAAATGGAGTGGAGAAGCTTATGCGAAATGATTGGAGCCATTTCCAAGTTTACTTCAGAGTCAAAAAAGGAAGCATAAGGAAGTGTGGATTCCGTGTAATATGCGAGCGAAAGGAGGATGATCTGAGGGTGGTGTTCCCAGCACCATTAGCTGCAGCAGATAGAAACAAAATGAAGCGTTTTTTTGGAGTTTTCTAGCGAAGATGAAGATAGAAACAAAAGGACGCTTTTTTGGAAGTTTTCTGGCGAAGACTTAGAAGAAGATAGTTCAATAGACACCGAGGAAGAAGATAGATTTTTGAAGTTTTCTGGCGAAGACTCAGAAGAAGATAATTCAATAGACACCGGGGAAGAAGATACTTCAATTGAAACAGATGCAGAGGAAAGTTAATCACCTAGATGAGACGATCTTAACTACGGTGAGACTATGGGTTCCAATGTCTTTGCCTTTCCCTTTTCCGGGCCTCCACTAGAAATTTGCACGTGTCTGCTCCTTCGATTAGAATTCAAGATCATTATAAAACAGAGGTTTTGCATCATGCTACTAACATGATTGAGTAACATTTATTATTATTATTATTATTATTATTATTATTATTTTTGCCTTTGTTTCTTTATGATTTGTAATGCAGAGTGCATTAACCCAAAAATTAAGAGGATGCTTGTTAAAATGGCCATGGTCTTCCAAGTTGCTCTGTGTAATTTATCACACAAGCCTCTGTCGCCTTTCTTAATCCAATTAATGATGCCAATACTTCATACTTCAAATTTATGAGATAGTAGGTTTTGCTTAATCCAGTATAATCTATATCTTTAGGAAAGTGTTGTTTGAATTGTCTCAAAGAGCAAGAGGTCTATATAGGGAAAATTAGTTGATTGCTCTGTTGTTAATCGGTAGGTTGCATTGGATAGGTATAAAGGGATAGCGCTAGCGTCTAAGAAACTTTGCATTTTAGCAAAGGAGATTGACTTCAAGGATATTCATGAAAAGCAAACAGTATTTGGTAAACACTTTCTAAAATAAGTCTTGCAAAGCAATTTTTAGAACTTCAACCAAAAAAATAAATCAATTTTTAGAATGAGAAAAAAAATTAAAAAGGGAGAAGGAAGGAACTTGCAAGCTAGAAAGCATCGACACTCTCCGGGAGTTTTCATGTCATGTCGGATATTTTGACATGTGTCCGACACTCTCCAATACTCTCGGACACTCTTCGACACTTGGTTGATACGTGTCGAAAAATTCGACACTTGATAAATTTTTCTGACACTCTTCGACACTCGAGTCGGAATTTTGTCATGCGAGTTTCTGACATATGATTCCGACATGCAAGGTCAATTTTAAAAATTTTCAATATATAAAGAGTCAATATATGTGTGTGTGTGTGTGTGTGTGTGTGTGTGTGAAAAGGTAAAAATCAATAATAAAAATAACAAATAAGAAAAGAAGAAAAATTTAATATTTTCTTCTCCTCTTTTAACTCTTACTTTTCGTGATGCACAATTTACCCTTAAGTTTTTCTTTTCTCTTTCGACACGTATGACATGTAAGTTTAGAGTATGAATTTTTTTTTTCTTTCCAAGTTTTATGGATTTATTGAAATGAAATTGAATTTGTCAAATTGAAAAAATTGAAACAATGAATGATATTAATAAATGATGGATTATTATTTTTGGTGTAAATTTATTATAGGATTTTATTATTATTTATTTATTTGTGAATTTGAATCAGAGTAATTTCAAAAATAATAATTTATTATTGTTGACACTTAAATTTTGGCGACCCATTTAATTATTTATCGCATTAAAAAATTAGGGATTAATTTTAACCCCTAAAAAATATTAGTTAATTAATTAATTGCATAGCATATAGTTTTAGGTGCATTTATTTTAATTTGCATTTACATTGAGCTGGTGACAAATGTGTTCAAATTGATGGTTTAGAATATTAATTTGGTGAATTAGACTAAGCCCACAAAGGGAGTAAATCGGCCCAAGCCCGTATCCTCGGAAAGATTTTACGGATTGATTTGTGCGGGATTTTAAATTTTAGAAGAATTCTCTTGCAATCTTGAAGCAAATATTGCATTTTGAAAAAAGGAATTTTCGTGGATACAGATTTGGAAAAATTAAAACCTTAATCGTGGCTTATAAATAGATTAAATGCGTAGGATTTGAGGAGGGGGCCACACAATCAATACATACAGCCACAATTCGGAGAGAAGAGACATATATGTGAGAGAGAAAAGAGAGGGACTTCAGAAAAGAGAGGGACTTCTCTCGGCCGAAGGAAGGAGCCCGTTCGTTCACGAAAAGGGGAGAAGTGGGGGTCTTCAAGCGTGAAGCTCGGTGCTTACAATTTCTATGCTCGCGATTGACCACCACCTACCGCTACCCCAACTACTGCCGTCGCTGCTGCCCAGACGTGCCACGAGCCCTATAATCTTAAGTTCCAGCACTTCCATCGAGGTCTTTGTCCAGTTAAGCAATCCTCAGCAAAGCCCAATCACTACTCGACAAGATCAAGATTTCGTGGCGAGCTTCATCCGAAGCCATGGAGCTTCGCTGTTAAGCCATGAGACGGCCATAGATTAAAAGGGGGAATTTTTTTCAATCTCTGCAATTTTTGTCCACAAAGTCAAGCACTTTCACCTAGAGGGAGAAGAGTGGACGTGCACAAAAGGGAGCCCTTATAGGCTGAACACGAGCTTATGATAAAAAGCACAAGATGTGGTCTCTCTCGTGCATGATCTGTTGAAGGCAGTCCAAACAAATTTTCTTTGACCAAATCTTGCAGGTTTTCAAACGATCTTGCCACGGTCCAGCAAAATCCAGTCCACAGTCAAAGTCAGTCGTTGTCCAACGTCGGTGGAGTCCCCTGTGACAATTCTGTAGTGGTTCAGGCCTGATGCCGTGACGTTGCCGTTGCTCTTTCATGACTAATCTGCTGTCCTCGACGAGCGGCCACGCAACCGTCGAGCACCTGCTGATTTTTGCACCACTATTGAGCTCGTCCCCAGATCGAGCCGGACGAATGAGTTTTTGTCTTGTTTTGTAGGTAATTGGTCAGCCCCTTGCTGTGCCGAATTCGCTGACCCGTTTGGCGAGCCTAAAGTTCACGATCAAAAGAATTACTAGAATCTCGATTGAATAATTTCAAGTGGTGAATTTATCTTCTTTTGCATGTTGTCCAGATTGGACAATAACACGTGTGATTCTTTGTGATTTTACTTCATGCATGCAAAAGAATCTTCTTTGGCCAGGTGAGCGTGAGCAGCTTGGGCGAGTGGCGATGTGCAAATCTCAGTGAAGAAAAATAGCCACACTATCTTTGGCTGCCATCCTCGCAACGTCATTATAAGCCATGCCATGAGCAGCAGCGAAAGTCCAGTCATGCCTTGCTATCCCAGTCCGTGAGCCATCCGTCGTCTCCACCAACCATACCACCGTGAAGCATCGTCACCATGCATATAACGCTTGCCGCCGTTCACCGTCAAGGAGCCGGTTGCAATCCCGGTCCAATTGCGCTTGGTCCAAATTTGGAAAGAATATCCTTGAATTAGGTAAGACTCTTGATTAATTTGATATTCATATATCTCGCTGCCTAATTCGTAATATCGCAATCTTTCTTTGAATGTTTGATCGATATTGCTATATCTAAAAGATCTCCTGATCCCTCATGAATTAGGAAATTTTCCTAATTTTGCAACGTGCATATGATTGACAGTCCGATTTCACGCTTGAAATACGACTCGCAATCGCACGGAAAAATCGCCAATCCGATCTCACGCTTGAGATACGATTCGCGATTTTAATTGAAATTGGCCAATCCGATCTCATGCGCGAGATACGATTCGTCAATTTATTTCCAAAATGGACATGGATGATATCTTGCTTGATTTGGTGCAGTGTTGTTCTTGATGCTTTATTTGTGTGCTCCCGTAAAAGAAAAAATATTTGAGTTAGATTATATGCATGTTAGGATGTTACTTGTTTTAGATTATTTTGCATGTCTAGAATAGGAAATTTATTTATTTCGAATTTTTGAAAATAAATAAATAAATTTAGGATGTTAGATTTCTGTTTCACTAGTCTAAATTGCATGTTTAATTATTTGGCAATTATTAATTTCGAAATTTAATAAAAAGGAAAAAAGGAAAAACACAAAAAAAAGCCATTATGCATATGTCATGTAAAATTAAGGCATTTTTTTTTTTTTGCACGTCATTGCATATTAGGGTGAAATTGCATTTTAGATGATGTTTTTCTTAATTTATTATAGGTTTAGGTATTTTATCAAATAGATTGCATTTTAGGATTATTTAGGTTAAGATAATATTTTAGTTTAAATTAGGATTTGGCTCAACCTAATTCCTAATATAAATTAATTAGGATCTTAATCTAATTAGGTAATTTTCACATTTCACCTAATTTCAAATTTCATGAAAAATACAAAAGAAGTCATAGGTTAAATTAGTTTTATTATTTAGGATAAAATGCATTCTTTTAGGAAAAAGAAAAAAATGCCATATGCATGTTATTAGGGATAGATTCATTGAGATGTATGTCATTTAGTATTTTTGCTAGGTCCATTTAATTAGAAATTACATGTCATTAGAATTAGGTCATTTAGTTAATATTGCATTGCATATTGCATCATTTTCATTAATTAAATGAAACTAAAAAAAATTGTATGTTAATTAGAAACCATATCTAGGGTTGTTGATGTGGATTTTAATTTAACATTGCAGATGCTTTCGTTACTTGGAGGTAAGTTTTTGCAATTTATTTATTGTTTATCTGGGTGTTAAATTGGTGGTTTGCGCACTCGCATGATCACCTTACATGTTAGGGAAATAGATTTAAAATCAATTTAAGCTGCCTGCAAAAAATATTTTTGAAAATAAAATAATGGTACCGAAAGGGCATTAGAGAAATCTAGTGTAACCAAGTCCCCGTATCCATAGTCTCTGGTTCGTAAGAGTAAAGTAAAACTTCCATTGCTTTACTTGGGTTTCTAATCGACCTACCAAAAAATAGATTAGTGGCCACTCCTAGATAAAATCCATTTGCATGTTAAAAAACTTGAACATTAAGTCGCGAATTGGTATGGGCTTGGGAAAGCCCGAGTTAAGTCTAGGCTTAACAATCCATTAGCCAAACCCTAGGTGGTCCACACCCGAAAAAAATTGATCGTGACAATTATTTATATATAAAATACACATTTAATATATAACATGTCCTAATATGTTGGAATTTTCTATTTTTTGAAAAACGACGTGTTGTTGTGTAGTGTTGGGTCATGTTGCGTGTTGTGTGTTAGTGTCGGTGCTACTTAGTTTGCAAGTGCATATGAAAGCACGAGCAGGTGGGACAACAGTAGGCCTGGTGCTGACCTCATGCTACCCTAGGCAATATGCCACTGAGGTCAACCAAACCTAGGAGATGCGACACTAGTGCTACTTGACCCTAGGCGACACAACTCAACGCTAGTGTCCCTTGACCTCAATTGGCGGAATGTCAGAGCCACACGACTAGGCAACGCGATGCTCAACTCTCTGGCAAGCTAAATCTGGCATCAAGCAACCCTTGCAAAGCTTCTCGGAATCGTGCCACCCTCGACGAAGCTTTGCTGGTGTCCATCAACCCTTGGCCTCATCATGAAGCTTCCTAGCCATGACCAACCACGGCTTTCTCTCTCCTATCCAAGGTTGAGGGGTAAAATATTATTACAAATATATTAGTGATGGTAAGATCGGAAGAAAAAAAAAATTCATTAAACTCCCGTACTTTGCATTTGGAAAATACTAAAGTCCGAAGGTGAGGCTTGCCTCGAGCTTCAAGCATTTCAAAGCAGAACTTTTCACTAAAAAGTCTTAGAAATTGTGTCACCAAAAATCAAAACTTATTTTAAGAGCTTTTGAAAGCCCAAAACGGCTTAAATCAAGATGACGAAGCACTCAAATTTTTAAAGGCCAAATTGGCCGGGATTGAAACGGAGGGTAAAATTGGAATATTGTATCACTTTGGGGGTCCTTGTCGGTCAAAAAAAGAATTGGTAAATCATTTATGGGTACTGGTTTAAGATTTTTTGTGATGTTAATCCAAATAATATCTAATTGTCATTGTGATTGTGATTGTCATTGTTTACCTTTTGAAGAGTTGAATCTTATTCATTTGGCAAGTGAAATGCTTTTGAAGAGTTGAGTCTTATTCATTTGGCAAATGAAATGCTAAGTAACATTTTAATAATTTCCATTGAGAGTATTCGTAAGTTAAGTTCATACTACCATTTGAAGAGAATTGTTATTTAACTTTTGAAGAGTTGAGTCTTATTCATTTGGCACATGAAATGCTAAGTAACATTTTAATAATTTCCATTGAGAGTATTCGTAAGTTAAGTTCATACCACCTTTTGAAGAGTTGAGTCTTACTCATTTGGTAAGTGAAATGCTAAGTAACATTTTAATAATTTCCATTGAGAGTATTCGTAAGTTAAGTTCATACTAGGATTGCCTTTATATTCTTCGTTGGCTTACACCAAAGTTCATTCTCTCTCTCACTTTCTACCATTAGTCACCCTTCATTTAAGTCTAGTTGGCTTGATATCGTCTATTTGAAATGGAAATTCAATAAAGTAGAAATGTTGTTGCCCATCACTTTTTGAAGCCAAATATAAGATTACTACAGTCTCGAGAAAGGTGACCCAATCACATTATTAGAGAATATGAGATATCAAATGCTTGTTACTAAACTATTAATTACAATCATTAAGGTTTAGAATCATGTACACCAGTAATGTCTTTTTTCGATATTTCATTCATTAGATTGTTACATGTATTCACCTCAAATTAAATCTACCACCCATGATCAAATTCCAAAATTATAGAATCACCCCCTTCTCATTTTCCTCCTTTTCCGCTCTCTAGATAAAAAGATGGAGAAGAGCTATCAACACTAGTGACCCTTTTTGAAATGTACCAACTAATTAAGAGTGTATACTTCATTTCATATCTTATTAAAATTGGAGAAACACTGCCTATGGGAAATAATTAATACTCCCGGAAGCGATATGCTGATTCTATTTAGACATCGAGTCATCCCACGTTATGAACCTTTCCTAATTCTTGGGATTTATATTGTATTAACAACGTTCAAGAGCAAAATCATACGGATGACTCCAACCTTTCCAAAATATGTAACCAAAAAAAGTCAACAAGCACGAAGCGATGTTGGGCAATTACTCGAGCAAAATCTTGGGCCGACCGGAATTGAAACGGTCCTGGGTCAACTCCACCAAATGGGCAACCAAGGTTGAAATGATGGGCCGATTCTCTTGCTGATCCTCTAGCAAGACTGAAGAATGGACCATCTTCATACCTCTTATCTAAAATAAATCCACATTGGGTTATCGACCTTATCAAGATTAGGGATCATATCATCATTAATCATAAAATTTAACCTTCAACTCCTCTCAATTAAAAATAATGCGATAGTTACTTACTAGTGGAATCAATGTTAGGAGATCACTTGACCAATTGACAGCCGTCAAATTCAACATTTGAATTCAAAACCACAAATAGAAAAAAAAAAAAATTCTTTTCACAACACTTTCAAAGAAATACTAAACTTTATTTGAGGAAACTATAAGAAAATGACACTGACTACTGCTAAAAAACCTATTTGAAGTTAATTGTTGGGAAATATCTTGGCCAAAAAAATCCTTCTTATATTAATTAATCTCCATTTACCTGTAAATTTTTAATTGAAGAAAAATGTCAAAAGTAGAGTGGTCTTGATCTTGAATCTTGCATAAGCTATAGCCTCATGGACGACTTCAAGCATCCGCAATTTTGTCATGATGGACAGGGCCTTGTTCTAGACAATGACTTCTTGACAATGTTTGTCATTTTATAAATATCATCAAGGGGTCCAAAAGATTAAAAAAAAAAAAAGTGGGGGAAAATGAAGAAAAAGAAAGGAATTGCCTATATTTTCACTTTTGATATTTGCAATTAGCTCCTATATTTTTAGTATTTTAGTATATAATCCTCTAAGTTTGTTTTTTCATCAGTAAATCTTTTCATTAGATTTAACAAGCACAATTCTCCATAATTTTGTTCCAAAACCAATGTTCGACAAGCATAGGCAAATTTTCGTGATGATCCAACAAAGCAGCATCAGCGATTCCTATCGATAATGAGTGGATGTAAGGATAAACTGGCTAGAGCTAGAAAGAGAGTAAGATTAAGATTAAGCGGTGATAGGATTATCCTAATGTTATAATTTTTTTTTTCACCTAAAAGATATTTTTATTTCCTTCTTTGATTTTGTGCTAGTAATTTAATGGTCAAATTTCACGTGTAATTGACTTTATAGTTACCAAATGCCTTAAAATACTTAGAAATTGTTCCCGATAACAGAAATAGAAAAAAATGTTTCTGAAAAGAAATTGTTTAAGTAAATGTTACCGTACACACCCTTAATATCCCCCGAGGGGAGAGAAAGAAGAAAATGACAGGGCTCTAGATGCTCTTTGGGCTTCGTGGGCCTTTTCTTTCGGATTCTTTAATTGGCATTGGGTTGAAATCGGTAGTGCTTGAATTCAAACATTCACTTCTTTGGGCCATGCAAACTGGACTAGACCCTTCCAATCTGGACCACATTGGGGCTCTTTTTATCATTTTCTCTTTCTTTTAATTTTTTAAAATTCGTTTTAATATATTTTACAAGAATCTATGCTTGATTTGTCAGCTAAAACTTAGATGTGAATACTAACGTAGACAATTTTTTAGTTTTTAGTTTTATTTTGATTTTCTTCACATGGTCAACAAGATTGTCGACCCCCCTCGCTAGGCATGGGGGAGGGTTCGTTGTTTCACAAAAATAATGTTTACAATATACCAAAATTGAGATTAGGTGAAACTTAAACATGAATGCGCCATATGATATCGAACTTCAACTCCTTAGTACTCGGCTAAATAGTTTTACAAGTCCAATTGAGTTATTCTTTTTGTAAATTATTTATATGAAATTTCGAGCCCAGTCCATTTATATTTCAATATTATAAAATTGAATCCGGGCGTAACTTTTTAATACTTCAATTTTCTTTTCCAATTGAGTTCAAGCAAGAAATTCGATTCTCGATCAAGCTAAACTCGAGTGAAGTTTCGGGCGATCAAACATGAGTCAAGCTTGACGTTGGATCAGCTCGTCTCAATGTGATTATCCTTCTATCTTGAGGACTAGGCCTAGGACGCTAGCGCTTAGATTTGATACCTCAAAGGTGGATTTGCGCGTTCTTTTTGCGCGTCCTAGGACACGTTCTTTTTGCGCGTCTTGGCGCGTGGATTTGGATTTGCGCGTCCTTTTTGCGCGTGGGCCGCGCCGGACCCGAGACCTCACAGCCAGATTTATAAACCCCTAGTGGCCGCTTTCGTCTTCTAAGTCCTTGGCCGTTTTCATCGTTCCAGATTCGTCGGTCGATCACGTCGATCTCGCCGTCCAAACCCTGAGAGAGCTTGTTTCTTTGAAGCGAGCGAGAGCCAGAGCCAGGGCATAGGGAAGAGATCGTCGACTTCACTGCCAATCGGGGAAGGGCAACCCCTAGTCAGAGGCCGCCGAGCATGTCCGAGAGCAAAGCCCACTCTGCTTCAGCTTTAAACCCTTGATTTTCTTAGCAAGACTTCTATCTCTCTGTTCCGAAGCTTGGCATTCTAGAGAAGCACATATACCATCTGCTCTTCTAATGGCTGCTTCTTCGAATATCAGAAGATATTACCATGTATTCCTCAGTTTCAGAGGGACAGATGTCAGCCACGGCTTCCTCAGTCATCTCTACGTGGCTCTGGAGCAGAAAGGAATATACACTTTCGTGG
The DNA here is from genome assembly GCA_014182375.1 of Eucalyptus virginea. Classification (NCBI taxonomy): domain Eukaryota; kingdom Viridiplantae; phylum Streptophyta; class Magnoliopsida; order Myrtales; family Myrtaceae; genus Eucalyptus; species Eucalyptus virginea. The sequence continues at coordinate 43,793,263 of CM024518.1, forward strand.
ATAGTGAGGAGCTCAAGAAAGGAGAGGAAATATCGCCGACGCTCGTGAGGGCGATCGAGGAATCGTGCATCACGATCATTGTCTTCTCTGAAAACTACGCCTCCTCGCCGTGGTGTTTGGAAGAGCTCTTGAAAATCATGGAGTGCAGGGAGCAAAACGGCCTGATTGTGTTCCCTGTGTTTTACAAAGTGGAACCGAGAGAAGTGAGAAGGGGGAGAGAGCGTTATAAGAGAGCTATGGATAATCATGAGTCCAAGCTCGGGAAGGATTCTGAGAAAGTGAAGAGGTGGAAGAGGGCTCTCCTTGATGCTGGTAACTTGTCTGGGTGGGACTTCAATGACAGGTACGCACAAATGTGATGCAGTACTTTGCGATTGTTAGCTCGTGATTGTTTTTTATATATCAAATCGTATGTATAGCTTCGAATTGCCAAAACGATGCATCAAGTTCTTTGAATTCGCAGTAGACACAAAAGTCGAAAGACCAAAATTTCAAGCTAGCAGAAATTTTTGTCTTAGATAAGTAGTGTGGTTCCTGGGACCCGAGTTATTAGTGTCTTCAGGCGCAGATTCTTTGTAATTTTCCTTCCGCAGATGTTGGCGCAGGTACGTGTTATTTCTTTTCATCTTATTATTTGTTAACCTCCTTATGAAATTTTCCTTATGACGTTAGACGTTGAATTCCTGCCATGGCTTGAAATGGTAAAACATGTTTCTATTTCTTTTGAGTGCTCATCAAAGATGAAAGAGATGAAGCGGAGCTCATACAATTCATCGTCAAGGAATTATCAATTCGTCTTAGACCAAGATCCTTTTTTGTTGCTAAGTATCCAGTCGGTATAGAATCCCGAGTTAAAAAACTGATAAGTTTGTCAGAGTCAGCAGGTAGTGATGTTTTGATGATAGGTCTATGGGGACCTGGTGGCATAGGGAAGACGGCGATTGCTAAGGGCCTATGTAATGCTATTGGGTGGCAATTTCAAGGTTGTAGTTTTTTGGCACAAGTTAGAGAAAAATCAAACCAAAGCGGTCGTCATGTTGATTTGCAAAGACAACTTCTAGCTGAGATCTTATCTCATAAAGAATTAACGGTCTACAGTGTCCACGGAGGAATTAGTTTGATATGGGAAAGACTATGTTGCAAGAAGGTTCTCTTGGTTCTTGATGATGTTGACAAGATGGATCAACTTGATGCCTTAGGTGGAACAGCCGATTGGTTTGGCAAAGGAAGTAGAATCATGGTTACATCAAGAGATAAACATTTACTAACTTCTCATGACAAAAATTATGTGTATGAAGTTAAAACTTTAAAAGATGACAAAGCACGAGACCTTTTTGGTCAGCATGCCTTTACAAATAGCAATAAAGTAGAAATAAGAAGGGATCTCATTGATGGAGCACTACATTATGCTGACCGCCTTCCATTAGCCCTAGAAGTGTTGGGCTCATTCTTACGTGGAAGAAAGGCGTGGAAGAAAGGAACCTGCATGGGAAAGTACGTTGCATAAACTCTCCAAAATTCCTGAATCAACTATCAATCGAGTTCTCAAGATAAGCTTCGATGGATTGGATGACAATGAGAGGGAGATTTTCCTTGATATTGCTTGTTTCTTTAAGGGGAAAAATATAGAGTACATCAAGGAAGTTCTTGACAACTGTGATTTTGACACAACCATAGGAATAGAAATTCTCATCGAAAGATCCTTGATAAAAAACCAGCATGGGACCCTGCAAATGCATGATTTGATTCAATCGATGGGTCAGGATATTGTTAATGAAGCCTGTCGCAATGATCGTGGGAAACTCAGTAGATTATGGTTTTTGGAAGATGTTGAGGAAATTTTTTGTTATAATACGGTAAAAGTTGTTTATGTCAGTTTTGTTGCATTTCAGTTTACATTACTCTAACTCGGATGGTATGATGTAAATCTTAACTAGAAATTTTGTCTAACAGCTGAATTTACCCTGTTATGGATAGGAGACGGATGCAGTAAAGGCCATAGTATTGAACTGGCCCCCACCAGAAGCAGTAGTCATCCGTTCTGATGCTTTCACAAATATGAATAAGCTGAGAATACTCATTTTGCAAGGCGTGCATATCTCTTCACAAGCTCAACTATGTCTCCCTAATGACCTGAGATGGATTGAATGGCCCAATTCCCCGAATCTAGAATTTGGCTCTAGTCTAAATAAACTCGGGAGACTCGATATCCCGAAAGTCATATCAAACAATTAGGGGGCAACTCTCAGGTAAGCCCTTGTGATGATTAGCTTTTCCCTTTTATAGCTATAAAAAAACATTGGCAAAGCTTAATGACCGCACTAGTATGTTTTTGCAGAATTTTAGAAAGCTGAAGTCCATCAATTTCAGTAAATGCCAGTCCCTGGTTAGTATTCACGACCTGTCATGGGCGCCAAATGTGGAGAAATTAATTCTTAATGGGTGTGAGAGGTTGGTGGAGGTTCACCCATCTATTGGAGATCTTGTCAAGCTGGAAGTTTTGTCGCTAGGAGGGTGCTTTAATCTTAGAAATTTTCCTAACACGCTGAAGACTAAATCTCTCCAAACCCTTGAGCTCTTTGGTTGCTCTAAACTTGAGAAGTTCCCAAATATAGATGGAAAGATGGAACATTTGGAAGTACTTCCTCTATATAATACTGCTATTAAAGAACTCCCTGCATCAATTGAAAATCTTGTCTTTGTGAGGCAGATAGATTTATCATTTTGCAAAAACCTCATGAGGCTTCCGTCGCACATTTATAAGTTGAAAAATCTTGAGTCTTTCTGTCTTTGTGGCTGCTCGAATTTAATCACGTTTCCAAAAAACATGGAGGATTCAATTGATCCTGATGGCCATTTGGGATTCCGAAAACTAAACCATCTACTACTTGTGGGGTGCAATCTATTGGAAGTACAGTTCCTTGAGAGTTTTTCCAGTTTTCCCGCATTGGGGTGCCTAGACCTTCAATATAACAAGTTTGCTCATATGCCGACATGCATCAACAAGTACTATCATTTGCATGCATTGAATGTTAGGGGATGCGAACTACTACAAGAGATTCCTCAGCTTCCACCAAATATCAATCATCTATCAGCAGGTTATTGCAAATCTTTGCAAAAACTCCTAGATACAGGGGGTCTATCTTGCCGCAGTCTTCGAGTTGACTTGACTTCATGTTGTGAATTATTCCGCAATGGGGTCAATATGGATGATGTGGCTAATATGTCATTACTGGAGGTCTCTCTCTCTCTCTCTCTCTCTCTCTCTCTCTCTCTCTCTCTCTCTCTCTCTCTCTCTCTCTCTCTCTCTATATATATATATATATATATATATATATATATATACTGCCAAAGATGAAAAATGCCATCGACATTGTCCTAATTGGAAGAGAGATGCCTAAATGGTTTCTCCCCTGTGAAGAGGATTCCATATCTTTCATGGTTCCTCAAGACTTGTATAACCACTTCAAAGGACTAGCATTATGTGTTGTTCTCAGCCTAAAGGAAGGAAAAGTGGTCAATAATTCATGTAATTACACAATACTTGTTAATGGCCAATTTGTGAGAGAGGGCACAAGATATGTTTTTGGGATGGAATCTGACCATGTGTGGCTTAGTTATAAGTTACCAAAGTTAGAGCAGTGCCTACAAAATGCTTGGAGCCATTTCCAAGTTCGCCTCAGAGCAGAAAAGGGAATCATAAAGAAGTGTAGATTCCGTCTAATATGCGAGCAAAAAGGAGGATGATCTGAGGGTGGTGTTCCTAGCACCATCAGTTGATAGAAACAAAGTGTAGTTTTTTGGGGAAGACTTAGAAGAAGATAATTCAATAGACACAGAGGAAGAAGATACTCCAATTGAAACATATGTAGAGGAAAGCTCATCTCCTTTAACAAAGAAGATGAGACGGTCTTAACTACGGTGAGACTATGGGTTCCAATGTCTTTGCTTTTCCCTTTTCCGAGCCTCCACTAGAGATTGGCGAGTGTCTGCTTCTTCAATTAGAATTCAAGATCATTATAAACAAAGGTTTCACACCATGCGACTGACATGATTGAGGATCATTTTTTTGTTTTTTGTTCTTTTTTGCCTCTGTTTGTTTATGATTTGTGATGTAGAGCGCATTAACCCAAAAATTAAGAGGATGTTTTTTGAATGCCCATGGTCTTTCAAGTCGCTCCATGTAATTTATCACATCGGCCTCCGTCACCTCTCTTAATCTAATTAATGATCCCTATACTTCGTATTTTAAAATTCGGAGAGACTAAGTTGTGCTCAATCCTTTACCAAAAAAAAAAAGTTGTGCTCAATCTAGTATAATCAATACCTTTAGGAAAGTGTTGTTCGAATTGTCTCAAAGATCAAAAAGTCTATACAAGGAAAATTAGTTGATTCCTCTGTTATTACTCGGCAGATTGCATTGGATGGGTACAAAGGGTGAGCTTTAGCTTTGAGACTTTGCATTTAGGCAAAGGACATTGATTCGAAGAATGTTTATGATAAGCAAATAGCGCCTTAGTAAATGCATTGTAAAATACTTATTGCAAAGTATTTCATAAATAACAGAAAAAATTTGCCAAAATGAGGGCAAAAGAATGCTTCAAGTGCCATAACTTGGCACAAAGGAATACTTAAGTGGCATAACTTACGGAAGGTACATTTAAGTGCCACATTTTAAGAAAAGTGGGACACCCGAGTGCCATCTCTGGCGAAGCTGGCTAGAAATCATACGTGGCATTAAAATATTAATATATATCACCGATGTATCTCGCCGGAGAGTTGAGTCAGCTCGAATTCACCCCAAACAACATCGTTTCAAGTGTTGGCCCAAAAGAGAGCCCTTAGATTAGCGAAAACGCCGTCATCTCGCCATTTGCCTGTGGCATCCCAAAATTTCATGGAAATTTTTAGAGGCATTACAACCTATGGAAAAGTGAATGGTTGTGTCGTTGAAGTATGTTGTGGCCACTAGACCGAAGAATTGTAATAGATTAAGGTGGAACACTTTAATGGAAAGATATCTTATGTTCTTGGGTTATTAAAGTTTGTGCTATAGGATAATTTGATAATGAGAATTTTGTTCTTGGCTATGCACCTTATGGATTTGATTTTTATGGATTAATGTTGCAAGTTTTTGGCCATATTATTTTGTAATTAGGTATTTATTTAAGTGGAAAATAATAGTGGATTATTAAAGGAGGGAGTGGGCTGATTTTTGGACCAAACCAGCCCACAATCCTCCACCCTTCGACCGGCGAAGGCCCGGCCCAAGAGGCCCATGGGCCATCGACCAAGGCTGGCTCAAGCCTAGCCGAATGAAGCCACCCTCTTGCATGAAGAATGGCAAGTGGCATGAGGGGTCTTCCAAGTGTCATATTGCATGCAAAGCTAATGATGGTTAATCATTGAGGGAAAGAAAGTAGTGAGGGGAAGGGGCGGATTAGGCGAGGAGCAACCGAGAGAGAGAGAGAGTGACCGTCCGAGAGAGAGAGAGAGTGAAATCGAGAGAGGGAGAGCGAGCGTGCGAGAGAAGGGGAAGAGGGAGGCCGTTTGCTGCCGTTCATCGCCGCTGTCAAGCCGCCGAGTCCCACCTTGCCCCGCTGCCTTTGCTTGCTGTGTTGTGCTCGGATTAGAGGCAAGTAGAGTCTATTAATCTATCCTTTGCTTGCTGTGTCATGTGTGTGTGATGAATGGTGGATTTCGGATGTGGATGAAGTGTGAAATTTCGAAGCTATAAGTGTTGTGGTCTAGCCTAGTGTTCTGTTTCTGGAAAAACAGTCCGACCTTTGATGATTTCGTGAGTTGCATGCAATATTCTAGTGAGAATTTGGCTTCAACTTCTTGATGAAAGTTGTAAAGGACTTCTTGGAGAGTAACATACCAAAAATTGAGAGGAAATGAACAAGTATAGGTCGGTGAAACCCTTTTTCTTTGAAGAAGTTAGATCTGGAAATCGTAATACTGACCTAGTGTGATTCTGTGAATTTTATAAAATTTTCTGGTTGAAATTTGACCTCGTGTTTTGAATGAAAGTTGAAGATGACATGTTAAGGAGTAACATAATAAAATTTTAGAGGAAATGGATGAGTTTAAGTTGGTGAAACAATCTTTATTCGAAACGGTTAGAACTGGAATTCGGTGCCGAGAGTTATGGACGGTTATGGTTGTGATAGTTTTAAATTTATCACGAATTAGATTTTGAGTTCTTCATGAAGTATTTAATTCTGGAATTTTTCTATAAGATATAAAAATTTCAGAATTTTTGGAGTTAATTTAGGATTTTTACTGAATTTGTGAAGGAAACTGTGTATGGCAATATTCCGAAATTATAAAAACTGTGATGTGTGGACTGTATCGAATTGTATGATGTTCTTTTGATATGGTGTTCTTCATGGTACATTTTCCTCTAGATCTTGTATATAACATGTCGAATATTTAGAATTTATTAAGGTTGTTTACTAATTTTTCAAGAATTATGACCAAAGGAGTGCAATCTGTTTTTATCCGAAATTTTGCCGTATTTTCAAAAATAAATGAAATTGCTCCATGTGACATAATGTATTGAGTGGTTGATTATGCTGCATATGTGGTGACATATGGCATCTTATACGACATCAAAAGCTGGTTGAAACCTTTGATATTGTTGCATCAAATGCCATGTTGAAATTGAGATACATGTGAATATAAATTATAATAATGATGATACCGTCGGAGGTGTGAGCCGACGATGCCCCGGGAGCGTTGGGATGCCCGGAGTGTGGGTGCCGGATGTCCGAAGTGTGTGTGCCGGATGCCTTGGGAGTGTTGGGATGCCCAAAGATGTTTGCCGGAAGCCCTGGAGGTGTGTGCCGGGGGGATTCCTCGTGATGCTCGTTGGGGTACGAGATGCCCGGAGGTGTGTGCCAGAGGCTCCTTGCGATGCCAAGTTGGATGCGAGCGATAAATTGTGGGATGCAAACATTGATCCTTGGGAAGAAAAATGATGTGATCTAATTGAAAGATAAAGATCGAGAATTGAATCATGCGCATGGATGTGTGCATATGGCATGGGATTAACCTCATGGGAATGCAAGCATGGAGTGCATGGTGGTATATGCACCTTGCATAATGATATATGCATGGCTGCTTGATGATACATGTATAAGTGCATGGTGGTATATGCACGTTGCATGGTGATATATGCATGGTTGCTTGATGATACATGTATAAGTGCATGGTGGTATATGCACGTTGTATGGTGATATATGCATGGCTGTAAGGTGAGGTATGCTTGAATGCATGAATGATATGTGTTTTATTCATGATACCTTGATTGTTCTGTTTAACGCATTATGTAGTTTGGTGGATCTTTACTGCTGAGTGGTTGTACTCACCCATTTGAGGATTAACATTTCAGATTAGAAATATGCCTCTGTCACTAGTCGTGCGTGGTACCTTATATGGCATACCTACTGACATTAATGTGGAGTGCGCGGAGCATTCATGTATTAGTATACCTGGTCTGGTGTTTGTCCGAGCCCGTGTCTTGGTGATGTACGACGTGGGTTTTGCTGATGGCCCTGTTATCCAAGAGTTTTTGTCTGTTCAAGTTCGACGCAATGGGGTGATGCTAGGGATGCTGCCACCGCCGTCGCTCGATGCACCAGGTTGGGTGTGATGGCACGTATGATTGGTGGGAGTTGACACTTTTTGGGATAGCCGACGTTTGTTGATGGAGGGGTGTACATGTTTGATGTAGGGTCGAGTTCTCTTTTGAGTTATAGCCAAGTATAGTTAAAAATCTTGGCATTTTGCTATACCGACCGGAGATGTCCATCGTGAAAAATGTAGATAAAAGTTACTCGGCTTTGTCTTTTCATTTGGAGCGTAGTTGGTGTGCATTGCAGTATTGTTATTGGAGTAAGGGATGTTGAGACTCGTTTATGCTTCCATTGATGAGCTGCACTAGGACCTTTAAGAAAAAAAAAAAAAGAGAAAAAGGGGAAAATAATTTTATTGATCAACCCCTATGAACTATGGTTCCACTTTAATTAAAAAGTTATTAGACTAGTATGTAGTAGGATAAGTGATAAGTACCTGTGGTGATCCCAATGGATCGGGGAGCATGCCGAGGTTGTGTCACAGCGGGTGGTATCAGAGCGAATGGTTATAGGTGGAGTGATAAGGAGCCTCGTTTGGAAATTGAGAAATATAATGGCAATGCACACCATAGGATATTAAATGGAAAAATTGGTTAAGTTTGAATAACGGGTGATGGGTATTCACTCGTAGATCCCTAGTAGTTTATTATGAGTTGTCTTTAGGTGCCAGTAACATGTTTATGTTACTTATGTAGTAGTAGTTGCTTTTAAATGGAGACAGTGAGTCTCAGATTATTCCTTAGGCAAATGCTTGGAAACTGCAGGAAAGTCATGGTGCGAGCTGGAAGTGCTCATCCATCAAGGGCTGAAGCCTCTGCTGCAAGGGCTGAACCCCGAATGGAAGACATCCTGCAAGCATTGGCTAATATTGGAAATCTGATGGAAAGGCAAACGCAACAACAACTCGGAGTGGAACGTCTCCCTCAAGGACTGGTCGAACAGTTTTTGAAGTTGAAGCCACCTAAGTTAAGTGGAATGGGAAATCCTGAGGAGGCAGAGCATTGGATTGATGGGATAGAATAGATTTTCCGGTTGTTGAACTGCAGTGATGCTGAGAAAATAGTTTTGGCAAAGTACCAACTGGAGGGAAATGCAAAGTTTTGGTAGAGAGTTTCGAGGGATACGATCTTTCCACCAGGTACTGATATGAATCGAGATGAGTTTGTGAGAGCCTTCAATAGGAAGCTTACTGAATTTGTTCAGTTGGAACAAAGGGAGCTGACAGTGGATCAGTATGAGGCAAAATTTTCTAAATTGTCTAGGTATGCTCCCAGATTGATTGAGAATCGTGAGGAAAAAACTAAGAGATTTCTGAAAAGGTTGAGGACTGATATTAGGAAACAACTGGTGCCTTTGAATATAAGGGATTATCATGAGATTTATGAAAGGGCACAGTTAGTGGAGCAAGAGCTGGTGAGAGAGCGATCAGAGTCTAAGAGATAATTGAGCTTTAGTGATATCAGAAGGGATAAGAGACCCTATCCTAGTCAAGGTCAGACTTGGGATGCTAAGAAAAAGAGCAATTTTGGAAATTTTGGAAGAGCTAGGGATGGCCTGAATATAGGGAAAGCACCTATCAGCCTGATGTTTGTTGAAGGTGTGATGGGCAGCATGGCCCAGGTTCTTGCAATGGACGGCTGGGATGTTATGGTTATGGACGAGTAGGTCACCTTAAGAAAGACTGCCCACAAGAGAGGTCGCAAATGAGTGTTGGCTCGGTGCGACTGGCACAACAGAGTGCTGTTAGACCAAACCTACCAAGGAATCCTCAAATGTCACCAGTACAAGGAAGGGTGTATGCGGTCACCCAAGAGGAAGCGGAAGCTTCCAGAAATGTTATATCAGGTACCATTTTCTTAAATGGCAAAAAGGCATATGCATTGTTTGACACGGGTGCTATGCATTCATTTAAATCTGAAAGATATAGGCAATTGAGTGAAATAGAAGCTACGCCTCTTGAGACGCCTCTTTTTGTTTCCACACATTTAAAGAATATGGTATTATCTACGATGGTGTGTGCAAAATGTAAAATAACAATAGGAGGAAGGGACATGGAAATAGACCTAGTCGTAATGGCTATGTATGATTTTGATATTATCATAGGAATGGATTGGTTTCATAAGTATCGGGCAAAAATGGATTGTTATGGGAAAGTGATTCAATTTGTTTTACCTGACTAGTCTAGTTGTGAATTTTTCGGAGGTCAGACCAACCTATCTATAGCACTTATTTCAGCAATAGAGGCCCGTGCATTACTTGATGAAGGATGTCAAGGGTACCTAGCAGTGGCTAAGGATTTTACTAGGGAAGAACCTAAGCTCGATGAAATTCGAGTAGTCAGTGAATTTCCAGATGTATTTCCTGAGGAGTTGCCTAGTTTACCACCAGAACGAGAAATTGAGTTTGAAATTGAACTAATGCCTGGATCAGGACCAACATCGAAAGCCCCGTATAGAATGGCCTTAATGGAACTGAAGGAATTGAAGGTGCAACTAGAAGAGTTGCTTGATAAATGATTCATTAGGTCAAGTGCTTCTCCTTAGGGTGCACCAGTCTTGTTTGTGAAAAAGAAGGATGGGTCGATGCGTTTATGTATTGACTATAGGCAATTGAATCAAGTGACCATTAAGAATAAATATCCCTTGCCTAGAATTGATGATCTATTTGACCAATTACAAGGAAGTTCGGTCTTTTCTAAGATTGACTTGAGATCAGGATACAATCAGCTAAGGATTAAGAAAGAAGACATTCCTAATACTGCATTTAGGACTCGATATGGGCATTACGAGTTCTTAGTCATGCCTTTTGGATTGACGAATGCACCGACCGCATTCATGGATCTGATGAATAGGGTATTTAAGCCTTATTTGGCTCAGTTTGTGATTGTCTTCATTGATGATATCCTGGTATATTCTAGAGGATATGAAGAGCACGAGCAACACTTGAGCATAGTTTTGCAAACTCTGAGAGATCATAAGTTGTATGCCAAATTCAGCAAGTGTGAATTTTGGCTGGACTGGATAATATTTTTAGGACACGTGGTGTCAGGAGGAGGAATTGCAATGGACCCGGCGAAAGTTGAGATGGTAATAAATTGGCCGAGACCAACAGCACCCATTGAAATATGGTGTTTCTTAGGACTGGCTGGTTATTATAGAAGATTTATTGAAAGGTTTTCACGACTGGCAGGCCCCTTAACGAAATTAACGCGGAAGAATGTAAAGTTTGAATGGAGTGGAGAATGTGAAATGAGCTTTTAGGAACTTATAAGAAAATTGACCACGGCTCCAATTCTGACTATACCATATGGGTCTGATGGTTTTACAGTATATAGTGATGCATCTCACAAAGGACTGGGATGTGTTTTGATGCAACATGGCAAGGTCATAGCCTATGCATCTAGACAATTGAAACCTCATGAACTGAATTACCCAACGCATGATTTAGAACTGGTAGCTATAATATTTGCTTTGAAGATATGGTGGCACTATTTGTAAAGTTTGAATGGAGTGGAGAATGTGAAAGGAGCTTTCAGGAACTTATAAGAAAATTGACCACGGCTCCAATTCTGACTATACCATCTGGGTCTGATGGTTTTACAGTGTATAGTGATGCATCTCACAAAGGACTGGGATGTATTTTGATGCAACATGACAAGGTTATAGCCTATGCATCTAGACAATTGAAACCTCATGAACTGAATTATCCAACGCATGATTTAGAACTTGCAGCTATAGTATTTGCTTTGAAGATATGGCGGCACTAGTTGTAAAGTTTGAATGGAGTGGAGAATGTGAAAGGAGCTTTCAGGAACTTAAAAGAAAATTGACCACGGCTCTAATTCTGACTATACCATTTGGGTCTGATGGTTTTACAGTGTATAGTGATGCATCTCACAAAGGACTGGGATGTGTTTTGATGCAACATGGCAAGGTCATAGCCTATGCATCTAGACAATTGAAACCTCATGAACTGAATTACCCAACGCATGATTTAGAACTGGCAGCTATAGTATTTGCTTTGAAGATATGGCGGCACTATTTGTATGGAGAAAAGTTTGAGATCTATACAGATCATAAGAGCCTAAAATATTTATTTTCACAAAAGGAATTGAACTTGAGACAAAGGAGGTGGATGGAATTGTTGAAGGATTATGATTGTGAAATATGGTACCATCCAGGGAAGGCGAACAAGGTAGCGGATGCCCTTAGTCGTAAGTCATCTATGGAGATGGCCAGTTTAAGAATGGCAGAATGGAACCTTTTAAAGTCTGTAGCAGACTCAGAGTTTGAATTGAAAGTGGATCGTCTTATTGGTATGCTTATTGCATTAAGAATAGAACCCCGAAATTATACAGAAAGTTAAGATCCTGCAAGAGTCCGACCTGGAAATTATGAAAGTGAAAAATGCAGTATATTTAGGAAAAAGACCAGAATTTCAAGTCTCTGAAGATGGAGTGATAAGATGCCAATGACTACTTTGTGTTCTCGACAATGAAGAAGTGAAGAGGGAAATTCTGTCGGAGGCACATAGGAGTAATTATAGTATTCATCCGGATAGTACAAGGATCTACAGGAATTTGCGTCAGCAATTTTGGTGGAATGGTATGAAAGTAGATATGGTTAAACACGTTTCTCAATGTTTAACGTGCCAACAAGTGAAGGTAGAACATCGCAAACCTGCAGGATTATTGAGACTGTTAGACATACTAGAATGGAAATGAGAGCATGTAACGATGGACTTTGTGCAAGGACTGCTAAGGACATCAAATGGTCACGATTCGATTTGGGTGATAGTGGACCGCTTGGCTAAATCTGCCCATTTCCTAGCAGTCCGCATAAACTATTCAATGAATAAACTTGCTGAGATATATGTAAGCCAGGTAATATGCTTACATGGTATTCCTGTAACGATCACCTCTGATTGAGACTCTAGGTTTACTTCAAATTTTTGGTGAAGTCTCCAAAGTGCCTTAGGGACAAAGCTTCAATTTAGTACTACTTTTCATCCTCAAATAGATGGACGAACAGAAAGAATGATCTAGACTCTAGAAGATATGCTAAGAGCCTGTGTTATTGACTTTAGAGGAAATTAGAATGAAAATATGCATATAATAGAGTTCGCCTATAACAATAGTTTTCAGAAAAGCATAAGCATGACTCCGTATGAAGCATTATATGGAAGAAGGTGCAGAACCCCTATCTATTGGAATAAAGTAAGTGAAGGAAAACTGACAGGACCCAAGTTAGTGCAAGTTACTACAGAAGCGGTCGAGATAATCAGGAAAAGACTTAAGACAGCCCAAAACTGACAAAGAGACTATGTGGATAAGCGTAGAAGGCCTTTGGAGTTTAGCGTGTGAGATCATGTATTTCTTAAAGTATCTCAAATGAAAGGAATATCACGATTTGGAATAAAAGGAAAATTAGGACCTAGATTTTTTGGACCCTTTGAGATACTTGAAAGAATAGGAGACGTAGCTTATCGTTTGGCGCTGCCTCCTAAATTGGGAAATTTACATGATGTGTTTCATGTGTCGATGCTGAGAAAGTACTAGTCGGATCCTGGTCACATACTCGATCATGAAGCCATCAAAGTGGACGAGAAAGTGAGATACATCGAAGAGCCTGTGCAAGTGCTGGATCGAAAGGAGCAAATTCTTAGGACCAAGAAAATCCCGTTGGTAAAGATATTATGGCGTCATCATTGTTGGAGAAATTCTCTTGAAGTATTTTGAAGCTGACAAAACGTTTCCATCAGTCTAGTCTGAAGGTTTCCAGACTCTGCCATCTAAAGTCTGAAGACCTCCGGATAGCCAGACTCAAGACTCAAAGTCTATCCTCATTGTGATCTCTAATTCATTGAAGAAAGGTTACCTTAACCGGATGTTTTGTTAAGGGCTTGACCTTATCAACTGGAGAAGATCTCGTGGCTGGAATAGACACAACGGAATTCTTTGATTGATCGAGATTGACTCGAAGATTAAGGAATCGATGATTGCCTAAATATTCTTGGAAGGTTCTACTTATGGAAACCGAGATCCTGATTGTATGGGCGAACAGGATTGATGGGCTATCGACACGTTCCTTTAATAGCCGAATGATCTTCTTAATTGATTCCGTCCAACGGGTAGATTGGAGGAATTCCTTTGGTAAGTGCCAACGGGTGTGATGGCATAAAGGAGTATATAAGGAAGACGTTCTAAGTTGTTGAGGTGTGCGCGATAGAAGAATTTCAAAGTCTGAAGCTCATTGTTGTTTAGACAATTCTTTTGAGCGAATACGTGTATACAAAAGAGAGTCTATATTTGTGAGAAACCTTGAGGAGGTGTGATAGAACATCTACACTGTGGAATCAAGGAAAAGCTGAACTGTAACTTCTCTTTTGTTCATAGTGAAATCCAGCCGGTGGGCTGTCAGTGCGGAAGAGTAGACGTAGGCTTGGAATAAGCCAAACCACTATAAACCCTGTGTTCAATCTTCTCTCCCTTACTCTCTTTACTTTGATCGTAAATCATTTTGTGAACTCGTTTCTATCGGCTGTCTAGAATCGCTTTTGTATCTCGATAAATTGTTTGTGCACCTATTCACCCCCCGCTAGGTGCTTATACTAGCTATCTCAATTGATATCAGAGCTCGTGTACTCACTTTGTTTGAAGTGTTGTACTTCAGAGTAAAAGATCCATGACTAGTATGTTGGCTCCAGGGCTGGTAGAAGGGCAAAGCAACACCAGACCGCCTTACTTTGATGGAAAGGACTACAACATATGGAAGAACAAGGTGAAGGCATTCTTAAGATCAAAGGATCCTCTGGAATGGGACGTTGTAGAAAAAAGAATCATTCATAAAGCTGCATCTGTCTCAGAAAGAGGAAATGACACTGTTGAGTCCAGCGAAATGAGTCAGGAAGAGATAACCAAGAGACAAGCTCTTGATGCAAAAGCAATTTACTTTTTATATTGTGCTTTATCACCTACTGAATATAACAGAATATCTTCTTGTGATACAGCCAAAGAAGTCTGGGATAGATTACACATTACCTATGAAGGAACCGATCGAGTGAAAGAAACAAGAATCAACATTCTTCTCGGTCAATACGAAGCCTTCAGAATGAAACCAGGAGAATCTATAACTGACATGTTTAGTCGTTTTACAGAAGTCGTGAATGGTCTTGAAAATCAAGGTCAACCAATCTCTGATCCCATGAAAGTAAACAAGCTACGGCGTGGACTCTCCAAGGATTGGAATCACATTAAGACCTCAATCAGAGAGACTCAAAGAATCATGCCACTGTCTGTCGATGAGCTGGTGACCCTTCAGTCTTATGAAGTGGAACGAATCAATGAAGACGAAGATCCCAAAGGTAAGAAATCAATTGCATTAAAATCTAATGATGATTTTGATGTAGGTCGAAGACGACATGGATGATGAAGAACTTGCTCTCATGATAAGAAGATTCAGAAAGCTGAATAGAAAAGGAAGAAGATTCAATTCAAGGAAACAAAATTTTCAAAAGCAACAGACCAAGTCTGCTGAAGATGATGAATCAAACAAAGATGTAGTCTGCTTTGAATGCAAGAAAAATGGACACATCAGACCCAACTGTCCTCTTCTGAGGAAGAAGAAAGGAAAAACTGAAAGGTATCGAAAGGCCCTCAAAGCTGAAACCTGGAGTGATATGGAGTGTGAAGATAGTGATGATGATTATGCCAACATATGTCTAATGGCACAATCAGACTCAGAATCAAACTCCGAGACGCGATTGACTCGAAAGTGAATTCGAGGTAAGCAATTTCAAAATCCCTATTAAAGTTTCAAAATACATTGATGAATTATGTTTTAGTCTTAAGACTTCTTTTAAAAGAATTTCTGAACTCAAAAAGGAAAATTCTGTTTTAAAACAACAAGAGAACGTTTTAAAAGAAAAAGTGAAATGCTTAGACCGGGATGTTTCTTCTCTCAAAGAAAGTGAAGATAATATTTTGAAAGAAAATGCATTTTTGAAAAATGATATTTCAAATATTTCCAAAAGATTTTCTCAAGAATCTGAAAAACTGGAGAAAATACTTTCTATTCAAAGACCTTATTTCAATAAATCTGGTTTAGGAATGACTGCTGAAACCATTCCTTTAATCGATTTTCCTAAAGTAAAAGAGAGAATTAAACAAAGACCAACAAGGAATGCTTACAAAAACCATTTTGAAAGGACCTTTGTAAAACCAGTAGGTCGCAATGCTCTTAGATGTTCAAAATGCAATAGTGCAGATCATTTTGAGAAAGAATGTCCTATGGCTTGGAGACCTGTCAATAAAGTCTGGGTAAAAACCGTATATCAGACTAACTCAAAAGGACCCAAGAAAATATGGGTACCAAAGAAAGCTTGAGTTTCTTTTTAAATGCAGGTCACTATCAAGCAAAAGGTGAAATGGTACATGGATAGTGGATGCTCGAGACACATAACAGGAGATTCAAATTGTTTCATAAAGCTTGTTCAAGTGAATGGTGGAAAAGTCTCATTTGGAAGGAAACAACAAAGGAAAAATAGTGGGATTTGGAACTGTAATGATTGGGAACCTCACAATAAGCAATGTTTCTTTAGTTGAAGGGCTCAATTACAATCTACTCAGTATCAATCAGCTTTGTGATGCCGGTTTCAAAATCAACTTTCAAGAGGGTATTTGTTCAGGAACCAGTAAAGACTTTACTCAGTCTTTCATGGGTCGAAGACATGGGAATATCTACCTCTTAGACGTGAAACCAAATGAATCGCAATGTTTAATCTCAATCCAACACGAAGCGAACTTATGGCACAAAAAGCTTGGGCATATCAACATGAAGCAGATAGCCAAAATATCAGCAAAGAAGCTTGTTCGTGGTCTACCTAATTTATCATACCAAAAATCTGATCTATGTACACCATGTATATTGGGAAAACATGTAAAGAAATTCCTTTAAGCCAATAAATCAAGTTTCGACTAACCATGTACTGCAGCTCTTGCATATGGATCTCTTCGGACCAACAAGAACGCAGAGCATTGGAGGTAAGAAATATTGCCTAGTAATTGTGGATGACTACTCACGATTTACATGTGTATATTTCTTGGCAAGTAAGTCTGAAACTTTTTCTTACTTTGAAAAATTTGCTAAGAAGGTTCAAAATGAAAAGGGGTATGTTATTTCAAACATAAAAACAGACCATGGAGGTGAATTTGAAAATCAAGATTTTGCTAAATTTTGTGACGAATCTGGTTTACAGCATTTATTCTCTTCTCCATATACTCCAGAGCAAAATGGAGTTGTGGAAAGGAAGAATAGATCTCTTCAAGAAATGGCCAGAACTCTCTTAATTGAAAGCAATATTTCTTTACGGTTTTGGGCTGAAGCAGTTTCAACATCATGTTATATTATCAATAGAGTTTTTTTAAGGCCTATTCTAGAAAAAACCCCTATGAATTATTCAAAGAAAAGAAGCCCATTGTTTCATATTTTCATGTATTTGGATGCAAATGTTTCATATTGAAAAATGCAAATGATCGAGTTGGTAAGTTTGAAGAAAAGTCAGATGAAGGCATCTTCCTTGGATATTCAACCACAAGCAAAGCGTACAGAGTCTACAACAAGAAGACTCAAACCGTGGAAGAATCAATGAATGTCAAATTCCAAGATTCTATACAAAATGAATCTATTCAGACTCATTTTGAAGAGACTGAATCTGCTCCAGACTTTACAAAGTCTAATTCTCAAGAAGAAGCTCAGACTTTGAAGGACCAGCAACAAGTGACTGTTGAAGATTCTGATGAAGGAAGTGACTATCAATCTGATAAATTAACTAGCAACTGGAAACATAAGTCCAGTCATCCCAAAGATCTTATTATTGGCGACATCAATGAAGGAATCCGCACAAGATCCAAAAGGCGAGAAGAGTCTAATGCTGTGGCTCTTATTTCTGAAATAGAACCCAGGAGCATAGAAGAAGCTTTATCCGATGAAAGCTGGATTGAAGCTATGCAAGAAGAACTCAGACAATTCAGAGTTAATGATGTCTGGGAGCTGACTCCTAAACCAAAAGGTAAATCAATTGTTGGAGCTAAATGGGTTTTCAGGAACAAGATGGATGAGAAAGGAAAAGTCATAAGAAACAAGGCTAGACTCGTGGCCAAGGGATACACACAAGAAGAAGGGATCGACTATGACAAGACTTGTGCACCGGTAGCAAGGTTAGAAGCAATTCGTTTATTACTTGCATTTGCTTGTCATAAAAATTTCAGGTTATTTCAAATGGACGTCAAAAGTGCTTTCCTAAATGGTTTCATCCGTGAGGAAGTCTATGTGGAACAACCACTAGGGTTTGAAGACCCAAAGAAACCAGACTCAGTATTCAGACTCAAAAAGGCTTTGTATGGCTTAAAGCAAGCACCTCGAGCTTGGTATGACAGATTAAGTAAGTTTTTAATTCGAAATGGATTTGTTAAAGGTAAAGTAGACACTACCCTTTTTATTAAAAAAGAAAGCAAAAGCTTTTTACTTGTTCAAATATATGTGGATGATATTATTTTTGGATCTTCTAATGAAAGTCTGTGCAAGAAATTCTCTAAGACTATGCAGGATGAATTTGAAATGAGCATGATGGGTGAGTTAACCTTCTTTCTCAGGCTCCAAGTGAAACAACTGAAGGAAGGAACTTTCATTCATCAAGAAAAATATGCAAATAATCTTGTCAAAAAGTTTGGACTGGACAATTGCAAAAAGGCTGACATACCAATGTCAAGTTCCTTGAAGATAGACAAAGATGAAGAAGGAAAGAAAGTCGATCAAAAGCTGTACAGGAGTATCATCAGATCACTTCTTTATCTTACTGCTTCTAGACCTGACATTCTGTTTAGTGTTTGCATTTGTGCCAGATTTCAATCAGACCCAAAAGAATCTCATTTGAATGCTGCGAAGCGTATTATCAAGTATATTTCATCAACATCAAGCTTTGGTCTCTAGTATCCAAAAAGGGGAGACTTTACTCTTCTTGGATATTCAGACGCAGACCTTGCTGGATGCAGAGTCGATAGAAAGAGCACCTCGGGTACTTGTCAACTACTTGGAGGCAGGACAGTGTCTTGGTTTTCAAGAAAGCAAAGTACAGTAGCTCTCTCTACAGCAGAAGCAGAGTATATAGCTCTCGGAAGCTGTTGTTCACAAATTCTATGGATAAAACAACAGCTAAGAGACTTTGGAATTGAAGACTCATGCACAAAGATTAATTGTGACAACACCAGCGCTATAAATCTCACCAAAAATCCGATTCTCCACTCAAGAGCAAAGCACATAGAGATTCGACATCACTTTATAAGAGACCATGTTCAAAATGGAGATGTTTCAATTCAATTTGTTGACTCAAAGAATCAACTGGCGGATATATTCACAAAACCTTTGGAGAAAAATCAATTTGAGTCTATCCGTTCCAGACTCAACATTTTGAGGTATGAGGAAATCAAAGTCTAGAGACTTTCAGACTCAATTATACAAGACTTTAAATTAGTCTTGGTACGACCGTCAGACTGTAAGTTAGTCTCTCTTTCTCTCTCTCGAATCTCATCTTGAAGAGGTACGATTGTCAGACTGTGTTTAAATTGTTGCTATATTTAATCGACGAAATTATTGCATCGTTTCATTTTCAAAAAGGGAAGTTATTTTTGAAATGACTATTTTCGCGGAAAAAGACAGTTATGTTGAAAAGGCATTTTTTATTTTCCTTTGTGACGCTTCGTTTATCCTTCTTTTTAAACCGATCGTGTACTGTTGATCGCTCTTCTCTTTACTCTCAAAAACCCTAGAAAGCATCGATCCTCCATTCCCGTTTTCTTCCCTTGTTTAATCTTCGAAAAAGTTGTCATCTTTCTTGGGAAAGTCAAGCAAGGAATCTTCCAAAAACTAAAAAAGATGTCGTCTTCAAGAAAGTCTTTGAGAATCGCAAGCAGGGGACCACGGCGAATGAGTGAGGGGCCTACGCACTTCGATCTCACTGAAGAAGATGTGGCTCCAGAACAACAATCGAGCCCACAACATTCTCAGCAGCGTCACTCTCCTCCATCTAGCCCTCAAGGCGTTGATCATCAACAAGAGGACGAAATCATCGAGGATGCTGACCCTGTAAGAGTTCAAAAGCCCGCTTCTATTTATAAGCTGTATCGTGCCTTAAAAGCAACGCGTACTCCCTTGAAATATGTCGATGATTTTATTAAAGAGAAGGGGTATGGAAATGAATACATCTTTTTGCGAAGAATAGAAAGTTTGGGAATTGCTCGTAAAGGGTTGGCTGAGGAAACTCTTGTGAATGTTCCGAGTGATCCTCGTGATTGGGGACCGAATCCTGTAGATGGAAATGATGATGACAAATTGTACAGTTAATTTCAACTGAGAATGGGTATTGCGGCTGAAAGTCGAGGAAAAAGAGGAGATTTGTTCAGATCGAAGGAACAAAGGGATTTGTACTCGAAATTGCTGAAGCGTGGGGTAATAAACCCTAGGAGTGTGGACTTTGATTTTCTGGATGCTGTAAATGTGAACTTAAGGGAAAAGTTCGGATATCTTCAACTTGAAAGGTTCTGCTCCGACACTACAGAGGCCTATGCTGAACTAATCGCATATTTCTATTCAAATCTTAGCTTTTTAGATGCGAATAGATTTTCCTTCAGTGTCAAAGATCAAGACTATGTTGTGGATATGGATATGCTGGCAGATGTGTTGGGAGTCGAGAGGGGAAGATATCAACCGATCAAAGTTTCTATTGCTGGTGCTACATTGGAACTTGTCAAGGACAGGAGAACCGAGGAAAAGATTTCCTACTTAAGGATGAGTGCATTCAACATCTTGCTTCACAAGATTGTGATCAATTGCCTTCGACCAAAATCAACTTCCAAAACTGATGTTTCAAGTTCAGAGGCAAAGCTGATGTATGCCATTCTCACTGGGAAAAGGTTTTCTCTTCCTCACACTGTTATGTTCCACATGTATAGAGCCATGATGAAGGACAGAGGCCAACTTCCTTACCCAAGTCTTGTGACAAAGTTATTCAGACATCTGAATATTCAGCCTCCGCAAATCTTTTGTGTTCAATCGTGCGATCATATGGTGGTAGGACTGAAAATGGTGACCAAGATGCGTCTGAAGGAATTGAACAAGGCATTGGAGAAATTCAAGGAGAAGACTCCACTCAAAACTCATAAACCCTCTTCTTCATCAAAGCGGAAAGGAAATGAGCCCTTGGTTGCTTCAAAACCGAAAAGAAGAGCTCTTATTGTTGAAGATGAAGATGAAAATCTCACCATCTCTGCAATGGCTTTGAAGAACTTAAGTCATCCTGTTCCAGGGAAAGAATCGGAACAAATGGCGAAAGAAACAGAGATGAAGGAAGCAGAGGAGAAGGAAGCAGAGGAGAAGGAAGAGGAAGAAAGAGAAGCTGAGAAGGAAAGAGTTGAGACAGAAGAAGAAGAAGAAAGAGGAGAAGAAGGAGAACCTGACGAACACTCTTCTCCACCTGTAGGCATGGAAACAGGGGGAGATCAAGATAAAAGAGGGAAGTCCTCATATCTTGACGCAAGTGAAGGAGTCAGTCGCTCACCTGCAGACCCAGAGGACGTTTATGCCTCTCAATTTCCAGAAGAAGGTCATGACATTTCATCGCCAAACCTGCGAGATTATGCTGATCTACCATCGTCTGCATTTACTCCATCAGATCGAGCTGATGCAAGTACTCAGACTGATAATGCAGCAGATTTTCGCAGAATCATGGATATTCTCTTGGAGATGGGAGGTCAAATTTATGCCTTGGGATGCGAGGTTCAAAACTTGCAAACTGCGGGTCAAGTTTCTTCATGTTCATTGAATGATAAAATCCAAGCCCTCACTGTTCAGAATCAGGCCAATGCCAAGGGTGAAGAGATCGCACAACTGAAGGAAGACTTGAAAAGGCTGGAAGGCATCGTTCAGTCTATGGGAGATTTCCAGCTTGTTCGCGTTCCCAAGCAATCTTGACTTTATTCCATTTTTATCCCAACCTTTTTAATGCTAACAAAAAGGGGGAGAGACGCAAGATTTGAACAATTTGACTTTTAATTGTGTGGTTTGTTGGACTGGTTGTTTGATTTTGTGGATTGTTTTGATCTGTTTGACTTTGTTTTTGTGTCTGGATGAGAACTGAACTAGACTTGGACTTGACTGCTTTTATTAATTATCATTGGTATCTTATGGATGGCTTTATCACTTATTAGACTAACCTATTTTCTGTGGTTGCAGATTCTAGTGTTATTCATTTAGCCATTTATCTCTATAAGATATGCATATGTGTTTGAGAAATGTTTTGCAGGTCAAAGTTGTCCAAATCTGCAGGAAAGTTTTGTCACCATCAAAAAAGGGGAGATTGTTGGAGAAATTCTCTTGAAGTATTTTGAAGCTGACAAAATGTTTCCATCAGTCTAGTCTGGAGGTTTCCAGACTCTGCCATCTAAAGTCTGAAGACCTCCGGATAGCCAGACTCAAGACTCAAAGTCTATCCTCATTGACAGTCTCTAATCCATTGAAGAAAGGTTACCCAGAACTGGATGTTTTGTTAAGGGCTTGACCTTATCAACTGGAGAAGATCTCGTGGCTGGAATAGACACAACGGAATTCTTTGATTGATCAAGATTGACTCGAAGATTAAGGAATCGATGATTGCCTAAATATTCTTGGAAGGTTCTACTTATGGAAACCGAGATCCTGATTGTATGGGTGAACAGGATTGATGGGCTATCGACATGTCCCTCTAATAGCCAAATGATCTTCCTAATTGATTCCGTCCAATGGGGTAGATTGGAGGAATTCCTTTGGTAAGTGCCAACGGGTGTGATGGCATAAAGGAGTATATAAGGAAGACGTTCTAAGTTGTTGAGGTGTGTGCGATAGAAGAATTTCAAAGTCTGAAGCTCCTTGTTGTTTAAACAATTCCTTTGAGCGAATACGTGTATACAAAAGAGAGTCTATATTTGTGAGAAACCTTGAGGAGGTGTGATAGAACATCTACACTGTGGAATCAAGGAAAAGTTGAGCTGTAACTTCTCTTTTGTTCATAGTAAAATCCAGCCGGTGGGCTGTCAATGCAGAAGAGTAGACGTAGGCTTGGAATAAGCTGAACCACTATAAACCCTGTGTTCAATCTTCTCTCCCTTACTCTCTTTACTTTGATCGTAAATCATTTTGTGAACTCGTTTCTATCGGCTGTCTAGAATCGCTTCCGTATCTCGATAAATTGTTTGTGCACCTATTCACCCCCCTCTAGGTGCTTATACTAGCTATCTCAATCATGGTGTGGAGGAAGCCACATGGGAGAGTGAAGAATCGATGAAGGAAAAGTACCCCTACTTGTTTCAAGAGGCATAAGTGATGTCTAATTTCGAGGACGAAATTCTCTAAGGGGAGAATTGTGGCATCCCAAAATTTCATGGCAATTTCTAGAGGCATTACGACCTATGGAAAAATGAATGGTTGGGTCGTTGAAGTATGTTGTGGCCACTAAACCGAAGAATTATAATAGATTAAGGCCGAACACTTTAATGGAAAGATATCTTATGTTCTTGGGTTATCAAAGTTGGTGCTATAGGATAATTTGATAATGAGAAATTTGTTCTTGGATATGCACCTTATGGATTTGATTTTTATGGATTAATGTTGCAAGTTTTTGGCCATATTATTTTGTAATTAGGTATTTATTTAAGTGGAAAATAATAGTGGATTATTAAAGGAGGGAGTGGGTTGATTTTTGGACCAAACCACCCCACAATCCCCCACCCTTCGACCGATGAAGGCTCGGCACAAGAGGCCCAATGGGCTGTCGACCAATGCTAGCTCAAGCCCAACCGGATGAAGCCACCCTCTTACAGGAAGAATGGCAAGTGGCGTGAGGGGTCTTCCAAGTGTCACATTGCATGCAAAACTAATGATGGTTAATCATTGAGGGGAAGAAAGTAGTGAGGGGAAGGGGCGGATTAGGCGAGGAGCAACCGAGAGAGAGAGAGAGAGAGAGTGACCATCCAAGAGAGAGAGAGAGAGTGAAATCGAGAGAGGGAGAGCTAGCGTGCGAGAGAAGAAGGGGAAGAGGGAGGCCGTTTGCTACCGTTCGTCGCCGGCATCGAGCCCCCGAGTCCCGCCTTGCCCCGCTGTCTTTACTTGCTGTGTTGTGCTCGGATTAGAGGCAAGTAGAGTCCATTAATCTACCCTTTGCTTGCTGTGTTATGTGTGTGTGATGAATGGTGGATTTCGGATGTGGATGAAGTGTAAAATTTCGAAGCTATAAGTGTTGTGTTCTAGCCTAGTGTTCTGTTTCTGGAAAAACAGTCCGACCTTTGATGATTTCATGAGTTGCATGCGATGTTCTAGTAGGAATTTGGCTTCGACTTCTTGATAATGGTTGTAAAGGAATTCTTGGAGAGTAACATATCAAAAATTGAGAGGAAATGAACAAGTATAGGTCGGTGAAACCCTTTTTCTTTGAAGAAGTTAGATCTGGAAATCGTAATACTGACCTAGTGTGATTCTGTGAATTTTATAAAATTTTCTGGTTGAAATTTGACCTCATGTTTTGAATGAAAGTTGAAGATGACATGTTAAGGAGTAACATAATAAAATTTTAGAGGAAATTGATGAGTTTAAGTTGGTGAAATTTTTTTTATCCGAAACGGTCAGAACTGGAATTCGGTGCCGAGGGTTATGGATAGTTATGGTTGTTATAGTTTTTAATTTATCACGAATTAGATTTCGAGTTCTGCATGAAATATTTACTTCTGGACTTTTATATAATATATAAAAATTTCAGAATTTTTGGAGTTGATTTAGGATTTTTACTGAATTTGTGAAGGAAACTGTGTATGGCAATATTCCGAAATTATAAAGACTGTGATGTGTGGACTGTACCGAATTGTATGATGTTCTTTTGATATGGTGTTCTTCACGGCATATTTTCCTCTAGATCTTGTATATAACATGTCGAATATTTAGAATTTATTAAGGCTGTTTACTAATTTTTCAAGAATTATGACCAAAGGAGTGCAATCTGTTTTTATCCGAAATTTTGCCGTATTTTCAAAAATAATTGAAATTGCTCCATGTGACATAATGTCTTGAGTGGTTGATTATGCTGCATATGTGGTGACATATGGCATGTTATATGACATCAAAAGCTGGTTGAGACCTTTGATATTGTTGCATCAAATGCCATGTTGAAATTGAGATACATGTGTGAATATAAATTATGATAATGATGATACCGTCGGAGGTGTGAGCCAACGATACCCCGGGAGTGTTGGGATGCCCGAAGGTGTGTGCCAGAAGCCTTGGAGGTGTGTGCCGGGGGGATTCCTCGTGATGCCAGTTGGGGTACGAGATGCCCGAAGGTGTGTGCCGGAGGCTTTTTGCGATGCCAAGTTGGTTGCGACCAATAAATTGTGGGATGCAAACATTGGTCCCTGGGAAGAAAAATGATGTGATCTAATTGAAAGATAAAGATCAAGAATTGAATCATGCACATGGATGTGTGCATATGGCATGGGATGAACCTCATGGGAATGAAAGCATGGAGTGCATGGTGGTATATGCACATTGCATGATGATATATGCATGGCTGCTTGATGATACATATATAAGTAAGTGGTGGTATATGCACGTTGCATGGTGATATATGCATGGCTGCTTGATGATATGTGTATAAGTGCATGGTGGTATATGCACGTTGCATGGTGATATATGCATGGCTGCTTGATGATATAAGTACAAGTGCATGGTGATTTATGCGTGTTGTATAGTGATATATGCATGATTGTAAGGTGAGGTATGCTTGAATGCATGAATGATATGTGTTTTATTCATGATACATTGATTGTACTGTTTGACGCATTGTGTAGTTTGGTGGATCTTTACTGCTGAGTGATTGTACTCACCCCTTTGAGGATTAACATTTCAGATTAGAAATATACCTCTGTCACCGGTCGTGCGTGGTACCTTCTATGGCATACCTACTGACGTTAATGTGGAGTGCATGGAGCATTCATGTATTAGTGTACCTAGTTTGGTGTTTGTCCAAGTCTGTGTCTTAGTGATGTACAATGTGGGTTTTGCTGATGGCCCTGTTATCCAAGAGTTTTTGTCTGTTCACGTTCGACGCAATAGGGTGATGCTAGGGATGCTGTCGCCGCCGCCGTCCGATGCACCGGGTTGGGTGTGATGGCACGTATGATTGGTGGGAGCTAACACTTTTTGGGATAGTCGACGCTTGTTGATGGAGGGGTGTACTTGTTTGATGTAGGGTCGAGTTCTCTTTTGAGTTATAGCCAAGTATAGTTAAAAATCTTGGCATTTTGTTGTACCGACCCGATATGTCCATCGTGAAAATGTAAATAAAAGTGACTCGGCTTTGTCTTTTCATTTGGAGCGTAGTTGGTATTCATTGCATTATTGTTATTGGAGTAAGGGATGGTGAGACTCGTTTATGCTTCCGTTGATGAGCTGCACCGGGACCTTTAAGAAAAAAAAAAAGAGAAAAAGGGAAAAAGAATTTTATTGATCAACCCCTATGAATTATGGTTCCACTTTAATTAAAAAGTTATTAGACTGGTATGTAGTAGGATAAGTGATAAGTACCTGTGGCGACCCTAATGGATCGGGGAGCGTGCCAAGAGGGTGCCACATTGCCCTAAATCTAAAACCCTAAATCGGGCAAAATGCCATTGAAGCGCTGGAGCCATAATCCCACACCCTAATTTGATTTGCCCCAAATTCTACCACCGAATATTGGAAATGGAGAGCAGGACTTTTAGCAATGGCCTAAATTTCTCTCGTTGAAGTGAAGGAGAAGGTGAGCGTTTATGTTTTTGTGGGTTACCAAGTCCAAGAAAAACATTGTGGACTCGAACAAATTCCGAGAGAAGATTCTATGGATGTGCCCGATACAAAGAAGGCTCGAAGTGCAAATATTTCAAATGGGTCGATGCGGAATTCTCTCACCGAGCCACAGAGGTGATATTGGACCTATTTAATGGATGTCATCAACTTCGATCTACGCTTGTGGACAATTTGGACGATGTTAACTTAATGCAAGCTCAATCTCAAGCATCTTCTGTTAACCATTTACAGAATGACGTTTCAAAGATGAAAATTGAACGGAAGTGTTACTAAGCGTTTATTGTGTTACTGTTTTTTTGTCTATCATACTTTATGATGAAATGTAAAGTATTGAAAAATGAGAAGGAATTTCTCTAACTGCCATAGTTGTAAATGTGTGGAGAAATGTACTTGTTTTGAATAAATGAATAAATGATTTCGACAAATACTGTTTGTACAATGTTTTTGCTTATTCTCAAATATAAATCGGTGATGATGGAATGTATATTGGGTCGATGTGTTGTGGTGACTATTTTATTTGAATTGAATGTAAACTAGCAGCAAATATATAAACCAGCAGCTTTTTTGTTTTGCTGCAAACCACCATATACATAGAACAGACACGAGTGCTTACTCGAGTGCTATAAGTTGTATCTAGTGATCACTTAAGCGCCAGTCGTGATAAAAAAAAGAGTCATTTAAGTGTCAAGTTATTATTAAAATGATCACTTAAGTGCCACTTGTTGTTAAAAGTGAACACTTAAGTGCTAGATTTTTTAAAATGTGATCAGTTAAGTGCCATTTTTTTTGTACATTTCACCAGCCATCGGCTACTACCAGCCACCACCACCACCCACCACTAGCCACCATCGGCCTCCAGCCATCATCACTAGCCACACCAAGCATCCCAAGCATCCACTTGAGCCACCACCAGCCACCACTATGCTGGTGGTATATTGCTACATAAGTTGCTAGTGTAGGGTGTCTTACACCAGCTTACACTAGCACTTTTTGGTGCAAGATGTGCATATTGCACACTTACATCTTGCACCAGGTGCAGCAAAAACCTCAAACTCAACCCACCACCATTAGGCTTTACCAGCCGCCACCACCAGGCTTCACCAGCGGCCGCCACCAGCCACACGAGCACCCCAATCACTATCACATATCCACCACCAGAAGCAGCAATAAGTAAAAATAAAAATAAAAATAAAAATAAATGAAAAAGGCATGCCAAAAATGACAAGCAACAACCGTTCCATTGATATTGAAATGAAGTCTCACAAACTCAATGACAAATGAAGTCTCACAAACTCAATGACAAATGAAGTCTCACAAACTCAACTAACTCAATGATAAACTATTATTAAAAAAAAAAAAAAAAACCGAACATCCACAGATGTTTACAACTGACTCCTTAGCCCCACAAGCCATATTATATCTCATTTTATCAATCAATATGCACAATGCCTTATGTTCGTGCTCGTTTTGATGGATCTCGCACTTGATTCATAATCCTTGCATTTTTTCTAACTGGACGTGAGACTTATTCTTCAACTATCTTAGGATGCATTGATTCTGATGGAGCTGCAATTATCCTCGGTTGAACTGATTCAGAATGAGCTACAACTATTGTAAGCTGAACTGATTCAGATGGACCTGCAACTGGGTTCTTCTTACTCTTCTTTCTTGTTGGCATAGGCAATGTCTTCTTCTTTGTTGGCGCAGCCGTTGATTCTTGAGTTGGGCCTTGAGAGATAAGAACCTTTGAACTTCTCCCAGGCTTCAAAAAGAAAACTTAATTATCAACAAAAGTTTGCACTATAAATTAATAAATTAAATGTAGCCTATAAAACTTACATTAAGTATAACTGTTCTAGAACGCTCATCTGTATAAATGCCATAACCATATTGTTTTAGCCTTTTCTCAAGAGCCCCTCTTGTTTGAAGGGGAGCGTCACTTTCAGATACTTGTGATTAGTTACCTCTTCTTCTTGCATGTGATTTCTTGGGCTCTTGTGGCTGTTCAGCTACACCAGGGACTTCTTCGGCTAATTCTTCAGTTAGGCGTCTTGTAGATACCTTCTTGTAGGTGGCTCTTGATTTGGCTTTCTTCTAACTATTTTTCTAGTTAGGCCTTCAGCTTCAATGACACCTTCAGTTGGCTTTGGTGGTGGCCCTTATGATGACCCTTCTAGTAGCCTTTGTGATGGATCTTGTGGTGGCCCTTCAGTTGGGCCCTCTATTGGTAGCTGAGCTCTAGCTTGCTTTCTTCGAACCTGAGAAAAAGGCAAATGACATCATAAATATAACATCAGGCCATATTAGAACGTAACTAAAAAGTAAACTCAAATCATTGAACTTATCAGATATTTTTTTCTCTGCTGTTGCTGAAAAACAGTTGACTTAACTGGCCCTCCAGTTGCTTCAGCCAATCCTACAGCTGGCTGTCTTCTACCTTGCCTTCTTTGTACAGGCCCTTCAGTTTTAGGAATAGCAGGGGCTTCAGCCCATTCTTCACGTGTCACAGTGACCTAACAAAGACAAAAACGTTACATACATGTCACTTATATCTATGTATATATTCGTAACAAACCATAAAGCAACATAAACACAATTGTCATGACTTACTGGGTTTATTGTCGTCGACTGAAGAACAGCCGACTCACTTCGCCTTTTTGTTTCTCCTTCTCCAACTATTCCTTCACTAGGCCCTTCGGCTGGCCTCAATTGTTCCTACTGCTTCTTTAATTAATAACCCTTAATATTGTGCCCTATTATATGGCAAAAAGAGCACTTTATCGGTACACCTGTCCTATTCATCCTACGATGACATGAGTCCTCTACGTCCGTCATTTTTCGTTTTCGTTTTGGTCTTCCCATTCTCTTCTTTAGTGGCAAAGGTTGAGGTGCTTCACGATCTGTTGGCTCCCAGAACTTGCTACTTCTAATTGGCTGCAACATGAATTGATACGAAGCAAGATATTTCAGTTTCTTGTACCAATCATCAAGGTAATCTTTTGTGTTGTGGCCCTTCAATTGAATTGCACATATGGCATGTGCACAAGGAATTCCACTTAGTTGCCATGCTCTACATGAACACTTCCTCGTACTTAAATGGACAACATACTTATCGGAACCCTTCATTATCTCATATCCTTCATCCCTATTTCAAATGAGATGACAATACCTACTTGCAAACAAGTTGTCATCCAATTTCTTAGCAATCCTAGGACCACATTGCTTAGTCCACTTTGCAATCTCATCTTTTTGTCTGTGTAGCCGAGTCATGACCAAAACCCGTATGTCTTCAAGCATCGAGATAATTGGTTTACATCTGGCATCTATTATCCTCCCGTTGAATGCTTCACAAATGTTGTTATCAATATTATCGCACTTGAATTACTCACTGAAGAATGCCCTACACCAATACTTCGAGTCTGTTTGGGACAGTGCATCATAACCATCATTTGTCAATTGAAGCATATCTTCTTTGGCCATCCTAAAGTCAGCCATATTTGTGCTCTTTGCTAGCTGCCAAAATTGCGACTGTAGCTTATCTCCTTTATAAGTCTTTGCCCAATTTACGTATATGTGCCGCCCACACATTCGATATTCAGCATAAGGCAACAACTCAGCTATTGCTGGAACCAGTCCTTGCAATAATTCAACATATAAAAAATGTAAGCAAATGACATGTTGATATCAAAAAGCAAACAAGTGACCAATTTTTTTTTAAAAGCAAACATTACCTTTTGTTGGTCGCTCATGAACGCCCACCCTGCATCATTTGTTATCTCCAAATCAGTCATCAAATTTTTGAGGAACCATGACAAGTTGTCCTTGTTCTCTACCTTCACAACAGCCCAAGCTAGGGGAAACATTTGGTTGTTTGCATCTCTTCCAATTGCGGCCAACAATTCTCCATTGCACAAGCTCTTCAAAAAACATCTGTCCAATCCTATAATCCGTCTACAACTAGATAAAAATCCTCGTTTGCATGCATCGAAGCAAACAAAGAATTTATCGAACTTCGTCCCAATATCAGGAAGTGGTCTCTCCACGACCTCTACATACACTCTACTTCCAGGATTTTGCAGCCTACACTCCCAAGCATAGTCCCACAACTATCCATATTCAACGCCGTACTGACCAATGAGTATCTTCATCACCTTTTACTTCGATCTTTTACATTGATTCTTGGATATATTGATGCCTACCTGCTCCTTCACCAGCATCCTGAACTGAGTAGTATTCATCTGAGGCATCAGCTTAATCAATTCAAAGAAGTGCTTCGACAACCATGCACTTGTTACCCTTTTATTCTCAAAATTAATGGAACAAGTATGTTCCTTTTGATAGGCTCTAATCTGGAAAGATCCATTTCTTCCGACAAATGCGCCATAGATCTTCCATGGACAATTTTGCTGCGAACACCTAGCTCTTACAAAGGTCTTAGTGTTTTTAATGAAGTCAATGTTCCTTTGTGTAACAATGGAGTTCTTCAGTATAGCTCATCTAAATTGTTTCGCATCATGAAATTTCATGCCTACCGACAAAGTAGGAGAGGCAATGGATGGATCATACGAAGGAAACTTACTTTTCATTTTCCTTCTATGCACAGGTCCTTCATCTTCTTCAAGCTCATCTTGGGAAGTAGCATTCTCTATGCTTTCTTCATAGTCAGTCTCCTCGCCAGCAGCACCAGCATCTGTAGGGCCTTCGGGTATGTTTGGAACTTCATCGGCTACCTAAAAAGCTGCAAACTTAGCTATCAAAAAATCCCTTTGCTGTATTCTTGACTGTACAAGCTCCTCGTCGTCATCATCACTTATAAAATTTTCAGCAGGCAACCCTCCATCATCATCATCAGTTGATTCAGCTACTTCCTAATCTGATCCAGAGATTGTGACATCACCTATGTCATCATCACTTTGATGAACTGCATCTGCGCTCCTCTCATGTCCATCATATCTATCCTGCCCTCCTTCGACCCAAACGTCAGTACTACGTTAAATACCATCTCCTTTTTGTCCTACTTCAGCGCTCTCTCCATCATCATCTTCGTCCTCACTTTCACTATTGTACTCAACATATATTTTTACCTCTTCACCATGAAGATAATGGTATCGAACATCCCTAAGCTAAATTTAAACTTAGTAATATATTAGCCAAATTTTAGATGGTCTAACCAGAGAAATGGCCTTGACGGTCCAAAACCGCTTGTAAATGCTCTCCCAAAGGCATTTGATTATCTTGGCTTAGTAAGGGCAAAAGTGTAATTTTATGAGTGCCGGCTCTGTTAATTGGACCTCCCAGGGCGGCCCTTCCCCCAACAAATCACCACCGTCGATCATGCCCTGCCCGTCTCATCATGTACTTTCATTCCCCACCCATCCACCCATCTCTCTAACTAGGCCCCATTGCATCTCCCCATCCCTCGGCCCCACTACAAAACATCTCCAAAAAAAAAAAAAAATTGACTCTTAAACTATATGAAAATATTTTCTCTTTTTTTTTTGTCACTTCAGAACAATCGAAATGTCTACCAAAAAAAAAAGAGCAATTGAAATAAAGTAGGTCAAATGCATCATGCATTCACGAGATCAAGAGCATGTCATATTGCATAGAATAGTACAAGTATTATAGCACAAAAGCCTAGAGTTCAAATTAAGCAAAAATCTAATCTAAAGTTACAATGCAAATGAAAAGATTCAAGAACACTCGGAATATTATTGTGCATGAAGATTCAGTCTCTTGTTTAGATTTTATAATATAAATTCTAATAGGATCATAGTATAGTATATGTTTTCGTTAGTTGATTAGTTAATTCAACATATTCACCTAGGTATAGGGACAAAAAAAAAAAAAAACGGATTTAGGTATGTTTGCTGTAATTATCTAGGGTTTCCTAATTGTCAAACAATTCCCGAGTTACCAAATAGTATCCCCATGCAATTGTTGCTCCAAATATTTTTCTCCTCTTTCCTTTTCCTTTTAGCAGATTTTTAAGGGTTTTGTATTGCGGTGTGACTTATCAAGGTGGTTATCTGTTATAGAAGAATGGGTCATCTTATTCCTCGTATATAAAATAAATTCCCATTAAGTTATCGACCTTACCAATATTGGAAATCAGATCACATTAAATTCAACCTCCAACTCTTCTCTCAATTATGCGGTAGTTACTTACAAGTGAAATCGATGTTAGGAGATCACTTGACAGATTAAGAGCTGTTGAATTCAACGTTCGGATGAAAAACGGCAAATAGAAAAGAAAAAATAATTAAGATAATTTTCTTTTTATTTGAGGAAACCATATAAGAAAATGACAACAACAACTGAAAACCTATGTGAGAATTAATTGTTGGGAGATAACATGGCCAAAAAAATCATCCGTCAATTAATTAAATTTCTGTAATCTCACCAATTTTTTTTTTGGTCGAAAATAAACGTTGCATTAGCTGAAATGAAAATTACAACGCGCTTGAAAGGCATCAAGAGGTAGAATGTCTAACAAGGGAGTAGGGGGTAAAAAAGCCCAAGTAGACGGCAAGGAGCCATTGTTGTGGGCCTTAGCAGCCCAATCCGCAGCAAAGTTAGCGTCTCTTCGGCAAAACCTAACACACGAACGAGTGAGACGAGGGAGCAGAGCAGCAGCTTCGGCGATCACGAACGAGTGAGACGAGGGAGCAGAGCAGCAGCTTCGGCGATCAGGGGTCTGACCTCCCATGGCGACACTTCAAGATCTCGCACCGCTTTAACCAGCACAAGATAGTCGGACTTGATTATAAGAGGATCCGTATTCTTATTGGCGTTTATCAAGTGATGTAGGGCGATACTCAGAGCCTGAACCTCCACTTGCAACACCGAAGACGCAAGTACTATTTTCGTGAATCCTTCAATTAGAGTACCAGTTTGATCACGATAAAGATAGGCGACTGATCCATTGGTGCTTCCTAGCTGAAAAGCCCCATCAATATTAATCTTCAGGTTGTCCTGGATCTGGGGGCCTCCACGA
This sequence comes from Eucalyptus virginea, assembly GCA_014182375.1. Lineage (NCBI taxonomy): Eukaryota > Viridiplantae > Streptophyta > Magnoliopsida > Myrtales > Myrtaceae > Eucalyptus > Eucalyptus virginea. The sequence continues at coordinate 43,826,820 of CM024518.1, forward strand.
TGTGCCGAGTTCTGGACGTCTTCAAACTGAACCGACCCCATGGATAGGAACGGAGACTATATCAGCCGTGAGAACTTGGCCAAGTGCTACAGCAACAACGTGAAAAGGATCAGGACTCCGTTGGCAGAAAATGGATCGATTGCGTGACTTCCAAATCTGCCATAACAGTGTGGCGAGTAGCTCCAAACTAGGTAAGGTCTGCCTTTTTGCAAAGAGATTAGCAATCCACTCCTCTATGCGATGAATATATGCGGGTAATATAGAAACATTGATTTGGGGATGAGACCAAACCTGTGAGGTCCATGGGCATAATAAAAATAAATGTTCCGAAGTCTCTGGTTGCTTTGTTGAGCAGAGGGTACAGATAGGATCAACACTAATTTTCTTACGAAATAGGTTGTCCTTAGTGGGCAAGGCATTATGGCATAAAGACCAAAGGAAAAGTTTAATTTTGGGAGTGATCTGGAGTTTCCAGATTTTTTTCCAGAGGTGCTGTGGTGGCTGATATGATGAAGATGCTCTGTTTAAGTTAGTAGTAGATGCTACCTGCCGAATAAAACTATAAACACTTTTCACAGTAAATGCACCTTGAACTGTGCACGGCCAAATGATCTTCTCTGCCATATAATGAGGTGTAATAGGGATCTTAAGTATTTCTGTGATAGTCTCACCATCAAAGAGATGTTCCAGTAAAGTCATATTCCATAGGTTAGTTTCTGTATCAATCAGATCAGCAACTTTTTCAGGTTCCAATGCAGCAGCTATTCCTCCTATCTTTAGGAAGCCAGCGGTCCTCTTGAATCTTTATGCTAGTTCCATCTCCGACCAACCATTGAATCGTTGATAAAATGGAATCCCGTCCAACGAGTATGCTCTGCCAACCCTAGGAAGATCAAGTACCTTTTGAGGCAGTTAAGAAATCTTGAGAGTGGAAATACAAACCTTTAAAAAGTTTGCCCCATAAAGAAGTAGGTTGCTGTATTAGTCGCCAGGCCTGTTTACCTAACATGGCTTTATTGAAAGCCAGAAGGTCTCGAAACCCGAGTCCTCCCAATTCCTTTCCAGCCTTCAATACTTCCCAGTTTTTCCAGTGGATTCCGGATCTTCGGCTATCATTTTGCCACCAAAAATGTGCAATCTTCTTTTCAATGGACTTGCAAAGCGAAACAGGGATTTTAAAAATTGACATAGCGTATTGTGGGATTGCTTGTACAACACTTTTTATTAGAATCTCCTTACCACCCTTAGAAATGAGACTTTCTTTCCAACCATCGAGTTTGGCATTGACTTTCCCGAGTATCCAAGCAAACATATCTCGTTTAGATCTTCCCTAGTCCAACGGGATACCAAGGTATTTTCTGGTTTTTGCTAGCATCAGGATTTTGATTTCCTGTGCTAAATTATCCTTAAGTCTATCAGGGCAATCTTTACTGAAGAAGATGCCCGACTTATTCCAGTTGATGGCCTGCCCCATAGCAAGACAATACTTATTTAGAATGTTGGCTAGTTCTTTGCATTCATGTACTGACCCATCTAGAAAGAATATAGCGTCATCGGCAAAAAACAAAGGAGTTAGAGTTGGACACCACTTGTTTAGCTGGATACCCTTAAGGTTTCCCATATGGAGAGCTTGATGAATGAGAGTAGTCAGCACATTCGCCATTAGAATAAAAAGATAGGGTGATAAAGGATCTCCTTGTCGAATTCCTCGCGTTGGATGGAAGTAATTTAGCTGTTCCCCGTTGAATTTAACACTTATGGAAACGGTGGTAATGCACTACATGAGCCACTCAACCCAAGTAGAATGGAATCCTAACATGAGCAGATAGTCTTTGAGAAAACCCCACTCAACTTGGCCATACGCCTTTTTCATGTCCATCTTGACAACAGCCTGAAATTTTCTCTTTCTAGTTCTCATCTTGAGCTGATGTAGAATCTCCTACACAATTAAGATATTGTCCTATATTTGACGGCCGCTTACAATTGCACTTTGTTCCATAGAAATGATGTCAGGAAGGAAAGGTTTCAGTCAGTTGGCTAGCACCTTGGAAATTATTTTGTACGCATAATTACAAAGACTAATGGGTCGGTATTGATCTAGACATTATGGGTTAGGGACTTTTGGTATGAGGGTGGCAATGGTTCAGTTTAGTTCCAAGGGCATCAAGCTGGATTGAAAAAATTGCTGCACTGAGGAAAAAACTTAGTCTTCTAAGATGTCCCGGTAATGTTGATAAAATAGACCATTGGAACCATCAAGACCTGGGGCCTGAGTTTTCCCCAGCTGGAAAGCAGCTAGTTGAACTTCCTCTCGGGTAACAGCTAAAATAAGTTGCATATCCATATCATTAGTCACGACACACTCACATTTAGCAAGAATCGGCCCATAATCACGATAGCCTTCTAATTTGTAGAGCTTAGAGAAGAATTCCATCGTCATTTCCTTGAGGAATCGATCGTCTCTAATCCATCTTTGGTTATCATCAAGTAGCATTCTGATTTTGTTTCTATTTCTGCGTTGAATAGTAGTGGCATGAAAGAACTTAGTATTTTTATCACCCCACCGAAGCCAATTGATCCTAGATCTCATCGCCCAGTACTGTTCCTCCTGCTACCAAGCATTGTGTAGCTTACCTTTCAACTAACTGACGAGCTGTTTGTCATAAGAGCTGTGGGTCTGATTTGTTAACGATTGTAGTTGCTGCTGTAAAGTTGCTATCTGTTCATTTGCTTGAGAGAAAGTGACTCTACTCCACTTCAAAAGAGCCCAACTAACCTGTTTTAAAGTGTTTGGCATGTTATAGCCCTTAGCTCAAGCTGAAGACCAAGCTGCTTCGATGACGTCCCGACAAGCTTGATTCTGCAACCAGTAAGCTTCGAACTTGAAGATCTTGCCGTTGCTGCGTAGTCTAGCATCAGTATTAAGCACCAAAGGGCTGTGGTCTGAACCCACTGCTTGTAAAGCGAAGACTTTAGCCTCAGAGAAAGTGATCCTCCAATTCCAGTTGCAAACAACCCGGTCCAACTTCTCTTTAACCAAGTCATCCCCCTCTCAGTTATTCATCTAGGTAAACGCGCATCCCTTGTTTTCGATATCCATTAGTGCACAATCGCGTAGGACTTCTCTAAAGGATTGCATTCGAGAAAAATCAAGGGGTCTTTTACCTACTTTCTCCCATTGATAGGTTATTTCATTGAAGTCTCCCGCGCAAACCCAAGGTAAAGAGTTGATGGATGCGATTCATCGGAGTGCTGTCCATAAGGGTTGGCGCGAGTGAAGAGTGGCTAGTGCATGTACACAAGTCAGTCACATAGTGATTCCTCTCCTTGTCTCTGTACATATGGTATCGATAGTCTTGAGTAGTTATTTTCACCCGTAGAGATATATGAGAATGCCAAAACATGGACAAACCTCCAGCTATGCTTATTGGATTAATGATATGGGAGTTAGTAAACTGCAGTCTTCGCTGAATTCTTGAAAGAACTAGCTCTCTATTCTTTGTTTCCATAAAAAAAATCACATCCAGCTTCTCTTTGGCCACTAGGGCCTTTAGGGCTTGAACTGTTAGGGGAAAGCCAAGTCCCTGACAGTTCTAGCATAGGAGCTTCATTTTGCCACTGATGGCTTTTTCGAGCAAGCCACCTCAGCCCAGTTCCTGACTTCATCAGCCATTAGGACAGGAGTATCCAGTAGTTGAGTGTCTTCAAAACACTCAGAGCCGTGAGAGCACAAGTCGTAAGGGTTGTATCTCTTGATTTTCTTTGTTGTCCCTGTTTCAGTAGCTAGACGAGAGGGTTTTGCTCTCTTGGTATTCACAGCTGCTATTGTTTTATCTCGATACCCTTTGTGCATAACAGGTACAGGAATCAGTGCACCTTTTGCAGTAGCCATCATGGGATGGGGCAAAGTAATAGAATGATGCTTCTGAACTACAGCATCCACTACTTCTATAAGAGGTACGTTTTGTTGCATTGGAAAGGTTGTTTCCATTGCTGTGATAGAAATGCTTGAGTCCTTTTCAAGAGGGGCCTGTTGGATACCTTTCATTTTTTATGAGAGAGGGATCAAATCAGTAGTCACTACATTCCTTTTCTCTATTCCTTCTTGACGACTTTCCCTTGCAGCGACTTCTTCAGGAGGGGGCAGAGTAGGTGCTTTTGATGTCATAAAAGGAGGAGTTTGTGGGATAACTTCATCATATTCATTAGAGGGAAGCCTGCCTTCATAGAAAGTCCACCAGTACGAGCTGTTCTCCTTAACTTTAGCACGCAACCATTAACCGAAAGCCATCTTCTCCTTACCTACCATATTTGCTTCAGTAAAAGGTATGTTCTAACAGTACATTGCGTAATGCCCTATTCGTCCACATGAATAAAAAAATGGGGAAGCCGTTCATAGCGGAAATCTAGCCATAATGCTTTGCCTTTGATACGAATCAGTTGCCCTGTTTTCAAGGGATCGCTTAAGTTAATTTCAACCCTAACACGACCCACTTTTAATGTTGTTCCCTCCTTTGTATCAACTTTCACTTCTAGTATCCTCCCAATGCGTTTAATGGCTTTGCTTAACATATGATATGTACACCACTCTAGGGGGAGGCCGAATACTTGAACCCAGAATGCACATTTGGAGAAATCATAACAGTGGAGTGGAGTATTTGGCTTCTAGGACTGAAATATCACCAAAGTACTCGAAAAACGCCACGGACCTTCCTCTTCAACCCTCTGTTTATCACTTTCTACTTTGAATTTAGCCACATAGATACCCATTTCCTGTTGAGTGATTTCTACTTGTTCTATGTGCCAAGCGCAATTCATTGTATTCTGGAAAGCTTGAAAATTGATAGAGGGATTTGAGAAAATCTTACAGACTAATATTCTCTGGCATTCTTCGAGTTTTTCAAGGGATGGCGACTCATCCCAAATGTCAATTTTCTGCTTGGACCATAATCGGCCCAATCTGTTGCAAAGGGCAACAAGGCGTGACGTCTCTTCCTAGTTGTGATAGTCCATGATTAATGTCCCAAGTCAGAATTCAGAGGAGGTAAGGAATGAAGTCAACATGCAAAGAGTAGATGATAACTGACATTTCGATGGAGAGGATGACAACTAAACTGATAGATGTTTGGGGAAATTTGGCAAACAGGTAAAGAGCATAGTTTCAAGTGAAAGAGAAAGAGGCAACCGAATTGATGGCGGAGAGAATTGGGAAGTTCCCATTAACCCAGGGGCAGAAGCATATAACACAAAGATAGAATCATTGCAGCAGAGGATTGGGTTTCACAGGGATGATTCCACAAGAGAAAGTACGGAGGAGCACGAGCCCATGGAAGAAAAGTCATCGCAGTGAGTGAAAGGGAACCGTGTTGGCGAAGAAACACAAAAATAGAGTCATCGAATCAAAGAATTGGATTGCACAGGGATGAGACCACAAGAGAATTTACCGAAGAGCTTGAATTGCATGGAAGAAAGAGTCAATGCTGTGAGTGAAAGGAGAAGATGTGGGCGATAACGCCATTGCATCACAAAAAGGAGAAGGGGTTCAAATTGTTAATGAGGGTTTAAAAACAACAGATGAAAACTACCATTGTCGGTAGAGGAGAGCTCTGCATGTCGAGAGGATTTGAAGTCCATTATAATCTCACCAATTTGATAGAAGAAAAATTTCAACGTAAAAGTAGTCTTGATTTCAAATCTTTCATCAGCGACAGCCACATGGATGACTTCAAGCATTCTTGATTATGTCGGGATTGACCAGGATTTGTTCTAGACAATGAAGGAAAAAGGCATTGCCATATTTTGGGAAAATTGTCCAAAAAGCCCTAAACGTATTGCACTTTTGTTAATTCAATCATAAACCTTTTAACTTTGCTAATTCAGTCCTAAACATTTTCACTTCTTGCAAATTGAGTCCATCCGTCCAATTTTTACCGGAAAATATTGATGTGGACGCCGGCGGTGCCATATAGGACCATTGATGCTAACGTGGATAATTTTTAATAATATTTTAATACTTTTTTCTATTTTTTTCCTCTCTCTATTTTTTTTTTCTATTTTCTTTCTTTTCTTTTTTGGCTTTCTTCTTTGCCTTTTCTAGTGGCTGGCCACTAGCCATAGGTGACAGCCGGCCACCGGCCACAGCCAATCGATTAGCCTCACTCACCATAGGCGAGGCCTGGCCAGGCGAGGAGGAGCCCGGTGAGGGGATTTCTCGCCTAGGCGTGGCCCGACAAGGGTTGCTTGGGCGAGGCTGACCTACGCCCAAGCTAAGGCGACCTAGCCAGGGCTTGCCCTAGCCCAGGCGTGTGTTGGCCTCGACCATACCAGATCTGGCGAGGTTGGCCCTTGCCTAGGCTAGGGCGGCCTCGCTCGGGGTGAGCCTCAACGAGGGTTCCCCTCGCTAGATATGGCGAGGCCAACCCTCGCCTAGGCCAGGGCGGCCTTGCCCGGCTTCGTCATCCCTTAGCCGACGCCTAGCAAGGCCGCCCTAGCCTGGGCAAGGGTCGGCCTTGCCTAGGAGACCCTTGCTAGGCCATGCCTAGGCAAGCCCTTGCCGAGGCTCGCCCTCGCCTGGTCGGGCCTTGCCTGTGGCAGGCAAAGCCAGTTGGCTATCTATGGTTGGTGGCCTGCCATCGCCTGTGGCCGATGGCCGGCCACCAGAAAAGGCCAAGAAGAAAGCCAAAAAGAAAATAAAGAAAAGAAAAAAAAAAGGGGAAAAAAATTAAAATATTATTAAAAATTGTCTACGTAAGCTCCAGTGGTCCTACATGGCACCGTTGGCGTCCACATCAACATTTTTCGGCCAAAATTGACCGAATGGACTCAATTAGCAAGGAGTGAAAAGTTTTAAGATTGAATTTGCAAAGTTAAAAGGTTTAGAATTGAATTGGCAAAAGTATAATAGGTTAAAGTTTTTGGACAATTTTCTCGCCATATTTTTACTTTTGATTTTGCCATTAGCTCCCTAGTTCCCTCACCGTTTAGTATTTAGTATATAACCCTCTTAATTTGATTTTTTTTCATTGGTAATAATCGAATTTTTTTTCATTAGATTTGACAAGCACGATTCTCAAAATTTTGTTCTGAAATCAATTTGCGACAAGCGCAAGCAAATCTTCGTGACAATCCAACAATGGAGCATGGATGATACCTATTGGAAATTAGTAGATGCGTGGATAAATTGGCCACAGCTAGAAAGAGAGCAAGATTCTTAGAATATTTAAATAATAAACCACATCTTCATGTAACAACTTAAGCAATGGTTTCACTAAAATTTCACTTGGTATCAGAGCAGGAGATCTTTCGGGCCCCTATTTGCTCTCCTAATTATAGATTTCCATGTGTAGACTTAGGTTAAATACCAACTTACGTGTGATGAGGAGTTATAAAATATTTAAATAATAAATCACATCTTTATCTAACAATAGAATCTCATAAAAATCAAGTGGTGTAGGATTATCCTAATATTATCATTTTTTTTGCCTTAAAGATATTTTTATATTCTTTTTGATTTTGTGCTAATTGATTTAATGGTCAAATTTCACATGTACTTGACTTTTCTTTTTTTCCTTTCTTATCTAATCAGTGATTATTACTCTATCACTATATTAAATACAATCACTAAATAGAACTTATTTCGAATTATTAATTTCTCTTTACGAATACATTTCAAACTGTTTACTTCAAGTAATTTTGCAATGTTTTATACCAAACAAAGTAAAATTTTATTTTGATCGGAACCAAACAAGTTTATTTACTATTCTAAAATATCTTCTTATCTATAGTGTTTGCACAGGTCTCCTATATGTATTTAGTCCTTCTCCATCTAATAGATTAAATTTTTTGTATGGACATTCTAAAATGATATTAAAGCTAATTTAAACCCTGTTTGTTTCATATATGTAGCTCTCTATAGTCAATTTCACCTAGTTTTAAGATTAGTTTTGCACACTAAACGAGATATTATAGTGGGCAACAAAAGAAAATCATAATTAAGTTACTCCTTCAACAAGCGAGTGATTACATAATGCCACTTGTCAAAAAAGTAGCTTTAACCCTGCCATGTTACTGAGATGACCAAAAAAATCAAAACATATAATGTTGATTCAATTTGGGAAAATGTCACAAATGGTCCTTGAACTTATACTTAATGTGCAATCTCGTCCCTGAGCTTTCGATTTGCTCAATTTGAGCCCTAAACTATCGATAAATGTCCGATCTAGTCTTTGACTATTTGAAAATTGACCAATTTCATCATTCCGTTAGTTAAAGTTAACAGAATTGGGCATTTTGGTTTTTTTCTTTCTTTTTTTTTTTTCTTTTTCTTCTCTCTTCCCTTCGCCGGCCATGGCGGAGTTAGCGGAGGGAAGCCAGCGTCTAGCGAGGGTCACCCTCACCTAGGCTGGCTAAGGCCGCCCTCGTTGGCATTGGGCGAGGGAGGCTCTCACTGGACGCAGGCGAGGGCTACCCTCGCATGCGTCGAGCGAGGACGGCCCTCACCTACATCAGGTGAGGACGGCCCTTGCCAAATCTGGCGAGGGCACCCTCGCCCAACGCCGGCAGGGGCGGCCTTTGTCAGAATTCTCGAGGGCACCCCTTGCCCGACGCCGGCGAGGGCCACCTGAGCCTACGTCAAGCGAGGGTGGCCCTAGCCAACCCAGGGTCACCCTTCCTTCCGCCATGGCCAACAGAGGGAAGAGAAGAGAAGAAAAAAAAAAAAGGAAAAACAATATTCACTTAACGATTTGACTAAATCACACATTTATCGATAGTTCAGGGACCATATTGAGCAAATCGAAAGCTCAAGGACGAGATTGCACATTAAGTAGAAGTTCAGGGACCATTTGTGACATTTTCCCATTCAATTTTTGTAAGTTTGAAGTCCAAGGATAGGCCAAAGCATGCAAGGACAGACGAGGTTCAATATTATTTGTTTTTTTTAACTATGGAGATCCTTATGATAAAAATAAAATAAAATGTAATTTTTAATCTTCAAGGTGTTATTGAGTATGTGAGAGATTGATTTATTAGACAAATCCTGTATTTAGTTGCATACTTGCCAATAAGAATATCTGGGTCATGCTCACAATCGGCCCATTGATGAAGTATTATTGCACGTGATTGAGACAATTTGCATGTATTCATAGGGTTTCAGTTAGGTAAAGATTCGCATCCGTTGTTACAATTTATTTTTCCTATATACCTAATTTTAATAATTACTAAAATTCCTCTATAAGTATGCCAATTTCAATTGAAATTTATCAATTTGTTGGTTTAGGGGGAAATTCTTTAAGCTTAAAAAAGGGTAAAACAATATCTAATGGACTAGCTAGATGTTTACGGAATACAGAAGTGCGGTGAACCAATGGGTTGGAGGAGAACACCTAAAAACAAGAAGCTGCAGTGCAAATCCAATAGAATTGTCCAACCTCGCTAATATATGGGAATGTCTAAACCGTACCAAATCTCCACTTTATAGCACCATAACTCGTAATATTGTAAATCAATTTTACTGATGTATCATAATAGTATTGTACTTTAATTACAATGGTTTGCTGTAATATTATATGGTACATTTGTAGTGTAGAAGTGACTCTAACTTACGGGTTTGTTATCGAGTAAGAAGGATACGTTGAAATATAATGATTTTTTCATTTTTTATGCCAATCGGAAAAAAAAAATAAAGTTTTACAATTTATGGCACGGATCAACTTATGTGAACGAAAATCGAGTTTATGTAAAACTTAAACATGAGTGGTCAATTAAAAAAAAAAAAAAAACATGAACGTGCCATACGATTCGGCCTCTTTGGTCGGCCCCTCCCTAAACAAATCACCACCGTCGATGACATCCAACGACCCACCTCTGCCTTTGGGCCCCACTGCATAGTGCATATCCCCATACCTTTGACCCCCCCTGCCGCTCACCTTGAATCTCTCCTTCTGCGTTTAGTTCAGTATTTTCAAAGGGCTTTCAACCCTAAAAGCCCCTTAGGGAAATGCTAGATCGTTTGGTTCAATTTTTTTGTTAGCTTTCGGCTTTCAACTTGCCTTCAAAATGCTGAAAGCCCAAAGCTAATCCTTACTAGATTTGGGCTTTCAGCATTCGGCAGAATGCTAAAATTATTTTTTCTCTTCCAAAATTATCCTCACTAATTTTTCATATTTCTGATTTTGCCCCCTGTTTATTTTTTTTTTAATTGAAAAAGGAGGCAGCCCTTTGCCAGTCTGACGAAGGGCTACGGCCATCGGCAAGCTAGATCTGGCGCCAGCGGTTGTCGACTGAGGTCACCCGACCTCGGGGGACCTCTCGGCCGTGGTCGTGTGACCTAGCCGAGGGCCGCCGGAGGTCGCCCAACTCTCGCTGAGGGTCGCCTGAGGTCGAGTGACCTCCGGCGGCCCTCGATTGGGTTGCGCGACCCTCGCCGAAGGTCGCTCGACCTCAAGCGACCTCGGCCCGCCGGCCAAATCGGCTCGCCGCCGGCCATAGCCCTTCGCCGGACCGACAAAGGGTTTAGTTCAATTTTCTAAATATATATACTATACACATTAAAGCCCATTGCAAAAGTTTTTATTATTAAACGCACATTCAACTTAAAATCCATTTGTAAAAAAATTTTACCAAACACAATTGCATTTCCCCAAATAGCTTTGGGCTTTCAACATTTGCATTGGATTCAAAACCCATTGCAAATGCTGAACCAAACGCAGCTACTCGTCATTTTTCCCCTTCCATTCCGCTTTTTTATGAATAAATAAAAAACGGATTTGAGTGTACATAAAAATAAATTTTATTAAGAGGTATCCAAAAGACACTGATTAAGAATAATAAAATAATAAAATAATAAAAACACATATAAACGCATTGTAAAGAATTAAGCAAGAACAAATTTCGAATGAGAGTAATTTATTTTAATTTATTTTAATATATACATTTTTTTTCTTCTTCTCCTCTTGAAGAGTTTTCAGTCCCATTTCAATTGGCAAGTGAAAATGCCAAGTGATTTCCCCTAAGAATATTTCATAAAGTGAAGTTCATACGAGGATTGCATTTATATTCTTCATTAACTTGTGCTAAAGTTCAATCTCTCTCACTTTCCATCTCATTAGCGACCTTTCCTTTCAAGTCTTGGAGGCCTAAAGTCATGTGCAAAATTCAATGAAGTAGAAATGATATTGCCAATCACTTTCTGAACTCAAGAAATTGCCCAGAACCGGTGTACACGATCATTTTCGAATAGTGGGGGAGAGGGAACGAGGAAAGTTCCGGAAGGGAAATAGGAGAAAGAAACTTGGGCTACGGGCAAATGGCGCGCGATCATTTTCGGATGGAGTCTCTGACTGTACCTGATGGTGATACTGCGCGTGGGGCTCCTAAACCCAAAAGGATACCCCCGGTAGTGGCGGGGATCTGATCTAGGTATAACTTTCTTTGGTCTTTGTTCCACTGCATAAGCCATAATCCACAAACAAAGTGATAAATAGATGAGAGCTAGAGCCTGGAAACCCATCAGATGGTAAATATTCTTGAAGCCCATCATTCATCGGGTCTTCTCATGGCTGCTTCTTCGAATCAGAAAAGGTGTTAGCATGCTCCTGAGTTTCAAAGGCAAGAATCTCCGCAAACACTTCTTTAGTCGTCTCTCTACTAGAAATTTGAAAATGTTTGCTCCTTCGATCAGAAATCAAAATCACTATAAAATATAGATTTCGCATCATGCTATTGACATGGTTGAGGAACTTCTTCTTTTTCCTCTCTTTATTTATGATTTGTGATTCTGAGTATTTTAATTCAAAATTAATTGGATGCTTGCTGAATGGCCATGGTCTTCCAAGTTGCTTTGTGTAATTTATCATATGGACATTTGTCTCCTCTTATAATCTAATTGATGATGCTAGCACTTCATACTCTAAAATTCTGAGATAGTAAGTTTGGCTCAATCTAATATAATTCATCTCTTTGGTAAAGCATTGATTTAATTGTCTCACAAATCAAGAGGTCTATATAGGGAAGATTAGTCGACTCATCTGTAGTCGCTAGGCAGATTGCATTGTATAGGTACTAAGGGAGAGCTTTAGCTTCAAGATTTTGCATTTAAGCAAAGGACATTGACTCAAAGGAATTAATTTTAAAGTAAATAGTGTTTAATACCTTGTTAAAATACTTACTGCAGAGCATTTTTTTCAAATAAGCAAGAAGAAGAGAACAAAGGAACTTGCAGTTACATATGAAAACTCAGGTAGGGGCCACAAAACTAGACCGGTGCCAACATCATGCGATCCCATTGCATTGCAGTGGTCCCATGCGATGTGCAACGCCATGGCCACACAAATAGGTAATGCAATGCTCGACCCTCAACAAACTAGATCTGGTGTCAGGTGACCCTAGGCAAGTAGAATCTAGTGTCGAGTGACCGTTTTGGTAAAGCTTGCTGATGTCTCCCAACCCTCGTCAAGCTTGCCGATGTCCCCCAACCTTCTCCAAAAAGCATCCTAGCCATGAGCGACCACGGCTCTCTCTATCTCCATCCGAGATTGGGTTGGGGGTAGGGGGTGTCAAAAACTTAACCGAAAACCGAACCGAACTGAACCGAAAAATTCAGTTTTTTTCGATTTAGTTCTTATTCGGTTCGGTTCTCATTAAAAATCAAAAATTTTTAACTGGTTCAGTTTTTATCGGTTCAGTTAATCGAACTAAATCGATAAAATCTAAATTTTTCCTTTTTTTAAAATCATTTTTAAAATTTTAAAATTTTTCTTTTCTTTTTTCTTCTTTTTCTTCCTCTTCTTATTCATAGGCCAGTCACCAACCGCTGGCTGCCGGGCCGGGCCGACGACCGGCCAATGAAGAAGAAGAAGAAGAAAAAGAAAGAAAAATAAAAATAAAAAGAAAGAAAAGGAAAAAAATTAAAAAAATTAAAAAATAAAAAAAAATTTATAGAAAGGGGTGTATGTAGGGAGAAATACAAACACAAAAGTGAAAACCGAAAAACCGAGCCGAACCAAATAGGGATTTCGGTTTAGTTCAATTTCTGTTTGGATCAGATTTCGGTTTGATTTAATAAATTCCTTATTGGTTTCGTTTTTCAAAAAACTGAACTAAATTGGACCATTTACACCACTATGGGGGTGCTGTTGAAAAAAACATGAACATGCATGCCAAAGATGTTAAGCCCCCAAGCTCTCGCTCGCCTTGAAATTTGACCATTTTCAATCCAAAATTTTGCACCAAAATATTTGAAGTCGTGTTCCAAAATGCCAAAAACTTTGGCTCAAAGTGCTTTTGGAAATTCAAAGCTGCTCGTCTCCCATATGCAGCTTGAGCGTCCTGGCTCGGTAAGGGCAGAAGTGTAATTTCGGCAGTGCCAACTCAGTCGGCTCATAATTTGGGCCTCTTGACTCGGCCCCTCCCCCAACAGATAAAACCTAAAATTTTCTTCCGAAACCGATCTTGGTGTCCGACGTCTTCCCGACTTTCTGAACCTTTTAGCCCTGAGAGCAAAAATAGAAATCTCGTTTTCTAGTTATTTTCTCTCTTTCTAAAATTTTGAATTTTAGCTTATTCCACTTTAAAATTTAATATCAACTTAAAATGCTTTCTGATTTGGTACTTTTTTAAGGCGATCAATATTCACCGCTACAACAATTTAATAACAGGATTAATCAATCTTTTTTTTTTCAATTTTTTTTGTCAAGCTTGCACCCTTTTTTTTATATATAATTTAAGAATTAGGAGGTAAGAACATAGTGATTCATGGTTCAACAATTTACATTAACCTCAAGAAAAAAAAATTAAACATAGTTATAATTACTCTAAATATTATTCTATCAAAGAAAGAGTCAATAAATAATCTCCATACTATATAGGAGTTGGCCGATATTGATAAACAGTTAGGAGGACTAAATATTCATTACCCTTATTAAAAGGTTTACTTGTTTTCTTCTCTCAGAATCATACAAGTGTGAAATATTATGTTTACTTCATTTATACAATAAAGAATCTCTTATACTGTGCACGCAATTCAGGCTTTATATTTTAATTTTTTTTATTGTATAATTGATGTACACAAAATATAAACACGTCTTTGTCTTTCTTCCTATTTGGTAAAAAAAATCTTTACAGAATAGAATTTATTAATGTAAACACTTTATTCGTGTGCTTTTTACACTATAATTATACTAATACAACCACAAAATAGAATTTATTGTAAATTATTAATGTCTCTTTAAAAAATATATATCAAATTGTTTACTCCAAGTAATTTTACAATGTTTTATACCAAACAAAGTAACTTGCTATTAAAATATCTTCTCATCTATAGGGTTTGTGAGGGTCTTCTATATATGTAGTCTTTCTTCATTTAATAGCTTAAATTTCTAGGTTGGACTGTTCAATATGATATCAAATCCAAGTTCAAACCCTATTTATTTTGTATAGGTGGCTCTCTATACATCAATTTCGCCTATCATTTTAAGATCGGTTTTGCACGCTAAAAGAGATATTACAATATTATACATTGCTTGTTTACAGAATTTATACTGACCTCATTATCTCTTCACGAATAGTGGCCAACAAAAAAAAAATCATAATTAAGTGACTCCTACAAGTGCATGATTACGGAATGCCGCATGTGAAAAAAGTAACTTTAACCTGCTATGAACTGAGATGACAAAAAACAATCAAAACAAATAATGTTGATTAAGCTTTTTTAAGCCTAAAGTCCAAGTATGCAAGGACTGACCCGGTTCATTTTTTTTTTAACATAGTGATCAAGATAATATTTTTTATTTACTTATAGTAGATAGAAATAAAATCTAATTTTGATTCTCCAAAAAGTTGACTGAGATAGTGAGAGATTGATTCATACGACAAATCCTATATCTAGTTACATACTTGCCATTTAGAATAACTCTAAGGATGCACGCCCATGATCGGCCCATTGGCGAAGTCTTGTTGCATGAGATTGAGACAAACTGGGTGCATTCATAGAGTTTAGTCAAGTGAAGATTTGCATTAGCCACCGTTTTATATTACAATACCCCGTACTATTTATAAATCAACTTTACCAATGTATTATAACGTTTCGGTACTTCAATTGCAACAGTACGTTGTAATATTATGCGGTATACTTGAAGCAGCATAAAAGTGTCTCTAACTTACAAGTATGTTATTGAATGCAAAGGATATGTTGAAAAACAATGAGTTTTTCAATGTACCATGCCAATTGGGAAAAAGAAGGTTTTTCAATTTACAACACAGATCCACTATATGAACCAAAATCAAGCTTGGGTGAAAATTAAACATGAATGTGCCATACAATATCAAGCTTGAACTTGTCAATAATCTGCTCAATAGTCTTACGAGTCTAATTCAGTTTTAGTTACTCTTTGTAGATTATTTGATACTTCTAGGAATAGAAACAAAAATTCTAAAGATTCCATTGTATATGAAATTTCTAGCTCCAATTCATTCATATTTCAACATAATCAACTTGTATTCAAGTGAAACTTTTGAATATCTCAATTTTCTTTTCAAGTTGAGTTTAAGCAAGAAATTCAATACTTGATCAAGCTCAGCTGAAGTGAAGTTTCAAGCATCAAGTATGTGAGTCAAGCTCGCCATTGTATTAACTTGTCTCAATTCGATTATGATTCTATCTTGAGAGATTGACTTAAGACCCTAGTGCTTAAATCCAAGAAAGGAAAGGTTGACTACGAATCCTATCGCATGGACTAGAGACATCAGCCAAACAGGCTATCGCATAAGCGGGGCCAAGGCACCACCATAGACTTAGGGCCTTAGTCTCAAACTTGAGGTATAAATTATGGAATTACAAGTGCAATCGTCAATTTGTATTAGTGTGATGTATGATAATTCTACATTATGAACAACCTTGCGCAAACAGGACTGCACCATCCACCTCGACGCAGGGAATAAATAAAGTGTTAATTAAGAAATAGAGAAACAATATCTCACAATATTTTTACTTTTAAAACTTACGGAGATAAATCCCAAGACACTCTCAATATTGTTCCTGAGAACAGAAATTTTTTCTTGCTTCTCTTTTTGGACACTTGCATTGATGGGCTATAGAACGCTGGTGGCAGCTTTTGGCCTTCGCGTCCTTCGCCGAGTCTTCATCATTCCAAGAAGAGGAGCACGCCCGTTCCCTTCTCCTTTCTGACCGGCTTTTTTTATTTTTTTCCACCTGCAGATTTTTATCGTCTACCTCGCTTGTCCTTTTTGTTCCTTTTTTTTTTCCCACAATCACACCCGATGCGCCCCGTAATTCTCTGTTTTGTTGTTCCTTTATCCAGATTCCCATGTCCTTTTTATTTTTCCTTCGTTTTGTCTTGTACTCTCCCTTTTCTCGATTCCTGTCTCCAAAGTCTTTTCCATGTGTCCTCTTTTTTTCCGGACGCAAGCAATTCTTTTTTATTGCCTTTCTTGCACGCATTCTTTCGTGTTTAGACTGTCTTTAGTTCAGCTTTGATAAAACTCTTTGGGCCTTTTAAATCCCTTCGATAATGCGAATGACCTTTGGCAAATTTTTTGAAGAATTTTGAAGGGATATTATTCCATTTCCAAGGACTTTTTAAAGGCATTTAATCCAAAGCAAATTCCAAGGTGTTTTGAGTTTTGAGCATTTTCGGGAATGCAATACAGTTTTTTTACCAACTTTGCCCTCTCTCGATTTTCATAATTTCGGAAATATCTCCAACTTATGTGATCTCACAATGAGTAGGGGTAATCGATTCTTAATCCAGTCCAGTCCCACCCAAAACTCAGGCATTGGACCACTTGGTCTTGGGATCGGACTAATCTGGTCTAGTTCCTAGGCGATCCAATATAGTGGATTCAAATATCTTGGCCAAAATTTTTGGATTAATTGAATCACCAATCCATGTAGCAATTTGAAACTTGGATTTCGTCCAAGATTTGCGAAGAAAACTGAGAAATGATGGGGCTGTGATTCTAAGAGCTCACTCGAAAAAAGGAAAAAAAGGAGGATGATTCAATGGATTCTTGTCCATAAATGATGGACTTCCAAATTTAAGGAAGGTGCAAGTAAGCGAGGAAGGTGAAATTGGTCCATAGTTGCAAGAAAAGAAAGAAAGTAAAATAAATAAAGAAGCAAGAGAGAAAATGAGCAAGTTGGATAAATCGGTGCCGTAATATGAAAGAAATATCATCTGGAATGAGAGAGGATTAGGGTTTAGGTTAAAACTTTACTTCTTTAAGAAATAAAAAAAGTATAATCGATTCAGTTTCTATTATGGAACTGGGAACCGGATTGAAAATCACTTGTTCCAGTTTTATGGAATCAAAAATTGGATTGAGATCCCTTAAAACTACCCAAAATCGGCCGATTCAATCTGGTTCAGGCGGCTCTTGGTTCAGGCAATTCTATATGCTCACCTCCACGAATGAGGGTTCAAGCTGCCAACTAGGCCAAATCTGACTATTAGCCGGCCAGCCAAGCCTAGTTCACGCTGCCTCAAGTGTTGTCACCTTTGCCCTAATGGCCGCCGGAAGGCCAAATTTGGCCTATGCGCCTCTAGGCGCCTAAGGTCGCGCCCCTAGGCGGCGACGACGTCGCCTGAGGTTGCGACCTCAGGCGGCCGGACGGCCAGATCTGGCCGCTGGAGTTGGCTGGCGGTTAGCCGGCCGCCAGATTTGATTTTCAATTTTTTTTTTAAAATAAAATAAAAGCAAAAGCCCATTTGTAATGTAAAATTTGCCAAACGGTATTTATGCTAAAGTTGCATTTCAATGCCATTTGAGACTACAAATTACCAAACGGTGTAGCATTTCAGAAACGTCTTTATCTCAAGGATATTTGCATTCTCATAATGGCATTTTCCCAAAACCGAACCAAACGGGCCCTATATCTGACTTTAGTGTCCATTTTTCTTGTTTTCTCATTCTCTTTTTTGGTTTTGCCGTAAAGGGAATTGGTCAAATTGCTTGTGAACTTTTCGTCAAGCACATGAACAAATGGCTCTCACTTTTCATTTGTTACATCTTTCCTTTAAAATGTGTGTAATCTCATCAATTTTTTTGTCGTTTGCCTCTTTGTAAGACACATTTTCTTCCAACTGCTTCTCTATTCAGACTTTCGCATTTTTAAGCCTAGGGTAAAATGCACTAAAGGTGACTCAATTTTCAACATTTTTTTCGTTAGCCTGGCACAAACTTTTTACTTGTTGAAAATTTGAGGTAGTTGTCTATGTGGTTTATTTTAATATTGTTTTAGTCTTAATTGATGTGGCTTATTAAATGTGCAGCGATACAATTGCAGCATCACATAGTATCTGTTGAATACTAGATTTCTCATAATTTGTTCATAGCCATTTTGCTACCTTTCAGCTATTATAGTGAAAGATGTTGATTTCATGCCATTTCATTTTCTATATTCTTCTTATCATTAAAGTGCAAAATCTAGGGGATTGAGAACGTCATCATGTGCACATCGGATGCTTTGTGCTAAGGAAGAAAGCTTTTGATGTCTTGGAAAGGGTTAGTGTTTTTGACTTAAGATGTCTGCTCTTGCATCACTAAACAGCAAGTGTCGCTCAAGAGGAAATTGAAGCAGTGGAATAGCTTTTGACGCATAGGTAAGGGGTTTTGGCTCCAAAATTGCCGAACTCATTATATGCCCGATATATGCTAATTTGCCTACAGATCTTGAGGCAAAGATATATGAACCCACGCCAGAAGGTGCTGGTAAGGTGGTCCTTGCGACAAATAGTTTTAAGGTTGTATTTTTAATTGATTTGTGCAGAGCATATGTGGATACAGAATGTGGACATGGCTCCCAACGTTTCACTAGGACAAAATGTCCGGACTAGGATAAAGCAATTCTCTTTGATGAATAAGTTCAAGAAGAAAGTTCTCAGAGTGAGTCCTTGAACATTGCCTTGTTGGATTTCATTGCTGCTCTTAGTGCAAAGTTAAACTCGAATTGTGTTTCCCGCATTGTTAATGTAGGTAGTAGTAGACAATTTGCCTAATGAGCAAGTGGATCATATGAAAGAGCTGTTCGACGTGATGGACACCATTAAAAATGGAGATCGACATTTGAAGAGTCGAAACATGGCTGCACAAATATGGACAGCAAGTTGCGATCCCGATGTGCGAATGCTGATGGATGCGATAAGATCACCTATTCAACAGCTTAGCACATTTTGTTTTGGACATGGTTTATGTTTTCTTCTTCCATGTTGACGCATTGTATGTTGTGAAGTGCATGATTTTGCTTAAATTGCAAGGCATTTGGAAGATTAAGGATGGATTACATAATATAGAAATATATTTTTCATCAGTTAGTCAAAGATTTGATCATGAGGTTGTGTCACCATTTCACATAATTGATAGAACTTCTTGCAAAATCAAGTGGGTTTCTAATAATTTGATGAGTCACGATTTCTTGTATTAGCATCTAAAAATAGAACTCCATCTTATATGAGAACAGGCTGATGAAGATGGAAGCGGAACACTGAACTTAAAGGAGTTTGTGACTATGTCAGTCCACTTGAGAAGGATTGGCAACGATGACCACCTTACTCGAGCTTTTGAATTCTTTGACAAGAATTGAAGCGGATATATTGAATTCGATGAGTTGAAAGAAGCTTTGATAGATGACAATCTTGGTCCGAACAACAAAAAATTTATTGAAGACATCATTTTCGATGCTGATCTAGATAAGGTAATACATAACCAGAACAACCTGCAATTTGGAATCTGTGTATATCTTGTTCATATACAAAATAGAGTGCTCATTCTGTGATGGATGTATTCCAAGATGGTCGAATCAGTTATGATGAATTCAAGGCCATGATGAAAATGGTCATGGACTGGAAAATGGCTTCACACCAGTAGTCGAGAGCGATGCTGAATGCGCTTAGCCAGAAGATGTTCAACGACAAACCTTCTTCTCTCAGAGGCTAAAAGATGTTTCCCCTATGGCTTCCTAATCTGATCCAGATGAACCATGGGGAAACAAAATCGAAGTCTCATCAAAAGGGTATTTCGGAAGGAGGCATTATACAAAATCATTGCATTTGCTACTCCAGGGACATAAATGCTGTGGTTATATTATTTAGCATGCGCTGTTTCTCTGTAATTAGAGCTGCCTTTTGTTCATGCTAGACTTTTGAACAACTGCTTTGTCTTTCCTATATGAACTACATATCCTGATTAACCTAAGAATGACAAGGCAACCATTCTTACGGACACACAATCCAGGTGCTGAAGGATTTAACCACGGAAGTTAACAAATTGAAAGCTGAATGTGCAGCTCTTATTGAAGAATCTCGTGAGGTGATTTTATCTTCATCCAGTATCCTGAGGTTCTAATGTCCATTGTTTGCCTTGATGCTAATAGTAACTTTGCATTACAACCAGCTGATGCAGGAGAAGAATGAGCTCAGAGAAGAGAAATCATCTTTAAAATCTGAAGTTGCAAATCTTAATGTCCAGTACCAGCAAAGGATGAGGGTTATGTACCCTTGGGCTGCCATGGATCCATCCGTCGTCATGGGTCCAGCCTACTCATATCCAGTTCCAAAACCCGTCACTCCAGGTCCAATACCCATGCACTCACAACTTCAGCCTTTCCCTTTCTTTGGAAATCAGAATGCAAGTGCTATTCCCGCTCCGTGTTCTACCTTTATCCCAAATTCAATGCCTGCCAATCCCACATTTGAACAGCGGTCAACCCAATATGCTTCCAGTTCTCACGTGTCGAATAAAAAAGACTCCAAAAGCAGGTCTTCAGATCATCAAAGGGGCAGCATTGCAGAGCAAGACGAGGATTCAAATGACGTGGCAACAGACCCTGAACTTAAGATGCCTGGATCATCATCACAGCAGGTTTTTTTTATATTCTGAACTAGAGCTAGATCTACTCTGTAAATTGGCACAATATGCATAACAGTATATATTATGCAGGACTTGACGTCTGGAGAAAAGAAGGGCAAGCAGACCCAGAGGAAGGAGATAAGTATTTTACTGATGGGAGCTCGTCGAGCAAGCCTTCCTCGTCTCAGGCTTTTCCAGATAGTTCCTCCAATAGTGTTAGTGACAACCCAAAGTCCAGTAGATGAAGAGTTAAGTCCAGAAAATCTTAATGCCACAATTTTCTTTTCCTGTTACAGGCCTAACTCATTTTCTAGTCCTTTCGTAGTTTGTACCCTAGTTAACCGAGGCTGGTCAGTTGTATATTATGCTGCGTTTGCTTAACTTACAGGGAATTTTTTTTAGTTTATACAGATTTCAGAGCATATGCCTGAAACTTGAACAATGAAGGGCACATTCATTACTTTTTTAAGGGTTTAGCTCCAGCAACCATGACATAATTGATTGGAGCTCAGATTTTGCATCCAAACTATCTTGCGACTTTTGACCTGCCATGAGGCATAAGCCAGGTAGTACTCCTGCATGAGTCATTCGCATCATGTATTTGTGATGCCCTGGTGGTTATTAGATAAAAAAGTCTCCAGAGATGCTGTCGTCAAGAGGTAACGAATCAGTGTACCGATGGAGATGCGAGCTAGCATACGCTTTTGGGTATTCCCAACAGATGGTGTTGGTTGACTCAGCAACTCCTTTGCAATCTCCTCAGGAAGATAAAAAACCGCCACTTGAACCTGTCATTGGCACCATAAACTATATGAAAAAAATGTACAACCAAGAACGAAACTATAATGGGATCATTTATAAAGATAGTGCTCTGGTTTGGTAGATACCCTTTCATCTGCAACCAAATATATCTTCCCCAGTTCACCTGCCGTCGGAGAATAGACATTAGATAGTAATCCAGTGACGGATCGGGCAGAAAGGAAACCTCTAGAATAAGATGGATCCCGAGTCAATTGCAGCGTAACCCAACCCTACAACACATTTGTCCAATAGAACATTATAAGATACAGCAGCAGGCACAATTTTCCATAATCTCCAATTACCAGTTAATCAGCAGAAACATACAAAAACCATGTTCTGAAAGACCAATTGGTATCAGTGGCTATATAAATGCACTTTCTCAAAATTTGACAGCACATAGGATCAACAAATTATTTTCCCAACATAACTGGTCCATGCTCCAATAAGCAACCACTTCCTTTCCTAATTCTTGAAATGAATCTATTAAAAGGTAGGGTTATAGAAGCACAGATGACAAACAAAATTGCCACAGATGTCTCTAATTTACCTGCTCATGATTTGTAAGAGACCAAGATGTAGGAGGTTGCAAAAAACCACTCAAATGAGCCAAAGCATCAGCTAGAGCATTTACACCTTGCTCTTCAATTAGTTTTTGTGCTGTTGGAGTGAAAAACCGCTTGGAGGGTCGCAACAACTTGCTCAGCAGATGACTCCAAAACTTCATGCATTGCTGGAGGGCTAATAAACTCAAATGTGCAACCTACACCTCACTCAATGGATCTGACAGTTCTCCTTTGACTACTTGTATACATCAAGATAGCCATTCCTTCTTTCCCAGGGCGTCCAGTACGAACAGACCGATGGACAAAAGTCTCTGAATCATTTGGCAGTTCATAGTGGATGACCTGGCATTAGGAGTTGCATACTCTTGTTAATCTTATACACATAGCTTTATGAGCGGACTAACTAATCGTGCAGGTAAACAAACATAAAAAACTAAATAACCTACGAGATCAACATTAGGGATATCCAGCCCATGAGATGCAACATCAGTAGCAACAAGAACAGTGAACTTCCCCTGCTGGAAACCATTAAGAGTTCTCTCCCTCTGATGCTGAGAGATATACCCATGCAATGCTTCAGAGGCAATGATACTCGTTAATGCCATTGACACCTCATCTGCATCTCTTTTAGTCTGTGTGAAAACAATGGTCTTCCCACCTTTCGCATACACGTAAGATAGTTATACAAAAAGGTCATTTATCTAGTAAAAGCACAATCTATTAAAGCCTACCATAAAGCGTGTAGGCAAGAACAAAATCAAAGCCTTCTTCCACTAAGCAGGAAGAATCTTAAGAAACAGCATGATAGAGAAATTCAGGACATATGCCTAACGGGACACATCCATATGCAAATGTTAGCGAATCAAATAAGCATCTTGATTGGGGAAAAAGATATCAAATATGAGGGAAGCATCTCCTACTGTGATGAGATCACTTAGAATGGTAAGCTTTGAAGTTGGAGTTGCTGATATGGCATAAATTTTAATTCCCTCTGTGAGTTTTTCATCTTGTTCTCCAACCTACATCAGGAAAATAAAGAGCAGGCAAACCACATAAGCCCATCACACGACATTTTGATGAGCCACACTCCTCCATTTCTACAACTGTACTATGCAAAAATTCCGGCCTATACCCAATATCGAATCATGCAAGAAGTTTGGGCAGACGGAGACAGAGATTGTTATTGAGAGAAGAACTTTACCAAGTCAATTGTCAAAGGATTGTTCAAGTGCTTTCTCGCCAGTTTCTTCACCCAACCAGGCATTGTGGCAGAGAAAAGCATGCTCTGTTGCTATGAGGGAAGCTTTTCCAAGTTCACTTCCACATATTCCTCAAAACCAACGGCAAGCATCTGATCAACTTCATCAAGTACCAAAAATTCCACTTCTCCCAATTTAAGGCTGTTACCGTTGATCAAATCAATGATTTGACCAGGAGTCCTGACAACTACATCGAACCCCTGGGAAAGGACACTTTGTTGGGTAACGTAAGAAACTCCACCATAAACACACACGGTGTTTAAGTAAGGTGTAGATTCCTTAATTTTTTTCTCTACTTGCTTTGCTAATTCCCTTGTTGGTGCTAAGGCCAAAACTCTAGGAAGTCGCCCACATCTAAGAGACATTTACAGTATAATCTGTCATTAGAAAAATGTTCAAACATTGGAGTTCACCAAGATAATTAAAATTATTACTCAAATACCTCGGACTTCTATGTTCATCACCATCAGTGAGACGCGTCAGTATGGAATCCCGAAAGCTAAAGTGTTCCCCATTCCAGTCTTTGCACGAGCAATTAAATCACACCCTTCAAGCGCAGGGGTTAACACCGCTCTCTAACAATCACAGAATAGTACAAGGAACATGAGTTTGCCATTGAAAACATGATGAAACTTTAGTAGAGTGAACAATGAAGGGGGAAAAGTAATGAGTGATGAGTGAACTATCCTAGTGCTGGCAAAAGTAAAGAAACCAAATATCGAGTCAATTAAAAAAACGAATTCTGCCTGTGTAAAGCCTTAGTCCCAACAACATCTTAGTGTTGAACAGCTCAATTTTCAGCATAGGATAGTCATCTAATGTAAGCTACGACAGAACATCCCAGAATACCTATTATGATTGCCTGCACTTAACTCCATCCGTGGTTTGCCTAGCACATTAACAAAGGTCAAGGTTTTCTACTTAATTTTCCAGCCAACTAAGTATGCTCAAACAAAGAAAAACTCAGCCAGCAATAAACAACAGCAATTCATACCAAAGCGAAAATATTGGATAACACAGGGGAAGGAAACAAAGGATTAAGCATACTTGAATGGGAAAGAGATGGGTAATGCCACGTTTCTCAAGAGATTCCACGAGCCTCTGAGGCAAACCCAGCTTGGAGAGAGCAAGCTCGTCCTCGCTCACACTCTTAGCCTCGCCGCCCTCAGACACGAAGCCGCCCTCATCCTCACTCGCGTCAACCTCGCTCTCCGAGAACCCACCGGTCCCCAACTTCTTGAAAGTCTCCTCGCTCAGCACCGAGTTCGGCGTGGCGATGGCAGACGTCACGAAGCTGCTCAGGCTCCTCCTAAAGCCACACCTTTTCACGCACCCACTTTCTAAAAGCCCAAAGGGTCTTCGGACATGGCGCTCGCTGGATGAACAGAGCAAGGAATTGAAGTGGGGCTTCTCGGAAAACGACAGAGAAACCACGGCCCCAGCCGAGCGATTGCTTCTCGGTCGCGAGTCGGGGGACGGAGAGAGGCGAGAGAAATCGGCCGTCGGGAGAGAGCGCGATTTAGGAAGAAGTGCGCCGAGAGAATGGAGCCCTGAGATGAGGCCGTCGAGTGTAGAGAGAAAGGCCGTCGTCGGGAGGGAGCGACGGTTGTCGGAGGAATCGCTAGACCGGAAGGAGCGTCGGAGGAGGAAGAGAGAGCAAAGAGGAGAGAGAAGACAGAGGAGAGAGAATGTCCTTTCCACTTTTTTAATTGCCCGCGCGTTGGTTTAAATTAGAACACGCGAGAGAGAAGAGGGAGCCGACGTGGACCTGCCAGCGGACAGGTGTCGATGCGTGAATGGATCAGAGCACGAATGACGTGGTAAGGTACCTAATATTTTCTCCTTTTTCTGGGCAATTTCTTGGCAATTTCATTCTCACTTCCTTGAATTTTGCGTTTTGGATAGGGGACGACTTGGGGCCGACCAGACTTAAACGGAGGTTCGCTAAGGGATGGAAAGTGAGAAAGGGAAAGAAGTTTAGCATATGTCTATATTATTAGGATTAGCATAACAGAAATAGCAAATTACTTGAACACATTTACCTAAATGATGTTTCAATCCACTATTGCCTCAAATTTAGAATCTATTACAATTCTGTCCAATTTCACCATTAAAATGTCATATGTGGCAACTAATAAGGCTAAAGGTATTGGCGAGGCACGCTTATATTTTTTATGTATGATGACCAAATCACCATTTTTTTCAGTGGAGACTCAGGTAAAATTGGCTAAAGTTGAATCTACCCAACTATCTCTACTATTGTTAAGTCAAAATTGCATATTGCAATGTTTTTTTTTTTTTTTTTTTTTGGTCCGAGCATATTGCAATTTAGAACTCCGTATAAGTGAGATCGAAAGACCTATAAAAACTTGCTAGGCTCTTAGTCTATAGAAAATCTTGCCCTGTGGGGATTACGCACAAATTGCCTAATACTCTCCTCCCACGTAGAAAAATAATTATTTCATATGATTGAAGTGTCCTGCTAATCTCCAACAAAGCCAATCCTAATCCCTATGATGAGCCCAGCAAGGGAAAAATTGACCTAAAGTCTGAGAAAAGCATAGTACCAAAAATGTGAAGAGACAAGACTCACTTGTCTTTCTCCTCAACCCTAAATTGCGTGTGCTTGCACTATATCTATCAGATAAAAACAGTACATATGATAGTGAAATTACGTCAAAAAGACAATCACAATAAGATAAAGATTTCTCTTTCTTATTACTTCTATCATAAAAGTAACTTTCAGTTGGTTGGTATCAGTAACGCATTGGCCCCACCGCGCAATGATAATGTGCCCACTACAGAAAATGGGTACTCGCATTTCATGATGTCAAGTCATCATGCGATACATTGATATTAATTAATGATTGCACTTATAGTTCCATGATTCATAAGTGAAGTCCAATTCCATCAACACTTAAATTTTCGCTCAAAAATTTCTGGTGCATTTCCATAAAAATTAAGAATAAGAATAGTAGAATTTGACTTGTAATCAAAATAGTGATATCACATAATTTTGCATTTACATTTTTAAATTTCAATTTTTAGTCGTAGAATTTGTCTCATGAAATAGTATGTCCGCATCGGATATCAACCTTTCCAAATTTTGTGAACCAGCTTGTCACGCAACTTGACAAAAGAAAAAGGGGAGCAACACTCTACCAAGCACAGCCATTCAAGCACGGGCCATGTTCAAAAGCAAATAAAAAAAAAATAGAGAGAATTTCAAATAAGGGTCTGAAATGCTCTTATTTTTTTTAAATAAGAGTCTGAAGTGGATTTTTTTATCAAATGAAGGCATAGAGTAACCATAGTTGTTTCAAATAAGGGCTTAAAGTGGTCATTGTTGTTTCAAATAAGAACCTAACATCATCAATCGTTAGCCAACTAAATATTCCAATTGGTCAAGGGTGATTTTTTTCCAATTACAATTTTAATCTTAAATTATTTTTTATTCTTTCCTTTTTCCTTCCTTCTTCACTTTTTTTTTGTTTTTTTTTTTGGAGAGGGCTTGCTGACCCTTATCGGTCACTAGTAAGGCCTGGCAAAGTGAGGGCTTTGCCAGCCTCACCGGCCGCTAGTAAGGGTGGGCTAGGGCCTACCAGCCCTCATTGGTCACTAGCAAGGACAGCCTCCCTAAGGGCAAGGCTTGCCCAAGCGAAGCCGTCCCTTGCCAACCACTGGCGAGGCGACCCTCCCCCAAATTTAGCAAGGGCTAACCTCGTTGATGGCCGTGAGGGCGGCCTGCCCTAGGGCAAGGGTTGTCAAGCACTCGTCGTCCCTAGGTGAGGCCAACCCTTGCCTAGTCCTTTCTAGTATCGTTGGTGTTCAGTCGGCTACTGGCGAAGAAGGAAACAAAACCAAGACAAGGAAAAAAAAAAAAGATAAGAGAAAAAAAAAGGTAAATTACTAAAATGCCTTTGACTAGCTAAAAAGTCAAATTTTTATTTGAAACAAGATTCACTTCAAGCCTTATTTGAGAAAATAATGGTACTTCAGGCTCTTATTTGAAATGATGTCCATTTTATGTCCTTATTTGAGAAAATGAAGGCACTTCAGGCCCTTATTTGGATTTTTCCCAAATTATGGGCAAAAGCTTCAAAGAGTACAAAGAGAATGCATCCAAGAAAGGGAAAAGGGATGAATTAATAAATCACAAAAAATCCTAAATCAATGTACTTGGACAATTTTACCTCAAATTAATTTATGTTAAATTGGATTAATATCACGAATACTCAGACTAGTACACTTGTCAAAAATGAAAGGTAAAACCCCGGATTAATATATTTATCAACTGCCATGTATTGTCAAACTCAATAACTTGACGATAAAATCTAATGGAAATTAAGGATAAATTTGTTATAAATATACCAATTTGAAAGTTTTTAGTGATCAAAAATTTATTTTATTATAAGTTATTATAAATATATTAATTTAAATTTTTCATGATATCTACTTAAAAAGAAAAGGAATGGGTTGCCTAAGTAAAATACAAGACACATGAAAAGACTTTGGAACAGGAATCAAGGAAATGGTGGATGATGTTTAATGGCCTTTCGGTTCTTCACGTGGAGAATACAAGACAAAAAAAAAAAAAAAAAAAAAAAACACACACACACACACACACACACAAAACACAAAAAAAAAAAAAAAAAAAAAAAAAAAAAAAAAAAAAAAGGACATGAGGATCTGGATAAAGGAACAAAAATGCACATCATAACTATTATATTTCTTTAGTTCATTTGTAACACAATTTTTTTTCTATTTCTAAAGTAATTTTTTAATTAAGAAATGAAAACTAAAAATTTTATACCGTTTTTTAATTCTAGAACAAAAATGAGAAATAAATTTTTTTCTCATCGCTCGGCCACTCACTCCTTACCACCTATTGTCCATTGCTGGTAGTCGCTTGCCCACTTGTCACTCGGAAGAAATAAATTTTGTGTCATCATTAAATAAATTTTTATTTTGGAAATATTTTTTTTTTGTCGTCAAATGCGTATGTCTGCTCAAAAACTCATAAAGGGAATAGAAATACAAAAAATTATTCATAAAATGGATTTTTGAAACAAAATAATTATCATTTGTGCCCAAAAAGAATTCCAGAGCTTCCTTGAGAGTCTCCCAAAAAAAAAAAAAAAAAAAAAAACAAGTTCTTAGGACTTGCCATGAGAGCGTCTTGGGTTTCTCTCCAGAAGTTATAGAAGTAAAAATTCCATGAGATATTGTTTCTCTATTTCTTAATTAGAACTCTAATAATTTCTTGCGTTGAGGTGTATGGCGTGGTCCGATTTGCGCAACATCATTGAATTATCTACATTAATACAAATTGACAATTGCACTTATAGTTCTATAATTCATAACTCGAGTCCAAGGCTGGGGTCCTGAGTCTAATGTTGGAGTCCCGGCCCCGCTCATGTGATATCCTTTTCGGGCGGTGTCTTTAGTCCATGTGCTGGGATCCGCAATCAACTTTTTAGGTCCTAGGTCCAGCATTCAAGATAGAAGCATAATAATTCGAGCTAATACAATGTCAAGCTTGACTCACATTCTTGATGCTCGAAACTTCAATCTAGCTGAGCTTGATCAAGTATTGAAATTTCTTGCTCGAACTCAACTCAGAGAAGAAAATTGACATATTCAAGTTTCGATTGAATTCAACTTGATTATGTTAAAATATAAATGAACTAGAGCTCGAAATTACATATACAATGGAATTTTAAGTTTTCTTTTAGTGTCTATTCCTAGAAATATTAAATAATCTTAAAAAAGTAACTTAAACTCAATTAGACTCATAAGACTATTGAACCGATTATTGGCAGGTTCAAGTTTGATATTTTATGGTGCATTCATGTTTAAGTTTCACCTAAACTCCATTATGGTTCATATAGTTGATTTGAGTTGTACATTCAAAATGGCATAAAAATTTATAAAAGTCATTGTTTTTCAACGTAACATTCTCATCCAATAACACACTTATAAGTTAGAGGCACTTTTATGCTTCTTCAAGTGTGACGTGTAATATTACAACGTGTTGCTGCAATTGAAGTACCGAAACGTTATAATACATTGGTAAAATTGATTTATGATGTTATGAGGAATGGTAGTATAAACTATCCCTGAAAGGGCGGAGATTCGGTACGGTTTAGACACTGTCGGATATTAGCAAGGTAGGACAATTGTTTTGGATTTGCACTGCAGCTTTTGTTTGCAGGTGTTCTCTTTTAACCCATTTGTTCACACCCCATTTCTGTATTCCGTATACGTCTAGTTCGTAAATTAGGTACATAGTAAACAATTATTTTTATTGTAGTAACGGATGCAAATCTTCACTTAACAAACGCTATGAATGCATGCAAATTGTCTCAATCACATCCCATAAAACTTCGTGACCCCTTAAGAGTTATTCTCACTGGCGACTATGCAATGGAATACAGGATTTGTCGTATGGATCAATCTCTTAACTACTTAGTTAACTCCTTGAAGATTAAAATTAGATTTTATTTCTTTCTAACGTGAGTAAATAAAAAAAAATATATCTTGATCGCTCTAGTTTAAAAAGATAAATGAACCACGTCAGTCCTTGCATACTTCGACCTAGACTGGGACTTTAGACTTAAAAAAGCTTAATCAACATTATGTATTTTGATTTCGTTTTCTCATCTCAGTTTCATAGCAGGATTAAAGTCACTTTTTTCACATATGGCATTCCGTAATCATGCACTTGTAGAAGGAGCAAATTAATTATGATTTTTTTTGGCCACCATTCGTGGGGAGATAAGAAGGCCATTTAAATTTCATAAACAATCGATGTACAATACAATAATAGCTCTTTTAGCTTGCAAAATCGATCTTAAAATGACTAGTGAAATTGACGTATGGGGAGCCACATACATGAAATAAAATGGATTTGAACTTGACTATGATATTATATTAGTATGTCCATCCTAAAAATTTAAGCTATTATGCAGAGAGAGGCAACATATACAGATAAAAATATATATTAGAATAGCAAAGTTACTTTGTTTGGTATAAAACATTGTAAGATTACTTGAAGTTTAGGGGTGTCAAATGGGTGAGTTGAATCGGGTTTAAGTTGGGTAAAAAATGGTCCAACCCATATTGCCCATTTTCATGCAGTAGAATTTTGACGACCCATACCTAACCTAACCTCAACTCAACCCATATCCGACTTGACCCATATTACTAAATATATCCATACTTAACCCTAATTATGAAAATAAATACTAACTCATTTAAGCTCTTCATGTTAATGTGTTACTGGGATAAAATTTTATATCAAATTAAAAAAGTAAAATAACAAAATATGAAGATGTAAGCAAAGAAAACAAAAAAATGTAAAAAAAAAAAAATCAAAGACAGCGAAGGTGACTACGGTCTTTTCTTTTTTTATTTAAGAAATTGAATTTTTAATTAATTTTTCCTTCCTCTTCGCTCGATGGCTAGCAACCCATTAGAGCTAAGCTCAAGCCCCATTAGCCTCGGGTGAGACTTCACCTCATCAGAGGTCAATGAGCTCTGTCATTTGTGTCATTTTTCTAAAATATTATGTCTGCATCCAACATCGACTTTCGCGAATTTTGTTAACGCAGCTTGACAAAAGAAAAGGCGGAGCAACGCTCTGATAGGCACATCCATTTAGACTTGGGCCATCTTGAAAAGCAAATAAAAGACAGGCGAGAATCTTGGGCTGATAAGTGAAACCGTCCGCGAATTAAGAGTGCATTCGAATCAACAGAGAAATTTTGCAAAAAAATGCAAAGGTCTTTAGGTTAATAGATTTTCTGACATGCAACTAGTATCTAAATATGTTTTTCTTAAAAAAACATTAGGAAACAATTTGATTGATACACCGTTTGGAAAACTACACTTTATAAAGGCCCTTTGCTAGCAAAACTTAGAGAAGACAGAGGAGAGAGAATGCCCTTTTCACTTTTTTAAATGCCTGCCCGTTGGTTTAATTTGGAACCACGTCGGAAGAAGAGGGAGCCGAGGGAGCTGACGTGGACCTGCCAGCGGACAGGTGTCGACCTATGAATGGATCAGAGCACGGATTACATGGCATTGTTAGGGTACCCAATATTTTCTCTGCTTTCCCCGGTTTGCGCAAAAGGAAGACGAAAGTCAAAAAAAGCTCGACAAACCGTGGTGGGCGGTGGGAGGGACCCGAGATCTCACAGTTAGATTTATAAACCCTAGTGGCAGCTTTTGTCTTCTGAGTCCTTGGCCGATTCTTCATCGTTCCAGATTCGTCGGTCGATCACGTCGATCTCGTCCTCCAAACTCTGAGAGCGCTTGTTTCTTTGAAGCGAGCGAGGGCCAGAGCCAGGGCATACGGAAGGGATCCTCGACTTCGCTGCCGACCGGGGATGGGCAACCCCGGGTCAGAGGCCGCCGAGCATCTCCAAGAGCAAAGCCCACTCTGCTTCAGCTTTAAGCCCTTGATTTTCTTAGCAAGACTCTTTCTCTCTATCTCTGTTCCGAAGCTTGGCATTCTAGAGAAGCACATATCCCATCAGCTCTTCTAATGGCTGCTTCTTCGAATATGGAAAAGAATTACCATGTGTTCCTCAGTTTTAGGGGGACAGATGTCCGCCAAGGCTTCCTTAGTCATCTCTACGCGGCTCTGGACCAGAGAGGAATATACACTTTTGTGGATAGCGAGGAGCTTAGGAAAGGAGAGGAAATATCATCGGCGTTCACGAGGGCGATTGAGGAATCGCATATTGCGATCATTGTTTTCTCTGAGAACTACGCTTCGTCACGGTGGTGTTTGGAAGAACTCTTGAAAATCATGGAGTGCAACAAGCAAAATGACTTGATTGTGTTCCCAGTGTTTTACAAAGTGGAACCAAGGGAAGTGAGGAAAGTGGGGGAAAGTTATGGGAGCGCTATGGCTGAGCATGAGTCCAAGTTCGGGAAGGATTCGGAGAAAGTGAAGAGATGGAAGAAGGCTCTCTCTGAAGCCGGTAGCTTGTCTGGGTGGGAGTTGAATGACAGGTACGCACAAATGTGACAATGGTGTTTTGTGATTGTTAGCTTGTGATTGTCTGTTAGATGTCAGATTGTACGCTCTTTTTCGGATCTTCGAATTGAAGATACAAAGTGGAGATAAATTAGACTGTGGACACAAAAGTCAAATAACCAAAGCTAGTAGATTCTTTGAATTGATTCTTGCTGTGTGGATAATGAGAATTATCAAACATAAATAGTGCGATTCATAGTGCCTGAGTCATTATTATCTTCAGATTCAGGTTGTTTGTAATTTTCCTCGCGTAGATGTTGGCGCAGGTTCACCCACTTTGCATCTTATTATTTGCTTATCTTCTTATAAAATTTTCCTTATCATGTCAGAGGTTGAATTCCTGCTATGGCTTTGAAATGCTAAAACGCTTTTTTCTTTCTTTTGAGTGCTTATCAGAGACGAAGCGGATCTCATACAATGCATCGTGGAGGAATTATCGATTCGTCTCAACCGAACACCCTTACATGTCGCTAAGTATCCGATCGGAATAGATTCTCGAGTTCAAGAACTGATATGGTTGTCACATAAAGAGTCGGCTGATGATGATGTTCTGATGATAGGTCTATGGGGACCTGGAGGCATAGGGAAGACAACAATTGCCAAGGCCCTATATAATGCTATGATGAGACAATTTCAGGTTTGTAGTTTTTTGGAGCAAGTTAGAGAAAAATCAAGCCGAAGCGATGGTCTTGTTACTTTACAAAAGGATCTTCTATCTGAGATCTTGGTTCATCCTTTAATGGTCTACAGTGTTGCTGGAGGAATTAGTTTGATACAAGAAAGACTATGTTGCAAGAAGGTTCTCTTGGTTCTTGATGATGTTGACCATATGAATCAACTCAACGCATTAGCTGGAGAAGGCAATTGGTTTGGAAAAGGAAGTAAAATCATTGTTACATCAAGAGATAAACATTTGCTAACTTCTCATGGTATAAATTGTGTGTATGAAATTCAAACTTTAGGATATTGTAAAGCACAAGACCTTCTTGGTCGGCATGCTTTCCCAAATAGCAAGAGTGTTGAAATAAGAAGGGGTCTCATAGATAGTGTACTGCATTATGCTAATGGCCTTCCGTTAGCTCTCGAAGTGTTGGGTTCATACTTATGTGGAAGAAAAGAACCTGAATGGGAAAGTACATTGCATAAACTCTCAAAAAGTCCTGACCAAAGTATCAATCGAGTTCTTAAGACAAGTTTTGACGGATTGGATTTCAACGAGAGGGAAATTTTCCTCGATATTGCTTGTTTCTTTAAGGGAAAGAAAATAAAATACATCAAGAAAGTTCTCGACAGTTGTGATTTCAGCACAACCATAGGAATAAAAATTCTCATCGAAAGGTCCTTGATAAAAAATGAGAATGGAATCCTACAAATGCATGATTTGGTTCAATTGATGGGTAAGGATATTGTTAATCAAGAATATCCCGATAATCCTGGAAAACGTAGCAGATTATGGCTTTTCGAAGAAGTTCAGGATGTTCTCTATGAAGATATGGTAAAAGTTGTTTATGTTCATTTTGCTACATCTCAGTTTTTTACATTATTCTAATTCGAACAGTAAAATGTAAATCCCAACTGGAAATTTCGTCTAATGACTAAATTTGCTTTGTTATGGCTAGGGCATGGATGCAGTAAAGGCCATAGTGTTAGACTTGCCCGCACCAGAAGAGATGACCATTAGTCCAGGTGGTTTCACAAACATGAAAAGGTTGAGAATGCTCATCTTGCATGAAGTGCATATCTCTTCACAAGATCCTGTACGCCTCCCTAACGCACTAAGATGGCTTGAATGGCCCAATGCCCTACAGCTAGAATTTGGACCTGGTCCAAAGAAACTCGTGAGACTCCATTTCTGGAATAGTCATGTCAAACAATTAGGAGGCAACTGTCAGGTAAGCCCTCATGATGATAAGCTTTCCCTTTTCAAAGCTATGAAAATATTTGTAGAGCTTAATGACTACCCTAGTATGTTTTTGCAGATTTTTATGTATTTGAAGTCCATCAAGTTCTATGATTGCAAGTCCTTGGCTAGTGTTCCTGATATTTCATCAGCTCAAAATCTGGAGAGCTTAGCTCTTTTAAGGTGCACAAGCTTGGTGGAGGTTCACCAATCCGTTGGAGATCTTGACAAGTTAAAACTTTTGTCGGTATCAAGTTGCTCTAATCTTAGGATCTTTCCAAACACACTCAAGACAAAGTCTCTTCAAAAGCTTTATCTTTCTCGTTGCTCTAAACTTGAGAAATGCCCTAATTTTATGGAAAAGATGCAACATCTAGAATATCTCAATCTAGGAAGGACAGCTATTAAGGAACTCCCTGCATCAGTTGAAAATCTTGTCTCTGTAGAGACAATAGATTTAGGATATTGCAAAAACCTTACAAAGCTTCCATCGAGCATTCATAAGTTGAAAAATCTCCAGAATCTGTATCTTTACAACTGCTCAAATCTTGCCATGTTTCCAATGAATTTGGAGGATTCAATTGATCTTGATGGCAATATGGGATTCCCAAGTCTAAGATGGCTAGACCTTCACGATTGCAATCTATCAGAGGCAAAGTTCCTTAAGAATGTCGTCAGTCATCCTAAATTGACGTACCTAAATCTTTCAAATAACAAGTTCACTCATCTGCCGATATTTATCAGCAAGTATGATTATTGGAAAGACTTGTTCGTTTATAGCTGCAAGCAAAGCAAAGGGATTAGTGTGGCTGATGTGTCATCACCCAAGGTTACTCTCTCTCTCTCTCTCTCTCTCTCTCTCTCTCTCTCTCTCTCTCTCACACACACACACACACATTTGGACTGTTAAATATGTGTACTATCTGTATGACAGGAAGTTGAGATTCTTGCAAATGGAAGAGAGATGCCTGAATGGATTTTCCACTGTAAAGAGGACTCCATATCTTTCATGGTTCCCCCAGACTTACATGACAAGTTCTTAGGACTAGCACTCTGTGTTATTCTTGGCCAGAATAAAAAAAGCACGTCCGGAAATCTATTTGAGGTCAGCATATTTGTTAATGGCAAAAGAGTGTATTTGCGTTTGATATTTACTTCTCCATTGGAATCCGATCATGTAAGTCTTCTATATATCCCAAGCAAAGGAAAGAGAGGAGAAGAGAAGCTTCTGCAACATGGTTGGAGCCATATCCGGGTTTGCTTCAGCGCACCAAAAGGAAGCATAAAGAAGCTTGGATTCCGTCTAATATGCAAGCAACAAGAGGATGATCTGAAGGTCTGTTTTTCAACACCGTCAATTGATGGAAACAAATTGGAGTTTCAAGGAAAGACTCACAAAGGAAGACAATTATCAATAGACACCAAGAAAGAAGATAGTCAGATGGTTAGGAAGCATAGACACTCTTCAAGTGCCTCCGTGTCATATCGGACACCCCAACACTCGTCCGACATGCTCCGACATGCTCGGACCCACTCCAACACACGGTCAACGGATGTTGGAAAATCTGATACGTGGTCAACTCTCTCAACACGCTTCAACACGCGGTCAACAAGTATCAGAAAATCTGACATATGGTCAACTCTCCCGACACGCTCCGACACACGAGTCCGAAATTCCGAGAGGCATGGTGGGTTTCTAGGGCGGGTTCATAGGTGCGAAGGGAGAGAATGGTTGAAGAAGGCAATGGCGGGTGGAGGCGAGACTGCGAGCAATGGCAAGGCCGTGACTACATTAAAAAGTCAAAGGAAGAGCAGAGACCGAGGCGACAAAAAAGGCTGTGACTGCGATGTCCTAATGGGGTCCAGAGGTGAGGCTACAATTGTGAAGGAGGTGGGGTCGAAGGCAAGGCAACTAGCAACCACGATGAGGCAACCGAAAGAGACAGAGAGAGAGAGAGTAGAGATCTAGAGGAAGATGATCATGCGAGGAGGAGTCTAGGGTTTTTGGGTTTCCATGCTACTTTATTGTTTTGTTTTAGGAAGAAGAGTTGAAAAAAATTAAGAATGGGGATGCTGGTCCGACTTGACGTGATTTTTTCATTTTTTTTATGGGTGAAAGAGAGAGAAGATTTTCGCCATCAATCGTTGACATGAATACGTGAACATGTGTCAAGATATGAGTGAAAAAATATATGAATCTGCGGGATGTTGATGTGGTGGTATCCCATTACTGAATATTTGCTCGCATGCACCCCATACCTCTCTGTTCTTTGTTTCTTCGTCTAGATTCTCTTGTCTTTTTCTCGTGATTTTCTTCTTCTCCGTTCGTTTCACCGAAAATGGGCCATCTCCAGAAAATATTTTCCCAGAAGTCATTTTCCAGGAAAATTGCTATATTTTCCGGTGTTCGACTAAAACTTAAATTTTGAGTGGAAAACATTTTCCACCGTTCGTTAACTAATTTCTTTTTTTTTTTCTTTTTATTTTTTCCTATTCTCTTCCTTCTCCTTCCTCCTTCCTCCGCCGCCGCACCTAACGATGGTGAACCGACCAAGATCCGGTCGCCAGATCCGGCCGACCAAGATCCGGTCGCCAGATCCGGCGAGCTAGGTGGGGCTCGGGCCTCGCCCGAGCTCGCCGGAGGTCCGGCGAGCCGTGAGCTCGCCGGATCGGCGGCGGAGCTCGGGCTCCCGATCAAGGCGAGCCCGAGCTCCGCCGCCAGATCCGGCGAGCTCGCGGCTCGCGGACCTCGGCGAGCTCGGGCAAGGCCCGAGCCCCGCCGGCTCGCCGGATCTGGCGAGGCCGGAGCTCGCCCCAAGCCGGCGAGGCTCCGCCCGCCCGATCCGGCGAGGCCCGAGCTCGCCGAGCTCGGGCGAGCCGGGCTTCCACAAATCGGGCTAGGCGGAGCCTCGCCGGCCCGGGCGAAGCTCGGCGGCTCGCGACCGCAGCCGGTCGCCGGTCGCCGGTCGCTGGCCACTGTCGGGGCCGGCCACCGGCCAAGCTAAGGAAGAAAAATGAAAAGGAAAGAAAAAAAAAAAAAAAAAAAGGCAGAAGAAGTTGTGGAAAATGTTTTCCACTTTTCAGAAGTGGAAACCATTTTCCTTAGCTTTGAATGTAATTTTTACTGTTGATGGAAAACATTTTCCTTGAGTAGTTGATTTTCCGTGAAACGAACATCGAAAAATCCGGAAAACATTTTCCTGGAAGTTATTTTCCGTGAAACGAACGCAGCCTTAGTCTTGTGCTCTCCACGTGGAGGACCGAAGGGCCATTCAACATCATCTCCCCTTTCCTCGATTCCTGTCTCCAAAGACTTTTTCCATGTGTATTGTTTTTTTACCGAGACCGTCCATTCCTTTTCTTTTTCCCCTTCTTGCACGCATTCTCTCTCTGCCGTCCGCGGCTTTTGTTTTATCTCCCTCTTATTTAATCCCACGGACGGTTTGCATTGATCAGCCCAATATTCTCGCCCATTTAATATTTGCTTTTCAACGTGGCCCATGCCTGGCTGTGTCTGCCTGAGCCCCTCTCTCTTTTGTCGAGGTCGTAACGGGCTGGTTCACAAAATTCGCGAAAGACGGTGTTCCACGCGGATTTGCCATTTTCAACCAAGAAACGTCCCTAATCTCTAAATGCAGAAAAATACAATTAAAAAATGCTTATGCGAAATTATACAATATCTTATCTATGAGCAAAAAAAATTAGGTGTTAATAGGATTTGACTTGTCTTATGAATTATGGAACCATCAGTGCAATCATTAATTTATATTAATGTACCGCATTAAAACTCGATATCATAAAATATGTAAGCAAATAGTATCATGCAATCCACCACAATGCAAAAGATTAATAGAGTATTAAACAAGAAATAGAGAAACAATCAATTGGCTAACTTGGCCAGTGGCTTTCAACCTGTTTAGCCATTGCCCCCGACCAGTTCCTTGTCACGTGACGCCACGCAAACTTCCATCTTCGGATCTTCCTTCACTTCAAGCTTAAATCCAAGTCACCTCAAAACCTTATTGGGGCAGTCCGTGTGGAGACACCTGGTAGTTGGGGGATGTGATCTCCTCTACCTAATTCGAGAAAGTATAGTCCAAAAAGAAAGTGATAACTACATGAGAGCTAGAGCTTCAACCCTGATCAGATGATAAACATTCTACGGAAGCACATCAACCATCAGCTCTTTTGATGGCTGCTTATTCGAATCTGAATAGGAATTATCATGTGTTCCTTAGTTTCAAAGGCACGGACGTTCGCAATAATTTCATCAGTCATCTTTATGTAGCTCTGGATCATAAAGGAATATACACTTTTGGGGATAGCGAGGAACTCAGGAAAGGAGAGCAAATATCGCCAGCACTCATGAAGGTAATTGAGGAATTGTGTGTTGCAATCATCGTTTTCTTTGAGGACTACGCTTCCTCGACTTGGTGTTTGGAAGAGGTTGTGAAAATCATGGAGTGCAAGGAGCGAAAGGGCCTAATTGTGCTTCCGGTGTTTTATAAAGTGGACTCGAGGGAAGTGAGAGGAGGGAGAGAGAGTTATGGGAGAGCTTTGACTAAGCATGAGTTCAAGTTTGGAAAAGATTGGGAGAAAGTGAAGAGATGAGGGAAGGCTCTCTTTGACGTCGGTAACTTGTCTGGGTGGGACTTGAATGACAGGTTCGCACAACTGTGATGCGGTGCTTTGCAATTGTTAGCTTGTGATTGTTCATTATGTCAAATCGTATGTATTTGTTTGAATCGTCGAAACGGTGCATCAACTTCTTTGAATTTGCAGTAGACACAAAAGTCGAATAACCAAAATTTCAAGCGAGCAAATTCATCGAATTTGATTCTTGCCTTGTAGATAATGAGAAAATTTTGTCTTAGATAAATGGTGGGGTTCATAGTACCCGAGTCATCATTGTCAACAGGCGCAGGTTCTTTACAATTTTCCGTCGGCAGATGTTGACACGGTTTCATCTTATTATTTGCTAATCTTCTTATGGAATTTTCCTTATGGCATTAGAGGTTGAATTCCTGCCATGGCTTTGAAATGCTGAATTTTGTTTCTCTTTCTTTTGATTGACTACCAGAGATGAAGCGGAGATCATGCGATGCATAGTGGATGAATTATCATGTCGTCTCGATCAAACACCTTTAAATGTCGCTAAGTATCCAGTCAGAATAGATTCTTGAGTTCAAAAATTGATATCCTTGTCACAAAAAGAGTCGGATGATGTTGTTCTCATGATAGGTGTTTGGGGACTGGGAGGCATAGGCAAGACAACGATTGCTAAAGCCCTATATAATGCTATTGGGCAAAATTTTCAGGGTTCTAGTTTTTTGGATCGAGTTAGAGAAAAATCGAACCGAAGTGATGGCCTTGTTGCTTTGCAAAAGGAACTTCTATCCGAGATCCTATTTCATAAAAAATTAGTTTGATACAAGAAAGGCTAAGTTGCAAAAAGGTTCTCCTAATTCCTGATGATGTCAACAAGTCAGATCAACTGAATAAGTTAGCTGGAAAAGGCGATTGGTTCGGCAAAGGAAGTAGAATCATTGTTACATTGAGAGATAAACACTTGCTAACTTCTCA
Source organism: Eucalyptus virginea (assembly GCA_014182375.1). Lineage (NCBI taxonomy): Eukaryota > Viridiplantae > Streptophyta > Magnoliopsida > Myrtales > Myrtaceae > Eucalyptus > Eucalyptus virginea. The sequence continues at coordinate 43,866,834 of CM024518.1, forward strand.
TGGCATAAATTGTGTGTATGAAGTCGAAACTTTAGAAGACGATGAAGCACTAGACCTTTTAGTTCGGCATGCCTTTTCAAATAGCAAAAAAGTTGAAATAAGAAGGGATCTCATACAAAAAGCATTGCATTATGCTAAGGGCCTTCCATTAGCCCTCGAAGTGTTGGGCTCACTATTATGTGGGAGGGACGAATCTGAATGGGAAAGTACATTGAATAAATTCTCTGAAAGTCCTGACCAAACTATCAATCGAGTTCTCAAGATTAGCTTTGATGGATTGGAGGACAATGAGAGAGAGATTTTCCTTGATATTGCTTGTTTCTTTAAGGGGAAAAGTATATAATACATTAAGGAAGTTCTTGATAGTTGTAATTTTCACACAACTATAGGAATAAAAACTCTCATCGAGGGGTCCTTGATGAGGAATGAGCATGGGACCTTGCAAATGCATGATTTGGTTCAGTCGATGTGTATGAATATTGTTAAACAAGAATGTCGCAATGATCCTAGGAAACGCAGCAGATTATGGTTTTTCGAAGATGTTGATGACATTCTATATTATAATACGGTAAAAGTTGTTTATGTCATTTTTGCTACATCCCAGTTTACATTACTCTAATTTGGACAGTATAATATAAATCTTAACCAGAAATTGTCTGACAACTGAACTTGCTCTGTTATGGATAGGGAACGGATGTAGTAAAGGCCATAGTATTGGACTTGCCCCCACTAGAAGCAATAATCATCAGTCCTGATGCTTTCACAAATATGAAAAAGTTGAGAATACTCATTTTGCTTGGAGTGCATATCTCTTCACAAGCTCAAGTTCGTCTCCCTAATGAGCTAAGATGGCTTGAATGGCCTAATGTCCCGAATCTAGAATTTGGCTCTAGTCCAAAGAAACTCGTGAGACTCGATGTCCTGAAAAGTCATATCAAACAATTAGGGGGCAACTTTCAGGTAAGCCCTTGTGATGATTCACTTTTCCTTTTTATAGCTATAAAAAATATTTGTAGAGCTTAATGACTGCACTAATATATTTTTGCAGAATTTGAGAAAGCTGAAGTCTATTAATTTCAGTGAATGCAAGTCCCTCGTTAGTATTCCTAACCTGTCATGGGTTCCAAATATGGAGAAATTGATTCTTAATGGGTGTGAGAACTTGGTGGAGATTCACCCATCCGTTGGAAATCTCGTCAAGCTAGAAGTTTTGTCGCTAAAATCGTGCTCTAATCTTAGAATTTTTCCTAACACACTTAGGAATAAATCTCTTCAAATCCTTTGTCTATGTGGTTGCTCTAAATTTGAGAAGTTCCCAGATATTGATGGAAAGATGGAACATATGAAAAAACTTTATCTCAGTAGGATAGCTATTAAAGAACTCCCTGCATCAATTCAAAATCTTGTCTCTATGGAGCAATTAGATTTAGCATTTTGCGAAAAGCTCGTGAGGCTTCCATCACACATTTAAAAGTTGAAAAATCTTGAGTCTTTGGATCTTCATGGCTGCTCGAATTTAATCATGTTTCCAAAAACATAGAGGATTCAACTGATCCCAATGGCGGTCTGGGATTCCGAAAGCTAAACTACCTAAATCTTAGCGATTGCAATCTATCAGAAGTAGACTTCCTTGAGAGTTTTTCCAGTTTTCCCATATTGCAGGGCCTATACCTTTCTAATAACAAGTTTACTTATCTGCCAACATGCATCAGCAAGTACTCTGTGTTGCAAGAATTCAAAGTTGAGGCATGCGAGCTACTACAAGAGATTCCTTAGCTTCCATCAAATGTCGATAACCTATTGGCAGGTTATTGCAAATCTCTGCAAAAACTCCCAGATTTAGGGGGTCTCCCCTACCGCACTCTTTCTGTTGACCTAACTTCTTGCTGTAAATTATTCCGCAAAGGGGTCAATATGGCTGATGTGGCTAATTTGTCAATACTCTCGGTCGGTTTTCTCTCTCTCTCTCTCTCTCTCTCTCTCTCTCTCTAACTTCAAATGCTTGATATACGTACTATCTGTGTGACAGAAACTACCAAAGATGGCATGTGTCAACGTTATCCTAACGGGAAGAGAGATGCCTAAATGGATTATCCCTTATGAAGAGGATTCCATATCTTTCATGGTTCCCCGGGACTTGTATGACAAGTTCAAAGGACTAGCACTCTGTGTTGTTCTAAGCCCGGAGGAAGGAAAAGTGGTCGACGATTCATGTGGTGTTGCAGTACTTGTTAATGGCCAAAAAGTGAATGAGGACAGGAGAAGTTTTTTTTTCAACGGAATCCGACCATGTGTGGCTTCGTTATGGTCCACGCGTCTTCTGTTTGGAGTGGAGGAGTTTCTGCGAAATGATTGGAGCCATTTCCAAGTTTGCCTCAGAGCAGGAAAAGGAATCATAAAGGAGTGTGGATTCCGTCTAATTTGTGAGCAAAAGGAGGATGATCTGAGGGTGGTGTTCCCAGCACCATTAGCTGATAGAAAAGAAGTGAAGTTTTTTGGGGAAGACTCAGAAGAAGATAATTCAATAGACACCGAGGAAGAAGATACTCCTATTGAAACAAATGTGGAGGAAAGCTCATCACCTTTAATAAAGAAGATGAGGCGATCTTAACTACGGTGAGACAATGGGTTCCAATGTCTTTGCCTTTCCCTTTTTTGGGCCTCCGCTAGAGATTTGCTAGTGTCTGCTCCTTCCTTTAGAATTCAAGATCATTATAAAACAGAGGTTTCGCACCATGCTACTGACATGATTGAGGAACATTTTTTTTAATTTTTTTTTTGCCTCTGTTTCTTTTTTATTTGTGATGCAGAGTGCATTAATCCAAAAATTAAGAGGATGCTTGTTAAAATGGCCATGGTCTTCCAAGTTGCTCCGTTTAATTTATCACATAGGCCTCTGTCACCTCTCTTAATCCAATTAATGATGCCAATACTTCATACTTCAAAATTCTGAGATAGTAAGTTATGCTCAATCCAGTATGATCTATATCTTTAAAAAAGTGTTGTTCAAATTGTCTCAAAGATCAAGAGGTCTATACAGGGAAAATTGGTTAATTCCTTTGTTGTTTGTCAGCATATTGCATTGGATAGGTATAAAGGGATAGCATTGGCACCTAAGAAACTTTGCATTTTAGCAAAGGAGATTGACTCCAAGGATATTCATGAAAAGCAAACAGTATTTGGCAAACACCTTCTAAAATAAGTACTGCAAAGCAATTTTTAGAATGAGAAAAAGAAAATTAAAAAGGTAGAACGAAGGAAGTTGTAGGTACATATAAAAGCACAAGCGGGGAGCACAACAGTAGGACTAGTGCCAACCTTGTGTGACCCTAGGCAATACGCCACTGAGGTCAACCAAACCTAGGAGACGCGACACCAGTGTTGCTTGACCCTAGGTGACACGACATTTAACGCCAGTGTCCCATTACCTCAATTGGCAGAATGTCGGAGTCACACAACTAGGCAATGTGATGCTCAACCTTTGGCAAGCTAAATATGACATCAAGCAACCCTTGTAAGGCTTCTAGGAATCATGCAACTCTTGACGAAAGTTTTGCCGATGTCCATCAGCCTTCAGCCTCCTTCCTGAAGCTTCCTAGCCATGACCAACCATGGCTTTTTCTCTCCTATCCAAGGTTGAGGGGTAAAATATTATTACAAATATATTAGTGATGGTAATATTGGAAGAAGAAAATTCATTAAACGCCCAAAGGTGAGGCTTGCCTCGAGCTTCAAGCATTTCAAAGCAGAAGTTTTCACTAAAGTCTTTGAAATCGTGTTATCAAATATTAAAACTTATTATAAAAACTTTTGAAAGCCCAAAATAGCTTAATTCAAGACAACGGAGCACTCAAATTTATAAGGGTCAAATTGAACGGGATTGAAATGGAGGGTAAAATTGGATTAGTGTATCACTTTGGGGTCCTTGTGGGTCAAAAAATAATTTTTAGTAAATTATTTAAAGTTACCGGTTTGAGATTTTCCGTGATATTAATCCAAATAATATCTTGTATTATTTTCTTCCTTTTTTTTTTTTTTTTTTTTAACATTTTGAAGAGTTGAGTCTAATTCATTTGGCAAGTGAAATGCTAAAGTAACATTTTAATAATTTCCATTGAGAAAATTAGGAAGTTAAGTTCATACTAGGATTGCATTTATATTCTTCATTGGCTTACACCAAAGTTCTTTCTCTTTCTCACTTTCTACCATTAGTCACCCCTCGTTAAAGTCTAGTTGGCTCAATATCATTTATTTGAAACACAAAATTCAATAAAGTAATAAAGTTGTCGCCCGTCACTTTCTGAAGCCAAATATAAGATTACTATAGCCTCCAAAAAGGTGACCTAGTCAAATTATCAGAGAATACGAGATATCAAATGCTCATTACTAAATTATTAATTACAATCATTAAGGTTCAGAATCATGTACACCGATAATATCTTTTTTTGATATTTCATTCATTTGATTGTAACAGGAACTCACCTCAAATTAAATTTACCACCCACGATCAAATTCCAAAATAATAGCATCACCCCCTCCTCCTTCTCCTCCTTTTCCCCTCTCTCTAGATAAAAAGATGGAAATGAGCTATCAACACTGGCGACCCTTTTTGAAATGTACCAACCCATTAAGGGTGTATACTTCATTTCACATCTTCTTATAAGGTGAGAAACACTGCCTATGGGAAATGATTAATACTCCCGAAAGTGATACGTCGATTCTATTTAGACATCGAGTCATCCCGTGTTATGAACCTTTCCTAATTTTTGTGATTTATAGTGTATTAACAGCGTTCAAGAGCAAAATCAAATGGATGACTCCAACCTTTGCAAAATATGGTAAGATGCACATCTCTAGTATATTTGCATATTTTACTAACTAATATACGTCTATTGGTATATAATGTGCACATTTATAAGTGATGGACCTATCTCCCGATTAGGGTTATTTGCCTAATTCGCAACCGCACACCGATTTTTTTTTATTTATTCCATCTATAAGACTTTAGATGGAATAATTAATCAAGCGGGAATAAAATTGATATCTTGATCTTTAAGGCTTAAGATCAATTTATCGATTTTATTAGCGAAATAATCAAGTTTGATTTAGATATTATTCCTTGATCTGAACGGTGTATGGTATCTTTGATGATTTTGAACGGCTTGATGCTCGTCGTGCCTTGATTGCTCTGTTTATCCCAAACTCTATTTGAATTAGATTAGGTTCATCGTCTGCTTTAGGGTAATTTGCATATTTAGACTAAGCATTTTATTTATTATGAATTTTTGAAAAAAAATACCAAAAACATAAATTTAAGATGTTAGATTTTCGTCTCATTAATTTAAATTGCATGTTGAGGTAAATTTCTAAATTAAGATAGATAATATCTCACTTTAGTTAGATTTTTATTGTCAGTCATTTTTAATTACGAATTTTTATAAAAAAAAATACAAAAATGTCATGCGCATGTCATATAGAATTAGGTTCATGAAATGCATGTCATTTAGTGATTGTTGCTAGGTCCATTTAATTAGAAAATCATTGGAGTTAGGTCATTTGGTTAAGTTGCATTGCACATTAGCTTAGATCTCATTAAACAAGAGAAAATCCTAAAAACTGAGTGACTACGTGTTAATTATAAATCATATCTAGGGCTTTTGATATGAATTTCAAGCTAACATTGCAGATGCTTTTGTTGCTATGAGGTAAGTCCTATAATTTATTTATTGCTTTTTGGGTGTTAAATTGGTGGTTTATGCACCCACACGATCACCTCACATGTTAGGAAAATAGATTAAAATCAATTCAAGCTACCTGCCAAACATTTTCAAAATAAAAGAGAAAGGTACCGAAAATGCGTTAGAGAAATCTAATGTAATTAAGTCCCCGTACCCAAAGTCTCTGGTTTGTAGAAGTAAAGTAATTATCCCATTATTTTACTTGGGTTTCTAATCGACCCACAAAAAATTGATTAGTGGTGATTCCTGATTGAAAATCATTTGCATGTTAAGAACTTGAACCTAAGTCGCGAATTGGTATGGGCTTGGGAGAGCCCGAGCTAAGTTTAGGTTTAGTAATCCATTAGCCAAACCCTAGGTGGTGCACCCAAAAATTTGGTCGCGACAGCTTGATGACTCCGCTGGGGACTTGAGTTGAAATTCTTAGTGGACATAGGCTAATTTTCTTTTTCGAAAAAAAAAATATATTTTTGTTTGGTAGCGAGGATCCTAGGTACGTCCCTAACATCTAAGGTGTTAATGTTTCTGCAGGATGGGAGGTATAAGGGGAAGTGTTTGTTAATCTTTGTTTTGCAGAGAGGTGTAGGAATGTATGGTTTATTTTCGTTCATGAACGAAGTGTTGTTTGATATAAACTGTTGTGCATGCCTATGCATTTATACTACACTATTGCACACACAACCTGCCGCCGGACCTGGGTCGTACTAGGATACTTAGGATGGTATTGAATTAGATATGACTTCGACCGCAAGGCCACGTAGTAGAGGTTGTCCAACTCAATCTCGAAAGTTTTTTCTTGGTGTCAAGAATGTTTACCTTTGTCCATGAGGCTGCGTTGCATTAGGGTATCATTCTTGACAGAGCCAGAGTTAAGAGGACTTGACTTAGTACACGAGGCTACGACTAGTCATCCCACCCTTTTAACTCTACTTTGCTAAGCTTGTCTAGAGTAGAAATCGAACCCCACATTTCATGTGCTTGTCTATGTGGTTGCCGTCAATTTTTCTTTGTGAAGTAAGTTTTCTATCCCTATGCTATGCAATTTACTTGCTTTGTCATACTTTTGGTCCGTCCATGACAATCTAGGTTAGTCATTTGATCTAATTCCTTTGTCAATCAGAAATGAAATGAGGAAATTGTTATGCAATGAACCATTTGGAAAATAATTAAAAAAAAAATTTGGAGAATTTGTTTTTATCAGGGAGGTTCAAATTTTGGCATTTCCTAGTTCATGTGTAGAAATTTCGTCCTTACTAGGGCATCCCATGTCTTTATTTTCCTAGTCCATTTTTAGGAAATCCTCTTCATGTGTGGACTTTTCGTGACTAAGAAAAAATAGATCGTTGTCATGGACCGGTTCCCTATTTACACCTCATGCTTACATGTTCTCGTTCATTTGAATCGGGTGATTATGAAGAGGTCCCGCTCACCCATCCGTACTTGATCGAGAGCTAAAATGATGGATCAAAATAAGATGTTGAACTGTATCATTGATATTGGCAATGACATGAACAAGCGAATTGCACGCCTCCATAGTCAAGTCGATGAATTGTTTGCTACTATAGCTTATATCGTCAAGCAAAAGGGCTATGATGACATAGATACTCTATCTTTAGTAAGAAATTGTGACTCGATGAAGAGAGCCAAGAGGACTTTTGAACCATCTCATTTTCCTAAGATAGCCAAATTTGATGCCACCATGAAGAGATTAGTGACATATCTGGAAGGAAGAATATCTGATCTGGAGGGTTCACATCACAAGACCAATGAGAAGCATTACTTTCTTGGCCTAATGAGAAATAATATGAAAAAGGCACATCAGGTTTCAATGATAGATCAATTGGCCCAACTGTTACTCAACAAGTTTGAGAACACGTTTCTAAAGACTTAATAAAATGAGGGGCAAGTAAAAAAAGGACCATCCATCTTTGGTAAAAGAGGTACGTCTCGTCCTTGAACATAATTAATTTTGGAAGATACACTTTATTCTTTTCCTTGCAGATGACGAATTGGGGGCACTACAAATTCTAGTAGTGACATGACTAAGACAAAATCCCAATTCGAGCCAAAGTGGATGTGCAATTTGAATTTACTTTGATGTTGCATAGTATCCTATTCATGCACGTTCTCTTGTGCAGGGGCAAAAGCGGATTTTCAGTCTTGATAGGGACAATCCAAGGGCATCCATTACTGAGACAGTCCTTTCGTGGGACAACTCCTTGAATGAACACTTGAAATCATGTTTTTCATACTTATGAGAGCATTTTTTTAGTGTAGTAAATTGTCTGTTTGAAGTCACAAAAGCTTTTCATGCTTAAAGTTGCTGGACTCTTTTGAAAAGAGAATTTCCATAGTAATTTTACCTATTTAACTCACCAATTTCATGTGAAGATTTGTCAAGATGGACAATTCAATAGATTGAGCATGTTGAATGAGATGTGTCAGGATGATGAAAGGCAAACCCTATCATATACATAGTCACCTACTCATACACTTGTGAGATGAGTGTAAAAAGTTCCATATTCACAAAGGAAAAGAGTTCTCTCGCAAAAGGTACGATGACCAAAATGATGAGAGACAATTCATTTCTCTATCCCAAACACTACAGGTGATTCATTGCTTAACTTCTTTGAGCCTTATACACTTGTGGAGATTCTTTTCAAATTATTTCTGTCAAGAACCACCCCACATCGAGGCAAATTAAAGGTAAGATAGCACTATAAGGTGGAGAAAATGGAAAGAAATTTTTCTTGCTTTCACTTGCATTAATCTTCAAGTCGAGCTGTTACATTGAATTCATGTGGTAATTTAAGTGCCTTAGAATGATGAAGAGCATTTCTTTCTCTTTCCTACATACTTATATCCTTTGCGTAGCCCACTTGAGCCTGCAATTTCATTTCTTTAAACTCAGTTGGTGATCATCCCCCACACTGGGGCAAGGCAAAAAGTAATTGTTCAAATAGTATGGTCTGGAGTGCTAATAGAAGACAAAGACCTCCCAAAGGTCCAAATGTTAAAAGCACCATATGGTCATTCAAAATAGAACCAAGGGCCATGAAAAAGCAGTGTGCCTGGTAAAAGCAAGGTCAATGCCCATGAAAAAAAAAGTGAAGAAAAAATGAATGAGAACTAGGGGCATGAAAAAGCGGTGTGCTTGGTAAAAGCAAGGCCAATGCCTATAAATGAAAAAAAAGAGAGTCAAGATAGATGTCTATCAATTGCAAAAATTGAATCCAAATGGAGCAGTATTCAAAGAGCATAAATACCGAGCATTTATAGTTAATGGAGCACATTGCCAAGACAATCCCTGGTGAAGAAGAAGACTGGCGACAATGTTAAGATGATCATCAACTCTCACCCTTTACACATATTTTGAGCCTAATGATCCTTTCGTTTTCTCAACCCAAGAACCTAGCCTACATTACGTCCCTTGCAAAGTTTCTTCTTATTAGGGCACTTGAATTAACTTAGGGGTTCACATGTTTATAAGTATTGCTCGAAAAAGTGCGAGCAAGATTATTTATTTCTCATTTTGCAGGGTTCTTGACTTGTAAGCCTGGAGATGATTACTGAATTGTTCTTTCAATTGCCTTGACTCAAAGAGTCCCTTTGTTAAGCCACTAACCAAGCCCACATTACGGTCTCTATTAAAGGCCTCTCATATTGGTAATGTCGTACTGCTTGCAAGAATACTCGAACCCTTGTTGATATGATGATGGTTCGATGTAGTGATTCTCATAAAATAGCCATTCTAAATGAGAGTGAGTGAAAGTCCTTTCTAACTGAAAGTCTCTCATTTAGTATTCTTAAGAAATCCATGTCATTGTCTTGAACGACAATTCCTTCCAGTGGAAATTTGGGTGATGCAACTATGGTAAAGCTTATGCATAAACCCTAATCGAATTGATGAAAAACTCACTGAACTTTGAAAAGTGCACTCTAGAGTAGCTCAAATTGTCTATGTCTTTAATGAATGCATATCAATTTTTGCTCTAATCATGCCTGATAGATAATATTTCCTTGAAGACTGAGTAATACTTGACGTTCAAGTTGCTCCTTGAAGCCTTGAGATTCGGCATGCTTTCGTAGCCCGAAGCCCTTTTCATTGACCTGGCATGCTTCCGTAGCCCAGAGTCCTTTTCATTGACATGGCGTGCTTTCGTAGCCCGTTGTCCCTTTTTATCGACCTGGCGTGTTTCCGTAGCCCGGAGTTCCTTTTCATCGACTCCGTGTGCTTTTGTAGCCTGATATCCCTCTTCATTGACACAGTGTGCTCTCATAGCCCGATGTCCATTTTCATCGACCCGATGTGCTTCTGTAGCTCGAAGTTCCTTTATATTGACTTGTTGTGCTTCCATAGCACGATGTCCCTCTTAATTGACACGGTGTGCTCTCGTAGCCCAGAGTTCCTAACCTAGCGTGCTTCTGTAGCCCAGAGTCCCACTATTAAATTGGCTTGCTTAGGAGGTATCATCTCTCAAGTGCACTGACACTCGACTCGGTCGAGCTGTCTCCCAAAGATTTTTCTCTAGATTCAGTCTGATTAAGGCGATCGAAGAAAGGTTCCGGTCATGGTCAGATGATTTATGTTGCAATGCTAGGCGACCGAAGAAAGGTTCAGGCCCTAGCTAAGCAAAACCTCATATTAGGCGACCGTAGAAAAGTACGGGTCTTGGAAAAGCTGTTTTCTATTCAAGCAACCGTAGAAAGGTACGAGTCCTGAAAAATGAATCATCGTTTAGGCGATCGTAGAAAGGTATAGGTTTTAGACAATATTTGTTGCTTTAACAAGCGACCATAGAAAGGTACGGGTTCTGGAAAAGCAATTTCCCATTCAGGCGACCATAGAAAAGTACAGGTCCTGAAAAAATAATTTTTTCCCGTTTAGGCAACCATAGAAAGGTACGGGTCCTAGATAATATTTATTGCTCTAACGAGCGACTGTAGAAAGGTACGGGTCCTGGAAAAGCAATTTTTTCTGTCAAGGCGACCGAAGAAAGGTTCGGGTCCTAGACAACCAAATGCTACCATATTGGGCGACCGTAGAAAGGTACGGGTCCCAGGAAAGCAGTTTCCTTACAAAGTCTTGTTGCTATTATGGGCCATTGTAGAAAGGTACGGGTCTTGGACATATAACACCAATTATCTTGAATTACTCTATCATTTTTGAAGGTAAGTCATTCCAGGTACGTTTCTTTATCGGTTGCATTAGCATTTCCATACATCATATAAATTGTATTTCAAAATAGGATTCATTTTCCAGCAAAAAAATCATTCAGTGCATGTGCATGATTAAAATTTAGGTCTGAATTTTGTCTTTAAATGCAACCTCTACGAGCTCACCTTCAAAGGGGCAGTTGTTGACACCTAAATTTTGGCAATCCGATCATTTATTTAATACATAAAAGTTAGGGACTATACTTTAGCCCCTAATATATATATATATATATATATATATATATATATATATATATATTAGTCAATTGCATATAGATGTTCAAAGGGTTATCATCAATTCACTGCATCCACATTAGAATTGGCTTGATATGTGAATGGCCCTCATGGGATTCGGTTATGGAAATCCGCAATTGTGGGCAAGGAGCCCACTCACACATTTACTTGAGTAAAGTCCAAAAGTTGACCTATATCCGTTGAAGAAGAGAAAGGAAGTGAAAATCCTGGAGATATTTGGTTGATTCGATGGACATGAAATGAGGGAGATTGCTAGTGAGGGGATCGGCAAACATAGATGGAAAGAAACCAGAAAGGTTTTGCTGAAATTTGTTCTTTCTATGGTTGAAAAAAGGGCTACAGCGGCAAGTGAATATAATCAAATGGATCAGCAGATTGCTTTTGGTTTCTTCACACCAAGGGAAACGATATATTCAATATAAAAAGAGGAAAGAGGAATTCCGTCTTCACTGGCATGGTCAGAGAAAAAATTACAAGAATAGGAAAGAACTAAAACATAATATGTAGATTTATTCTCTTTCCTTGAAAGCCCAGGTCATCCTTACCTATAAAAGGACCTGATATAGCTAGAACGAGTACCTAGAGGGGGGTGAATAGGTATACAAACGATTTTTCACTTAAATCACACAACACTAGACAATCGATGGAAATAAACGACAATCGAAAGACAGAGAGAAGGGAAAAGAGAATTGAACACAATGATTATAGTGGTTCGGCTTTTGTTTAAGCCTACGTCCACTCTTCTGCACTGACAGCCTATTGGCTGGATTCCACTATGAACAAAGAAGTGTTACAGCGTTGTTCTTCCTTGATTGATGATGTAGATGATCTACCACACTTGCTCAAGATATCACTAAGTATAAACACTCTTTTGTGTATACAATTTTGCTCAGAATGAATCGGCGAATATCAAGGAACTTTGATTCTGGAATTCGTCTATCGAGCATGCACTAAAATAACTTGAACGACTTCCTTTTATACTCCTTCATGCCATCATACCCGTTGGCACTTACCAAAGGAATTCCTCCAATCTACCCGTTGGACGGAATCAATTAAGGAGATCTTTCGAGCTATTAAAGGAACTTGACGATAGCCCATCAATCCCGTTCGCCCATACAACCAGGATCTTGGTTTCCAAGAATAGAACTTTCGAAGATTACTTCGTCAATCATCGGATCTTGAATAGAAAGAATCCGTTAGCTTAACCCACCAAGATATCTTCTCCAGAGAATAGGACTAACTTCTTAACCAAACACCTAGGTTCGGATAGCCTTTCGACACCGGATTAGAAAAGCTGTCAATGAGAATATCTTTAAGTCTTGAGTCTTGAGTCTTGAGTCTTGATGTCCAACCTGTCTTCGGACTCTAAACCGAAAGTCTCGTAATAATCCAGACTAGACTGAAAGAAATGTTTTGTCAGCTTCAAAATATTCTGGCAAGATTTCTCCAACAATCTCCCCCTTTTTGATGGTGACAAAACTTTCTTGTAGATTTGAATAACTTTGACCTGCAAAATATTACTCAAGTAATATGGCTATCTCATAACAATTAATAAAGAACAACCAGACTCTGCATCCACAAGAAGATTGGTTAGTCCTTCACAAGTAAAACCATATAACAATACTTGATGTAACTGCAAGCATTCAGATATCAAAATCCACACTACAGACTAAGTTCAAGTTCAAGCTCATACCTAAATCAAAACACATAAAAGAGATAAAATTTAAAGTTGAAAGTTCAAAAGGTTCAAAAGGTTCAAAGTTCAGAGTTCAAAGCTGGCATTTTCTCCCCCTTTTTGTCATCATTAAAAAGGTGAGAAAGTAGTCAATTCTGCTTGGGAATGCGAACGATCTGGAAATCTCCCATGGATTGAACTAATCCTTCCAGCCTCTTCAAGTCTTCCTTTAGATGAGCTACCTCTTCTCCTTTGGCATTTGCTTCAATTTGAAAGAGAGATCTTTGATCCGATCTTGAAGGGAAACAGAAGATGCTTTCCCGGCATTCTTCGGGACTTGAATTTCACAAAGTCAAAGCATAGATTTGACCACGCATTTCCAGAAGGATATCAAGTATGCGACGAAAATCTGCCGAATTATCCGTCGGAGTACTGACATTTGCTCGGTCTGATGGAGTAAACGCGGACGATGGATCTTCTGTGTAATTGCGCAGTTTCGATGTTGATGTATCATGTCCTTCTCCAGGCATTTGAGAAGCCTGAAAATCTTTCGGGTTTGCTTTAGAGCGACTCACATCTTCACAAGGAACAGATGTAGTCTTCCCGTGCTCAACTCCTTCCCCTGCTTCTCCCCCTGTTTCTAAAGCCTCGGATGGGAAAGAATGAGGGTCAATCTCTGCAGCGTCTTGAAAAACTTCATCTTCATCTGCAGACTTTTCTTTGGCTGCCTCTTCTTCTTCTTCAGCTTCTTTCTCTCGCTTCTTCTTTCTCTCGTTGCTTCTCTCTCTTTCTCTTCTTGCTCGCTCTTTCTTTCTCTTCTTCTCTCGGCCTTTTCTTGTCTCTCTTCTTCTCTCGTTTTTCCTCTCGCTTCTTTTTCCTTCTCCTGATGTTCCGTTGATTCAGATACAGAACGTCTTCTCCTTATCAATGCAGAAATAGTGCAATCTTCCTCTTCTTCTTCTTCTTCTTCTTCATCCACCAAGAGTCTCCTTTTTTTCTTTTTGGATGGTGGATTGATTTGCTCCTTTCCTTTCCTTTTGGATGCCGAAGGTACTAGAGATTTCATTTTTCGCTCTCCATTTCCTTTTCAAGTTCTTTCGGACGCATTTTTGTCACCATTTGCAGACCCACCACCATTTTATCGCATGTTCGAACACACAGAGATTGTGGGGGCTCAATGTTTAAGTGTCGAAGATCTTGGTCACAAGACTTGCATAAGGCGGTTGTCCCTTGTCCTTCACCATTGCTCTATACATGTGAAAGAGAATGATGTGAGGAAGAGAGAATTTCTTCCCTTTGATGATTGCATACATCAATTTTGCCTCTCGAATTTGACACATCTGTCTTTGATGTCGATTTCGGCCTAAGACAGTTGATGACAATTTTGTGCAGCAAAATGTTGATAGCACGCATTCTCGTGTAGACAATTTTCCCTTCATTGTTGCCTTTCACAAGATCCAGCATAAGATGAGCACTTTGGAAACTTTAATCGGTTGATATGATCCTCTCTACTCCAATGATATCAGCCAACATGTTCACATCTACTATGTAGTCTTGGTCTCGGACACTAAAGGACATTCTATTCGCATCCAAAAAGCTAAGATTCGAATAGAAATATGCGTCGATTGAGCATATCCTTCAAGTAGTGTCGAGCAAAATTGCTCAAGTTGCAGTAGATCGAACTTCTCCCTTAAGTTCACATGAATAGCATCCAGAAAATCAAAATCAACGCTTCTAGGGTTTATCACCCCTCTCTTCAACAGCCTGAAAAACAAATTCTCCTGTTCTTTGGATTTAAACAAATCCATCCTCTTTCCTTTCACCTTTGCAAAGCAACACCCAATCTCGGTTGAAAATCATAGAACATTTTATCATCGTTATTTCCATCAGTAGGAGTCTGTCCAGCCACACGAGGATCACTAGGAATACTAGCAAGTGCTTCCTCTGCCCTTCCTCTAGGAGCAATTCCCAACTCCTCCATTTGTCGCAGAAAAAGATATTCATTCCCATAGTTCTTACTTTTGAGAAACTCATTCACGTGGTTCAACGGAGTTCCTATGCTTTTCAAAGCACGATAGAGTTTATAGATAAAAGAGGGTTTTTGTATTCTTACAGGCTCTGCATCCTCGATTATCTCATCCTCTCGATGGTGACCCACACTTTGTGGGGTAGATGAAGAAGAATCACGTGCTGGAGAGCGAATCGGGCTCTGTTGCTGACTTGATAACTCATCTTCTTCGGTGAGATCAACATGGGTAGGACCCTCTCTTGCTCTTTGTGGTCCCCCGCTTGCTATTCTTGAGGACTTCCTTGAAGAAGACATCTTTCTTTGACACTGAGAGATTTCTTTAATCGTTTTCCCAAGAAAAGTTGACAACTTTCTCAAGTTTGAACACAAAATGGAAACGAGATTGAGAGAAGAATGCTTTTCGAGGGTTTAGAAGATAGAGAGAAGAAAAACTGTATATATATAACTCTGTTTTAAAATGGAAAAACCAATCGGTACGAAGGAAAGTGAACCGACGAATTCTTTTAAAATCAATAACTGCCATTTTTAATAGAAGTTATATTTTTGAAAAGACACGATTCTCTTTTTCTCGGTAATTATAAATTGGTTAAATAATCATACATTTTCGAGACGAGAATAAAATAACAACTTACAGTTAATACCCATGAGTCTGAGTTTGAGTCTGAAAGTCTGAGAGTCTCTAGACTTTAACTTCCTCAAGCTTCAAAATGTTGAGACTGGAGCGAATAAAATCAAATTGATTTTTCTCCAAAGGCTTTGTGAATATATCCGCCAGTTGACTCTTTGAATCAACAAATTAAATCGAGATTTCTCCATTTTGAACATGATCTCGATGAAGTGATGTCGAATCTCTATATGCTTTGCTCTTGAGTGAAGAATTGGATTTTTTGTGAGATTTATTGCACTAGTGCTGTCGCATATGATTTTCGTGCATGAGTCTTCAATTCCGAAGTCTTGAAGCCGTTGCTTAATCCACGAATTTGCGAACAGCAGCTGCCAAGAGCTACATACTCGCTTCGTTGTTGAAAGAGCCACGTACTCGCTTCCTTGAAAACCAAGATACCGTCCCTGTTTCCAAGTAATCGCACGTACACTGAAGTACTCTTTCTATCAACTCTGCAACCTGCTAGATCTGCGTCTGAATATCCCAGAAGATTAAAGTCTCCCTTCTTAGGATACCAGAGACCAATGCTTGAAGATGAAGCAACATATTTGATAATACGTTTCGCAGCACTGAGATGAGATTCTCTAGGGTCTGATTGAAACCTAGCACAGATGCAAACACTTAACAAAATATCAGGTCTAGAAGCAGTAAGATAAAGAAGTGAACCGATGATACTCTTGTATAATTTTTGATCAACTTTCTTCCCTTCTTCATCTTTGTCTATCTTCAAGGAACAAGACATTGGTATGTCTGTCTTTTTGCACTTTTCAAGCCCAAATCTTTTGACAAGATCATTAGCATATTTTTCTTGACAAATAAAAGTTCCTTCCTTCAATTGTTTAATTTGAAGTCCAAGAAAGAATGTTAACTCTCCCATCATACTCATTTCAAACTCATCCTGCATAGACTTAGAAAATTTCTTGCACAGACTTTTATTAGATGATCCAAAAATAATGTCATCTACATATATTTGAACAAGTAAAAAACTTTTGTTTTCCTTTTTGATAAATAAAGTAGTATCAACTTTACCTTTGACAAATCCATTCTGTATTAGAAACTTACTGAGTCTGTCGTACCACGCTCGAGGTGCTTGTTTTAAACCATATAAGGCCTTTTCACCAAGGCGAGTCCGGCTTCTTTGGGTCTTCAAACCCAGGTGGTTGTTCCACATAGACTTCCTCATGGATAAATCCATTCGGGAAAGCACTTTTGACATCCATTTGGAATAACTCTGAAATCTTTATAACAAGCAAAAGCAAGCAATAATCGAATAGCCTCTAACCTTGCTACCGGTGCGTAAGTCTCATCATAGTCTATCCCTTCTTCTTGCGTATATCCTTTGGCTACAAGTCGGCCTTGTTTCGTACGACTTTACCTTTCTCATTCATCTTGTTTCTGAACACCCATTTGGCTCCAATAACAGTTTTACCTTTTGGTTTAGGTGTCAATTCCCAGACATCATTAATGATAAACTGTCTGAGCTCATCTTGCATGGCTTCAATCCAGCTTTCGTCAGACAAAGCTTCTTCTATGCTTTTTGGTTCAATTTCAGAAATGAGAGCTACGGCACTAGACTCTTCACGCCTTTTGGATCTGGTGCAAATTCCTTCATTAAGTTCGCCAATAATTAGATCTTTGGGATGACTGGACTTATGCTTCCAGTTGCTGGTTGATTTATCTGGCTGATGATCCCTTTCTTTGCCTGAATCTTCACAAATGGCTTGATGCTGGTCTTCTTGAATCTGTGACGCCTCTTGTGTTGAAGACTTTGGAGAGGTTGGAGCAAGATCGGACTCTTCATGATGAGTCCGATTGGATTCATCTTGAAGCGAGTCTTGAAATTTGACATTCATTGACTCCTCCACGGTCGACTCTTCTTGTTATAGACTCGTAGGCTTTGCTTGATGAAGAATATCCAAGGAAGATGCCTTCATCTCGATCTTTCTTCAAACTTACCAACATAATCTTTTGCATTTTTCAATATAAAGCATTTGCAACCGAATACATGAAAGTATGAAACAATAGGCTTCTTACCTTTGAATAATT
Source organism: Eucalyptus virginea (assembly GCA_014182375.1). NCBI lineage: Eukaryota > Viridiplantae > Streptophyta > Magnoliopsida > Myrtales > Myrtaceae > Eucalyptus > Eucalyptus virginea. The sequence goes on from CM024518.1 coordinate 43,884,458, forward strand.
CATAGGGGGTTTTCTTTAAAATAGGTCTTAAAAAGACTCGTTAATGATATAGCAAGCTGTTGAAATGACTTCAGCCCAAAATCGAGAAGAAATTTTGCTTTCAATTAAAAGAGTTCTTGCCATTTCTTGAAGAGATCTATTCTTCCTTTCCACAACTCCATTTTGCTGAGGAGTATATGGAGAAGAGAACATATGCTTAAAGCGATTCATCACAGAATTTTGTAAAATCTTGATTTTCAAATTCACCACCATGATCTGTTCTTATGCTTGAAATAACACATCCCTTTTCATTTTGAACCTTTTTAGCAAATTTTTCAAAATATGAAAAGGTTTCGGATTTACTTGATAAAAAAAATACCCAAGTAAAGCGAGAGTAATCATCTACGAGTACTAAGCAATATTTCTTACCTCCAATACTCTGGGTTCGGTTGGTCCGAAGAGATCCATATGAAGTAAGCGCAGTACATGATTAGTTGAGACATGATTTATAGACTTATATGAATTTCTTACCGCTTTCCCGAATACATGGAGTACACAGTTCAGTCTTTTGATAAGGCAATTTGGGTAGACCACGAACAAGCGCTTTGATGAGATTTTGGCTAATTGCTTCATATTAATATGCCCAAGCTTTCGTGCCACGAGACTTGCTTCGTCTTGTATTGAAATCAAGCATTGCGATTCTTCCGGTTTCACGTCCAGAGATAGATATTTCCATGCCTTCTACCCAAGAAAGACCGAGTAGAGTCTTTCTTGGTTCCGGAACATATTCCTTCTTGAAAGAAGATCTTAAAACCAAAAGTATCACATAGTTGACTCCGATCTTTGAGAAGATTGTAATTGAGTCCTTCCACTAGAGAAACATTGCTTATTTCGAGATTTCCAATTTTCACAGTTCCAAAACCCACAATTCTTCCTTTGCTATTTCCTCCAAATGAGACTTTTCCACCATTTACTTGAACAAGCTTTATAAAGCATTTTGAGTCTCCGTCATATGTCTTGAACATCCACCTTTGTCTAGATACCACTTTACCTTTCTCTTGATAGATACCTGCATTCAAAGAAATATCTCAAGCTTTCTTTGGTACCCATATTTTCTTGGGTCCTTTTGTGTTAGTAAGATAAACAGTACTAGCCCAAGTTTTCTTAACAGGTCTCCAAACCATAGGACATTCTTTTTCAAAATGATCTGGACTTTTGCACTTAGAACACCGAGAGCATCTCGACCTACGAGACTTTACAAAAACCTTTTGAAATGATTTTTATAAGCTTCTTTTGAAGGTCTTTGCTTAATTCTTTCTTTTACTTTAGGAAAATCAATTGAGGGAATAGTTTCTTCTGTCATACCTAAACCAGACTTATTGAAATAAGGTCTCTGATCTTGAAAGAATTTTTTCAAGTTTCTCGAGACCCTATTGAAAATTTCTTTGAAATATTCGATGAGTCAATTTTTAAACGAGAATTTTCTTTCAAAAGATTTTCTTCATTTTCTTTAAGAGTAGAAACATTCATGTCTAAACATTTAACTTTTTCTTTCAAAATATTTTCCTGCTGTTTTAAACCGAGTTTTCCCTTTTAAGTTCAGAAATTCTTTTAAGAGAAGTCTTAAGACTTAAACACAGCTCATCAATATACTTAGAAACCTTGACAGGAATTTTGAAATTACTTACTTCAAATTCGCTGTCTGAGTCTGATTCAGAGTTTGAGTCTCGAGTCCGATTGCGCCATCGACACAAGTTGGCATATTCATCATCACTTTCTTCACACTCGTATCACTCCAGGTTTCAGCTTTGAGAGCCTTTCGAGACTTTTCAGCCTTTCCTTTCTTCTTCTTTAGAAGAGGACAGTTGGGTCTGATGTGTCCCTTTTTCTTACATTCAAAGCAAACAACATCTTTATTTGCTTCATCATCATCAACAGTCTTGGTCTGTTGTCTTTGAAAGCCTTGTCTCTTAGAGTTGAATCTTCTTCCTTTTCTATTCAACTTTCTGAATCTTCTTATCATTAGGGCAAGCTCCTCATCGTCTTGAGTAATCGTAACATCGAATCATCATTTGATTTTAATGCAATGGATTTCTTACCTTTTGGATCTTCGTCTTCGTTTATTCGTTCCACTTCATAAGACGAAGAGTTCCAACCAGCTCATCGACGAGATAGTGGCATGATTCTTTGCGTCTCTCTTATTGAAGTCTTTATGTGATTCCAATCCTTTGAGAGTCCACGCGAAGCTTGTTAACCTTCATGGAATCAGAAATTGGTTGACCTTGATTTTGTAGACCATTCACAATTTCTGTAAAACGACTAAACATGTCAGTTATTGATTCTCCAGATCTCATTTTGAAGGCTTCATATTGACCGAGAAGAATATTGATTCTGGTCTCTTTCACTCGATCAGTTCCTTCGTAGGTGATATGTAACCTATCCCAGACTTCTTTTGCTGTATCACAAGAAGATATTCTGTTATATTCAGTAGGTGATAAAGCACAATATAAAGAATATATTGCTTTTGCATCAAGAGTTTGTCTCTTGATTATTTCTTCCTGAGACATTCCGCTAGCTTCCATGACTTCTTTTCCTCTTTCGAGACAGCTGCAACTTTAGGAATGATTCCTTTTTCTACAACGTCCCATTCCAGAGGATCCTTTGATCGTAGAAAAGCTTTCATCTTGTTCTTCCGGATGTTGTAATCCTTTCCATCAAAGTAGGGTGGTCTGGTATTGCTTTGCCCTTCCACCAGCCCTGGTGCTAACATACTAGCCATGGATCTTTTACTCTGAAGTAAAACACTTCAAATAAAGTGAGTACACAGGCTCTGATACCAATTGATATAGCTAGAACGAGTACCTAGAGGGGGTGAATAGGTATACAAACGATTTTTCACTTAAATCACACAACACTAGACAATCGATGGAAATAAACGACAATCGAAAGACAGAGAGAAGGGAAAAGAGAATTGAACACAATGATTATAGTGGTTTGGCTTTTGTTTAAGCCTACGTCCACTCTTCTGCACTGACAGCCTATTGGCTGGATTCCACTATGTACAAAGAAGTGTTACAGCGTTGTTCTTCCTTGATTCAGTGATGTAGATGATCTACCACACTTGCTCAAGATATCACTAAGTATAAACACTCTTTTGTGTATACAATTTTGCTCAGAATGAATCGACTGAATATCAAGGAGCTTCAGATTCTGGAATTCGTCTATCGAGCATGCACTAAAATAACTTGAACGACTTCCTTTTATACTCCTTCATGCCATCATACCCGTTGGCACTTACCAAAGGAATTCCTCCAATCTACCCGTTGGACGGAATCAATTAAGGAGATCTTTCGAGCTATTAAAGGAACTTGACGATAGCCCATCAATCCCGTTCGCCCATACAACCAGGATCTTGGTTTCCAAGAATAGAACTTTCCAAGATTACTTCGTCAATCATCGGATCTTGAATAGAAAGAATCCGTTAGCTTAACCCAGCCAAGATATCTTCTCCAGAGAATAGGACTAACTTCTTAACCAAACACCTAGGTTCTGGATAGCCTTTCGACACCGGATTAGAAAACTGTCAATGAGAATATCTTTAAGTCTTGAGTCTTGAGTCTTGAGTCTTGATGTCCAACTATCTTCAGACTCTAAACCGAAAGTCTGTAATAATCCAGACTAGACTGAAAGAAACGTTTTGTCAGCTTCAAAATATTCTGGCAAGATTTCTCCAACAGGACCAACTATAGACGAGCAACGGGGAGGCCGGCAATTCATCATTCAGAAGGCACTAGGGAGAATGCACCTAAATAGAGAGTAAGAAAGAGAGGGAAGTATTTTACGTCGTGCATTCTCACGGCCATGTTAATCCTCACCGCTGCCGTCGGCGTCCATGCTGCCATTCACTGCTGTCCGACGAAGCCGAGAAACTGCTGCCTCGCCGAACATCGCCAAGCGCCCTCTGCCGCAGCCCTTCAGTCTTGAACAGCCGCTAATCAGCCCATGCCGAGTTTTTTCATCGGGTAGTTCTGTGGTCTGGTATTAATTCATGCTGTCTTTTTTTTGCAGGTGTGATTCGTGAGTGACACGTGAAGAAGTAGAGAGAGTACACGAAGGAATGATAAATCGTAAGAGCGGAGGGCCATTACACGTGAGAAAGTCTTCATATTCAGAGGTCAATAGTCAAAAGATGGATGGGCCACACAATCGATACATACGGCCACAATTCTGAAAAGGGAGGACTTTGAATACACGGCACACAGAGAGAGCTTTAGAGAGAAAAAGTCAAAAGGAGAAATCGTGGTGGCCGGCCAATTGATAATTTCAGAGAGAACACACGAGATGGAGAGAGAGGGTGTGGGTCGTCTTCTTCCTTAGACGACTGCTACCGAGCTCCTACATCTCTGCGACAGGTGGTTCACTCGACGATGCTTTTTTGCCATAAGCTTCACGCCAACGCAACGCTGCGGGATTTTGTTGCCGATTTACCACTCGCACCGCCGCCGCAAGCTCAAGTCGCTGCTGTTCGTGATCTATAGCCCGAGCCGACGACGACTGAGCTTGCCGCTCCGGTGTGCCGCCGCTGCTCATCACCTCGCTGACGACACCAGCAAGCTATCTAAAATTTCAGACATCTTTGTGTGAAGGTGTCTCTTGTGGGTCTTTTCAGCGAGTTTCCCACGACGAACAATTTTGGTCGGGTCACATCAAGTTGCGGCAACGTGTTTGGTTCCATACAATGGAGACCGATCCAGTGAAGTCCTGATTTTTATTGTTCCTATAGGCTTTTTGGCGTGTTATCCCACGGTTTCATCACTCATTGCATGCGCAGAAGACGTCACATTTTTTATTCCTTTTGAGACATAGAAGTGGCCTAGGAGCTTGGTCAAAGTCTTCATTGGAGGCTCAGACTCACGAAGAGATTTGTATATCGAGAGTTCTCACCTGATTTGGTGACTCATCGGTAAAGTCAAAGTTCAATAGCCGCACTCTTTTACCGCCATCCTCGCAATGTCATTATAAGCCATGTCATCAGCAGCAGCGAAAGTCCAGCCACGCCTTGCTGTCCTAGTCCGTAAGCCGTCTGTCGCTGCTGCCGCCATCCACACCGCCGTGAAGCATCGTCACCGTGCACATAACTTGCCGCCGTTTGCCGTCGAGAAACCGGTCGCGATCCCGGTCCAATTGCGCTTGGTCCAAATTTGGATAGAATATCCTTGAATTAGGTAAGATGCACATCTCTAGTATATTTGCATATTTTACTGCCTAATATACGTCTATTGGTATATAATGTGCACATTTATAAGTGATGGACCTATCTCCCAATTAGGGTTATTTGCCTAATTCGCAACCGCACACCGATTTTTTTTATTCCATCTATAAGGCTTTAGATGGAATAATTAATCAAGCGGGAATAAAATTGATATCTTGATCTTTAAGGTTTAAGATCAATTTATCGATTTTATTAGCAAAATAATCAAGTTTGAACGATGTATGGTATCTTTGATGATTTTGAACGGCTTGATGCTCGTCGTGCCTTGATTGCTCTGTTTATCCCAAATTCTATTTGAATTAGATTAGGTTCATCGTCTGCTTTAGGGTAATTTGCATATTTAGACTAAGCATTTTATTTATTATGAATTTTTGAAATAAAAAAATACCAAAAAATAAATTTAAGATGTTAGATTTTCGTCTCATTAATTGAAATTGCATGTTGAGGTAAACTTCTAAATTAAGATAGATAATATCTCGTTTTAGTTAGATTTTTATTGTTAGTCATTTTTAATTACGATTTTTTATAAAAAAAATACAAAAATATCATGCGCATGTCATATAGAATTAGGTTCATGAAATGTATGTTATTTAGTGATTGTTGCTAAGTCCATTTAATTAGAAAATCATTAGAATTAGGTCATTTGGTTAAGTTGCGTTGCACATTAGCTTAGATCTCATTAAACAAGAGAAAATCCTAAAAATTGAGTGATTGCGTTAATTATAAATCATATCTAGGGCTTTTGATATGAATTTCAAGCTAATGCTGTAGATGTCTTCGTTGCTACGAGGTAAGTCCTGTAATTTATTTATTGCTTTCTGGGTGTTAAATTGGTGGTTTATGCACCCACATGATCGCCTCATATGTTAGGAAAATAAATTAAAATCAATTTAAGCTGCCTGCCAAACATTTTCAAAATAAAAGAGAAAGGTACTGAAAAGGCATCAGAGAAATATAACGTAATCAAGTCCTCGTACCCAAAGTCTTTGGTTCGTAGAAGTAAAGTAATTCTCCCATTATTTTACTTGGATTTCTAATCGACCCACCAGAAATAGATTAGTGGCGACTCCTAATTGAAAATCATATGCATGTTAAGAACATGAACCTAAATCGTGAATTGGTATGGGCTTGGGAGAGCCTGAGCTAAGTTTAGGTTTAGTAATCCATTAGCCAAATCCTAGATGGTGCACCCGAAAATTTGGTCGCGACAAAAGTCAATAAATAACCTCCATACTAATACAAAAGGAGTCAGCCCATATTCATATAATATACAGTTAGGAGTGCTAAAGTCTCGTTTGGTTTATGAAAAGGTTTACTTGTTTTGTTCTCTTAGAATCATATAAGTATGAAATATTATATGTACTTCATTAACACAAATTAAAAATCCCTTAAACTTTATAAATTGATGTTATACTTAATGTACAATTGCATTCCTTCCTCCTATTTGTTGAGGCTAAAAGAAATATTTTACATAATGGAATTTATTAATTTACATTATTGACTTACGTGTTTGTTACTCTATCAGCGTACTAACTACAACCACAAAAGATAATTCATCTTAAGTTATTAAAGTCTCTTTACAAAAAATTAAAATAAAAATCAAACCGTTTACTTCAAGTAATTTTACAATGCTTTATACCAAATAAAGTGACTTTACCATGCTAAAATATATCCTCATCTATCAGGTTTACACGGATATCATTCCACGTAGGCTCCCTCCGTCTAATAGCTTAAATATTTCAGTTGACCGCTTAACATGAAGGGGAAAATTGTTCAACCAAGTTTATTTCATTTATGAGGTTCTCCATTCGACAATTCCACATATCTTTTTCATATAAGTTTTGCTTGCTAAATGAAGGGGGAAATTGTTCAAAATGTCCAAAACCTATTGTGGCCAATTCAATACTAAATTTTTTAATTTAGCTAACTTAATCATAAAGCTTTTGATTCCAATCTAGTTATTTTGGCCAATTTTGGATGGAATTTACTAACATGTCGATCCAGTTAACATTGACTATCTTACATGGCACGGGCAACATTAAAATTGACGATTTTTTTAAAGTTTTCTAAAATTTTATGAATTTTTTCTTTATTTTTGCCTTTTTATTCATTTTATCCTTTTCCTTAGTTCCCTTTGTCAGTTGCTAGCGCCTCAGTGATGGCTGATGGATTGCTGGCCGCTGGCTAAGGCCCCGTTTGGTTCAGCTCTCCCAAGGGGCTTTGAGGGGCTTTGAACCCCCAAAGCCCCTTAAGGAAAATATTTTGTGTTTGGCAACCTTTTTCGAAAGCTCCTTAGCCAAATATCAGCATTTCCAATGTTGAAAGCCTAATGCAGGGGAGGACCAGCTTTGAGCATTGGGCATTTCGGAAATGCAAGTTGATTGTTCATCGATGTTACTGTTCATCTTCTTCCCCCTTCTTCACCGTTTGTCTTTATCTTCCCCGTCGCCTGAGAGTTCGACTTCTCTGGCAACCGCCACCGCCACGTGGGAGTCCCACATCCTCGGTGACCACTGCCTAGGGTGGCGGGACCCGCAACCTAGGCAGCGTTGCCTGGTGCCCGCGACCCAGGCAACACCACCTGAGGTCGAGACCTAAGGCGGCCAGATCTAGCCGTCCAGCGGTCAGATCTATTGGTCTTGAGGCCATATCTAGTCGCCAGACGACCAGATTTGGCCTCCGCGACCTCAGGCTGCCAGATCTAGTGGTTCGGTGGCCAAATCTGGTTGGCTGGTAGTTGGCCGGCCGCTAGAATTTGATTTTCAGACTTAAATAAAAAATAAAAAATAGCAAAAGTCAATTACAAATGTAAATTTTGCCAAATGGTGTTTATGCTAAGTTACTTTTCAATGCTACAATTTACCAAACGGTGTAACATTTCAACAAACTCCTTTATCTCAAAGGTATTTGCATTCTCCCAATGGCATTTCCCTAAAACCGAACCAAATAGGCCCTAAGGCTAGGATACCCTTGCCTAGCCAAATTCAATGAAGTTCATTAAGCCATAGCTTGTGGCTAGTGTGGATGTCCCGGCCATCACCAAGTCCTTGGCAACCAACGGAAGGAAAAAAATGATGAAAGGAAAATTTCCACAAAAAATTATAAAAATCATCCACTTCAACGCCGATTGTGCTATATAGGACGGCTCATGTCCACATTAGCAATTCCCAATCAAAATTGGTAGGAAGGACTACATTAAAAAATCATCAAAAGGTTTATGATTAAATTGGTCAAATTGGAAAGTTTAAAACTGTATTGGTCGCCATACAATAAGCTTAACACATTTTGGACAAAATGGGATATCAAAGTAATTTGCATTACTTATTTACCAGATTTTTATGTGTTTTATTATTACCCATGAATGGTGGCCAACCAAAAAAATCATAATTAAGTTATTCTTTTTACAAGTGCATGATCACAAAATGCCAACTGCTAAAATTAAAATGTGGAATTTTGTGATACGCCTCTTATTTTTTTTTTAGTAATTGGTGATTGATGTGCACTTCATGAAATGAGAGTGATTTACCGTTACTTGTGAAAAAAAGTAATTTTAACCCTACTACAAAAAAATGAGATTGAAAAGAAAATTAAAATATAAAATGCTAATTAAGCTTTTTTAAGTCTAAAGTAAGTCTAGGTCGAAGTATGCAAAGACTAACGTGGTTTATCTTTCTAAACCTATAGTGATCAATATAATTTTTTTTTTTAAACTTCAATAGATAGAAATAAGATCTAACCTTAATCTGCAAAGAGTTGATTAAGTAGATAATTGTTTGATTCATATGACAGATTCATTATTTAGTTACCAAGTCACCAACTATCGGTCTATTGATGAAATCTTGTCGCATGTGAATAAGACGGTTTGTATGCATCTATAGCGTTTAGTCAATTAAAGATTTAAATCTGTTATTAAAAAAATTATTCATTGTGACAAATCCTCAATAAGTATGCCAAATTGAACATTTCAGTTGAAAACTTAGCGGTTTTAGGAAGAATCTTTTAACTTAAAAAGGGTAAATCATTATTTTGCGAAAAAGTAAACATCTAGTGTATTAGCGCACAGAAAAGAAAGGAAAAAACAAAGGAGGAAGGGGTGGTATGTTGATTCAAGGTGTCATGACCCCAACTCCATTTCCAAGGTTTTGAATAGTAAGGGTTATTTTCGTGATGTTCCAGGTTCGTCGCCGTCTCAATTCTTTTTATTTTATTATCATGCACATGTAGAAACATAAATAAACAACTCCTCGGACAAACAACAGCCGGAAGATTGGAACATATATTACACAAAGCACACTAATTTATGTTATAACAGTATTTTTACAAGCCCTTTCTCTACGGGCCAGCTTTTCTTTTTACATCACACTAAAGTTTCCACATAGGCCAGAGGAATTTCCTATCTCCTCTAGCATGACTATAGTTCCCAAAACTGACGTAGGACTTCCATGCCTACAAGACTAAAAGATGAGGGAGTGAGTCTTGGGAACTCAATAAGTAAAATTCCTAGCTCTCTACTAGGAAAGCGTCTCATCATCAAAGCCTAGCGAGTACAATATTCACAAACAATGTCGATAATAGATTAATAGCAAACTTATTACTACATCTTAAATACATACAGATATCCATAACAACATGTTTCAATTCATGCTTACTTTCGGCTTAACAATGAACATATCACCATATCATGCTTATGCATAGTTGGCACTTATGTAAATTCATTTAGCGTTGTCGTAGCTCAACCAGGTGCTCCCAGCTCAACAAGGGCTTCCAACTTCTTGTTGGGTTTCCTGGCTCGACCAAGGCATCTCAGCTCGACCGAGGCTTCTTGGGGCTAGCTTCCCAAGGGATTTGGGTTCAAGACCCAAGCATCCTGGCTCAACTAGGGCATCCCGGCTCAACCGAGGCATCCTGTTCAGTAAACGGGGCATTGTTGCCAATGCTATGTGGCAACTGATTCTTTTTCCTCTTTAAGTGCAAGCATAAATGCATCATATAAGCCGGTTCTTATCTTTTCTCTTAGCTGACACATGTATGGCCCGAAGGTGTGCTTATTTGTTCGTGTGTGTCATGAGTTCTTGTACGTCACTAATAGGTATATCAGGAATGATCCTTGGTTCGTAACTTGAACCGATCACTTAGCGTTGATTCCCATACCAGACAAGGCTCGGAAATAGCACGCCTTAATGCCGATCCAAGACCTTAAGGCTTGGGTAAATCTCACTTTAGTAAAGATCCCAAGCTTGATGGACCTCGGCTTTGCCCCATGTGACTGTTTGAGATCACTTGTGCCATGAATGACCCTTAGCTCGCGGTTTAATTCAACGCCAAGCACAAAGTCCTCACACCAATTCGAACTATAGAAATCGGCATGCTTTGGTGTCTTACCAAGACTCGGGCGATCCTCATATTGATCAAGGTATAAAATTGACACACCTCAATGTCGATTTAGGACCTCGCAGTCTTGGGCAATCCCTGCACCAAGCGAGATTTGGGCCCAGCACCCTATTTATGCCGAACCAAAGCCTTATGGCTTGGGTGACTTTACCTTGCGATGGACTTAACCTGAGTGAACCTCGATTTCATTCCGGATGTAAACGACTCAAGCGCATGGCCATGCACAATCGCAAGCAAAATAAAAAATAAAAAAAAGGATGTCACATACCACCCACGACTTAACAGGTGAGCACTTAGCTAGCCTCAACAATGGGATCTATTTTCTTAGAGGAGAAAGAGGAACCTTACTTACTTTGGCAAATATCAAGGACTAACTTGGATAGCTTGAAGGGTTGGTGGTGTGAGGCCGAGAGAAAAGAGAAGGAGCAGGAGGGTAGGCGTGAATGGCAAGAGGGCTTAAAGTGGTGGAAATGAATGAGAGCTCCTCCTATTTATAGGCGCTAAACTCATCATTACTCATCCAAGTGGCCCAATCACATTTCTTAAGGTGGCATGACCATGATCTTGAGGTGGCAAGTCTATGTCACAAGGTGGCACACCTATTTGGGAGGGTGGCGCACCTAGTTCCATGATGTGGAGATCTAATGACTTAGTGTCATCATTTAAAGCCTTGCTTGTCTCCTTTTTATTGGGCCACATGAATACTTAACTCATTATTAAGGGGAAAAGTCATTATGGATGGTGGCACTCTAAAAGATAAGGTGATATCAAGACTATAGAATAGCCATAATTTGCTCCAATGTGTCCTATTTTTATTGGGACATTTGGCCTAAATTCTTTACTTAATCCTCAAGGTGAATCATTGGTAATCATGGCCATATCTAGAAGAATCTAGATGAAATGGTGAGTCACCCTCCTTCATGAAGAAGTTGGGTTAGAGAATTTTATTTTGTCCATTTCTAAGCAACATGACAATCATGGAGAAATATGCCATTAAAAATGCAACCGGGACTGGACAAAGGCTTTTTGTATACATCTGCTAATGACCATTCCAACACACCCAAGGTTCGTGGCTAAGCCTCCCTCGGTGTAGTTGTCATAGGCAAAGTTGCATTTCTTGGCTAGATTGGTGGCCTAGGGTGCGAGCTCAATGAGCGGCCCTAAGATCAACTCCAGTCAGTCGAATTGGGTCTTGGAGCAATCGTAGGCTTCATCTAGGCTGACTCCCTAGTGCCATGTGACTGTTTGAGATCAGTCAAATTTATACTCGACACACAGTCGTATCGAGTCGAATCATGGTCATCCATGACCGGTGGATGATCAAGTAGAATCACCCGCGACTGGCGCATAACCATTTGGACTGATCCATGATTGTCAACTGATCCGTGCTGGGTGTGACCATCCCTCGATCAACCCTGACGGTCAGGTAGTTGTCCATTGACCAAATTGCTCGGGTCCATGATCATGGTCATGGAATTGGTCCATGACTGTTCCCTTGATTGATCCATAATCAGCATATGGTCGAATCTTGAAATGATCCATGACCTACCTCTGCCGCTAGCACACTAGATTTATAGCCATTTCTCGTAGGTTGAAACCGGCATGTTACACAAGGAATTGATTGAAATGGCAAGTGGTCAACACGCTTGGACAAAGGGGTTAAGAAAACACCAGCAAACAAAAGCTGCAGTGCCCCAATAAATATCCAAAAAAAAAAAAAAATTTACTGGAATGTCTCCATCGCAGCGTCTCACTACCTCTCTAACGACTATTTTAATCACAACGATTAATATGTAAACCAATTTTACGACGTACTATGACATTTTTTTAACTTAATTATGACATAGCATCGTAATGTTATACTGTATATCCAAAGTATCATAAAAAGTATCTCTAACTTACAAATTTGTCATTGAAGGAGAAAGAAAAAGTGACATTCAAACTTTTATGGGAAAGCAATAAGTTTCTCAATTTAATGCGCCAATTTGAAAAGAAAAGAAGAAGAAGCTTTCTAATTTATAACACAGATCAACTATACGATCAAAACATGAATCTAGGTGAAACGAAAAACATAGCCCGAGCAATATTTGCCAATACTTGGCCAGGTAGCCTCACAAGTCTAATCGAATTTAAGTTACTTTTTGTAAATTATTTGATACTTAAAAAAGTAGATACGAAAATACTTAAGATTCCATTGTACATGAAATTTTGAAGTTGAGATCATTTATATTTAATATAGTCAAGTTGAGTCAAGCCGAGCTTAAATAGATTTTCTTTTCAAGTTGGGTTTGAGCAAGAAATTTAATACTCAATTGAGCACAAGTCGCGTTTTAAGCATCAAGTATGCGAGTCACACTTGACATTGGATTAATTTGACAGGATTTGATCATGCCTCTACCTTGAGGCTTAGACCTAGGACCCTAGTGCTCGTACCTGAGACCTCAAGGATCAACTGTGGACCTTAGTGTCAAGACTAAAGGCACTTGCTAAACAGGTTATCATGCAAGCTGAGGCCGAGACCCCACCCTAGACTCAGGCCCTTGGCCTTGGACTTGAGTTACAAACTATGGAACTATGAACACAATCATCAATTTGTATTAGTGTACGGCATGACAACTCCATAATATGAAATATTTAAATGAGGTTGCGGAAACAGGACCATGCAACAAAAAATTACTATAGTTTTAAAGAAGAAATAGAGAAACAATCTTACAGTGTTTTCACTATGAAATCTTACTGAGAGACCCTAAAACACGCTCAAGAGGCAATGTGACAATGAAATATAGGGCAAAACTGGACTTACGTGCCATGTCCAAACCTGCAGGCAGACAAAAGGGAGTGCAGCCACGGTAGAGACGACGACTCGATAAAGCGGGCACCGCAATCACCGCAACGCGTTTCCGTGGAATAAACGTGGACTCGTGAACAATCTCTGCTGTACCTGATTGTGATATTGCGTCTGGGGCCCGCTAAACCAGAAAGGAGAGACCCCTGGTAGTGGTCGGAAGCTGATCCACGTCAACCTTTCTTTGGTCTTCGTTCCATTGCGTAAGTGCTTCACGAACAAAGTGACATATAGATTAGAGCCAGAGCTTTGAACCCCTGTCAGAGGGTAAACATTCTTGAATCGCGTCATTCATTAGCTCTTTCAATGGCTGCTTCGTCGAATCTGAAAAGGAATTACCATGTGTTCCTGAGCTTTAGAGGCGCGGACGTCTGCAACAATTTTGTTGGTCATCTCTATACAGCTCTGAACCAGAAAGGAATACATACTTTTGTGGATAGCGAAGAGCTCAGGAAAGGAGAGCAGATATCACCGGCACTCATGAGGGCCATCGAGGAATCACGGGTGGCGATCATCATTTTCTCCAAGGACTATGCTTCCTTGCCGTGGTGTTTGGAAGAGGTCGTGAAAATCATGGATTGCAAGGAGAAAAATGGCCTAATTGTGTTCCCGGTGTTTTACAAAGTGGAACCAAGAGAAGTGAGACAGGAGAGAGAGAGTTATGGGAGAGCTTTGGCTAAGCATGACTCCAAGATCGGGAAGGATTCGGATAAAGTGAAGAAATGGAAGAAGGCTCTTTTTGACGCCGGTAGCTTGTCCGGGTGGGATTTGAATGGCAGGTATGCACAAAAGTCGAAAACCGAAACTTCAAGCTAGCAGATTCTTTCAATTTGATTCTTGCTATGTTGATAATGGAGATTGTCTTAGATAAATAGTTTTTTCATAATACCCAAGTCACTAATGTCTTCAGGAGCAGGTTCATTGTAATTTGCCTGGCGCAGATGTTGGCGCAAGTTCACCCAAATGTGTTATTTCTTTTCATCTTACTATTTGCTAATCTTCTTACGAAATTCTCCTTATGACAGGTAGAGGTTGAATTCCTGTTATAGTTTTGAAATGGTAAAACATGTTTCTCTTTCTTTTGACTGCTTATCAGAGATGAAGGGGAGCTCACACAATGCATCATAAAGGAATTATCAATTCATCTCGACCGAAAACCCTTACATGTCGCTAATTATCCGGTTGGAATAGATTCCCGAGTTCAAGAACTGATACGGTTGTCACAGGAAAAGTTGGCTGATGATGATGTTTTGATGATAGGTCTATGGGGACCTGGAGGCATAGGAAAGACAACGATTGCTAAGGCCCTATATAATGCTATTGAGAGACAATTTCAAGGTCATAGTTTTTTGGCACAAGTTAGAGAAACTTCGAACCAAAGCGATGGTCTAGTTGCTTTGCAAAAAACCCTTCTATCTGAAATCTTACCTCATAAAAGTTTAACAATTTATGGCGTGGATGGAGGAATTAATTTGATACGGGAAAGACTATGTTGCAAGAAGGCTCTCTTGGTTCTTGATGATGTTGATTGGTTGGATCAACTTAATGTGTTAGCTGGAGAAGGCGATTGGTTTGGCAAAGGAAGTAGAGTCATTGTTACATCAAGAGATAAACATTTACTAACTTCTCATGGCACAAATTTTGTGTATGAAGTTAAAACTTTAGAATATGATGAAGCACTAGACCTTTTTGGTCGACATGCCTTTCCAAATAGCAAGAAAGTTGAAATAAGAAAGGATCTCATAGATAGAGCATTGCATTATGCTAATGGCCTTCCATTAGCCCTGGTAGTGTTGGGCTCATTCTTATGTGGAAGGCGAGAACCTGCATGGAAAAGTGCATTGCATAAACTATCCAAAAGTCCCGACCAAACTATCAATCAAGTTCTCAAGACAAGCTTTGATGGATTGGAGGACAAAGAGAGGGGAATTTTCCTTGATATTGCTTGCTTCTTTAAGGGGAATAATATGGAATACATCAAGGAAGTTCTTGACAATTGTGGTTTCGACACAACCATAGGAATAGAAATTCTCATCAAGAGGTCCTTGATAATAAATGAGTATGGGACCTTGCAAATGCATGATTTGGTTCAATTGATGGGTAAAGATATTGTTAATCAAGAATGTCCCGATGATCCTAGGCAATGCAGTAGATTATGGTTTTCTGAAGATATTTTGGACAATTTATACGAAGATATGGTAAAAGTTGTTTATGTCAATTTTGTTGCATCTCAGTTTTACGTTACTCTAATTTCGATAGTATAATGTAAATCTCAATGGAATGGTGTATGACGAGTAAATTTGCTCCGTTATGGACAGGGTACAAATGCAGTAAAGGCCATAGTATTGGACTTGCCTACACCAGAAGTGATAGCTATAAGTCCTAATGCCTTCGCAAACATGAAAATGTTGAGAATGCTAATTTTGCTTAGAGTGCACATCTCTTTAGAAGGTCATGTACGTATCCCTAACGAGCTAAGATGGCTTCAATGGCCCAATGCCCCGAATCTAGAATTTGGTTCTAGTCCAAAGAAGCTTGTTGGACTTCATGTACAGAAAAGTCATATCAAACGATTAGAAGACAAATTTCAAGTAAGCCCATGTGATGACTAGCTTTTCCCTTTTATAGCTATAAATATTTGCACAGCTTAATGACTATACTAGTATGTTTTTGCAGAATTTTAGAAAGTTGAAGTCCATCAATTTCAGTCAATGTAAGTCCTTGGCTAGTGCTCCTGACCTTTCATCAGTTCCAAATCTTGAGAGCTTGTATCTTTTTGGGTGCGAAAGCTTGGTGGAGGTTCACCAATCTGTCGGATATCTTGACAAGTTAAAAATTTTGTCTCTACAAATGTGCTCTAATCTTAGTATTTTTCCTAACAATCTCAAGACAAAATCTCTTCAAATCCTTAATCTCTCTAGTTGCTCTAAACTTGAGAAGTTCTATGATATTTTGGGAAAGATGGAACATCTAGAAGAACTTCATCTAGAAAGGATGGCTATTAGAGAACTACCTACATCAATTGAAAACCTTGTCTCTGTGAAGAGAATAGAATTGGGATATTCCAAAAACCTTGCAAGGCTTCCATCGAGCATTTATAAGTTGAAAAATCTCGAGTCTCTGAGTCTTCAAGGCTGCTCGAATTTTGTCATGTTTCCAAAGAACTTGAAGCATTCAAGTGATCCCAATGACGGTTTGGGATTCCTCAATCTAAACTGCCTAGCACTTAATGACTGCAATCTATCGGAAGTAGAGTTTCTCGAGAGTTCTTCTAGTTTTCCCAAATTGACATACCTATATCTTTCAAATAACAAGTTTACTCATCTGCCGACATGCATCAACGAGTACAATGATTTAAAATGCTTGCATGTTGATAAATGCAAGAAACTCCAAGAGATTCCTCAACTTCCATCAAGTATGTGTACCCTAGTAGCAAATAGTTGCATATCTCTGCAAAAACTCCCAGATTTGTCTAATCTCTCCTCCAACTGCCTTAAAGTTGACTTGTCTTCATGTCGCGAATTATTCCACAAAGGGGCCAATTTGGCTAATGTGTCGACACTAGACGTCAGATTCTCTCTCTCTCTCTCTCTCTCTCTCTCTCTCTCTCTCTCTCTCTCTCTCTCTCTAACTTCTAATGCTTGATATGCGTACTAACTGTATGATAGAAACTCCCAAAAATGGCAAAAGTCGACATTCTCCGAAGTGGAAGAGAGATCCATAATGGATTCTTCACTGTAAAGATGGATCCATATCTTTCATGGTTCTTGTGGACTTGTATGGCAAGTTCTTAGGACTAGCACTCTGTGTTGTTCTTGGCCTGGAGGAAGGAAAAGCGGTTGATACTTCATGTGAGGTCAAAATATTTGTTAATGGCCAAAATGTGACTTGGCACTCGAGATGGTTTTGTTCATTGGAATCTGATCAAGTGTGGCTTGAATATCTCCCACGCGGTCGTCTGAGTGGAGTAGAGAAGCTCCTGCGAAATGATTGGAGCCATTTCCAAGTTTGCCTTGACGTATCAGAAGGAAGCTTAAAGAAGTGTGGATTCCATCTAATATGTGAACAACAGGAGGATGATATGAATGTTGTGCTCCAACACCATTAGCCAATACAAACAAATGGAGTTTGAAGTTAAGAAACTCAGAGGAACACAATTCAATAGATGCCGAGGAAGAAGATAGTCCAGTGAAACAGAACTTGGTAGAGAAGATGAGAAGGTCTTAACTATGGCAAGACTATGGCTAGCAAAACATGCCTGGGGAATTGGTCATGACTTGTTGAGGAAGTGATTCCAGGTGATTTTGATTCCAATGCCTCTTGCTTTCCCCTATTTTCTTTGGTCTCTACTAGAAATTTGAAAATGTCTGCTCCTTCAATCAAATTCAAAATCACTATAAAATAGAGGTTTCACGTCATGCTACTGACATGGTCGAGGAACTAGTCTTCCCTCTCTCTCTCTCTTTATGATTTGTCATGCTGAGTGCAGTAATTCAGAATTAATTGGATGCTTGTTGAATGGCCATGGTCTTCCTAGTTGGCCTGAGTAATTTATCATATGCACCTGTCACCTCTTTTAATCCATTTAATGTTGCCTGCACTTTATACTCTAAAATTCTGAGATAGTAATTTTTGGTCATCTAATACAATCTATATCTTCTGGGAAAGTGTTGATCTAATTGTCTCACAGATCAAAATGTCTATATAGGGAAGGTTACTTGATTCCTTTGTTGTCACTAGGCAGATTGCATTGGATAGGTACAAAGGGAGAGCTTTAGCTTCCAGATTTTGCATTTAAGCAAAGGACATTGACTCAAAGGAATTAATTTTAAAGTAAACAGTGTTTAACACCTTGTAAAAATATTTATTGCAAAGCATTTTTTTTAATAAGCAAAAAACAAAAGAGAACAGAAAAAATTGTAGTTGCATACGAAAAGTTTAGCGGGGGCCACAACACTAGAATCGGTGCCGCCATCATGCTTTCTTGATGCGCCGCCTTGGCCATGCGAGCCCATGCGGTGCGCTGCCGTGGTCCCATGCGATGCATAACGCCATGGCCGCACAAATAGATAACGGGATGCTCGATCCTCAATGAACTAGATCTAGCATCAAGTGACCCTTGATAAGTAAAATTTGGCACGTGAGTGACCGACCCTCGCTAAAGCTTACCGGTGTCCCCTGACCCTCGACGAGCAGCACCGACGTCCCTTGACTTACTCTAGAAAGCTTCCCAGCCACAAGCAACCATAGCCTTTTCTGTCTCTATCCAAGATTGAGGTGGTAAAAGGAGAACATCAATATATTAACAAGGGTAAGATTGGAAAAAAAAACATGAACATGCATGCCAAAAATGTTCAAACCCCCAAGCTCTCTTTCGCCTTGAGCTTTGACCATTTTCAATGCAAAATCTTGCACCAAAATATTTGAAGTTGTGTTACTAAATGCCAAAACTTTGGCTCAAGGGCTTTTGGAAATTCAAAGTTGCTTGTCTCCCGAAAGCAGCTTGAGTGCCTTGACTCATTAATCGCAAGAATGTAATTTCCTGAGTGCCAGCTCAGTCAGCCGAGTATTTGGGACCTCTTGACTCGGCCCCTTCCCCAACAAATCACCACCGTCGATCATAGCACTACAAACCAATTGAAATAAAGCAGGCAAAATACATCATGCATTCACAAGATCAGAAGCACGCCATATTGCATAGAATAATAGCAATGTTATTATAGCACAAAAAACGGGAGTATAAACTGAGACTCGGTTTGTTTCACAAAAAATAAATGAGTTAAAAAATATTTTTTTTAAATAATCATTTGTATTATTTAAAACGATTAGTCGATGGGGATTTCTTTTTCAGTCAATAACATTTCATGCGTAAACATTTTTGTAAATGATGAAAACATATTTCATTAATTAATTATATCAAGTAATATAAGCGATTAATTTTAAACATTTATTTTCTGGAGAATAAATGGAGCGTAAGTGAAAATCTAGTCTAAAATTACCACAAACATGACACAATCCAAGAATGCTCGGGATATTATTGTGTATGAAGATCTAGTAATTTGTTCACATTTTAAAACCCAAATTCTGATAGGATCACATGATAGCATGTGTTTTCATTATTTGATTAGTTAATTTAACATATTTACCCAGGAGTAGGGATAAAAAAAATGAATTTAGGCGTGCTCGTTTTAATTATTTAGGTTCTCGATGGTAAGATAATTTTTTGATTGAAAAATAATCTCATCTTTGTTGATTGGTCTTGATTTCGAACTTGCACCATTGACAGCCACGTCCATGACTTCTAGGATCTTCATTTAAGTCAGGATGGGCCAGGCCTTGTACTAGACAATAGGGGTGTGCAACCGGACCGGGTCAACCCGGTTCCCGGATCGACCCACCCGGAAAACAGGGTCGGGAACCGGTTCCGGTTGAAACCGGTCCGGGAACCGGTTCCCAAAATTCAGACCCTGTTTGAACCGGTCTGGGAACCGGTTCCGAGGAATTACCCACCCGGGAACCGGACCGGTTCGGGAACCGGTTTGAGAACCGGTTTTTAAGGCAGCCCAAAAGTCCAAAAGACCAAAACCCTAATTTGTTTCTACTCTCACGCTCTCACACCCACAAACTTTCCCGAGCAGCAGACCCTCTCTCTCGAGCGGGCTCGGCGAGTCAGTCCTGCCCAATTCAGGTCCCGATCCAATCTGTGCACGCTCGTGTGTGTTCTTGGGTCCCGCCTCGCTTGTCCTGCTTCGAGTTAGATCCGCCGTTGCGTTGCGTTGCGTTGTGTTTTGGTCGTTCGTATTCTATTCCCTGTCCGATTGTCGTTGCTGACGAAGACGAAATGGGCTCTCGATGCGTCGATGTTCCCGAGGTGGTGGGATGCCGTCGCTCGTCGTTTTGTGTCCCGGGTTGGTTCGGTATATATTGTGCGCGAGATCTCGCGTTTCTTGGCGTGGGATTTGTGGGTTTGGTTGATCTCGCTGGTTGGGCTTCTGGGTAGTCGCGTACTGTGTGTTTGAGTCGAGAGAGATCCGGTGTCGTTAAGTGTGAGTTCTGATGTGAAAGTTCTGATTTTTTAGAACGCTTGTGGGGTGATGATCTGGAGCGAGCTCGACCTTGTTTCGTTCGTTTCTGATGGATTTCGTCTTTGGTCAATGATAATCTGATGTGGGTGTGATGAGGAAGTTGCTACCATTCTTCGTGCTTCTGACTCCTGTCGACACGCTTTTTTTAGTTTAGCATTGCTTCTTTTGTCATGTCATATGTTCAATCCATTCGGAGAAGTGTCTGCATATATATACAAGCATATACTGTTGAATTTGATCTCTTTCGGGCATGTCGGTGGATTAACATAAGGTCTTGGTTGGTTGCAGATATGGGATGAGGATTTCGTGGACGCCTTGCTTACTGGTAGCCCCTTTCTCTGAAAGAATGAAGAGCTCCAAGTTCAGATCTCCATACATATGAC
Source organism: Eucalyptus virginea (assembly GCA_014182375.1). Classification (NCBI taxonomy): domain Eukaryota; kingdom Viridiplantae; phylum Streptophyta; class Magnoliopsida; order Myrtales; family Myrtaceae; genus Eucalyptus; species Eucalyptus virginea. The sequence goes on from CM024518.1 coordinate 43,905,413, forward strand.
TATGGACTTGCTTCTTTCTATTTCTGTTGTTCGAATTGGGACAATCCTGTTATTTCTGACATTAGAATGACCTGATTTTGTATTTGGAGATGAAATACTGACCTGATTTTGTATTTGGAGATGAAATACATGTTTGGATGTGAGATGGTCAAATTATATACTTGGTTGTTTTCTTCAAGGGGAGTCCAAATTTTATACATGTTCCCAATGAGTTTGGTCGAAGGAGGTGCTTGGTTCGGCCTTTTTGTTTCAGCATATAACTCATCTAGACTTGCTTTTCTATGGTTAATTTTTATGCAAAACAGGTTCCAATAAAAACAGGGTCAACCCTGTTCCTGGACCGGAAAAACAGGGTGGGCCGGGAACAGGGTCCAATGAAAACAGGGTAGGGAACAGGGTCCAAAAAAGGAGAACCGGTTATAACAGGGTAGGGAACAGGGTCCAGGTCTAGACCCTACCCACCCTGGACCCGCTCACCCCTACTAGACAATCACTTCTTGACAATGTTTGTCATTCTGTAAGTACTGTTAAGGGGTCATAAAAATCCAAGAAAGGGGGGAAAATGAAGAAGGAAAAAGAAATTCGTGTATTTTCACTTTTGGTTTTTGCAAATAGCTCCCGTAGTTTTGAGGTTCTAGTAAGTAATCCTCTAAATTTGCTTTTATTCATTGGTAATAATATGCTTAATTTGTATCATATAGGATGGAGCCATGGATATGTATGCAGGCTGAGCTAACAGCTGTTTTCTGTTGGAGTAATATGATAAAATAAAAAAAATAAAAAAATAAAAAAGGCGTTTTATGAATTACAGAATGCAAGTTACGAATTTTGAAAACTTAAGAGGAAAATCGATATTGATATAAAAGGTGAGAATGATATTTGTAATTATATGATCTCCTGAAAAAAAAAAAAAATGTTTCATCGAAGAGTAAGTGTGACATCGAGATGTCCCGAAGGACAACTAAATAAATTGATTTTCAATTTAGCAAGTAAATCACCTTACTATTTTAGCGGCAAGGCAGAGACTGGACAATCAGGTCTCTTAGCGGAATCATCACCTTGAAAAGCTAACGGGAACAATTTCCGGAAAAAGGAAAAAAAAAAAAAAAACTTAGTTGAATAGCTCAATGATATTTGTAGCTGTCAAACTATAATCCTATTTGATATTCGAAAATATCAATGGTACATCCTAAATATATTATCAAATCAAAAGTACAACAATATACTAAAATTCACATTCTAAATAAAATTAACATAGAGAAATTCAATACTCAACTTATAGAAAAAAAAATCATAATCCAACTAAATTAGAATGCTAGAGTTTTTAAAAAATTTCGGTAGATTAAAAGTTCTGATTCTCAAAATTTTGTTTTGAAACTGATCTTTGACGAGTGCAAATACATCTTCATGAGGATCGACCAAAATAACATCTAAAATTTTGTTTTGAAACTGATCTTGAGGTCGGACATCTTCTCAACTTTCTGAACATTTTCGCCCTCGGAGCAAAAATAGAAAAAGCTTTCTAGACTTTTCTCATTTGCTAGTTCTTTTCTCTCTTTCTAAAATTCGGAATTTTAACTCATCCCATTTTAAAATTTGATATTAACTAAAACGCTCTCTGAATTAGTACAATCTTTTTAGGTTATCAACATTCACTGCCACCACCATTTATTATTCAGGATTAATCAATGTTATTTTTCTATTTCTTTTGTCAAGCTCGCACCAATTTTTTGTATATAATTTAAGAATTTGGAGATAAGAACCTAGTGATTTATGGTTCAACAATTTACATTAAACTAAAAATAAATAAGTTTAGTTATAATTACTCTAATATTATTCTATCAGAGAAAGAGTCAATAAATGATCTCCATGCTGTAATATAAGGAGTCAGCCAATACTTATAAACAGTTAGGAGGACTAAATTGTCATTATGCTTATTAAAATGTTTACTTGTTTTCTTCTCTCATAATCATATAAGTAGGAAATATTATGTGTACTTCATTTATACCATTGAGGGCGTGTTTGGTAATTATTCTGTCATGGAAACAATTTTGCTCAGAAATGATTTTTTCATATTCTATTCCAAGAAATAATATCTAAGTTTTTGAAGGTGCTTGATAAGCGTCTGAAATTTTTATTCTCGAGATAGAAATGTGCTTGGTAAGATTCTTAAATTTTTTTTGTTTCTTTTAATTTTTAATACTCTTATTATATTTTTCTTATTTTTCTCTTCTTCTTCTTCTTCTTCTTCTTCTTCTTTTCTTTTTGCTTTTCTCTTCTTCTTCCTTCTTCTTTATGGCATATCTTTGGCCACAGTGGTGGCCGACGACTGGCTAGGCAAGGTCTAGCAAGCTTGCCAAAGCCTTGCCAAGCCAAGTCAAGATTCGACGAGCTCACCGGACCTCCTTCAGCCAATGGTCGGCAACCGTTGGTGACGATGGGTGACGATGGTTGATGATCGACTAGGAGGAAGAAGAAAGGAGAAGGAGAAAAAGAAAAGAAAAGAAAAAAAAGAGAAAAGAAGAAATATTAGACTTGATTGTAGAAATTATTCTCAGGAACAAGAGGTAACTTTTTTCTACTTCTTAATTCTGCTCCAAATCTATTCCCAAGAATAAAAAATGAATTATTGTTCCCAGGAACAAAAAATTTACAAAACAAATTCTGTTCTTTTTTTGCTCCAGGGAACAAAGAACAAAATTTGAACACTATTTGGAGTAAAAAAAAACGGGCCCTAAGAATCCCCTTAAATTGTGCACGCCATTGAGGTTTTATATATTAATTTTTTAAATTTATAGTTGATGTACACAAAATATTGCACAGGTCACATTCTTTCTTCCTATCTGGTTGGGTTAAATGAAATCTTTTACAAAATAGAATTTATTTATGTGCACTCTTAACTCGTGTTTGTTACTCTATAACTATGCTAAATACAACCACAAAATAGAATTTATTGTAAATTATTAATGTCTCTTTACAAAATATATTTCAAACTGTTTACTTCAAGCGACTTTAAAATGTTTTATACCAAACGAAGTAACTTAACCACACTAATAATACCTTCTTATCTATAGGGTTTATACAGGTTTCCTATATATGTAGTTTTTCTCCACCTAATAATCTAAGCTTTTTGGAGGAACATTCTAATATGATATTAGAGCCAAGATCAAGCCAGTTTATTTGGCGTACGCGGCTCTCTATTCGTAGATACTTATGTCATTTTAAGATTGGTTTTGCACGCTAAAGGAGATATTATACTATCATACGTCACTTATCAACGGGACAAGCCTTATTTTTTTTTTCCCATGAATGGTGGCCAACAAAAAAAAAAATCATAATTAAGTTATTAATTCTACAAGCGCAGGGTTACAGAATGCCACGGGTGAAAAAATTAACTCTAACTCTGCCATGAAACTGAGATTAAAAAAAAAAAAAACATAATGTTGATTATGCTTTTTAAGTCTTTAAGTCCAAGTCTAAGTCGAAGTACGCAAGGAGCGATGTGCTTCATTTTTTTTATAAAAAAAAAAAAAAATGGAGTGATCAAGATAATTTTTTTTATTTACTTACAGTAGATAGAAATAAAATCTAATTTTAATCTTCATGGAGTTGATTGAGTAGGTGAGAATTTGATTCATACAACAATTTGCATGCATTCATTGGTTTTTGTCAAGTGAAGATTCACATCCATTGTTACCAAAAAAAAAAAAATTACTAGATACCTAATTTTAATTTTTATAAAAAAAATCCTCAATAAGTACGCCAATTTGAGTTGAAACTTATCAATTTGTTAGTTTAGGGGAAAATTCTTTAAGCTTAGAAAGGGTAAAACAACATATTGCGAAAAAAGTAAATCGTCTAGAGGGCTAGCTAGATGTATACGCAATACAGAAGTGGGGTGTGAACAATGGTTTAACACAGAACACCTACAAGCAAAAGCCGCAGTGCAAATCCAAAAGAAATGTCCAACCTCGCTAACGTATGGCAATGTCTAAACCGTACCGAATCTCCACTCTTTCAACCACCGTTTTGTATCATTACAACTCATATTACTGTAAATAAATTTTGCCGATGTATCATAACAATATTGTACTTCAATTGCAGTGGCGTGTTGTAATAATATATGGTAAATTTTTTATTTTTTTTTGGTCGAAAACTAAGTTTTATTTATTTATATGAAAACTGGTGCAGGACCAGCGGCTCCCAAAAGCGGGGTGTCGTGACATAGCAAGGCCCAAAGGACCGGAGAGGGAGAGAAAAGCCAGTTGGGCGGTAACTTCTTGTCCCTATGCGCGCACGCGGCCCAGTCCGCTACTCCATTCGCAGCTCTTGGACAAAATTGAAGGTCCACAGACGGTAAAGACTGCAGCAACTCCTTGCACTTTGACCAGGGAGCACGCGCATCCTAGTTAAAGTCTTCTTCTCCTGTTAATGATCGTACAAGGCTTCTACAATCAGAGCTAGGGTTTCGAGTTGAGCCACTGAATCCACGCGAACTGACCTGCTGAAGCTGTCGACGAGCGTACCGGAGGGGTCGCGGATGATGCCGGCTATGGCTCCTTCTGTTGAGCCCTCACCGACCGACCCATCTACATTAATCTTCATTTTTCCCTTCTCTGGAGCTACCCAGATCTGAGGTAGGTCATTCTCCTCTGATTTTCTTACGTGAGGGTGGTGACAGATCCATTTCTCATAACTTTTCTGCTGAAACTTGGCCAGATCTACAATGTTGCAGGCATCTGGCTTCCGTCCGCGAAAAATGAAGTTATTTCGCCCCTTCCAAATATCCCAAATGAGGTTTGAAATCGCTTCCAAGGACGGTAAGTGAGTGTTTTTCCTTATAAAAAGCGCCAACCGCTCTTCGATCCGAGTAACCTCTTGTGTTCTTATCTGGATTTTGACTTCTGGGTTGTTCCATACATGTGTGGTCCAAGGGCAGAGGAGGAAGATGTGCTCGGTCGTTTCCACCCTTTCTCGGCAAAGGTCACATATAGGGTCAATTAAGATCTTTCTTTTCCACAAATTCTCCTTAAATGGGATAGCGTTTTGGCATACATTCCATATAAAAATTTTAACTTTAGGGCTGATCTTCATGTTCCATAAAGCATTCCATAGTGCTCTTGGTGCTTGATAGGAAAAGGAAGGGTGTTCATTTGCTGCTCATCAAAGAGATTAGTTATAAGTTGCTCATCCCATTTTTCCGCTGCAAAGTTCATCAAATCAGAAACTTTCTGTGGATCATTTCTATTTGCCGGTCCCCCAATCAGTCCTCTTTTTAGCCAGTTGTCTGTTCTAATGTAGACTTTTTTTTCCATTTCCAATTGACCACCTCACAGAGCTTGATATGGCCACCCTTCCCATAAGTAGACTTCGCCAACCCCATGAAGGCTTGGCTCCTTGCTCAGCATGCCAGAAGTCTCTTTGACAAAAATAGAGTCCTTTGAGTAGTTTGCCCCATAATGTGTCGGGGTTTTTCACCAATCTCCACGCTTGTTTACCCAGGAGGGCCTTGTTGATAGTAATAAGATCCCTGAAACCCATTCCTCCCTTATCTTTCATGTATTTCATTATTTCTCATCTCTTCCAATGTAGATCGGCTTTTGTATCACTATTTTTCAACCATAAGTTGGCTATTTTCTTTTCAATTGCTGTTGGGAATAACGGATCCCCGAAAACCGGATTCGACACTAAATCGAACCCCTAAATCAATGCGGAAGACGAAGCCCGGGAAAACACGTATCACCGATCGTAAAGCACACCACGGATTCGAGCGTACCTTGTTAGCCACAGATTAAACACCAATGCCGAAGATCAAGGAAGAAATTCTGATCCGATGATGCCAATTTGACTTGAAGGGAAGACGGGACGCCTTAAGCGTTTTTCTTCTTTTTGTTTTTGAGAGAGAATGCGCGGGAGAGAGGAAGCGTACGTTTGTTTTCCAACGGTTGTCTTCACTCTCTCTCTCCTCCCTTTTATACCTTCCCCCATCCACGGGCCCTATTCCCGTGGGCCGGGCCCTTTTGGGCCCAACTTGGGCGGACGGGCCTTAAGCCCATCTCATAAATCCATCATCTCCCACTCGCACATGGTGGTACAAAAACAACATGGGCGGACAGGCCCTACTCAGCCCCATCAGAGAAAAATCCATCATAGACTCTCACTTAACATGGTGGGCCGAACAGAATCCTCTTTTCCTCTCTTCAACATTCATACCGGTGAATAATCCGTGCGACCAAAGCATATTTTGAGAGCTCGTTGCCATACATCTGTTAGGAATATATAGCAGCTCATAATGGGCATCACACTCCGAGTAGATTTAGTATGCAGTACCCTAGATCGATCGATCACATTTATATCTCTCTTGATCTCTTTTATACAATGATATATTTATTGTATTCACAATTATGATTATCACAAAGACAGTCATAATTGGTTAACCGGTGAATACAAAACTACAATGTGATTCTCCAAAATCGATCTTCCTCTTTCCTTCAAACTCTCAATTTCAGTCCAGCTTGCTTTTCTAGAAATGCCCCATTAGATCGAATCACTCATGACCATTGGCAACATCCTAAGATAGCAAATACTAAATAGAAATCTTGAGAATAAGTAAGAGTCATGAGGGGACTAAGAAATTGAGGAACTCTCTTCCTCAAGAGTCTCACACGACATAAAAGTTGAGATCAAACTTTTGCCACTCTTATTGGTCGTCTCATGCATACGTAGTATGAAATACGTATTACGGTATTAACTCCTTTCCCATGGAGCGTATGTCTACACCTTTCAATACCGTACAGATGATAGTTCAGACATACCCAATGTCTAACTTGAGTTCACGTATCTACTCATTCACAAAATTTATCAGAACTCACATCTGGCATCTTAGACAGATAAAGTAAAACATGTGGGGTATTTTTACTTTCGGACATAGTAAGTATTATGTCCTCATCTTAACACTCAGTTAAGGCGACATACGTGTTTTAAGCTTGAGCTCTCGATTATCACCTAGATAATAAGCTTAAAAACAGTCTCATCTCTATTTATCACACAGTAAATAGAGGCGATTACCCGTGTGAGTGGGCTAATCTCATATCTGTCCGACATACTTTCTCAACTTAAAATAATGCACTAAGCATTAAGATGCATAAAGATCACACAAAGATTCATAGGCATTAATGATGAAAACACAAATTCATCAAATGTGAACACTTAGGGAAATTTCAATATTCAGTACATCAGCCTCTACGCAATCCTAGAGATTTCACATGGCCACAAAAAACACATCTCTAGGTACTGGCTTTATCATAGGATCTGCTACCATTCTATGCGTAGTATGTACTCTAAGTTCACATCTTTTCGTGCAACCATATTTTTAACAAGATTATACTTGGTATCTATATGTTTGGTATTGCCTTGATATTTTGGATCTTTGGTGTACGCTTTTGCTGCTTGGCTATCATCGTTAACCAATAACGAATCTGCAGCACTTCCAATAACACCTTAAATGATCCAATAATCTCTTAAGCCAAACATCCTCATATACCGCTGCCGATAATGCCACGGACTCGGTTTCCATCGTGGACAAGGCTATACACTTTTGTTTCTTACTGCTCCAACATATGGTGCCATTATTCGATAAGAAAACAAACTCAGAGATAGATTTTCTTTCATCTAAATCTCCTTCTCAATCATCATCAGTATAGCCTCAGAGTCGCAGATCCTTTTCTTAATGACTCAGCGTATAAACAGCAGTCCCCTTTAGATACCTTAGTATTCTCTTAACGGCTTTCCATTGTCTTTGGACTGGATTGGATTGGTATCTTCTCACCATTCCAACCGCAAAGCATATGTCGGGTCTTGTACACATCATAGCGTACATCAAGCATTCCAACAGCACTAACATAATGAACATATTTCATTTGTTCCTTCTCTTGTGGAGTCCTTGGACACGTCTATGGCTCAATCCTTCACCCTTTGCAATAGGAGTGTCTATGGGTTTACAATCTCGAAATCTTAACTCCAAGAATGTATGCAACATCACCCATGTCTTTCATCTCAAAGTTGGAAGACAATCAACTTTTGACAGTATTAACAAACTCCATATTGCTTCCGGCAATTAGTATATCATCAACATATAATGATATGATCACAAATTGATCCTTGGATCTTTTGATATATACACAATAATCCTCATCAATCATTGTAAAATCATATGCCATTATGGCATTATGAAAACGTATATACCATTATCTTGATGACTGCTTAAGGCCGTATATCGATCTCAAAAGTCGACATACATTTTCTTCTTGGCCTTTCATTATGAAACCAGCAAGTTGTTCCATATATATTTCTTCCTCTAATTCTCCGTTGAGGAAAGCAGTCTTTACATCCATTTGATGTAACTCAAGATCCAGACTAGCCACTATTGCCAGAATAATGCGAATCGAGGTAAATCTGATTACAGGAGAAAACGTATCTTCATAATCTATTCCTTCCTGTTGATTATACCCCTTCGCCACAAGGCGAGCCTTATGCCTTTCTATTGAGCCATCAGCCTTTCGCTTTATTTTGAGAACCCATTTGTCCTCAATAGCTCTGCGTCCCTTTGGAAGATCAACCAGTTCCCAAACTTGGTTTGATTTCATCGACTCCATTTCCTCTTCCATTGCATGAATCCATTTTTCCTTACTAGGGCAATTAAGAGCCTCATTAATATTTCTTAGCTCATCCTCATCCTGTGGAGCAATTATAAAAGTTTCCCCTTCAATGTCAAAACGTCGATGGGGAAAACTCTGGCGACTTGTTCGCGTATGGGAGATTGTATACTTAGCACATCATTCCCCATAATGCCCCCACTAGGATTAGATAATGACAATGTTGTCTCATCATGTAGTTGCAATTGAGAATGAGTCGAATTCGATTCATCACTTCTCATATTACTCCCACTTGGATGAAAACCACTAATATCATTATCTTAATCCAAGATTTCAAATAGGAAGTAATCTTCCCTATTTCGCCCCTCTTAGGAAATTCATCCACTAAGGATGTGACATCCCGTGATTGATTCAGTTATACTCCCACTTTCCTGCTCACCTATGAACACATACCCTTTTGAGTGTTCGGAGTATCTCATGAAAATACTCTTATTTCCTTTGGGTAATTTCCCAAACTTGTGAGAGGACTCATGAATATAGGCAGCACAACCCCATGGCTTAAGAAAACTTAAGTCCGGTTTTCTACCTTTCCATAACTCATATGAAGTGGAAATAACTGATTTTGGAAGGCATCCGGTTAAGTACATAGGCAGCAGTTAACAACGCATCACACCAAAAAGTGATAAGTAAGTTAGCATGCGCCATCATGGACCTAACCATTTCCAGTAGGGTTCTGTTTCCTTTCTCCGCAACACCATTTTGTTGAGGAGTATATGGAATAGACAACTGTCTTTCTATTCCTTTTTCATCACATAATTTTCTGAACTCATCAGATAGATATTCTCGACCTCGATCGGATCTAAATACTTTTATTTTCTTGTCTAATTGATTCTCTACCAAGGTCGTAAACCTTTTGAAACAACTTATCGCTTCAGATTTATGAGAAATCAAATAGACACATCCGAATCGAGTATAATCATCTATTAAAAGTGATGAAATAAACAGCCCCATGCCTTCCTCTCACATTCATTGAACCACAGACGTCCAAATGGATTAAATGCAGAGGAAATTCAGTTCTTTTACCTTTTCCAAATGGTTTCCTTGTTGTTTTCCCTTCTAGGCAATGCTCACATATGGACAAATCAATTTTTTCAATATTGCCCAACAAGCCTTCTTTGGCTAGTCTTTTCATATGTTGTTGGCCCATATGACCAAGTCTAGCATGCCACTATATTCACATCATTATCATATAAAATAGAAGACGTGAAACAAGGGAATAACATATTGACATCACCACAGTCAACATTTAGTACAATAAAACCATTTAGAAAGTGACCACAACCATAGTAGTTTGTATCTAAATACAAATCTACACATTTATTATGGAATTTCATATAAAAACCAAGCTTGACCAACACCAAAACAGACATTAAATTTCGACGAATCTCCGGAGCATATAGAACATCATGTAGGAACAAGGTGCGTCCACCACGCACGTTCAATTGGCAGGTGCCAATCTCTTTAACTTCATCTCTGAAGTTATTTTCTACATAGATCCACTTAGTTCCAATTGGTATCGTCGGAATTCCACGAAGGATCCTCTATCCTTTGCTACATGGTCTGTCGCTCCTGAATCTACAGTCCACAAAGGATTGGATTCAGCCAATAAAGCAGAACTTGACACATAATCAAAATTCTCAAATGTACAAGAGGTGTGTACCTTCTTTGGCTCACGACAGTCGCAAGCATAGTGACCCTTCTTGTCACAATTGTAACACCTCACCCTTGACATTTTCTTCACTTGAGGACGTTTTCCTCTCTTGTGTTGGTTAACTCTTGATTTCTTGCAATGAGGACTTGATCATTTGCATGCCCATATATTGAACGAATCAATACGCTTGCGCTTAGAGCTCGAAGCCCTTTCTGAGCTAGAACCAGCATAGCAAATATCTATTTTCGGCTCAAACGCCGTTAGGCGGTCCTCAGCTAGCTCAAGGTGGCGCACGGTACCCTCAAGATCTTCCACAATATGGTCAAGAGCTTCTAGTGCTTCTTGCTTTTCCAACACATATTGAATCTTCATATTCAATATTTCACAATTGTTGCCGTTCATATCAGTAATTACGTTCTTAATTGCTGAAACCATCGATCTGAACACATCAGAAATGCATGCACGAATAATTAATGCCTATCATTTATGCATCTCTATTTGCACAGACCCATCATATTAATGAATAATTTCAAGTAAGGTTTCAGAATCAAAAGGTCACTACGTTTCCAATCATCCTCCAAAATCCTAACTCAAAATTATTATTAATATAATTGTCTTATGCAAATACATTCTATGAAGTTACAAAAACTTCTATAGCTACCCATAGCTAATTACCCACATCTAACTACCCACAGCAACCAGCAGTAACAGAAAGCAAATAGATAACTATATTCAACAGAATAATCATACTTGCAACATAATACAACTAACATATTACACTAAGCAATATACACAGAGAAAAATATCAACATGGAAAGATATATTTACATCCATAAAACATCTCATAATTAATCTAAGAAATAATCGGGGAATGTCCCTTCTAATCTATCGGTCATAACATCGAGAAAAGCGAAGGCACATTTGCCAACCATGGAAAAACTTTTGGAGAGCAGTCATGTCGCCACCAAGGCGCATTTACTCTACGCCATGTGGCGCTCATTCTAAGGGTTGAAGTTTTGGCCAACTCAATCCTATAGTGCTCTCTCATAAAAGCTTCCACCAGCCTCCTATAATCCGGGACCACGTTGACCTCCCATAACCGATCCAACACTGCTTGCCATTCAGGTGGAAGAGTGTTCATCAAAGCCGGCACCTTCTCAAAATCCGGCATAAAATAACCATTCCAGATGATTTCCTGTATCATCTCATTGACCCTGACCACATGTGATACTAAATCACCGTCATGCCACCGAAAATTAGCTAAATCTGACATTAGCCTTTTCAGTCTTGCATTTCCCTCGTCTGTTGTCGGGATTGCAGGTATCTGTGCATGACGCATCATAGTTCCTGCAACAAATGCAGAACTAAAAATGGATCACTTATAATCCATAATTTTACATAAGGAAAATACATAATTTTCCATAATTCATGCAACAAATGCATAATAAAAAAATGGATTACATATACCACATAGGCATACATGAAAAAAGAAACAAATTCCTTTTTTTTTTTGGGGGTCAACGGTCAACGGTCAGTCAACGGTCAATGGGTCAACACAGGTCAACGGGTCAACGGGTCAGCGGGCGCGGGTCGTCGGACCGGGCGGACCGGTCGAGCCGGTCAGGCCGGTCGGACCGCTCGCGCGGACCAACCGCACGTGCCTCGCGCGTGCGGGGGATGACGTCACGCAGACGTCATCCGGCACGTGCCAGGCGCGTGCCTGCGTACGCGAGTCGGGTCGGGTCGCCGGCCGGTGACCGCCCGGCGAAACGTCGTCGGTCATGACGTCATCGGTGACGTCATCCGAACGGTTACCGACCGTTGGATGACGTCACGATGACGTCATCGCGTGGACGCCGGCACGCGTCGGTCCGCGGACCGGCGCGTGCCCGTTTCGCCCGTCGCCCGGCACGCACGTGCTGTTCGTCACCGGCGCGTGTGGCGCACGCGCTGGCCATTACCCGGCGCTTCCAGGCGTGTCGCGCCCACGCGCAGCGGCTTCCGGCCGCGCGTGTGGGCGCGTGCGGCGTCTGCCGGCGGCGTGCGACATGTCGCCGGACTCATCTCGACGTCGCCTTTCTCCCCATGTGTTCAAAAAACGATTTTGACTTACGAAAACTCAAAAAAATGGCCGAACAACGCTCGGGTGTCGGGATTTCTCGCCCGATCCGTACGGCCGAATGGTTTTTGCGAAAAAAATCAATCAAAAACATCAAAACAGGTCGGGAAAACGTGAACTAGGGCTGTGATACCAATGTTGGGAATAACGGATCCCCGAAAACCGGATTCGACACTAAATCGAACCCCTAAATCAATGCGGAAGACGAAGCCCGGGAAAACACGTATCACCGATCGTAAAGCACACCACGGATTCGAGCGTACCTTGTTAGCCACAGATTAAACACCAATGCCGAAGATCGAGGAGGAAATTCTGATCCGATGATGCCAATTTGACTTGAAGGGAAGACGGGACGCCTTAAGCGTTTTTCTTCTTTTTGTTTTTGAGAGAGAATGCGCGGGAGAGAGGAAGCGTACGTTTGTTTTCCAACGGTTGTCTTCACTCTCTCTCTCCTCCCTTTTATACCTTCCCCCATCCACGGGCCCTATTCCCGTGGGCCGGGCCCTTTTGGGCCCAACTTGGGCGGACGGGCCTTAAGCCCATCTCATAAATCCATCAATTGCTTTACAAATGGATACCGGGATTTTAAAAACTAACACAGCATATTGTGGTAAGGCCTGCACCACTAATTTCAGGAGGATCTCCTTGCCTGCCTTTGAGATAAGTTGCTCCTTCCAATCTTCCAATTTCATGTTTACCCTTCCCAAAATCCATGCAAACAGCTGTCTCTTTGATGCTCCCTAATCCGAGGGGATTCCAAGGTATTTTCTTGTTCGATCTAGCTGTGGAACTCTCAATTCTCTAGCCATGTTATCCCTTAAAACTTGAGGGCAACCTTTGCTGAAAAAAATACCCGATTTGTTTAGATTTACTGCTTGGCTTGAGGCATAACAGTATTGATTTAGCACCGTTGAGACATTTTGGCATTCCTGTAAAGACCCATATAGAAAAAATATAGAATCATCCGCAAATAATAAATGTGTCAATGTAGGACAGTGCCTATTTAACTTGATTCCTTTAATACTCCCGTCATTTAGAGCTTTTTCATCAAAGATGACAAACAGTTTGCTACTAATATAAAGAGATAGGGTGATAGTGGGTCCCCTTGTCAAATACCTCTGGAAGGATTAAAATAAGGAATAAGTTCTCAATTGAATTTGATGCTGAAAGAGATCATTGTAACACATTGCATAATCCAGTTGACCCATTTCTTATAGAAGCCCATTTTTAATAAGCATCCTTCGAGGAAGTCCCATTCTATTCTATCATAGGCTTTATGCATGTCTAATTTCAGTACCGCTTGGAAATGTTTCTTCATGTTCCGTATACGCAACTGATGTAGTACCTCCTGTACAATATATATATAATCCTACATCTGTCTTCCACTAACAAAGGCACTTTGTTCCCCTGAAATTAGCTCCGGCAGCCATTGTTTAAGTCTATTTGCCATAACCTTCAATATAATCTTGTAGGCGAAATTGCAAAGGCTAATTGGGCGAAATTGGTCAAGTTTTTATGCATTGGGTATCTTTGGAATTAGGGTTATATGGGTTTTGTTAAGGGTTGGTTCCAATACCCCTGACTAAAAAAAAAAAAAAAACCCTGACTTCTTCAAGAATATCCCTACCGATTATAACCCAATGGTGTTGAAAAAAAATCTCATTTAAGCCATCCGGACCAGGAGCCTTTTGTGCACCAAGTTGAAAAACAACATCATGAACTTCTTTTAGAGTTACTTCCGCCATCAGACATTCATTTATATCATTCCCAACAATTGTGGGACATCGATCCATTACCGGTTAACATTTCTAGGCCCTGTTGAAGTGTACAAATCTTTGAAGAAAGAAAATGTGAGGTTCTGAAGTTGCTGCGTGTCCCTTACCCAAAGCTCAGATGGATTCTTCAGCATTGTAATTCTGTTTTTTTGCCTCCTCTAGATAGTAGTTGCATGAAAATATTTTGTATTTTTATCTCTCCACCTTAGCCAATTGACTCGGGATCTTAACCCTTAGAACATCTCCTCTCTTCTCCATAGTGATTCAATTTCCTCCTTTACAAGCCACTCCCTACTAGAGTCTTAAGATTGGCTTGCACTATTTGTCAAGGTTTGTAACTCCTGCTTTAAGGCCTTTATACGGAAGTGGCTGTTTTGAAATTTTCTTTTACTCCAAACCCTCAAAGCAAGGGTGACCGCCTGCAGCTTATGCCTCAAACCAACAACATTCATATCATGAGATTGCCATGATTGTTCTACTACTTCTTTGCATTCAGCATCTTCAGTCCATAAGGCTTCAAAACGAAATTCTCTTTGTTTCTTTACAGGTTCAGCATTACTCACCAATAGCAGTGGGCTATGGTCAAATCCTATAGCGGGAAGAGCATATGCTTCTGCCTCTGGGAACATGAGCCTCCAGTCTAAATTACATAATACCCTATCCAGTTTCTCATTGACCAGGTTAGCCCCATCTTTATTGTTTGACCAGGTGAATGCACATCATTTGCAATCTATTTCCATGAATGCACAATCGTTCAAACAATTTTGAAAAGCCTGAATTCTATAAGTTTCAGCCATTCTGATACCCACCTTCTCCTAGTGATAGAGCACTTCATTAAAATCCCCTAAACAAACCCACAATAATTCATCTGAAATACTAATATGGCTTAGTTTATCCCATAAGTATAATCTTTCCTGGAAAAGATTTGGAGCATGAACACAAGTGACCCTCATTTTGTTGTGGCTTTCATAATCTTCACATACCAGGTTGATCATTTCCTGGAAAGCTAATTCCACTTTGACTTCCACTCCCTCATTCCATAGAGCTGCTAAACCTCTGACGATCCCTCTTGGATTCTCCACAAAGTTGTCTTTAAATTTTAGTTGTCTTTTAATACGAGAAATCACACATTCTTGATTTTTTTGTCTCCATTAACAGTATCAAATTGGGCCTTTCTTGAGCCGTAATGGCTCACAAATTCTGGACTGTCAGTAGTGTGCCCAACCCTTGACAGTTCCAGCACAATATCTTCATTTGTGAACTGGTGGCTTGTTAGGGCTAGCCACCAAAGCCCATTCCATAGTACCATTTGAAATTCTAATAGGAGTTTCTCATAGTTTTGTTTCATCAAGATCCAATAGCTCAGTAGAAACAGAGTTATAGGGATTGTACCTCTTTACTTTCTTCGCCGGTGAACACTTTAGAGTCTTGCTGACTTTTTTTGACCTCTCATTCTTTTGCTAGGACGAAGATTTATCATCTTGCAATACAGGTTTCTTTGGCCCTTTGTCCTTCATCATGCATTTTCCAGCAACCTGTTGTTTTTCCCCCTGATGACCTGATAAAGTAAGGTCACTGTGTGCCCTGTTTGTTGTTGAATCTGTTGCTATATGGTCAATTGCTGTTTGCTCCCCAATGAATATAACTATCTGAGTGCTCGAAGTTGGTGTATCAACGGCTATGTCTTCTTCCTCATATAATTCCACATTATCACCATAAAAAATCTCCCAAAATGGGCTGGTCTCTTTGGCCTATGCTTTTAACCAATGCCCAAACCGATTCATCCTCTTCTCCTCATATTTAGCTTCATCAAATGGAATTTCTACACAATTTGTTGCAAAGTGCCCAATTTTGCCATAAGAGTAGCAAAAACGAGGTAACATTTCATACTTAAAGTCCAGCCGTACTTTCTCATCTCCTAGATTATGTAATGTTCCGGGGCTTAATGGGGTATCAAGGTCTAAGACTACCCTTGCTCTGCCCACTTTCTAAAAAGCCACTCCCTTCTTTTCAACTTTAACTTCCTCTACACATCCTAGAATTTGAGTAATGTGAGTTACGACTTCCTCATAACACCATTCTATAGAAAGTCCATGAACTTGAACCCAGAAAGCACAATCGGTGAAGTTATAACATTGAGCAGGTTTATTAGGTACCCAAGGCTTAAAGATCAATAAATTGCTAGCAAACGACCATGGGCTGTTCTCTAACACTCTTTCTTTGTCCCTTTCAGAGTCAAAAGTAAAGGAAAGAATGCTCGATTCTCGTTGCGCAAAGGTAAGATAATCTACCTTCCAAGCTCTCTTCATTGTATTAAGAAAAGCTTGAAAGTTAATGTGTGTGCCCGATTGCAGCTTTCCAAACACCGTGCAATTACATTCATTCAGGATCTCCTCAGATATTACTCTCTCTCGAGGAAGGGCATGTACTTCCGTTTTCAGGTTTCTCAATCTTCTACACAAGAGAGCCAGTCTATTATCCACTCCTTCATTTTCTCCCATTTGTTCCAAAGAATCAGGTAGATACAACCAGATCGAATGTCCACTAGTGAGCACTACTAGATTCCAGCTTCTCCCAACCGGTGGAAATTAAGATTACTCAGAGACCTAGGCTATTAAGAGCAAGATGAAGACCCAGAGAACAAACAGAGTGAAGATTGGCCTGCCCTAACCTTTTGCGTAAACAGAAGAGGCGCATTTAGCTAGTGCCGATCTTTGCAAGTGAGCTGGGGTTCGCAGATGATGTCCTCATCATGAGAGGCGCATCATGAAAGATGGGTAAGAGATGGGGGTGGCATTTGTCGAGATCAGTAATGGGGTTGTAGGGATTTTGGGTTTATGTTGGGCTTAGGGTTTTTTCTTGGGGGAATCTACCATCCTTGGGTAGAGAGAAGCTCTGCCTAGCAAAGAGCGTATCTTCGTTGTCCCCTTTTATATATGGTAAACTTGAAGTAGCATAGAAGTGACTCTATTTTACGAGTCTGTCATTGAGTGAGAATAATACTTGAAAAACAATTCCATTTTTTATACCAATTAGGGAAAAATAAAGTTTTTCAATTTATAGCACACATCAACTATATGAACCAAAATTGAGTTTATGTAACACAAAACACATATAGTCGATTAAAAAAAAAAACATGAATGTGCCATGTAATTCGGCCTCTTCAGTCGGCCCCTCCCTAAATGTATCGCCGCCTTCAATCATATCCAACAACCCATCTCTGTCTCTGCGCCTCACTGCATATCTCCATTCCCTTTGGCCCCAACCATATGCTTGTCTTGAATCTCTCCTTCCCCATCAATTTTTTCCATTTCATTCCCTTTCTTTAAAAAAAAAAAATGACTGTAAATAAAAATAAATTTTATTAAAAGATATTCAAGAGACACTAATTAAGAATAATAAAATTAATGAAAGCACATATAAACGCATTTTAAAGAATTAAACAAGAACAAATTTCAAATGAGAGCAATTTAATTTAATTTAATTTAATTTAGACATATTTTTCTTTTCTTTTCCTCCTTTTGAAGAGTCAGAGTCCTGTGTCATTTGGCAAGTGAAAATGCCAAGTGATTTCCTCTGAGAATATTTGGTAAAGTCAAGTTCATACTAGGACCGCATTTACATTCTTCATTGGCTTGCACTAAAAGCTTACACTTTTTCTCACTTTATGTCCTATTAGCAACCATTCGTGCAAGTCTTGTCAGCCCAAAGTGATCGTCTATTCAAAACGCAAAATTCAATGAAGTAGAAATGATATTGCCAATCGCTTTTTGAACTCAAGAAATTGCCCAAAATTGGTGTGAGATTCTTATTTGGAGGGAAGGTGTTGATACCCAACTTTACCCCGGAAGCACATGTTGATCACGAGGAAGTTTTAAATGAAATGCACCCTTTTGATTCGTGAAATCAATGGAAATAGTTTTGATTTGTGAAATTAGTGAAAAGTAGTTCTAGTGAAGGCTACTTAAGCTAAGCCTTGACAGAATTATAGGAGCTAAACTCACAGTTGATGGTGGGAAATTAAGTACCACGTGTTAGGCTATAAGGACAATGTGCTGAATTTGAAGATTAAGTAGGATTAGCACTAGAATCCGAACGAAAATAACTGATATGAGAAATGTGCATAGAATTAGGGAACAGTTATTTGCTTGAAGGGCAAGCTACACAAACATCGTCGACAGGTCAAGGAGTAGTTGCTAAAGGATAAGGATGTCCATGAGGAAAGAAACACGTGAAGATTGCAATGAGTAATGCCCAAAAAGGAACAACCGACTAAGGAACGTTGGCTCTCCTATAAATACCGTAGTTTCTCCACTAAGAAACCCCCCGGCAAGACACAACAATCATATTTGTTTTATCTTTCCTTTATCGCATCATAGTTGTAGCTTTCAAGATTCCCGTCATTGATTAAATTCCAGTGTGTATCTCCATTTAGTCTAGCATTGTTGATTAAATTTTGGTGCTGTTCTACAAAGTTCAACGTTGCCGATTAGATTTCGGCATTGTGTTTGTATCTAGAAGTATTGCTGTCACGCCCTGAACCTCGAGCGCGCGCACATCCCTCGGTGGCCGATAAAACTTGCAACATCCCAGGACGCGTCACCGACCCATTCATTTTCATGCACATGTGGAAGTGTATAAATAATCCTCAGACAACACAGATATGGGATAAAAAAGCAGGATACAAATTTCACAAAACACTTCTATAAACAAACTGAGTTTATATACAATATTAGTCTATAAACAAAAGCCTAACTCCAAAAAGAAGAGTCACTAAGCCACCTAGGCACAAGACTCCTCAACCGAGACCTTTGAGACCTCTGGGGGTTCTAGGTCTTCCACGACACCATCAGGGGGATCAACTACCCCCTCACCTAACGTGGCGTTGACCACAACGGTGGAGATGTCAAAACCCTGCAGGGGACCCTCCCGGTGTAGCACCCCTCGACGGCCCCCGATCCGATTAGGGTCGCCACAGTTCGCTTACCATTCACTTTTTCCTAATAACATGTCACTCTGATACCATTTCAATTGCAGCGGGTCCATACAACTTGGGGGTTTACATTTTTTTTTTTTTTTTCGATCGGTCCCTTGCGCAATTTATATGCGGAAGCACATCCAACAACTCCCTTCCCTATATTCAGAAAACGATGCACACCTACTAAACATCTTATATAAGTTAAAACCGAACATGTTTATTTACATAGAGCAGATGGACATCTTTAGTCAGTACATCAAAATGCCATAGTTTTCTATACTAGGCTATACTTCAAAAGATGACCGACTTCTTCTCCCACAATCGTATGCTTAAAGTCCATCGATCAGTGTTGGCGTCCAAAAGTTCCCTCCTTTGCTATCCTTCTCCTTGCGGTCATATCCAACCGCTCAATCCATCTACTAATCTGAAATATTGGTCCCCAAAAGGGGTGAGTACAACCACTCAGCAGGTAAATGAATCCAATAACAACTTAATGCATCATACAAATCATACATGCATTGCAGGCGTAACTTACCTTGCAGCCATGCGCAATACTATCATGCATCATCATGCCTTATCATCATGCATATCATATACATCATATGTCATCATCATAATCATCATCATGGCATCATTATATCATACATGTCATCCTTATCATGACATCATCACATCACATATCATCACCGTCATCATGCATATCATCATGCATATCATACCATGGGTGATCATCATATCACATCACATAACATCATCATCATTATCATGCATATCATCATGCATATCATACCATGGGTGATCATCATATCACATCACATAACATCATCATCATTATCATGCATATCATCATGCATATCATACCATGGGTGATCATCATATCACATCACATATCATCATCATCATCATGCATATCATCATGCATATCATACCATGGGTGATCATCACATCACATCACATATCATTATCATCATCATGCATATCATCATGCATATCATCATGCCATGGGTTAATTTTTCATCTTTATCTTTCAATTTTGATCACCACATCACCCATTTCTCAAATCATCAATCTCATCATCAACCCTTCGGGCAGAAACCTCCGACAGGGCTCATCATCCCACATTTTACACTCGCATCCCATGCGAGAAAACCTCCGGGCATGTATCCAAGATACAACCGGGCATCCGGCCCCCCACATTCCGGGCATCTCGCATCCCAACTAGCATCACGAGGAACCTCCGGGCATGTATCCAAGATACAACCGGGCTTCTGGCCTTTACCCTTCTAGCCAGGCATCTCGCACCCAAATCCTGAAATCGCGAGGCATTCCCTTCGGGCAGAAACCTCCGACAGGGCTTCCGGAATTATGTACCGACATACCACCAGGCCTCCCCTGGAATTACGTACCGTATACCACCGGGCATCCCGAAACTCCCGGGGAATCTCCGGAATTACGCCACTAGGCCACCGAACATCATCATCCACCACAACCATCTCCTCATTTACCATTATCCACATTTACCATTTCTTTATCTCAATTTAACATGGAAATTGGCATAGCATCAAACAAATCACACTTGCATTTCAATTCACATGTCATACACATGCCAAAGCTTCATCACATATGCATTTCAATTCAATACATGTACAAGGACCATGTCATAGGCATATCAAGACTTTATCACATATACATCTCAATCCAATACATGTGCAAAGACCTCATCACACATATGCCACACAAATACAATTGAACCCATGGCCAAATAAAATCCATTTTATTTTATTATTGTTTTTTTAATTAATTAATTAATTAATTTATTTTATTATTTAATATCAATAAATTCCCAAAAATCCAAGAAATTATTAAAAAAACCCATAGGATGATATTCTTTTGCAAAATTCGTGGCCAATTTAAATTTTTACCAAATTCCACAATTTTCCCAAAACATCCTATAATTCTCGGATTTAAGCCAATTACACAGTTTCCGAATAAATTCAATTAAAATATCCATTCGGTCATCAAAAATTACGAAATTTTACAGGGTGATAGCCAAGACATTTTAGTACCCTTTTCATGAAGAACTACACGTCAAATTCTTTATGGATTATTTTATATAACCTCACGAAACTTCTGGAATCTCTACCGCATCGTCCAGAATGCATATCTCCGAAATACTAAGATTTCACCCATCTATTATCTTTCGTTTCTTCTGAAATTTATATATGTTATGTATCAAGATGTCCTTTACAAGTTTCATTAAGAGATCTAGGCCAAATAACCAAAGTAGAGTCGTCTTTTAAGTCCTTGAAGTCTCGGGTGTCTCGGTACACCTCACCAGAATCA
The DNA here is from genome assembly GCA_014182375.1 of Eucalyptus virginea. Taxonomy (NCBI): domain Eukaryota; kingdom Viridiplantae; phylum Streptophyta; class Magnoliopsida; order Myrtales; family Myrtaceae; genus Eucalyptus; species Eucalyptus virginea. Next base: position 43,926,993 of record CM024518.1, read on the forward strand.
ATCATCTCCAAGATCTAGCCGATTAACTAGGATACACTCCTTCATTTCTCTTCAAATTTGAGTATGTTTTAGTTTAAGATGTTACCTACAACTTTCAAGAAGACAACGAAGTGAGATCTCCAACAGAAATCAACATGCAAGCAAGAAATCAACAAGAGGTCAGTGAAAACTTCACAGATCTGGGGTCTCCGTAGAATAGGACTTTGACCCCTCATATCTCCATAATTTTCCACGAAATTTTATTATGTTGTAGTTCAAGATGTTAGCTACAACTTCCATGAAGACATCGAAGCCAAAATCGAACTCCAAACATGCATGCAAGCTCACACAACATTCTGACTCGAGCGGATTCATGCGAAAACATTCCAGATCTGACATCTCCGTAAGATGAGATTTTGACCCCTCAAATCTCCATCATTTTCCACGAAATTTCAGTATGTTATACGTCAAGATGTTAGCTACAACTTTCATGAAGACATCGGAGCCAAAATCGGACTCTAAACACACATGCAAGCTCAAACAAGTTTCTGACTCCAAACAGTTCATGCGAAAACATTGGTGCAAGAGTAGAAAGTGGATTCCCAACTTGCCTCTAAACCGAACTAGCGACGAGCACACCGCAGCAAATCGGGCGGCACACGGGCGGGCGGACGGCGGTTCCCTCCTCCTTTCTCTCTCGGCCACTCTCCCTCTCTCTCGCACAATCTCTCTCTCTCTCCCTCACTTGGCCGAATGGCTAACCAGCCATTCTCTCTCCTTTCTTGGTGGCTTTTATATTGCATGTGGCCGCCCAAGATGGCCAATGGGGGCAGCCACACCTTGCACAACCCCCATGCCACTTGGCAGCTCGCATGCAAGGCTTGTGGGCTTGGATTGGGCCGGCAAATGGGCTGGTCGACCACTCCTTTTGGGCCTCTATTGGGCCGGCCAACTTGGCCCATTAAAGGCTTAGGCCAATGGGCCTAAGGCCCAACCTAAAAATTGATCTTTTCCCCTTTTTTTTTTGAATTTCTTTTATAAATATTTTTGAATTCCAATTTTCATCTTGGCCAAAGTCTTGGGATATTTATACTCATTGAAATTTAATTTATAAATCATATGGCCAAGCATAAATTATTAATCTATTAAATTTAAATTTCCACAATCATAAGCACAAATCATCTAATTAAAAGACTAATGGCTAAAACATAAGCCATGGAAATTCTATCACCTAATTAAAGACTTTAACACACCTTATGGCTTGTCATTGAATTTTGGGATGCCACACCCGGACCCCATTAGGCCTATGAAAGAACCACGCCCTGAACCGATGAGATACCAATTGAGGTCGGCCCTCATCAACCAAGATAGTGGTCACGATGAGCTCATGGAGCTAGAGACTCCTGGGGACAAGGATGTCAATACTCTGCTCTGTATACCCCCTCGGCTGCCCAAAACGTATTGGAGGAGCCTCCATCTACGAACTTGAAAAGTTAAGCCCACAATGGGGTGAGATGACGTCTCAGCAAGTTCACGCCCTAAACCTTGATTAAGATGGAAATATGCCTAGAGGTAGTCTAACCACACATCACAGAAGACTCACCTCGCCTCAATTCCTTCATGCACGTCAGCACATTTCATATACTCAATGCATATAATAGATGCACACATCAATTGGAACGTCTCACTTATATCACAATCAATCACATGGGTTCTGATTATAAGGTCAAATTGTTATGACACGTCACATTCCGTGCCACAAAATTTTGTCCCATAATCTGGTGCGTTTATCTCAATTATTCACATGTTTCAATTGATCACGGCCCCATGGGCACGGCCTACTCGATGTTCGGTGGTCTTCTGGTGTAACCGAACATCATCTCACCCCATTGAGCACGGCAACGTCTACACTAGACGGCAATCCCAAAGGAGCATCAGTCCAGCCTCTACTGCGACCGACATCCATTGTCCAAGGGCATCCCATATAGGGGCAATGTCCACCCGACCCACATCAGGGACAATTTCTCATAACCATCACACAATCATTGAATTCTGGCCAAAAGACATCGTGCATTGCACTCAAATGTCTCAATTAAGATAATGTGTTTGCCTATTTCCTTTGTATTAAAAACACCCAGTGAAACTAATCGTGTGTGGGTACACGGTTAGATCGAACCTTAAAAATTGATATTATTCCTTTTAAAATATCACTATTTGATATAGTATTTAAAAATATTTTTGAGGTCGAAACCCGACACTCGATATTTTCTAATTAAATACCAAAATTTCACAATTTTGAAATAATTAATCAAAAATCACAATCGTCACTCAATTGCATAAACTAAGCATACCACTGCAATTAGTATGAAATTCCGGCCACTAGCTACCCGATATAATTCCCAGAAAATATTAAATAATTAAATAAATTACAAAAATAAATAAATAAATGAAAATTAATTCAATAAATACATACTTAAGCCTAAAACACTAATTTAGCCACCTAATTGCATCTAGAAAAATAATGTACCATACTAATTAAATACTACAATATAATTAACCCTTAACTAATCTAATATAACCACCTAATTAGCCTAATTAACTAACTAAATCACTAATTAATCTAAACTAATCACCTAAACCGTACTTAAGCTAATCTAATTACCTACTATCATTAACTCCCTAAATAGAGTTTAGCAAGTAAACTCACCGGATTAACAGACCGGTGAGTTCACGGCGATGGCAACGCCAAGGTGGGCGAGACTCAAGCCTATAGCGACGCCAAGGGTGTGACACCCCCCACCCCGACGACCCCCAATCCGTTAGGGTCGCCACCTTACTTCTGTGTCCTAGTTGTCCTTTTAATTTAATCAATGGACTTCAGAGAAGTCATGTGGGGGTTCTATCATATATGTAATTGGTCCCTGGCGCAATGTATATGGCGAAAGCGTATCCAATAACTTCCATTTTCCCTACACATAGAAATGATGCACACACTAAACACGTTTATAGATAATAGCCGGACACTTTTATTTATACATAACTACTAGATGGACATTGTTTGTCGGTACATCCAAAAAGCCGTAGTTCCCTATACCCGACGATACTTCAATAGTTAACCGACATCTTCAATAGCCATTTACATAGAGTCCATCCTTCAATGTCGGCATCCAAAAATTCTCTCTCTGCTGTCCTCACCCTCGCGATCACTCCCAACCACTTGATCCCCCGTTGTCGACTTCTGGTAGCGGTGGCAACGGTCCCAGAACTTGCCCGTTCCTACGGACGAATAAGATGACATACTCCTGAAGTACAGGGCCTGAGGAAAGGCCGATGTCGAACATCATGATCACCCTCACTCGAATGTAAGTTAGTCCTCACACGTCAGGATCTTGGTATTCCGACTACTCCCATTACAAGTCGATCAGCAGGATCTCCTAGAATGTACCGGGAGGTGCGGGCAGCAAAGGCATTGTTCTTAGTTTGAAATATGTTAGTCCCACAAGGGGTGAGTACAACCACTTAGCAACTAAAGATCTACTAAACTATATTATGTAGAATCATTGTCATCTGATTTCATGCAAAATCCACAAAACACATCAATAAAAGAATAGATGCACATTAAGTCAATAAAGCTTTTCAACAAAATGGCAAGCACAGTTTAATAATCAGAACACATCATTTCAATCACGTGGATTATAAGGCCAAACCGTTATGACACGTCCCATACCATGCCACACAATTTTGTCCCATAATTAGGCGCAATTATCAAAATGGCGTAACTCAGTAGAATAATCAACTTTAAAACTCAACAAATTTGTGATTCACTATCTCCTATTCCATGAGGACCAGTGTTTGCGTCCCTCCAGGCATTCTCATCCAACCCGGCGTCACGAAAGCCTCCGATTCCATATTTCAATCATCGGGCATCTAAAGCGTGTCATGTCTCACCTCCAAGCATCTCGCACCTAACCTAGCATCATGAGGAATCGCGAGGGCTCACTACGTTACTAGTGTCCCTTACCCTCCGGAATGTGTATCGTCATACATCCAGGCATCCCGAAATCTCTCGAGGAACCTCTGAGGCTCACTGGTCCCCAGGCATCCAGAGCGTGTCATGTCTCACCTCCAGGCATCCTGTCTCCCGAGGCTTCGTCGTCTCGAGGGCCCGACGGCAGCAATAACACATCAACCACAATGTAGAAATTAAATAATTTCATTGCCAAAACGTTTTCAAATGGTCAATACGGAAAATCCCTTGGATTTTCCCCCCGAAAGTCCCACTTTCACATATACTTTTCAACCATTTTCGAATCCATATAAAAACTTGAATGATAATTTCCCTTCCCAACTTGGAATAAAACAATTTATTGAGATCTATAAGTACATTTGAAATTATCACGTCAATATAAATTTTTTTTTAAAATATCCGAGTACGATGCCACAGTACCCATAAGTTTTGATGCAAATCAAGAGATTTCTAAAACAGTTTGCGAACAAAATCCTGAGGTTCCACCACTGCAACATCTAGGGTAGATTCAAAGGCCTAAACTGAAGCAATCATGAAAACTTCTCAATTTTCTAACCTCAAATCCATTCAGTCATTCTAGAAATCACTATCCAACATCAGAATTCAAGCCATTTCAACCTAACAACACTTCCTCAAACCACAACACTACACTATATAGGTTAGTAGACTCTAACTTGCCTTAAATCCAACGGCGTTGATGGCGAGGGGTTCGGAAGCTCGCGGGTCACAGACGCGACTCGGCAACAGCAAGTGCAAGCGAGCGGCGTCAGCGGTTAGTGGTGCACGTGTTGACAGCGAGGCATGAGCGGCGGTGGCTGTGGCGCGAAGCACAAACGGCCAGCGGCAGCAGAGGGCCGGTACTTTTCTTTTCTCTCTTGCTTGCTCACTGTCTCTCTCTCTCTCGCTCGCCCTCACTCGCGCCCGCTAGCTCTTCTTCGACTCACTGCCAGTTGACTATCCTAGTCAACAAAAGTAATTCGGTGGCAACTGCAATGGAGGGCAGCTGGAAAGGGCGTGTCTTCAGCATGCATGGTCGAGCTTCAGCTAGCAGCCAAGTGGGTGGGTGACGTGGTTGTTGTTGGCCATCCCTTGGTCAACAATTCCTCCTTCAGTTGAACACCACTATTACGTGTGCATGGCTAGAAGAATCTAGAGTCTTCGAGCACCATAAGGGAAGCCGTTCAACATGGCTTTTAGTCAAATGGGGCTTCTTTAGTTGACTGGCTTCGACGGAGAGGGGAACATGGTTTCATGGCTGTGCATGGCGTGTTGATGGCTCGGTTGTTGTATGGAGGGGGAGAAATTTTATGTAAATGCATGGTCGTGCATGGCCGTTCGACTAAGGAGGTACAAGTTTTAGTAGATGTTGGTCTCAGTGGTAGCGTTATGCAAAGAAACTTTCTACGAAACGATAAGTTATGCGACTACGGAGGTATATCCTAAAATCATTGCGTAACGTGACGTCTCGGTCCAACAATGGTAATGATGAAACGGCGACCGAAAGTGGTGCCAACACACAGTCCGACGGCACTTCCATCAATCTATCACGAACCGTCACATATTCGAGGTCTGACGAAAATCTGGATGTCACAAAGGGAGGCCCGGAAGAGGCTGAAGAAGGCTCACGAAGGCTCAGCTCGAAGTTGAAGCTTCGGTTCTGCTTGGCTGCTGAAACCGGTTGGTCAGGGCTCGGTTGGAGTGAAAAGGGGCACGGCGGGCGGCTAGGTGGCGATAGCGGGACCAAGCGGAGTCGGGGACTGCTAGACGGCGACGGACGGCGACCAGGCGAGCTCAACGGCTGGACGACAGCGCACGGGACACGCGAGCGAGCGAGACACTAAGTGGAGGATAAAACTGTCCGACTAACATGAGCCAACATTAGAGTCCGACTATATGTATTTACAATTTTAACCTTAGCTATCCTATGTGGGTATATTTAGCAACTTTTCTACTCTCAGAAATAATTTTGTTCATTTCTGTCGCCGAAAAAAAAAACGAAAAAAAAAAAAGGTAAATTCCTGCTCTTAGGTTTAATGAAGGGAATCTCTCGGTTCGCTATTTGGGGATCGACTGTCGTGCCCTCCTCGACCGTATTACGGCAAGAGTACAATATTGGACTCACCGCTCCTTATCCTTTGCCGGTCACTTGCAATTGATTAGATCGGTCGTCCATGCGATTCAAGCTTTTTGGGCCAATGTATTTATTATACCCGTTGCTGTCTTGGATCAGTTGAACGAATCCTGTGACAGTTTCTTTGAAAAGGCCTGCAACTGGGAAGAGGAGGCGCTAAAGTTTCCTGGAAGGAGGTTTGCCTTCCAAAAGCGTAAGGAGGGCTTGACATTCGGAGGTTGCGGGATTGTAATAAAGTAGCCATGCTCAAGCACATCTAGATCTTGTTTTCTGACAAGGAGGCCTTATGGTGTAGGTGGATCTATTCGACCTTTTTAAAAACGAAAAAATTTTGGTTGCTAGTAAGCCAACCTACTACTCTTGGGCTTGGAAGAAGATCCTCCATCTTAGGAGGGATTTACGGAACTCTTTCCGGTGGAGTATAGGGAACGGCTTCTCTACTTCCCTCTGGTTCGACCATTGGCACCCAAAGGGACCTTTAAACATTTATAAATAAATAAATATATATATATATATATATTTCAGATTCCTTCATCTACATATCCGGGTTGGCTAGACAAGCAACCGTTGCTGACCTATTTTCCCCCTCAGGCCAAGCTTTAAAGGATATTTTGGATTCCTGGTAGATCCCCCTTCCCAGCCTTTCTTAGGACCCAGACCTCTTCCGTTGGGACGACGGCTCCTCTGGGCGGTTTACGGTTGCATCGGCTTGGGAGGCTATTAGGCGGAAGAAGGATCAAGTTTCGTGGCATGCATTCATTTGAAATTCCTCCATTTCTCTAAGGTACCAATTCTTTCTTTGGTAATCACTAAGCATAGACTTCCTATCCAAGACCTTTTACTATTGTATGGCAGAATTGATAGCAGCTCTTATGCCTTTTGCAACGACATATCGGACTCCATTGATCACCTGTTCTTCAGTTGTCATATCACTGCCGGCCTTACTTTCCTTTGGGCTGCTAGGTGCAATCTCCCTTGGCGCAATAGACCTTGGGCAGATAATCTTAGGTGGGTTATGACTCTACTCTCGGGTAAAAAGTTCTACAAATGCATTGCCTGATTCTCCCTTGGGGCTCTTTGTCACATCATTTGGAAGAACGAGAATGACATTCTTTTTAGAGAGCAAACTCTTGAAATCCCAGCCCTGAAGAACCACCTATTCAAGGTTGTAAGAGACAAGGCTGTGACTTTCAAGAATGTTGAGGACAATGCTAGGAATAGGAGATTCCAGCGTGCTTGGGGTATTGACTCGATTCTCTTTTCTTCTAGGGAAGCCAATCCACCTATATGTGATGCTGTGCATGTTGCACCGCTTCGACGGCTAGTGGGTAGTTTGCGATGGTTGTGCCTCGACCTCCCTGGAATAAGCTAGATGCTCGAAGACTCCACACCTCCTTCATCTCCTTGCCACGTCCCTCGGTGGCCCTCGATTATGGTTTTCTGAAGCTGTGTAGTCGTTAAAGCCTGGCTCGGGGGGCTTTGACTGTCGTCCGGGGCACTGCCTTCTTTTGTTTTTTGTGGTTTGTTGGTCTGCCGCTGTTTAGGCTTTCCTTGTTGTCCTACTGCCTCTCGTGGCCTGTTTGTTTGCTGCTACTGGCTGCTTTTCTTGTCTTGGCACCCTTCCACTCGCTATGATTTCTGTTCGTTTTGAGTGTAAGTTTTTTGGTGCCGTGACCTCCTCTTATATAGTTGGTTAAAGCTCAATATAATCTCTTACTTCTTACCCAAAAAAAAAAAAATGTAAATTCCTTTTACTTCCTTTTTTTTTTTCAAATTTATTCCCTAACCACTTATCTATTTCAAGAAATAAAAAAATTAGCTAACGTTACCAAAAGAGTTTTTGTTCTTTTTCTGTTCTGATAACAAAAGAATTGAAAAATAGAAAAGTACAATAGTTACCAAACGGACCCTTAAAAAGTGAATGTTGGATTTTTCTTAGTTTTTGGTGTCTGTCATCTCTCAACTTTTTTGAATTTCTTATCCTGTTGCATGCCATTCAGGTTTTATATTTTCGTTTTCTAATTTATAGTTAATGTACAAAAAAAAATTAACACGTGGCATTCTTTCTTCCTATTTGGTGAGGCTAAAAGAAATCTTCTACAAAATAGAGTTCGTTAACATACACCCTTAATTCATGGGTTTGTTACTCAAGAAAAGTACCAAAAAAGTTCTAAACATATGTCATTGGTACTAATTTAGTTTTAAACATTTTAATTGAATTGATTTAGTCTTAAACATTTTCACATCGGTACCAATTCAATTCTTCCAGCCAATTTTGGCTGGCCGGCGCTGATGTGGATGCCGGCCAGCCAACGAACGCTGACGTTGCAATTTTTGAATATTTTATTTATTTTTTTGGTTTTTTTTCTTTTTTGTCCTTTTCCTCTTCTTCCTTTGGCTTCTTCTCTTGCAAAAGCTCATTGGCCACTGGGCAAGGGCCGCGAAACCCTTGCCGGCTAGCAATGAGGGTCGTAGCCCTTGCCTATCAGCGTTCGTTGATCGGTCGGCGTCCACTCAACACCGATTGGTCAGAATTGGTTGAAAGGACTGAATTGGCATGAATATGAAAAAGTTTAGGATTAAATTGATCAAATTGAAAGATTTATGACTGAATCGGTACCAATACCATAGGTTTATGATTTTTTTGATACTTTTCCCTTTGTTACTCTGTCACTGTACTAAATACAACCAAAAAATATAATTTCTTGTAAGTTGTTAAGTCTGTTTACTTCAAGTAATTTTACAATGTTTTATACCAAACAAAGCAACTTCAGTATGCTAAATGTCTCTTTGTCTACTGGGTTTGCAGGGGTTTGTTTCATATATATTCTTTATCGGTATAATGTTTTATGTTTATGGGGTTGCACATTCTAATATAACCTCAAAATCAAGTTCTAATCCAGTCTCATTTGCTAATTGCACGTGCCGTTCTCACATTAATTTTACCCACTAAGATGGCTAGTAAAGAATTACATATCACTTGTCTAAAAAATTTATATGAGCCTTATCATCTCCCCAGGGATCTTTGGCAAAAAAAAAAAAAAAAAAAATCATAATTTACTCCTTCTTCAAGTGAATGATTACGGAATGCTAACTGCTAAAATTAAAATGCCAAAGTTCATTATACTTAGATTTTCAAGTGATGAGAGATTGACTTACACATTACGAAATGAAAGTAATGCATTGTTATATGTAAAAAAAAAAAAAGTTACTTTGACCCAGCTACGAAAGTGAGATGAAAAAGAAAATAAAAAGTAAAATGTTGATCGAGTTTTTTTTAGTTTAAAGTCCAAGTCTAGGTTGTAAGTACGCAAAGACTGATGGGGTTTAGTTTTTTTTATCATCATCCAAGAGGTAGTTTGGGTAGTTAAGTGCTTTATTCATGCAACTGATTCAGTATTTACGAAATCGCTGTTTATAAAAAATTTAAGGGGTCTCCCCTATTATTGGCTTATTGATGAAGTATAGCATGATTTGCATGCGTTGGTAAGATTTATTCAAGTGAAGATTCGTATTCATTATTGAAAAAAAAATATATATACCATAGAAATAATCTTATTTATTGTAAAAAAAAAAAAAATTCCTCAATGGGTGAGAGTGTTCTGTCGGTCCAACCTTCAATGGCAAGAGGTCTAATTCCTATTGATTGATGTAATAAATGCAAACGAAAGCTGTAGTGCAAATCCAACACGTTGTTGACTGACTTACAGGAATTTGAAAAATGAAACCAGATCCCACTTTTTTAACAATGGTTTTTCCGTTAACCATTGGATTATAATCACCCTTCCCACATAGGAAGGGGAAGTGAGGAGTTCAAATCTCAACATTCTCAAAAAAGTTGGAGTGGAAACGATTTAGTTTCAAGTATGAGTTTTAATTTCCACGTCTTATAAGGAAGTAAGGTACAAGTCTGAAAGTAAGAGTTAAATTAGGAATAGAGTAGGATCGACAAAAAAAAAAAAAACACAACGATTTTATATTACAGTTATGACGATTCTTGTGATAGAATAAATATCATGTTATAACGTTCTTGTATTTAATTGAGTGGAACTACAATTAAAATCAGGGATAACCAGGTTAATTGTAGCAGATATGCTATCCCACAATAGGGGAACCCTTGTTCAAGCCTTTTAGAGACTGCCTTTTAGCTACAAATTACCCAGAAATTTAGTTTAGAGTATAAAGACGCTCAAGGATACCATAATAGTAACATCTCTAACTAGCTAAGCTACATTTCTTAGATGAACCTACCAGGCTAGAGTTAAAGAGGTGTCTAGAGAGACATGTAGAATTTTTGAAAACACATAATTTACTTCAAGGGACTCTGCCGTAAAGATTACATCCTCCTTGCCTTTTATAGGCACTAAGAGGTCACAAGGAACAAAGACCAAACTCACGAGTCTGATACAAACACAGGCTCCGGAAATCCCAGTTGGGAATTATTGTAGGTGATATAAATAGTGACTGTGAACAGTGATTTCCCTAACTTATTACTACAGTACTTTGTTATAGTGACTTGTGTAGGCCTATCTTACATTTGGGAGTTGCAGCCATAGTTTGAATCATCAGAGCTATGTTGTGCAAGCTGTTCCTCCATGCGGCGTTGTTCAAGTCCAATGTCAGAAGGACTGTAGGTGAGTTCTCTTTGTGATATCATAGCATTCCACATACTTATTCCACTTGAGGAGTGTCTTTCTTCATGCATCTTGGAAGGTCCTTAAGTGTCATCAGACATGACTGGCTGAGGCTAGTTTGATGGTTGAGCATAGTGAGAGGTGTCCACTCCAATGGATAAAGACAAAGGTCCTAGATCATAGGGGTCTTGAAAGAGGGGGTCTCCCCAATGGACATAGGATATGTGAGCATAGGATTCTTGGGAAGACTGTGCGGGATCGTTCATGTCTGCCATTTCTTGCTCTTGTGATGGAGGTGTCCTTGTCTGATTATGTGCTTTATTGAATTTCTTGAGTGCTTGTCTAGCTTAAGATGCAAGACCATAATGGTCCCATGGAACATGTGTTGAATAATCCCATACTTCTTCAGGAATAATCTTGTTCTCTTGACATAGGATTCTCTAGAGTTCTCTATAATTGTATTCAATAAATCCAACACAATCAGGGAAGGACCTATAAATACGAGCTTCCTGAAGATGTGGTTGAGGTCTGTAGGTTATGATTCCTACTTCTTGTGGAGTGCTGGTGAGGATACCATTATCTTTCACAAAAGCCTATGATCTACAGAGGAACACAATGGTGTGTGTCTCAAGTTCTACTCAGACAGCTCTCAATTCTTGTTGGAAGAGGTGCTTCCAATAAGTCGGAGGAAAGAACCAGGTAAATATAGTTAGAAAATTCTTGTTGCTTTCATTTTCAATGTTACAACCAAGTGCAAACAGTTTGATTAACTTGGTAATGAATCTTCTAATGGGAAACTCGATAGGTATTAAATATTTATTGGTTAAGTACCATAATAGCCATTGAAGTTTCTTAGGGAAATCATTTTCCTTCCAGATTAAAGGATGTATGGATGGATACCTGGAATTTAATCCAAAATGATAAAGAATTGAGTCTTTATGGAGCCTGAATAGGTTTGTGTGGCATCGTCACATGAGGTTGTTGAGATTCTCAGTGAGGCTATCATTCTGGCTTTGTTTAATGATTTCCTAAGGGTATTCCAAACTCGTCCTATCTTGTATTCTCTTGATCTTATACTTTTCCTGTTTACGAAAAGCATGCCTTAAAATGTACATGTTAATTTCTGCTGGTACCTTTGATCTGGAGAGAAAATCAGTAAGCACATTTTTCTTTCCCACAATATGTTTGGTCTTGAAAAAGTATTTCAAAACCATTCAGCCCATCGAAGCAATTAAGAACAGAGGATTTGCTTCTGCTTATATTTGGTCATATGGGAAAAGGATGCCATATCCAATTCTAGTAGAAAATGGTGGCCAATAAGATGGAACTTGAACTTTTTTATTCCATTTTATTCTGTCAATATTTCTTTGAAAGTGAAATGATAATGCATTTAAGCTTGAGAGAACTTTCCACTTTTGTAAGCACAAAGATGTCGCTTACCATCAATTTCTTCAAACAGAATAGCTGCCCAGTATTCATCATTAGCATCAGTCTGAAGAACTCTTTTCCCTGTAGTTGAGGTTTGCAACGGAAGAAGAGTCTGCATGACTTTTTTTAGTTATTTGACTACATTGGTTTGGGCTTTTCCCTAAAGTGGAGGATTCTTCTTCAACATCATTTGCAATGGGATTAGTAATTTGGTAATGTTAGGAACAAAGTCTCTAAGATAGTTGATTATCTCAAGAAATTGCCGAACTTGTTTTATTGTGAAATCCTCTTTTGGGAATTTCAATAATTCCTTAGCAATATGTGGCCTTGGATGGTATGTACCTTTATCAAGGTGCATACCTAGAAATTCAATCTCTATTTGGACAATATTCACCTTCCTTTGAGAAATCACGATTCCATATTTCTTTCTAATTTCTGCAAACTGCTTGAGAAGTCAGCAATGGGATTCTTTATGGAGGCTGTAAAGTAATATGTCATCAATATAGACTGCTGCATTATGCAAATTGGCTGAAAGATACAGCACATGACCTTTTGGAATAGGTAAGTGGCTACTTTGAGGCCAAAAGGAGAAACATTTCATTGGAAATGCTGGTGTGGAATACAGAATCCTATCTTAGGCCGGTCTTCAAAATGAATACCCAGTTGTCAAAATCCAGCTTTGACGTCAAATTTGAAATAGATGCGAGCTTTGGATAATCTGGCAAAAAATGAATTTTGAGAGGGTAAATGGAACTTATCATCTTGGAGGAAAATGTTAAAGGGTTGGTAATTTATCACTATTCACATCTGTCTTTTGTTCTGCTCAGCTCATTTGTTAACATAGAAGGCTTTGCAGGCCTATTGAGAAACTGAGATTTCAATAAGACCTTGTTACAATAGCTTCGAGCATTCCTTTTGAGCAGAAGTAAGATGTTCAGGGTTCATTCCTATGTCACTCACTTTGGCAGGATTTATATCCTCATTTTTTTTTAAAGGAAGACGAACAAAAACTCCGAGTTTTTTCACAATGGATGGGAGCATTTTTAAGAGAATTCAAAATGAGATTTCGAACAAGATTCTAACAGTTTTTGCATGATTGGATCTAATAAACTCATTTGGATAGAGAAGAGCCTTTTGTTAGAGAAATCCTTTTATGATATTTTGAAGATGACAAAATAAATCAAAGGCTACTAACATGTTTAATTCTTGAGTAACAGACTATGCAGATGATTAAACATATAAAGGATATTATCAAAGTCTATACTTGGAAGAACCAGAAGATAGACTCTATGCTGAAGCTGAACTTATTCAGACTGTGTCTAGACCTTAAAGCGAAATATGTTTAGAAACAGAATATGTTCAAACTTACATCCAGATAGTAAAGTCTATTGCACTCAAACTCTACTTCAGATTGAAGACACTCAGACTTTACTTCAAACGGAAGACACTCTCAGACTTTACATCCAGAACAAGACACAAGTTCAAAACGTAGTAGATTCATAACAAGCATGTTCAGAACGAGACAACTCAACAAAACGTAACACAAGCTCAAATGTATAACGGCTAGTAATCTGGTTTGGATTATACATCGATATAGATTTGATTAACTTAATCTGATTGATTGACAATTGGATATTGAAAACAAGAACTTTTTATACGAAAAAGCTCTACTTATGGAAACCAAGATTCTGTTTGTATGGGCGATCAGAATCAACTTTGGATTCTACTTTTGTCACTCAACGGCTACCAAATCTTTTAGATACAGATATGTCCAATGGGTAGATAAGACGATCCTCGAGATATTGTCCAACGGCTAGTTTAGAAGTAAATGAGTATTTAAGGAGATCAATGACTGATGAGCAAGTAAGAGACGAAGCGTAGAATTTATAATTCCAAAGTCTGAGCAACCTTCGATTATATACTTGTCTTTAGTGAGCTTAAACGTTTGTGTCGTGAGAGAAATACCAAAAAGTGTAAATTAGTGAAATAGTGTGATCTATCACTGAGTGTTTACACTCAAAGTTGTAATCTCTTGTTGATCACATAGTGAAATCCAGCAGAAGGTTGTTAGCGTGGGAGAGTGGATATAGGCTTGATCTAAGCCAAACCGCTATAAATTCCGTATGCAACATTCTCTTTTCTTAACTCTTCATATTTAAATCTGTTGCATACCTACAGGTTATTTTAGAAATCTGTTCCATCGCATAACATATTCTAAATATCTACCAGAAGTCTGGTGGCTCGCTTATCAGACTATGTTCCTTATTCAGACTTTGCTCGCAATTTATTTTATTCCGCATTTATTTGCCAAGACTTCTTTTAAACACCTATTCACCCCCCTTTAGGTGCTCATACTAGCACTTTCACATTTGAATATTGACAAATTCAAAAAAATCAGTTTTTATACTTAAGATCTTTTCTAGAAATGATGAATTGAGAAATTTGAGTCATAATATCCCAATTAATGATCAAATCTTTGTTGGGAAGATTAGATCCAAAGATTTTAGTGATTATAGAACACTAAGGGAAAAATTGAATAATTACCGATGTAGTATGCACATTTATAGAAAAGGTATCTCCCGATGCAGAGTTGAAATTCTGGTTACAAGAAATTTAGTATTCTTCAGGAAAAACTTTAATGTCTAAAATTGAAGAATTAGCATTGGTATCTATAAGTGCAATGCATGTGATTGGTTTAGCAACTCTTGAAGTGAAAATTTAAATAGGGAAATGAGGACAATGAACTTGACTAGAATATATACTGGAGTCTTATTCTATAGAGGTGAGGGATATATGAAAATGAATTTCAGAATCTTAATCAGAGTCAGTTTCACTAAGGGTTTAATAACAAGGAATAACACAAAAAGTCTATTCAGATGTGTCTTCATCGATAGAGAATAATAATTCAACATCATTATTTTCAAGAGAAATGCCAGTTTCAATTTGATGTGATGTATCACATGGTTATGATCTTTTTTTGTCTGAGAGCGGTTATTGGCGAAATGACCCTTATGGTCATTATTTTTTGGATCCCTGTTGCCAGTGTTCTTCATGTACAAACTCTCCCAACGAAGTAGATCCTACTACAAGGCCTAAGCGAAATGCCCAAAATCCTAAAGGTGGCTTATACCGGAGGTATTTGAACGGAGATCTCTCTGTTGATTCTCTTGGTGAAAGTGATAATTACCAATTCATGATTTCCTATGCCTCATCTCCACCACCCGTATACGCATAATCACCATCATCTTCAGTCTCACCACCCGATATAATCATATGATCCATCCAAAAAAGAAAAAGAAAAAGTGACAATCACAATTTTTATATGTGGCAACACGATAAATTTTTCAATTTACTATGCCAATGGCAAAAAAAAAAAAAAAAAAAAAAAAAAAAGGGTCTTTCAATTTACAATAAAGATCAATCAGACAAGGTGAAACTTAAACATGAATGTAGCACACGATATCGAGCTTAAACTTGCTAATACTCAACTTGATAGTCTCACAAACCTAATCTGTCTTAAGTTACCTTTTGTCAATTATGTAATGTAGTCAAGTGGAGTGAAGTCAAATTTTGAATAGTCCGAAAAGTTGAGTTTGAACAAGATCTTTAATACTTGATTGAGTTCTAGTGAAGGTTCAAGCATCGAGTATGTTGTATTGGCTCAACTCAATTTGGATTATATCTCCACATTGAGGGCTAAACCTAGGACCCTAACGCTTGGACCATATACCTCAAGGGTCGACTACAAACCCTAGCACCTAACTAGAGACACTAGCCAAACAAGTTATCACGTGGGCCAAGCCTGAGACCCTACCCTAGACTTGGGACCTCGACCCTTGGACTTGAGTTATGAATTATGAAACTATAATGTGCTGTCATCAATTTGTATTAATATAACGCATGACAACTCTATATCACAAAATATGTGATGATGTTGCCCAAACAAGATCATTGAATCCGCCACAACGTAAGATATTAATAGAGTACCAAGCAATAAGTACAGAAACAAACTTTCGTACCATTTTTACTCTCAAAACTTTTTAAGAGAAACCCTTCAACACTCTCAAGAAGCACATCCAGCCCTATGTCCCTTGGTCGCGCGAACGCCACATGAACTCCCATCTTTAGATCGATCTTCGCTCCAAGCTTTGACCCGAGTTAACTCGTGCTTAGGTTCGGCCAAAACCAGCGGCACCAAAATGACACGCCGGTCGTTCCATCTTTCCACATAAACTTTTGATCGAAAAACAAAAACCATTAGGTTACGTGAAAATGCGCACGATGATTTTTCAATAGTGGCTTTGATAGTACCTTTCCCTGCTCTCCCAGATAACGTTTTGAGTGTCCGGGCTCAACGAGGGCACAAGTGTAATTGCACGAGCGCCAAGCTCCCTCGGCTCGGGATTTCGGCCTTTCAAGTCGGCCCCCTCCCCCCCCAACGAATCCTCGCCGTCGATCATACCCGGCCCGTGTGTCGGCACACAGTGACCCGACCCACGTCCGCGAGTCTCATTTACGTACTTTCCCTCCCACCACCCAACGAGCCATCCCCGTCTCCCCGGGCCCCACCGCATATCCCCATCCTTAGGCCGTGGCCCCCACCCTGCGCTTCCACCCATTTCTAATTTTTTTCTCCAAAAAGAAATCGAGCATAAAAAAAAAAAAAAGAGTAATTGACACCCTTTGAACTTTCACCCCATCTCTGAATTTTAAATTTATTCAATATAATCTCCAAACTTTTACCCAATTTACATTCACTATGATCTTTGGAATTTGAATTATTAAAATGATAACATTAAACATCTTCACATGGTCCATCATGAATTAATTTGTTTAAAGATCATATTGAATAAATTGAAAATTCAATAATTACATTACGTATTATATCAAAATTCAGGAATTATTTATGTCATTATTCAAAATGAATACCAACATTTATTAAAAAACTTAAAAAGAGCGATTCGCTGTAAGTTAACAAAATCTTTTTAATATTATCAAAAGCACTATCAATAACCCCGAAAGGCCCCCCAATATTATCTCTCTCTCCCCATCTCTTAAAGCCTCAAAGCTCCAAAGGAAAAAATATCAACAGCGCAAAGCGAACCACTTCTGTCGACAAAAGCCAACATCATCATCTCTCTCTCTCTCTCTCTCTCAAAGCTTCTCACTCAACAGCAATGCACCACGCCTACGTCCCACCCTCCCAAACCCACCACCACGGCCACGGCTCGGCCACCCCCAAGTCCCCCTCCGTCCCGCCGTCGGCGTCGTCAGCGTTCACGGTGATCTGCATGCTCCACTCCCTGATCGCGCTCTTCTGCGGCTCCCTCATGATGTTCCACGCCCGGGCCATCTACTCCCTCGGCCACGGCACCGACGCCACCGAGCGCCTCCTCGGGTCCACCTCGCAGGACCGCCTCCTGATCCGGACCTCCGACTCCTTCGCCGGCCTCCTGCTCCTCGCCATCGGGCTTCTCCTCCTCATGGTGTCCAATATCAAGGACCGGGAGTTCCGGGACTTCTTCGCCAAGGGCTGCACGGTGCTGCACGTGTGCGTGGCGGTGTAGAGGGTCTCGTTCGAGCGGGGGTGGAGGACCTGGCTGGGGACTGCCTCCGCCAGACGGTGGGGGATTTCCTGCTGGCCTTGACGTGGCTCCTCTTCGTCGTCTACTCCTGGAGGGAGAAGTACGACTGACCCGGAAATGGAATCACGCATAATAAAAATGAAACAAAATCTAATTTCTAATCTTCAAGGAGTTTAGACCTGAGCACGTCTCTAAAAGGCTCCCCGTTTCAATGGATTCCCCTTCGGGTGAAAAGGAGTAAATCTCACAGGGCTCTCCGCCACAACCCTCCCCTCGCGGGAGGGTAAGGATCCCACTTTGGATTCCCGCGACACCGACCCTGGTGAAATACTGGGTAAGGTACAGGAAAAATGAAAGGGGTGCCCCAAAAGGGGCACTGTGGGAGTAAGATTAACTCTTAAGGGGTCATGCTCATGATAAGTGGCCCGTTGATGAAGTCTTATTGCACGTGACTAAGACAATTTGCGTGCATTCATAGGGTTTTAGTCAAGTGAAGATTCGCATCCGTTTATTATATATATTTTTTTCCTGTATGCCTAATTTTAATTATTATAAAAATTCCTCTATAAGTATGCCGCTTTCAATTGAAACTTATCAATTCGTTTGGTTTTAGGGGAAAATTCTTTAAGCTAAAAAAGGGTAAAACAATATCTCGTTAATCATCTAGTGGACTAACAAGATGTACACGGAGTACAAAAGTGCGGGTTGAACAAATGGGTTAAACACCTGCACACAAAAGCTGCGGTGCAAATCCAAAAGAATTGTCCAACCTTCCTAACATACGGTAATCTCTGAGCCGTACCGAATCTCCACTCTTTCAATGACCATTTCATGTCGCCATAACTCGTAATACTGTAAATCAATTTTAGTGATGTATCATAACAATATTTTACTTTAATTACAATGATATGTTGTAATATTATATGGTAGATTTGAAGTAACATAGAAGTCACTCTAACTTAGGAGTCTTCTATACATTGAAAGATAATAAGTTTTTCAATGTACCATGCCAATTGGGAAAAAGAAAATCTTTCCATTTACAACACAAATCAATTATATGAACCAAAATCAAGTTTAAGTAAAAGTTAAACAGGAATCTGCGATATAATATCAAGCGTGAACTTGTTGGTATTCGGCTGGATAGTCTTACTATTTTAATTGAGTTTAAGTTGATTTCTGTAGATTATTTAATAATTCTAGAGAGACACAAAAATACTTATGATTTCATTGCGTATGAAATTTTGAGCTCTAGTTCATTTTTATTTCAACTTAATCAAGTTGAATTCAAGTGAAACTTTTTAATATCTCAATTTTCTTCTCGAGTCGAGTTTGAGCAAGAAATTTAATACTTGATCAAGCTTTGCTCAAATGTGTTGACACCTAAACTTTAACTTGTAAACTTATCATTCATCACATTAGAAAATTAAAATAAAAAATAGAATAGAGTCTGATCCCTTAATAAATATCAATATCGCATTGCGTTTAGGCATTTAGACATTATAAAGCATATCTGCATTGAATAAGTTTCATTCGAATTGTTCCCATCGTGGATGGCATTTCGAATTGGCCTGTCGGCTAAATGGACTCGAATTTAGGAGAGGTGGAGGCCCTAATCTTATTTGAATTTTCAAGACCAAGCCAAATTTAATCCAAGTCCCGTTGAACTTCGGCCAGCACACAAAGTAAAGCATCCGAGGCAAAGTATTTCGGCAAAATGCATGATTCTTGGCAAGATTATTTGGCGTTCTCACGGCAATCCAAGTCCTGTTGAACTTCGGCCAGCACATACTTCGTCGTGCCAGAGCGACATCAACGTAGCCTCGCTGGTCCTTGCCGTGGTCGCACATCTGTCGTCGTCATTCAGGACTTCCTCATCAAATTCTCGTCGAAGTCGTTAAAATTGCAGGTTGTTTTTGGCGCGGTAAGTATTCTGTCGCTGTTTGTTAATATCCCCCGAGGCGAGAGAGAGAGAGAAGAAAATGGCAGGGCTCTGGATGCTCTTTGGGTTTCGTCGCCTTTTTCTTTTGGATTCTTTAATTGGCACTAGGTTGAAATCGGTAGTGCTTGAATTCAAATATTCACTTCTTTCGGCCATGCAAACTGGACCAGGCCCTTCCAATCAGGACCACATTGGAGCCCTTTTTATCATTTTCTCTTTCTTTTAACTGTTTAAAATTAGTTTTAATATATTTTACAAGAATCTATGCTTGATTTGTCAACTAAAACTTAGATGTTGATATTGACGTAAACAATTCTTTTAATTTTAATTTTATTTTCTTCACATGGCTAACATGACCATTGGCTCCTAGTAGAGGTGAGGGCCAACGACCCCCTCGTTAGGCATTGGCGAGGATTCATTGTTTCACAAAAATAATGTTTACTATATACCAAAATGGAGATTAGGTGAAACTTTAACATCAATGTGCTATATGATATCAAATTTTAACTCGGTAGTACTTGGCTCAATAGTCTTACAAGTCTAATTGAGTTTTTCTTTTTGTAAATTATTTATATGAAATTTCAAGCCCAATCTATTAGTATTTCAACATAATAAAATTGAATCCCTGTGCAATTTTTGAATACGTCAATTTTCTTTTCTAATTGAGTTCAAGCAAGAAATTCAATTCTTGATCAAGCTAAGCTCGAGTGAAGTTTCGAGCAATCAAATATGTGAGTCGAGCTTGACAGTGCATCAGCTCGTCTCAATGTGATTATCCTTCTATCTCGAGGACGAGGCCTAGGACACTAGCGCTTAGACTTGATACCTCAGAGGTGGGTTGCGCGTCCATGCGCGTGGACTGAGAGACACCAGCCGAACGGGTTATCACGTGGGCCAGTGGCACCTTTTGTCTTCGAGTCCTTGGCCGATTCTTCATCGTTCCAGATTCGTTGGTCGATTGCCACGTGTTCTGGTGGATCCGACGCTTCAGAAGCTTCCGTTCTTTCTGCTTCCCTGGCTTTCTCTCTCTTATCACTTTCTTCTTTATCCTCCTTCGTACTTCTTCAAAACAAGAGTCAACTCAGAATTGCCTGTCAGCCACAATCCAAGATCTCTCTCTTCTCGCCCTCGACACCGTCCGGGCCGTTCGATCCATCGTCGTTACGGGTCAGCTTCATTTACTTTTGCACATCTATGGCTTTCCGCCGATCCCGACGTCCATCTCGTCCTCCACATCCTCGCCGCCGCGCGTTCCTTCCTCGTCAAGCAGCATATTTATCTGAAATCGAAAGCTGAAAACGTTTTCACGAGCCAAATTACCCTGAGTCCGGTCCAATATTTTCCTGAGAATGGAACAGGCTGAGAGCGCTTGTTTCTTTAAAGCGAGAAAGAGCGAGAGCCAGAGCAAAGGGAAGAGATCGTCGACTTCGCTGCCGATCGGGGAAGGGCAACGCCGGGTCAGAGGCCGCCGAGCCTCTCCGAGAGCAAAGCCGACTCTGCTTCAGCCTTCAGCCCTTGATTTTCGTAGCAAGACTCTCTGTTCCGGTGCTTGGCATTCTAGGGAATCACATGTACCATCAGCTAATCTAATGGCTGCTTCTTCGAATATGAAAAGGAATTACCATGTGTTCCTCAGTTTCAGAGGGACAGATGTCCGCCACGCCTTCCTCAGTCATCTCTACGCGGCTCTGGACCAGCAAGGAATATACACTTTTGTGGATAGCGAGGAGCTTAGGAAAGGAGAGGAAATATCGCCGACGCTCATGAGGGCGATCGAGGAATCGCGCATCGCGATCATCGTTTTCTCTGAGGACTACGCCTCCTCGCCGTGGTGTTTGGAAGAAACTGTGAAAATCATGGAGTGCAGGGAGCGAATGGGCCTGATTGTGTTCCCATTGTTTTACAAAGTGGAACCAAAGGAAGTAAGGGGAGGGAGAGAGAGTTATGGGAGAGCTATGGCTAAGCATGAGTCCAAGTTCGGTAAGGATTCAGAGAAAGTGAAGAGATGGAAGAAGGTTCTCTTGGAAGCTGGTAGCCTATCTGGGTGGGAGTTGAATGACAGGTATGCACAAATGTGACGTGGTGTTATGTCATTGTTAGTTTGTGACTGTATGTTAGATATCAGATCTTATGCTCTTTTTTGGATCTTCGAATTGAAGATACAAAGTGGAGATAAATTAGACCGTGGACACAAAAGTCAAATAACCAAAGCTCGTAGATTCTTTGAATTGATTCTTGCTTTGTGGGTAATGAGAAATTTATCATACATAAATAGTGTGATTCATAGTGCCTTAGTCATTATTGTCTTCAGATTCAGGTTCTTTGTAATTTTCCTCGCGTAGATGTTGGCGCAGGTTCACCCACCTTTCATCTTATTATTTGCTGATCTTCTTATGAAATTTTCCTTATCACGTTAGAGGTTAAATTCCGGCTATGGCTTTGAAATGCTAAAATGGGTTTTTTCTTTCTTTGAGTGCTTATTAGAGATGAAGCGGATCTCATACAATGCATTGTAAAGGAATTATCGATTCGTCTCAACCAAAAACCATTACATGTCGCTAAGTATCCGGTTGGAATAGATTTCCGAGTTCAAGGACTGTCATGCTTGTCACAGAAAGAGTCGGCTGATGATGATGTTCTAATGATAGGTCTATGGGGACCTGGAGGCATAGGGAAGACAACAATTGCCAAGGCCCTATATAATGCTATGATGAGACAATTTCAGGTTTGTTGTTTTTTGGAGCAAGTTAGAGAAAAATCAAACCAAAGCGATGGTCTTGTTACTTTACAAAAGGATCTTCTATCTGAGATTCTGGTTCATCCTTTAACGGTCTACAGTGTCGCTGGAGGAATTAGTTTGATACAAGAAAGACTATGTTGCAAGAATGTTCTCTTGGTTCTTGATGATGTTGATCATATGAGTCAACTGAATGCATTAGCTGGAAAAGGCAATTGGTTTGGAAAAGGAAGTAGAATCATTGTTACATCAAGAGATAAACAATTGCTGACTTCTCATGGCATAAATTGTGTGTATGAAATTCAAACTTTAGGATGCCATGAAGCACAATATCTTTTTAGGCAGTATGCTTTCCCAAATAGCAAGAGTGTTGAAATAAGAAGGGATCTCATAGATAAAGCACTGCATTATGCCGACAGACTTCCATTAGCCCTGGAAGTGTTGGGCTCATTCTTACGTGGAAGAAAGGAACCTGCATGGGAAAGTATGTTGCATAAACTCTCCAAAATTCCTGAACCAACTATCAATCGAGTTCTCAAGATAAGCTTCGATGGATTGGAGAACAACGAGAGGGAGATTTTCCTCGATATTGCTTGTTTCTTTAAGGGGAAAAATATAAAGTACATCAAGGAAGTTCTTGACAGCTGCGATTTTCACACAGCCATAGGACTAGATATTCTCATGGAAAGGTCCTTGATTAAAAATCAGGATGAGACCTTGGAAATGCATGATTTGATTCAGTCAATGGGCCGGGATATTGTTAATGAAGCATGTCGTGATGATCCTGGGAAACACAGCAGATTATGGCTTTTGGAAGATGTTGAGGACATTTTTTGTTATAATACGGTAAAAGTTGTTTATGTCAGTTTTGCTACATTTCAGTTTACATTACTCTAATTCAGACAGTATAATGTAAATCTTAACTTGAAATTTTGTCTAACAACTGAATTTGCCCTGTTATGGATAGGGGACGAATGCAGTAAAGGCTATAGTATTGGAAAGGTCCCCACCAGAAGCGATAATCATCAGTCCTGATGCTTTCGCAAATATGAAAAGGTTGAGAATACTCATTTTGCATGGAGGGCGTATCTCTTCACAGGCTCAAGTACGTCTCCCTAACGAGCTAAGATGGCTTGAATGGTCCAATGCCCCGAATCTAGAATTTGGCTCTGGTCCAAATAAACTCGTGAGTCTCGATGTCCGGAAAAGTCATATCAAACAATTAATGGGCAACTTTCAGGGAAGCACTTGCGATGATTTAGCTTTTCCTTTTTTATAGCTATAAAAATATTTGCAGAGCTTAATGACTGCACTAGTATGTTTTTGCAGAATTTTAGGAAGCTGAAGTCCATCGATCTCTATGAATGCAAGTCCTTGGTTAGTATTCCTGATCTGTCATCCGCTCCAAATATGGAGAAATTGATTTTTAATGGGTGTGAGAGCTTGGTGGAGGTTCACCCATCCGTTGGAAATCTCATCAAGCTAGAAGTTTTGTGGCTAGAATCGTGCTCTAATGTTGGTAATTTTCCTAACACACTGAGGAATAAATCTCTTAAATTCCTTCGTCTCTCTGGTTGCTCTAAACTTGAGAAGTTCCCAGATATTGACGGAAAGATGAAACATCTAAAAAGAGTTGATATAGAGAGGACAGCTATTAAAGAACTCCCTGCATCAATTGAAAATCTTGTCTCTGTGGAGTGGATGGGCTTAGCATTTTGCGAAAACCTCGTGAGGCTTCCACCGAACATTTATAAGATGAAAAATCTCGAGTATTTGGATCTTTTTGACTGCTCGAATTTAATCACGTTTCCAAAAAACATCGAGGATTCAATTGATCATGATAGCCTTCTGGGATTTCAAAGACTATCCTACCTAGGACTTATGGGCTGCAATCTATCAGAAGTAGAGTTCCTTGAGAGTACTTCTAGTTTTCCTGTATTGGAGAACCTAATCCTTTCATATAACAAGTTTACTCATTTGCCGACATGCATCAACAAGTACTCTCATCTGAGGGAATTGGATGTTGAGGGATGCGAGCTACTACAAGAGATTCCTCAGCTTCCACCAAATATTAATGAGCTATTTACATCTAAATGCAAATTCCTGCAAAATCTCCCAGATTTGTTGTGGGATTTGGGTGACTTGCCTTCATGTTTATTATTCTGCGAAGGAGTCAATACGGATGATATGGCTAATTTCTCATTACTCGAGGTCTCTCTCTCTCTCTCTCTCTCTCTCTCTCTATATATATATATATATATATATATATATATATATATATATATATACTTAAATGCTTGATATGTGTACCCTCTGTGTGACAGATGGGCTGCCTCGACGGTATTATAAGTGGGTGGATGAGAGAAGATTAAAGGACTAGCATTCTGTGTTGTTCTTAGCCCTTTGGAAGGAAAGGCGGTCGACGATTTATGTTATATCATATTATGTGTTAATGGCCAAGAAGCGATGGCTTGGGAAAAAGGACTTTCGTCAATAGAATCTGACCATGTGTGGCTTAATTATGATTTACGCTGTTTTGGGCCTTCAGTGAGGAAGCATTTGCAAAATGATTGTAGCCATTTCCAAGTTTTTTTCAACGCACAACAGGGAAGCATAAAGAAGTGTGGATTATGTCTACTAAGTGAACAAAAGGAGGATGATCTGGGGGTGGTGTTCCCAGCACCACCAGCTGATGGAAGCAATGAGAACGTTTTCTGGGAAGACCCAAAAGAAGATAATTCAATAGAACCTGAGGAAGAAACTCCAGTTGAAACAGATGCAGAGGAAAGCTCATCACCTTTAACAAAGAAGATAAGACGGTCTTAACTACGGTGAGACTTTGGGTTCAACGTCTTCGCTTTTCCCTTTTCTGGACCTCCACTAGAGATTTGCAAGTGTCCACTCCTTCAATTAGAATTCAAGATCATTATAAAACAGAGGTTTCACACCATGCTACCGACATGATTGGGGAACCTTTTTTTTTTGGCCTCTGATTCTTTATGATTTTTAGTGCAGAGTGCATTAACCCAAAAATTAAGAGGATGCTTGTTGAAATGGCCAGTCTTCCAAGTTGTGCCGTGTAATCTATTAGATGGGCCTTTGTCGCCTCTCTTAATCCAATCCCAATTAATGATGCAAATACTTCATAATTCAAAATTCTAAGATAGTAAGTTTTGCTAAATCTAGTATAATCTATATCTTTAGGAAAGTGTTGTTCGAGATTCCCCTGTTCTTACTCGGCAGCTTGCATTGGATTGGTATAAAGGGACAGCTCTGGCGTCTGAGAAACGTTACATTTTAGCAAAGTAGATTTACTTCAAGGATATTCATGAAAAGCAAACAGTATTTGTCAAACACCTTCTAAAATAAGTATTTCAAAGCAATTTTTAGAATGAGAAAAAAAATTGAAAATTAAAAAGGGAGAACGAAGGAACTTGTAGGTACATATGAAAGCACAAGCAGGTGGCACAATAGTAGGACCAGTGCCGACCTTGTGTGACCCTAGGCAATACCCGCTGAGGTCAACCAAACCTTGGAGACACGACACCAGTTTCACTTGACCCTAGGCGACACGAATCTAAATACCATTGTCCCATGACCTCAGGTGGCTGAATGTCGGAGCCCCACAACTAGGCAACGCAATGCTCAACCCTTGACAAGCCAAATATGGCATCAAGCAACCCTCGCAAAGCTTCTTGGAATCATGCAACCCTTGACGAAGCTTTGTCGGTGTTCGTTAACCTGGCCTCCCTCATGAAGCTTCGTAGCCATGACCAACCATGGTTTCTCTCTCCTAAACATGGTCGAGGGACAAAACATTATTACAAATATATTAATGATGGTAAGATTGTAAGAAAAAAATTCATTATACTCCCGAACTTGCATTTGGAAAATACTAAAGCTCAAAGGTGAGGCCTGGCTCAAGCTTCAAGCATTTCAAAGCAGGACTTTTCGCTAAAGTCCTTGAAATTGTGTTACCAAATATCGTAACTTACTTTAAGAACTTTTGAAAGCCCAAAACAGCTTAATTCAAGATGATGGAGCACTCCAATTTTTAAAGGCCAAATTGGATGGGATTGAAACGGAGGGCAAAATTGGAATAGTGTATTACTTTGGGGTCCTTGTGGGTCAAAAAATAATTTTTAGTAAATTATTTAAGGGTACTGCTTTAAGATTTTCTGTGATATTAATCCAAATAATATTTATGTATTATTTTTTTTTCTTTTTTAACTTTTGAAGAGTTGAGTCTGATTCATTTGGCAAGTAAATGCTAAGTAACATTTTAATAATTTCCATTGAGAATATTAGTAAGAGGATTGCCTTTATATTCTTCATTGGCTTGCACCAAAGTTCATTCTCTTTCTCACTTTCTACCATTAGTCACCCTTCGTTTAAGTCAATAAAGTAGAAATGTTGTTGCCCATAGCCAAAAATAAGATTACTATAGTCTCCAAAAAAGTGACCCAATCACAATATTAGAGAATACGATATATCAAATGCTCGCTACAAAACTATTAATTACAATCATTAAGGTTCGAAATCATGTACACCGGTAATATCTTTTTTCGATATTTCATTCAGTATATCGTAACACGTATTCAACTCAAATTAAATCTACCATCCACGATCAAATTCCAAAATTATAGCATCACCCCCTCCCCCTTCTCCTCATTTTCCTCTCTCTCTAGATAAAAAGATGGAGAAGAGCTATCAATACTAGCCACCCTTTTTGAAATGTGCCAACCCATTAAGAGTGTATACTTAATTTCACATCTTATTATAATTGGAGAGACACTACCTATGGAAAACAATTAATACTCCTAGAGCGATATGCCGATTCTATTTAGACATCGAGTCATCCCGCATAATGAACCTTTCCTAATTATTGTGATTTGTATTGTATTAACAATGTTCGAGAGCAAAATCAAACGGATGACTCCAACCTTTGCAAATTATGCAACCTAAAAAGTCAACAAGCACGGAGCGATGTTGGGCAACTACTCCGACAAAATCCTGGGTAGACCAGAATTGAAACAGTCTAGGGTCAACTCCACCAAATGGGCAACCAAGACTGAAATGATGGACTGATTCTCTTGCTGATCCTCTAGCCAGACTAAAGAATGGGTCATCTTAATACCTCATATCTAAAATAAATCAACATTGGGTTATCGATCTTATCAAGATTAGGGATCATATCATCAATAATCATAAAATTCGACCACCAACTCCTCTCAATTAAAGATAATGCGATAGCTACTTACTACTGGAACCAATGTTAGGAGATCACTTGACCAATTGAGAGAAGTCGAATTCAACATTTGAATTAAAAACCACAAACAGCAAAAAAAAAAAAAAAAAAAAAAAAAAAATTCCTTTTCACAACACTTTCTAAAGTTTATTTGAGGAAACTTTGAGAAAATGACATCCAACTACTGCTGAAAAACCTATTTGAAATTAATTTTTTGGAAATATCTTGGCCAAAAGAATCCTTCTTATATTAATTAATCTCCATTTACTTGTAAATTTTTAATTGAAGAAAAATGTCAAAAGTAGAGTGGTCTTGATCTTGAATCTTGCATGACCGATAGCCACATGGACGACTTCAAGCATCCTCATTATGTCAGGATGGACCAGACCTTGTCCTAGACAATGACTTGTTGACAATGTTTGTCATTCTATAAATATCATCAAGGGGTCCAAAAGATCAAAGAAGTGGGGGAAAATGAAGAAAAAGAAAGGAATTGCCTATATTTTCACTTTTGATATTTGCAATTAACTCCTATATTTATGGTATTTCAGTATATAATCCTCTAAGTTTGTTTTTTTCTTTCATGGGTAAATCTTTTCATTAGATTTAACAAGCTTAATTCTCCAAAATTGTGTTCCAAAAGCAATCTTCGAAGAGTGTAGACAAATTTTCACGATGATCCAACAAAGCAACATTGACGATTCCTACCAAAAATGAGCGGATGCAAAGATAAATTGGCCAGAGCTAGAAAGAGAGCAAGATAAAATGACGATAGGATTATCCTAATGTTATCATTTTTTTTACCTAAAATATATTTTTATTTTCTTCTTTGATTTTGTGCTAAGTAATTTAATGGTCAAATTTCACGTGTAATTGACTTTTCATTTTTCCTTTCTTCCCCAACCAATGTTCTCTCTGTGGCCGTTGAATTCAGTTTATTGTAAGAAAACGTGGCTCTTGATTTCAACTGTCAAATCGTCTCTCGGAAAAAAAAGGAAAATGATAAAATCGTCCGACTACACGAGCCGTCTGATTGTGTATATTTACAAGTGTAACCTTGGCTATCCTGGAAAAGAGGGGATGTCGGAATTTTCTTAATTTTTGGTGTCCGTCGTTTCTCAAATTTCCGAATTCCTTAACCTATTGCATGCCATTCAGGTTTTACATTTTAGTTTTCTAATATTAGTTAATGTACAAAAAATGTTAACACGTGGCATTTTTTCTTCCTATTTGGCGAGGTTAAAAATATCTGATGCAAAATAGAGTTTATAAATGCACACTCGTAATTCATGGGTTTGTTATTCTATCAGTAGACTAAATCCAGAGACAAAATATAATTTATTTTAAGTTATTAATGTCTACTACTTCAAGTGATTTTACAATGTTTTATACCAAACAAAGTAACTTTAGTATGCTTTTTTTTTTTTTTTGCCGGTTATACTCTACTCCTACACTAATTCTCATTCTTAGGCTTTTGCCCTGCCTACATACAAAACGTGAAAGTCAAAACCCACATTTGAAACTAAATCGTTCCTACCCCAACCCTCTTGAGAAGGTGGCGATTCGAACGCCCTACCTCCCCCTTCTTATGTAAGAAGGGTGGAACTCCAGTAGTTAACTTTAATATGCTTCATCTTCATGCATTCTCTATCAGTAAATGCTTTTTGTTTTTGGGTTAGATATTTTAACATGCTCACAGAGTCAAGTTCTAAATCAGTTTTTTTTCTTTTTTGGCACTCCTCATTCGTTAATTCCACATCATTATCACATTAGCTTTACACACTAAGAAGCTTATTACAGAATTACCACATCACTTGTCTACAAGATTTATACGAGCCCGCCAGCTGCAAAAGTGAGATGAAAAAGAATATCAAAATAAAATGTTGTTCAAGTTTTTTTTTTTTTTTTAGTTTAAAGTCCAAGTCTAGGTGGCAAGTATGCAAAGATTGACGGGGTTTTATTCTTTTAAACCTATAGACCAAGAGGTACTTTGAATAGTTAAATGATTAATTCATAAAATCAATTTAGTGTTTAGTTACGAAATCACCGATTACAAAAACTTCAAGGGGTCATAACCATTACTGGCTTATTGATGAAGTCTTGTTGCTCATGGATTTTGTATACATTAGTAAGATTTGGTCAGGTGAAGATTCGTGATCATTAATGAAAAAAAAAAAATTCATACCATAGAAATAATCTTATTTATTGTTAAAAAAAAAAAAAAAAAAAGTCCTCGATGGGGAGACGGTTCGGTTGGCCCAACCTTCAACGGCAAGTGGCCAGCACATGTGAACAAATGGGTTGAAAAAAAGAAAAAAAAAGAAAAAAAACCATGAACGAAAGGTGCTGTGCAAATCCTACACGTTGTGGACTAAATTCGAGGAATGTGAAAAATGTACCGGATCCCACTTTTTTTAACAACAGTTTTACATTACGGTTATGACGATTTGTGATGTAATATATATAGTATTAAGACGTTTTTGTATTTAATTGCAATGACACATAATAATCTTATTGTAGAAGTGCTCCTAACATATAAATTTATCATCGAAGGAAAATAAAAAAGTTACATTCACACTTTTATATATGGCAACATGCCAATTGGAAAAAAAGGTTTTTCAATTTACAATAAGAATCAATTAGATAATGCACAAATGAATTCACGTGAAACTTAAACACAAATGTTGTACACAATATCAAGCAAAAACTTGCCCATACCCAATTGATAGTCTCAAGAGCCTAATCGGGCTTAACTTACTTTTTGTCAATTATTTAATATAGTCAAATTTGAATGGTCCGGTTTTCTTTTTCAAGTTGAGTTTGAACAAGAACTTTAATATGTGATTGAGTTCAAGTGAAGGTTCAAATATCGAGTATGTTGTAATAGCTCAACTCAATTTGGATTATATCTCCACATTGAGGGCTAAACCTAGGACCCTAGCACTGGATAGAGACACCGGGTAAACAAGTTATAGCATGGGCCACCTAAGACCCTACCATAAACTCGGGACCTTGGCCTTGGAGTTGAGTTGTGAATTATGAAACTATAACGTGGTATCATCGATTTGTATTTATATATCACATAACAACTCCACATTACGAAATACTTGACGATGTTGTACAAAAAAGATAATTGAGTCCACCACAACGCAAGATATTAATAGAGTACCAAGCAATAAATACGGAAACAATTTCTCGCAGCATATTTACTCTCAAAACTTACCAAGAGAAATCCTTAAACACTCTCAAGAGGAATAACCACTTGGCCCTATGTCCCTTTGTCTCGCGGACGACACGTGAACTCCATCTTCATATCGATCCTCACTCCAAGCTTCAATTCAAGTCAAATTCATGCTCTGGTTTAGCCATAACCCACGGCATCAAAATGAAACACCGATTACTCAATCTCTTCCTATAAATTTTCAATCGAAAAAAAGAAGAAGAAATCATTAGGTTACTCGAAAATGCGCACGATGATTTTCGGCTAGTGGATTTGATGGTACCTCTCCCCGGTTCCCGTACAAAGAAGGAAAATAAAAAACGAGCTCAAGAAATTGCACTACCGCTGCTCTCCCTGAGATGGCACAAGTGTAGTCGGCTGAGGATTTCGGCCTCTCGAGTCGGCCCCATCCCCCGAGACGAATCACGACCGTCGATCATGCCCGGCTCGTGTGTCGGCACACAGGGACCAACCCACGTGCGAGTCTCATTTACGTACTTTCCCTCCCCCCAGCCAACGACCCATCCCTGTCTCTATGGACCCCACTGGATATCCCCATCGCTGGCCCACGGCGCCGACCATACCCTTAACTCGAATCTAATCTCCACCCATTTCCAATTTTTTCTTAAAAAGAAGAGCATAAATAAAAATAAAAAGGGAAAATGACCCTGCAATTTCTGAAATTTAGCCTAACGAGTAATGTCGCCTCTGAATTTTCAATTTATACAATATGATCCCTAAAATTCATATATAATTTAATTTATCGACTATATGAAAATGTTCAATATTGTTCTTGAACTTTAATTGTTGAGATGATAGCTAGGGGTGATTGATTCCATAGTAGGTAAGTTTTAAAGGTGGAACCTAGATTCTACAGTTTTAAAGGTGGAACCTAGATTCTACCCTATTATAATCGGTTTTTGTTTTTTGGACTCTGAAACCTATCATGTTCTCTATTTTTCCGGTCTAGCTCGAGGGTTCACCTAAGAATCTGTTTTATCTTCTTCTTCTTTTTTCTATTTTTTTTAATTTTATGACAAAATCATATGAGCTTATGATTAATGAAATGATTCAAAGTAAAAGATGAATAATAGAATTCCTAATTTGCCGAAAACAATAATCAGAATATGTACTCAAGTACAATTATAAACAATAAAAAAGTTCAAACATGTAGCATAAAACATAAATTCCCCATTCATCCATAAAAATTTAGAGGAAAATGAAAGACTGGCAAGAAGTTTTGAGAAAGGAGAAAGGACGAAAGAGTGCTGAGGTTAAAATTTAGGGAAAAAAGAAATTAGGATTTAAGCTTTTTAGCTTGTAAAACAGATTCCAAAGCAGAGTGGAAAATCAATGGGTCACTTGGAACCTATTCCTAGACCTATTCCAACAAGAACCGTTTTTCAGACCTATTTTTCAGAAGGTCCAATCCGATTCCTAAGTAAAATTGGTTTGGTTGCACACCCCTAATAATAGCATTGAGTGTCTTCATATAGTTTAGAGATTAACTTGAATATGTACTAAAATTTTAAGGATTATATTAAATAAATTAAAAGTTCAAAGATCGCATTATAAATTTGGTCAAAATTCGTAGACTATTTATGTTATTATCCAAAATGGATATTAATATTCATTTAAAAATTTTAAAAGAGCAATTTGCTTTTAAGTTAGCAAATTTTTTTTAATATTATCAAAGCACTATTAACAACCCGAAAGCCCCCCCAACATCATCGCTATCTCCCCCTCTCTTAAAGTCTCAAAGCTCCAAAGGAAAAAATATCAACAGGGCAAAGGGAACCACTTTTGTCAATAAAAGCCAACATCATCATCATCATCATCATCATCATCATCCTCTCTCTCTCTCTCTCTCGCGGAGTTTCTCACTCGATAGGAATGCACCACGCCTACATCACCCCCTCCCAAACCCACCACGGCCACAGCCCAGCCACCACAAGTCCCCCTCCGCGGTGGCGGCAGTGACTTTAGGCTATTTAGACTTAACAACTTTGGGCTATTTAGACTTAAACGAAGGGTTGCTAATGGGATGGGAAGTGAGAAAGAGTGTCAACTTTAGCACCAGTCAATGAATGATGTAAACACAATCCTAATATGAACTTGACTCAACCAATGTTCTTCAAGGAAACTACTTGACATTTTCACTTGCCAAATGAAGTGGGACTTGACTTTTCAAAAGGAGTAGAAGACAAAAAAAAAAATGTCTATGATTAGATATTAAATTAAATTAAATTGCTCTCGTTAGAAATTTGTTCTTGTTTAATTCTTTAAAATGCATTTATACGCGTTTTTATTATTTTATATTCGTAATCTCTATCTCTTGGATATTTGTTAATAAAATTTATTTTCATTTAGGGAAAATGTCATAAATGGTCCCTATACTATTACTTAATGTGCAATTCGGTCCCTGAACTTTCGATTGGCTCAATTTGGTCCATGAACTATTGATATATGTTCGATTTGATCCCTGAACTTTCGATCGGCTCAATTTGATTTCTAAACTATTAATAAATGTCCGATTTAGTCCTTCATTACTTTTTTTTTATTTTTTTAATGGCTTCTTCTCTCTTCCCTCTGCTGGCTCCGGCAGAGGGAAGCCGGCGTCCAGCCAAGGCGATCCTCGCCAGCGTCGGGCGAGGGCCGTCCTCACCAAATGCAGGAGAGGGCGACCCGACGACGGATGCAAGGGGCTCCCTCGCCAGATCTGCGAGGGAGCCCCTCGCCCGACACCGGGGTGCTCCTCGCCCGAGGAGCCCCTCGCCGGATGTCAGCTTCCCTCCGCCGGCTCTGGCAGAGGGAAGAGAGAAGAAGCAAAAAAAAATAAAAATAAAAAGAGGAAAAATAGTAACGAATGACTAAATCGGACATTTATGAATAGTTCAGGGACCAAATTGAGTCGATCAAAAGTTCAATGACCAAATCGGACATCTATCAACAGTTCATGGACCAAATTGAGCTGATCGAAAGTTTAGGGACCAAATTGCACATTAAGTAATAGTATAGGGACCATTTGTGACATTTTCCCTTTCATTTATACTCAAATTTGTGTGCGTGTGTGTGTGTGTGTGTGTGTTTTTTTTTTTTTTTTCAGAGAAAAAGGACGGAATGGGAAAAACGATGGGGAGGGAGAGATTCAAGAGAAGCGAATGGTGAGGGCCAAAGTGCCGGACGTGCAGTGGGGCTCAGAGAGAGATGGCTCGTTGGATATGATCAACGGCGGTGATTTGTTTAAAGAGGGGCCGACTGAAGAGGCCGAATTGTTTGGCAATTCATTTTCTTTTTTTTTTTCGATTGACCAGTCATATTTAAGTTTTACATAAACTCAATTTTGGCTCATATAGTCGATTTGTCCTCTAAATTGAAAAACTTTACTCTTTTTCCAAATGGCATAAAAAAAGGGAAAACTCATTATTTTTCAATGTATCATTCTCAGTCGATAATAAACTCCTAAGTTAGATTCATTTCTATGCATGAAATGGCCCTCCCTATGGTCTCTAGTAGATCTATCAAAATGGGTCTTCAACTCATATATGACCTATTTATGTTTTGAATGAGTCATAAATTGGTCACTTAAATCTTGAAGAACCTACTCAAATGGGTTTAAAAATTGAATGCCCAAAATAAATAGGTCTAGATGAGTTGGACTTAGAACCCATTTGACTTAGAACCCATTTCCAATCCAAAACTCACACACTCTCTTTCCCTCTTTAGCCTTATAAAAATGAAAACTCTTCCTTTTTGACCACTTTCTTTTCTTTTATTTATTTATTTTTTTCATTTTATATTCCTTATTCCATCTCCCTTGGCCAGTGATCCGCATGGTGATGGCCAACCAAGCAAAGGGCGAGCTCATCGGCCCCATGCAAACTTAAGCTTGTCGACATTTGGTGAGGCTTAAGCTCACTTGCCTCGGGCAAGCTTGAGCTTGGCTTGAGCCTTACTGAATCTAGCAAGGCTATGGCCTATGGCTAGTTACTAGTTGTCATCATGGCTGACAATTGGTCGAAGAAGAAGAAGACGAAAACAAGAAAAAAAATTAGATTTTTTAAAAGTAAAAATAACAAATAATTATAAATTTGATATTTTAAAAGAAAGAAAGATTAAAAAAATTAAAATGAGTTCACGAAGGAAAATTTAATCATATTTTTCATACCAAATGGTAGCAAATATTTTATAATTCATTTTTAGGTTTTAGGCAAAAACCAAAAAAATTTGAAATTTTCCTTAAAAAAAAAAAAAAAAAAACTTCTTCCTAGAAACAAATGGAGGCTTATTCTTTTAAAATATTATAAAAATTGTCCACTAAATTTGTATTGCATGAAAGTGTTTTGGCAATACTACTTAAAAAAAAAAAAAAACACACAAGAAATAAGCTTTCTTAAATTTAGTTAAACGGGTAAGATATAGCTTGGTAATGGGTCGAGTCGGGTATAGGTCAAGAATTTTGCATCAATATAAATGGGTTATAAACGGGTTAAATAAGTCGATTTGGGTCAAGTCATTTATGATTCTACCCACACTCGACTTGACCAACCCGTTAACAAGTCTAGTCTCCGAGGACACTTGAGGTTTGCAACCTCGAACAATGGCCGCCTATGTCAACAAAGGGCTAGCTATTTTTTTTTTTTTAGTAATAACAAAAGTCCTTTATAAATATAATTTTTCTAAACATTATTTTACTTAAATGTACTTCATAGTGGACTTTTGCATTCTAAAAACGCATTTATTTTAAAATCCTTTGCATTTTCCCTAAGGCTTTCCTTAAAAATCCTACCATATGCGGCCTATATGATAGACTTAACGACTTCAGTCCATCTAGACTTAATGAAGGGTCGCTAATGGGATGGAAAGTGAGAAAGACTGTGAACTTTAGTGCCGGCCATGAACTTGACTTAACCAATGCTCTCCGAGGAAATAACTTGACATTTTCACTTGTCAAATAAATTGGGACTCGACTCTTCGAAAGGAGAAGAAGAAAAGAAAAAAAAATGTCTATGTTAAATATTAAATTAAATTAAAATAAATTGCTCTCATTGGAAATATGTTCTTGCTTAATTCTTTAAAATGCATTTGTATGTGTTTTTATTATGTTATTATTCTTAATCAGTGCATTTTGGATATCTGTTAATAAAATTTATTTTTAGTTATACTCATATTTATGTTTTTTTTTTTAAAGGACGGAATGGAAAAGATGGTGGGGAGGGAGAGACTCAAGAGAAGCGCATGGTGGGGGCCAGAGTGATGGGGATATGCAGTGGAGCCTGGAGACAGAGATGGCTCATTCGATACGATCAACGGCTGTGATTTGTTTAGGGAGGGGCCAACTGGAGAGGCTGAATCGTATGGCACATTCATTTTTTTTTTTTTAAACCACCAAAAAAAAAGTAGAGATGCTATTACCAAGAAATTGCCCAGAACTGGAGTGTGGGGATATTTACTCGGAGGGAAGGAACGGGGAAGGATCATTTTTTAATGGTGGCTCTAATGGTAGCTTCCACGGTTTTACTCACAAAGAAGACAAAAAGCGATAAAAAAAAAAAAAAAAGTAGAAACTATATTGCCAAGAAATTGCCCAGAACTGGAGTGTGGGGATATTTTCTCGGAGGGAAGGAACGGGAAAGGATCATTTTTTAATGGTGGCTCTAGCCTCTAATGGTAGCTTCCACGGTTTACTCACAAAGAAGACAAAAAGCTTCCACGGTTTACTCACAAAGAAGACAAAAGTCAAGAAGCAACTCTGACAAATAGATGTGGACTCGGGCAGAATCTCCAGTCTCACCGTGGTTAGTTCGTCTAGTCATTCGTTCCATTGCGTATCTCATACTCCACGTCTATACAAATACACATAAGAGCTAGATCTTGGAATCCCCGGTCAGATAGCAAATATTCTTAAAGCACATCATTCATCAGCTCTTTCAATGGCTGCTTCTTCAAAGCCGAAAAGGAATCACGAAATGTTCCTAAATTTCAGAGGCACGGATGTTCGTAACAACTTCCTTAGTCATCTCTATATAGCTTTTGACCGGAACGTAATACACAGTTTTGTGGATAGCGAAGAGCTTAGGAAAGGAGAGAAAATATCACCGGCGCTCATGAGAGCGATCGAGGAATCACACGTCGCAATTATCATTTTCTCTGAGGAGTACGCTTCCTCACCATGGTGTTTGGAAGAGCTTGTGAAAATCATGGAGTGTAAGGAGCAAAAAGGCTTGAAGGTGTTGCCCGTGTTTTACAAAGTGGAACCAAGAGAAGTGAAAGTGGGGAGAAAGAGTTATCGGAGAAATATGGCTAAGCATGAGTTAAAGTTCGGGAAGCATTCAAAGAAAGTGAAGAGATGGAAGAAAACTCTCTTTGATGCTGGTAACTTGTCTGGGTGGGATATGAATAACAGGTACGCGGAAAACTTGAATAACCAAAACTTCAAGCTAGCAGATTCTTTGAATTCAATTCTCAATGTGTAGATAATGAGAAATTTTGTCTTAGATAAATAGTGTGGTTCATTGCACTCGAAGCATTATTGTCCTTAGGCGCAGGCTCTTTGTAATTTTCATCGCGCAAATGTTGGCGCAGGCACGTGTTATTTCTTTTCATCTTATTATTTGCAAACCTTCTTATGAAATGTCACTTATGACTTTTAGAGGTTGAAATGCTAAAGGATGTTTCTCTTTCTTTTGAGTGCTCATCAGAGATGAAGCGGAGCTTATCCAATGCATTGTCAACGAATTATCATTTCATCTCAATCGAAGACCCCTATATGTCACTAAGTATCCAGTTGAAATAGATTTGCAAGTTCAAAAACTAATATGGTTGATACAGCAAGAGTCGGCTGATGATGGTGTTCTAATGATAGGTCTATGGGGACCTGGAGGCATAGGGAAGACAACAATTGCTAAGGCCTTATATAATGCTATGGAGAGAAAATTTCAGGGTTGTAGTTTTTTGGAGCAAGTTAGAGAAAAATCGAACCGAAGTGATTGTCTTGTTGCTTTACAAAGGGATCTTCTATATGAGATCCTAGTTCATAAATCTTTAATGATCTATAGTGTTGGCGGAGGAATTAGTTTGATACGAGAAAGACTATGTTGCAAGAAGATCCTCCTAGTTCTTGATGATGTTGACCAGATGAATCAACTGAATGCATTAGCTGGAGAAGGCAATTGGTTTGGAAAAGGAAGTAGAATCATTGTGACATCAAGAGATAAACATTTGCTAACTTCTCATAGAATGAATTGTGTGTATGAAATTAAACCTTTAGAATACGACAAAGCACGAGAACTTTTTCATCAGCATGCCTTTCCAAATAGTAGGAAAGTTGGAATAAGAAGGGATCTCATTGATAGGGCACTGCGCTATGCTGACGGCCTTCCATTAGCCCTTGAAGTGTTGGGCTCATTCTTATATGGAAGGGAGGAATCTGCGTGGGACAGTGCATTGCATAAACTCTCAAAAAGTCCCGACCAAACTATCAATCGAGTTCTCAAAACAAGCTTCGATGGATTGGGAGGTAGTGAGAGGGAGATTTTCCTCGATATTGCTTGTTTCTTTAAGGGGAAGAGAATAGAATACATCAAGGAAGTTCTTGATAGCTGTGATTTTGACCCAATTATAGGAATAGAAATTCTCATCGAGAGGTCCCTAATAAAAAATGTGAATGGAACCTTACAAATGCATGATTTGGTTCAATTGATGGGTAAGGATATCGTTAAATAAGAATGTCCCGATGATCCTAGGAAGCGTAGTAGGTTGTGGCTTTTCGAAGAGGTTGCGAATATACGGTAAAAGTCGTTTATGTCCATTTTACTGAATCTCAGTTTTTATATCACTCTAATTCATATAGTAAAATGTAAAACTCAATAGGAAATTTTGTCTGATGACTGAATTTGCTTTGTTATGAACAGAGAAAGAATGCGATAAAGGCCATAGTATTGGACTTGCCTACACCAGAAGAGATGACCATTAGTCCTAATGCGAAAGTTTGGTGGAGATTCACCAATCTGCTGGATATCTTGACAAGTTAAAACTTTTGTCGATATCAAGTTGCTCTAATCTTAGGATCTTTCCAAACACACTCAAGACAAAGTCTCTTCAAAACCTTGATCTCTCTTATTGCTATAAACTTGAGAAATGCCCTGATATTCCGGAAAAGATGGAACATTTACAGCATCTTGATCTACAATGGACGGCTATTAAAGAACTCCCTACATCAATTGAAAATCTTGTCTCTGTAGAGACAATAGATTTAGGATATTGCGAAAACCTCACAAGGCTTCCATCGAGCATTCATAAGTTGAAAAATCTCAAGGCTCTCTATCTTTACAACTGCTCGAATCTTGCCATGTTTCCAAAGAACTTGGAGGATCCAATTGATCCTAATGGCGATTTGGGATTCCCAAGTCTAAGTTGGCTAGACCTTTGTGATTGCAATTTATTAGAAGTAGAGTTCCTTGAGAGTGCTTCCAGTTGTCCTACATTGACGCACCTAGATCTTTCAAATAATAAGTTTACTCATCTGCCGACATGCATCAACAAGTATGATTATTGGAAAGACTTGTTTGTTTATAGCTGCAAGGAAAGCAAAGGGGTCAGTGTGGCTGATGTGTCACCACTCAAGGTCACTCTCTCTCTCTCTCTCTCTCTCTCTCTCTCTCTCTCTCTCTCTCTCTCTCTCTCTCTCTCCCCCCGGGTCCCTCTCTTAGATTTTGAATGTTTGATACGTGAACTATCTGTACGACAGGTAGTTGAGATTCTTGTAAATGGAAGAGAGATGACTGAATGGATTCTCCAGTGTAAAGAGGACTCCATATCTTTCATGGTTCCCCCAGACCTACGTGGCAACTTCTTAGGATTAGCACTTTGTGTTATTCTTGGCCAGAATAAAAAACGCATGTTCGAAAATCTATTTGAGGTCAGAATATTTGTTAATGGCAAAAGAGAGTATTTCCGTTTGACATTTATTTCTCCATTGGAATCCGATCATGTGAGGCTTGTATATATCCCAAGCGACAATAAGAGAGGAGAAGAGAAGCTTCTGCAAAGCAATTGGAGCCATATCCAAGTTTGCTTCGGCGCACCAGAAGGAAGTATAAAGAAGCGTGGATTCCGTCTAATATGCGAGCAATGGGAGGATGATCTGAGGGTCTGTTTTCCAACACCATCAGCCGATGGAAACAAATTGGAGTTTCAAGGAAAGATACTCGAAGACAATTCTCAATCAATGAAGAAGATAATGCAGTGGGACTGAACTCAACAAGAAGATGAGATGGTCTTAACGATGGCGAGAGTATGGGTTCAACTCGCACCACTTGTTGAGGTAGCGATTCTTGGGGATGCGAACTGATTGATCTTGATTCCAATGCCTCTTGCTTTTCCCTATTTTTGTCTCGTCTCTACTAGAAATTTGCAAATGTATGCTCCTTCAATGTCAAGTCAAAATCATGCCTCTTGCTTTTCCCCGTTTTGTCTTGTCTCTACTAGAAATTTCCAAATGTCTGCCCCTTCAATTAAAATTCGCATAATGCTACTGACATGGTTGAGGAACCTTTTATTTCCCTCTCGTTCTCTATGATCCGTGATGCAAATTGCACCAATCCAAAATTAAGTGGATGCTTGTTGAATGGCCATGGTCTTCCAAGTTCAGTGAAATATATCACATTGTGCCGACATTGTGCAACCCTAGGCAACGCGCCTCTAAAGTCGAGCAAACTTGGCGACGCGACACTGAGGTCGAGTAAAACTAAGTGATACAACGCCAGTGTCACACAACTAGGGGTGAGCATGGTCCGGGTTGGTCCGGGCCACCCCCTAACCCTAGGACCAACCCGTACAGTGTCGGTCCTCAATTTTTAGGACCGAGGACCGACCCTATTGAGCCTGGGACCAAGGACTGGACCGACCCAATGGGTTCGGTCCGGTTCCAGGGTCAACCCGGGACCGATCAATAATTTTTTTTCGTTTTATTTTTTATACTCCATAAAAAAGCAAACCTACAAATTTAAATTATGCATCCATTGACAATGCGGCATTATGCAACTAAACTATAAATACCAATATATATTTAACAAATTTAAGATGACACAATAATAGAAATTTTGTACTTGCTAACCGCTCATCGAAATATGGGACAAGATGGAAAGTTCTTGTAATCATCTATCTTTAATATTCATAACATCATATGCAAAAGCGTTTTCCTGCATTTGATCATATAGAGTCCACTCAACCAAAAAATGAGCTTCACTCCACTTGACTAGCAAATCATCGTAGCAACTGCAGTACTACTCTACTCTTCAAAAACTTCTACCATTTGACACAAATTAAAAAGTAAAGTGCAGCTGAAATTCATTAGTAAAATACAATTAAACCATAAAAAGTTCAAAATACTTAATATAAACTATGAATATATAACTTCACATCTTGTTAATTCACTTGAACTTCTATACACCGAAAACAAAACAAACGACACATAATTAATACTCAACAAAAGTTTTAAATTGAAATTACTATTAGTGCTACTTGATAGAACATCTCAATATAATATAATATAATAGACATTTTACTTAGGTTTGAATATATAAAAAAAATTATAAATAATATAATATAATATATAGGGTTGGTCCAGGGTTGGACCAACCCAAAACTCTTGGGACCGAGGACCAACCCGCACAGTGTTGGTCCTGGAATTTCAGGACCAAGGACCGACCCAATCCCCTTGGGAACCGGACCAAGACCGGCAGGGTTGGGCCGGTCCAGGGTCAGTCCAGGGTCGACCCTAGACCACTGCTCACCCCTACACACAACCCCAAGTGATAGTACACCGGGGCCACACTACTAGGCAATATGACGCTTGACCCACGACAAGCTAAATCTGACATCAAGCGACCCTCGCAAAGCTCCTTGATGTTGTGTGACCCTCGGCAAAGCTTTGCTGATGTCTTTCAACCCTCGGCAAAGCTGCACCAGCGTCCCTCAGTCCCTCTTCAAAGCTTCCCGGCCATGATCAACCACATCTTTCTCTCTACTATCGAAGGTTGAGGGGTAAAATATGATTGCAAATATATTAGTGACGGTAAGATTGGAAAGACAAAAACTTTAGTAAACCTAAACTTGCATTTCAAGAATGCTAAGCCTATGCTCGGAGGCTTACCTTGAACTCTAAGCGTTTTCAAAGCAAAACTTTGGATCAAAATCTTAGGAATTTTGTTATCAAACATCAAATCCTTGACTCAAGGGCCCTTGAAGGTCCAAAATAGCTTAATTCAAGATGACTCAGCACTCAAATTTCTAACGGCCAAATTAGATAGGACTGAAACGAGGGTAAAAGTGAAATACCAGTACTACTTAAGGGGTTTTTATGAGTCCGAAATTTTTTTTAAAGTAAATATGTTCGAGTAGTACCAATTGAAGATATTTTGTGATATTAATCCTAGTAATATATATGTATTATTTCCTCTCTCTTTTTCGCCCCAGTGGCCACCCTTCCAACTTGGAAGGGGGAGGTGGGGGGTTCAAATCCTCACATTCTCAGGGGGGATTGGGATGGGGACGATTTCATTTATGAGTGGATTTCGACTCCCACGCTCTGCAAGGAGGCAGGGCAAAAGTCTGAGAGTGAGTGTTAGAGTAGGATTACAGTAGGACCGACCAAAGAAAAAAAAAAGAAATGCCAAGTGGCATTTTAATAATTTCCTGTCAGAATTTTGGGAAGTCTAGTTCCTACTAGTATTGCCTTTGTATTCTTTCCTGGCTTTCACTAAAATCATTCTCCTTATACTTTCCCTCCCATCAGTCGCCCTTCGTCTTAGTCTTGGCGGTCCCAACTCCCAAGTCGTCCATGGTCAAATGCAAAATTCAATAAAGTAGAAATGACATAGAAAATCACTTTCTGAATGCAAGAATTGGCAAGAACAGAGGATTACAATAGTTTCCGCAGAAGCAACATAATCACATCACGAGAAAGTATGAGATGTCAAATGCTTGTCACTAAACTATCACTTACAATCATTAAGGATTTGAGATTATACACACTAGTGATGTCTTATGTCTTTTTTTAATTGTAACACGTGTTCATCTCACATATATTTACCACAAATGATCAAATTCCAAAAATCATGGCATCGCCATCTTCTCTCCTCCCCTCCTCCCCCTCCTCTTTCCCTCCCTCTCTCTCTCTCTTTAA
Organism: Eucalyptus virginea; assembly: GCA_014182375.1. Taxonomy (NCBI): domain Eukaryota; kingdom Viridiplantae; phylum Streptophyta; class Magnoliopsida; order Myrtales; family Myrtaceae; genus Eucalyptus; species Eucalyptus virginea. Next base: position 43,970,108 of record CM024518.1, read on the forward strand.
CACAAGTACATGCACGAATTAATTTACACATCACAAAGAATAAGAAAGAACCGAACGCTAGTGGCTATTTTGTAGGTGTAACCCCATAAAAGAGAATGTATATAATAAACATCGACTCTTATCGAATTTTATTTTATGGGAGCAACACCATTGACAGAAAATGATTAAAAAAATCGAAGCAACAAAAAGATTTTATTTAGACATCCTATCATTCTGTTTCTTTTTTATGACCCTTTCCGAGTTGTTATAACTTATTTTGAATTAACAACGTTCAATAACAAATTCAAAAGGATGAGCAATGTTGGGCAACTATGAGCAATGTTGGGCAACTACTCGAGCAAAATCTTTGGGCCGACCAGATTTGAAAAAGTCTCGGGTCAACTCCACCTAATGGGCAACCAAGACTGATATGATGGGCCGATTCTCTAGCTGATCCTCTAGCAAGACTGAAGAATGGGCCATGTTCACTCCTTGTATCTAAAACAAATCGACATTGGGTTGTCAACCTTACCAAGATTAGAGATCATACTTTAACTTAAAATTCAAACCCCAACTTTTCTCAATTAAAAATTAATGCGATAGTTACTTACTAGTGAAATCGATGTTAAGAGATCACTGGACCAATTGAGAGCCGTCAAATTCAACATTTGAATGAAAAACCACAAACAGCAACAACAAAAAAATCCCATTATTCACAGCACTTTCAAAGCAATACTAAACTTTATTTGAGGAAACTATTAGAAATTGACACCTGACTACAGCTGAAAAACCTATTTGAAATTAATTGTTGGGAAATATCTTGGCCAACAAAATCCTTCCTAAATTAATCAATCTCTATCTACTGGTAAATTTTAATTGAAGAAAAATGTCAAAAGTGGAGAGGTAATGATCTTGAATCTTACATCAGGGATAGCCACATCAACCACTTCAGGCATCCTCAATTATGTCACGATGAACCAGGCCTTGTTCTAGACAATGACTTCTTGACAATGTTTGTCATTCTATAAATATCATCAAGGGATCCAAAAGATAAAATAAGTGGGGGAAAATGAAGAAAAAGAAAGGAATCGCCTATATTTTCACTTTTGATATTTTGCAATTAGCTCCTATATCTTTAGTATATGATCCTCTAAGTTTGTTTGTTTTCATTGGTATATCTTTTCATTAGATTTAACAAGCTTAATTCTCCAAAATTTTGTTTCAAAACTAATCTTCAACGAGCGTAAGCAAATTTTCTTGATGATCCAACAAAGTAGCATTGATGATTCCTACCAAAGATGAGCGGATGTAAGGATAAATTGGTCAGAGCTAGAAAGAGAGCAAGATCAAGCGGTGATAGAATTATCCTAATGTTATCATTTTTTTCTTTTATGTAAAAGATATTTTTATTTTCTTCTTTGATTTTGTGCTAAGTAATTTAATGGTCAAATTTCACGTGTAATTGACTTTTCTTTTCTCCTTTCTTATCCAACATGTGTTCTCTCCATGGCCGTTGAATTAAGTTTATTGTAAGAACACGAGGCACTTAATTTCAACTGTCAAGTTGTCTCTAGAAAAAAAAAAAAGGAAAATGATAAATTCGTCCAACTACACGAGCCGTCCGATTGTGTGCATTTACAAATGTAACCTTGGCTATCCTGGAAAAGAGGGGATTCCGGAATTTTCTTAATTTTTGGTGTCCGTCGTTTCTCAACTTTCCGAACTCCTTAACCTGTTGCATACCATTTGGGTTTTATATTTTAGTTGTCTAATATTAGTTAATGTACAAAAAATGTTAACACGTGGCATTCTTTCTTCCTATATGGCGAGGTTAAAAATATCTTATGCAAAATAGAGTTTATTAATATACACTCTTAATTCATGGGTTTGTTATTCTCCACATTGGGGGCTAGACCTAGGACCCTAGCACTGGGATAGACACTGGCAAAACAAGTTATAGCATGGGCCGCCTAAGACCCTATCATAAACTCGGGACCTTGGCCTTGGACTTGAGTTGTGAATTATGGAACTATAATTTGCTATCTTCAATTTGTATTTATATATTACATAACATCTCCATATTACGAAATACTTGACAATGTTGTGTAAATAAGATCATTGAGTCCGCCACAATGTAGGATACCAATAGAGTACCAAGCAGTAAGTACAAAAACAATTGCAGACGCCATGCGAACTCCATCTTCAGATTGATCTTCACTCTAAGCTTCAAGACAAGTCAAACTCATGTTCTGGTTTGGCCACAATCTGTGACATCAAAATGACACGTCTGATTATTCGATCTCTTCCCATAAATTTTTTATCGGAAAAAAAAATTCATTAGGTTGCAAAAATGCGCACGATGATTTTCGGTTAGTGGCTTTGATAGTGCCCTTCCCCGATTCCCGTACGAAGAAGGAAAATAAAAAAACGAACTCGCTGCTCTCCCTGATGGTGCAAGCGTTTTGGCCCACCGAGGGCACAAGTGTAATTGCACGAGTGCCCAGCTCAGTCGGCTCAGGATTTCGGCCTCTCGAGTCGGCCCCATTCCCTGAGACGAATCACGGCCGTCGATCATACCCGGCCCGTGTGTCGGCACACAGTGACCCGACACACGTGCGGAGTCTCATTTTACGTGATGTCCCTCCCACCAGCCAACGACCCATCCCTGTCTCTATGGAGCCCACTGCATATCCCCATCGTTGGGCCATGGCCCCCACCTTACGCTTATCTCGAATCTAATCTCCGCCCATTTCCAATATTTTTATTAAAAATAAATTGAGCATAAATAAAATTGAAAAGGGAAAATGACACTGCGATCTCTAAAATTTAGCCCAACAAGTAATGCTGTTCCTAAGCTTTCAATTTGTGCAATATGGTCCCTAAAATTCATATCCAATCTAGTTCATTGGTATATGAAAATATTGATATTGTCTTTCAACTTGAATTATTGAGACGATAGTAACGGTGATTGATTTCAGGGTAGGTAAGTTTTAAAGCTGAACCTATATTCTACCCTATCATAATCGATTTCTATTTTTGAACCCTGAAACCTATCATGTCCTCTATTTTTCCCGTCTCGTTTGAGGGTTCACTCAATAATCTATTTTGTCTTCTTCTTTTTTTATTTTTTTTTATTTTTACAACAAATTCATATGAGATTATGATTAACGAAATGATTTAAACTAAAAGATGAATAATAGAAATCCTTATATGCCAAAACTAACAATTTGAATACGTAGTCAAGTACAATTATAAACGATAAAAAAAGTTCAAACGCGTAATATAAAACATAAATTCCCCATTTCTCCATAAAATTTAAAGAAATGAAAAACTAGCAAGAAGTTTCAAAAAAGGATGAAAGATGAAAGAGTGCTAAGGTTAAAATTTAGGGAAAAAAGCAATTAGAATTTAAGCTTTTTAACTTATAAGACAGATTCCAAAGTAGAGTGGAATCGGTAGGTCTTTACTTGTAACATATTCCTAGAACTATTTTAAGGAGAATCAATTCTCAGACCTATTCTTCGAAAAGTTCGATTCAATTTCTAAGTAAAATCGGTTTAGTTGCACAACCCTAATAACAGCATTAAGATCTTCATATAATTTAGGGGACTAACTTGAATATACACTAAAATTTTAAGGATCATATTAAATAAATTAAAAGTCGAGGATCGTTTTTATAATTTGAGTCAAAATTCAAAGACTATATATGTCACCATCCAAAATGGGTATCAATATCCATTTAAAAAAGGGCAATTTGCTTTTAAGTTAGCAAATTTTTTAATATTATCACAGCACTATTAATAACCCGAAAGTCCGCCGCACATCATCGCTATCTCCCCCTCTCTTACGGTCTCAAAGCTCCACAGGAAAAAAATATCAACGGCGCATAGGGAATCACTTTTGTCAACAAAAGCCAACATCATCATCATCATCCTCATCATCCCCTCTCTCTCTTTTCTCTCTCTCTCGCTCAGAGCTTCTCACTCGACAGCAATGCACCACGCCTACATCACTCCCTCCCAAACCCACCACGGCCACGGCCCGGCCACCCCCAAGTCCCCCTCCGCCCCGGTGGCGGTGGCGGCGGCTGCGACGACGGCGTCGTCGGCGTTCACGGTGATCTGCGTGCTCCACTCCCTGATCGCGCTCTTCTGCGGGTCCCTCATGATGTTCCATGCCCGGGCCATCTACTCCCTCGGCCACGGCACCGACGCCACCGAGCGCCTCCTCGGGTCCACCCCGCAGGACCGCCTCCTGATCCGGACCTCCGACTCCTTCGCCGGCCTCCTGCTCCTCACCATCGGCCTCCTCCTCCTCATGGTGTCCAACATTAAGGACCGGGAGTTCCAGGACTTCTTCGCCAAGGGCTGCACGGTGCTGCACGTGTTCGTGGCAGTGTGGAGGGTCTCGTTCAAGCGGTGGGTGGAGGACCTGGCCCGGGACTGCCTCCGGCAGACGGTGGGGGACTTCCTGCTGGCCCTGTCGTGGGTCCTCTTCATCGTCTACTCCTGGAGGGAGAAGTACGACTGACCCGAAATGGAATCACGCGTAATAAAAATGAAACAAAATCTAATTTCTAATCTTCAAGGAGTTGATTGAGTAGGTGAGAGATTGATTCATAAGACAAATCCTATATTTAGTTGCATACTCGCCAATGAGAATAACTGTAAGGGGTCATGCTCATGATCAATGATCAGTGGCCCGTTGATGAAGTCTTATTGCACGTGATTAAGACAACTTGCATGCATTCATTGGGTTTTAGTCAAGTGAAGATTTGCGTCCGTTGTTATAATCTTTTTTTTTCCTGTATGCCTAATTTTAATTATTATAAAAAAATCCTCTATAAGTATGCCGCTTTCAATTGAAACTTATCAATTTGTTTCGTTTAGGGGAAAATTCTTTAAGCTAAGAAAGGGTAAAACAATATCTCGCCATGGCCGGCGGAGGGAAGAAGAAGAAAAAAAGAAAAAAATAATAAAGAGGAAAAACAGAAAAAATAAGACAAGAATACCCTTGATGGGGTAAATATGTCATAGTTTGAAAAGTTTAGGATTTTTCACGATACAATTTTTTTTTTTATGGTAAATATGTTATTTGGGAAAAAGTTTGGGATTTTTATGGTCTTTTTTCAATTCTCGTCGGAAGTCGTTAAAATTGCAGGTTGTTTTTGGCGTAAGTATTCTGTCGCTGTTTGTTAATATCCCCCCAGGCGAGAGAGAGAGAGAGAGAAGAAAATGGCAGGGCTCTGGATGCTCTTTGGGTTTCGTGGCCTTTTTCTTTTGGATTCTTTAATTGGCACTGGGTTGAAATCGATATTGCTTGAATTCAAACATTCGCTTCTTTCGGCCATGCAAACTGGACCAGGCCCTTCCAATCAGGACCACATTGGAGCCATTTTTATCATTTTCTCTTTCTTTTAACTTTTTAAAATTCGTTTTAATATATTTTACAAGAATCTATGCTTGATTTGTCGACTAAAACTTAAATGTCAATATTGACGTAAACAATTTTTTAAATTTTATTTTTATTTTCTTTACATGACAAATAAGACCGTCGACCCTTAGTAGAGAGGTGGAGGCCCTAATTTTCTTTACATAATGAACATTTCCTAATTGTTGTGATTTATATTGTATTAACAACAATCGAGAGCAAAATCAAACAGATGACTCCAACCTTTGCGAATTATGCAACCTAAAAAGTCAACAAGCATGAAGCGATGTTGGGCAACTACTTGGACAAAATCTTGGGCCGACCAGAATTCAAACAGTCTTGGGTCAACTCCACCAAATGCGCAACCAAGACTGAAATGATGGGCCGATTCTCTTGCTGATCCTCTAGCAAGACTGAAGAATGGGCCATCTTCATACCTCATATCTAAAATAAATCAACATTTGGTTATCGACCTTATCAAGATTAGAAATCATGTCATCAATATTCATAAAATTCAACCCCCAACTCCTCTCAATTAAAGATAATGCGATAGCTACTTACTACTGGAATTGATGTTAGGAGATCACTTGATCCATTGAGAGCCGTCGAATTCAACATTTGAATTAAAAACCACAAACAGCCAAAAAAAAAAAAAAAAAAAAAAAACCTTTTCGCAACACTTTCTAAAGTTTATTTGAGGAAACTATGAGAAAATGACATCCGACTACTGCTGAAAAACCTATTTGAAATTAATTGTTGGGAAATATCTTGGCCAAAAAAATCGTTCTTATATTAATTAATCTCCATTTACTTGTAAATTTTTAATTGAAGAAAAATGTCAAAAGTAGATCTCGAATCTCGCATGAGCGATAGCCACATGGACGACTTCAAGCCTCCTCAATTATGTCAGGATGGACCAGGCCTTGTTCTAGACAATGACTTGTTGGCAATGTTTTTCATTTTATAAAATCATCAAGGGGTCCAAAAGATCAAAGAAGTGGGGGAAAATGAAGAACAAGAAAGGAATTGCCTATATTTTCACTTTTGATATTTGCAATTAACTCCTATATTTTTGGTATTTTAGTATACCATCCTCTAAGTTTTTTTTTTTTTTTCTTTTTCATCGGTAAATCTTTTCATTAGATTTAACAAGCTTAATTCTCCAAAATTTTGTTCCAAAAGCAATCTTCGACAAGTGTAGACAAATTTTCCCGACAATCCAACAAAGCAACATTGACGATTCCTACTGAAAATGAGCGGATGCAAAGATAAATTGGCCAGAGTTAGAAAGAGAGCAAGATAAAACGGTAATAAGATTATCCTAATGTTATCATTCTTTTTTACCTAAAAGATATATTTTATTTTCTTCTTCGATTTTGTGCTAAGTAATTTAATGGTCAAATTTCACGTGTAATTGACTTTTTATTTTTCCTTTTTCTCCAACCAGTGTTCTCTCCGTGGCCATTGAATTTAGTTTATCGTAAGAAAACGTGGCACTTGATTTCAACTGTCAAATTGTCTCTGGAAAAAAAAAAAAAAAAGGAAAATGATAAAATCGTCCGGCTACACGAGCAGTCTAATTGTGTGTATTTACAAGTGTAACCTTGGCTATCCCTCCTGGAAAAGAGGGGATGTCAGAAATTTCTTAATTTTTGGTGTCCGTCATTTCTCAATTTCCGAACTCCTTAACCTGTTGCAAGCCATTCAGGTTTTATATTTTAGTTTTCTAATATTAGTTAATGTACAAAAAATTTTAACATGTGGCATTCTTTCTTCCCATTTGGTGAGGTTAAAAATATCTTATGCAAAATAGAGTTTACTAATGTACACTCTTAATTCATGGGTTTGTTATTCTATCACTATACTAAATCCAGCCACAAAATATAATTTATTTTAAGTTATTAATGTTTGCTCAATTCAAGAGGTTTTACAATGTTTTATACCAAACAAAGTAACTTTAATATGCCTTTTTTTTTTCGGTTATACTCTATTCATACTCTAATACTCATTCTCAAACTTTTGCCTTACTTCCGTATAAAGCATGGAAGTCAAAATCCACATTTGAAACTAAATCGTTCACACACTAACCCTCTTGAGAAGGTGGCGATCCAAACCCTCTATCTTCCCATACTTATGTGAGAAGGGTGGAACCCCAGTGACCACTTTCGTATGCTAAAATGTCTTTTTATCTATAGGGTTTACATGGGTTTCATATACATGTATTCTCTATCATTGTAATGCTTTTTGTTTTTGGGTTGGACATTTTAACATACTCACAAAGCGAAGTCCTAAACCAGTTTTTTTTTTTTTTTTTGGCGCTCCTCATTTGTTAAATCCACATGTTGTTCTCACATTAGCTTTACATGCTATGGAGCTTATTACAGAATTGCACAGCACTTGTCTACAAAATTTATACGAGCCCTCCCCATGGATCTCAGCCAACAAAAAAAAATATAATTTACTCCTTCAAGTGAATGATTACAAAATACCAATTGTTAAAATTAAAATACCAAAGTTCGTTGTATGCATCTTAATTTTTTAAATAATGATTGATTGACTTACACTTTACAAAATGAAAGTGATGCATCGTTACATATAAAAGAAAAAAAGTTTAACCCAGCTACAAAATTGAGATGAAAAGGAAAATCAAAATAAAATGTTGTTCAAGTTTTTCTTTTTAGTTTAAAGTCCGAGTCTAGGTGGCAAGTATGCAAAGATTGACGGGGTTTCATTCTTTTAAACCTATAGTCCAAGAGGTAATTTGAGTAGTTAAATGGTTAATTCATACAATTAATTTAGTATTTAGTTACGAAGTCACCGTTTACAAAAACTTTAAGGGGTCAATACCCATTATTGGCTTATTGATGAAGTCTTGTTGCTCATGGATAAGATGATTTGTATGCATTAGTAAGATTTAGTCAAGTGAAGATTCGTATTCACTGATGAAAAAAAAAAAAATCATACCGTAGAAATGATCTTATTTATTGTAAAAAAAAAAAAAAAATTCCTCGATGGGGGAGACGGTTCGGTCGGCCCAACCTTCAACGGCAAGTGGCCAACACATGTGAACAAATGGGTTGAAAAAAAGCATTAAAAAAAAAAAAAAAACTGCAAACGAATCCTACACGTTGTGGACTAAATTCTAGGAATGTGAAAAATGTACCAGATCCTACTTTTTTAACAACAGTTTTACCTTACGGTTATAGCAATTTATAATATAATATTATATATATATATATATATATATATATATATATTATTAAGACGTTTTTGTATTTAATTGCAACGACACATGATAATCTTGTACAATAAATTTGAAGTATCGTAGAAGTGCTCCTAACATATAAATAACATATAAATTTGTCATTGAAGGAAAATAAAAAAGTGACTTTCACACTTTTTATGTAGGCAACCTGCCAATTGGGAAAAAGATTTTTCAATTTATAATAGTAATCAATTAGATAATACACAAATGAGTTCAAGTGAAACTTAAACATGAATGTAGCACACAATATCAAGCTTAAACTTGCTAATACCCAATTTGATATCTCAAGAGCCTAATTAGGCTTAACTCACTTTTTGTCAATTATTTAATATAGTCAAGTTGAGTGAAGTCAAATTTGAATGGTCTGATTTTCTTTTTCAAGTTGAGTTTGAACAAGAACTTTAATACACGATTGAGTTCAAGTGAAGGTTCAAGCATCGAGTATGTTGTATTAGCTCAACTAAATTTGGATTATATCTCCACATTGAGGGCTAGACCTTGGACCCTAGCCTTGGGACTGGAGACACTAGGTAAACAAGTTTTAGCATGGGCCGCCTAAGACCCTACATAAACTTGGGACCTTGGCCTTGGACTTGAGTTGTGAATTGTGGAACTATAACGTGCTATCATCAATTTGTATTTATATATCGCATAACAACTTCATATTATGAAATACTTGACGATGTTCTACAAAAAATATCATTGAGTCCACCCGCCACAACGCAAGATATTAATAGAGTACCAAGCAAAAAGTATAGAAACAATCTCTTGCAACATATTTACTCTCAAAACTTATTAAGAAAAACTCTACCATAGAACCACGCGAACATGAACTCTGTCTTTAGGTCAATCTTCACTCCAAGCTTCAAGCCAAGTTAAACTCATGCTTTGGTTTGCCAACAACCCATGACGTCAAAATGACACGTCCGATTACTCAATCTCTTCCTATAAATTTTCAATCGGAAAAAAATTCATTAGGTTACGCAAAATTGCGCACGATGATTTCCAGTTAGTGGCTTTGATAGTACCTCTCCCCAGTTCCCGTACAAAGAAGGAAAATAAAAAACGAACTCGCTGCTCTCCCTGATGGTGTGAGCGTCTTGGCTCACCGAGGGCACAAGTATAATTGCACGAGTGCCTAGCTCAGTCGGGTCAGGATTTCGGCCTCTCGAGTCGGCCCCATCCCCCGAGACGAATCACGGCCGTCGATCATACCCGGCCCGTGTGTCGGCACACAGTGACCCGACACACGTGCGGAGTCTCATTTTACGTGCTTTCCCTCCCACCAGCCAACGACCCATCCCTATCTCCGTGGACCCCACTGCATATCCCCATCCCTGGGCCATGGCCCCCACCATACGCTTATCTCGAATCTAATCTCCGCCCATTTCCAATTTTTTTATTAAAAAGAAATTGAGCATAAATGAAAATAAAAAGGGAAAATGACACTGCAATCTCTGAAATTTAGCCCAACAAATAATGTGGTTCCTGAACTTTCAATTTGTTCAATATGATCCTTAAAATTTATATGCAACCTAGTTCTTGAACTATACAAAAATGTTCGAACTTGAATTATTGAGACGATAGTTAAGAGTGATTGATTTTAGAGTAGGTAAGTTCTAAAGTTGGAACCTAAATTATACCTTATTATAACCTAGGTTTATTTTTTGACCCTTAACCTATTATGTCCACTATTTTTCTAGTCTGGTTCGAGGGTTCACTCGAGAATCTATTTTATCTTCTTTTTTTTTCCATTTTTTATTTATTTATACTACAAAATCATATGAGATTATGAGTAACGGAATGATTCAAAGTAAAAGATGATTAACAGAAATCCTAATCTACCAAAAACAACAATCTGAATACGTAGTCAAGTACAATTATAAACGATAAAAAAGTTCAAACGAGTAATATAAAACATAAATTGCCCATTCATCCATAAAAGTTAAATGAAAATGAAAGACTAGCAAGAAGTTTCAAAAAAGGACAAAAGACGAAAGAATGCTGAGGTTAAAATTTAGGGAAAAAAACAATTAGAATTTAAGCTTTTTAACATATAAAATAGATTCCAAAGTAGAGTGGAATCGGTGGACCTTTACTTGAAACCTATTCCTAGAACTATTTCAAGGAGAATCAATCCTCAGACATATTTTTCAGAAAGTTGGATCCAATTTTTAAGTAAAATTGGTTTAGTTGCACACCATTAATAACAACATTAAGCATCTTTGTATAACGGAGGAACTAACTTGAATATGTACTAAAATTTTAAGGATCATATTAAATAAAAAGTTCAAGGACCGCATTATAAATTGAGTCAAAATTCAAAGACTATCTATGTCATTATCTAAAATTGATATCAATATCCATTTAAAAATTTTAAAAGAGCAATTTGCTTTTAAGTTAGCAATTTTTTTAAATATTATCAAAGCACTATTAATAACCCGAAAGTCCGCCACCACAGAAACATTATCGCTGTCTCCCCCTATCTTAAAGTCTCAAAAGCTCAAAAGGAAAAAAATATCAACAGCGCTCAGAGCTTCTCACTCGATAAACCCTCGCGGCAGCTTTCGTCTTCCGAGTCCTGGGCCGATTCATCATCGTTCCAGATTCGTCGGTCGATCACGTCGATCTCGCCCTCCAAACCCTGAGAGCGCTTGTTTCTTTGAAGCGAGCGAGAGCCAGAGCCGGGGCATAGGGAAGAGATCGTCGACTTCACCCCGGGTCAGAGGCCGCCCAGCATCTCCGAGAGCAAAGCCGACTCTGCTTCTGCTTTAAGCCCTTGATTTTCTTAGCAAGAATCTTTCTCTCTCTCTGTTCCGAAGCTTGGCATTCTAGAGAAGCACATGTACCATCAGCTCTTCTAACGGTTGCTTCTTCGAATATGAAAAGGAATTACCATGTGTTCCTCAGTTTCAGAGGGACAGATGTCCGCCAAGGCTTCCTCAGTCATCTCTACGCCGCTCTGGACCAGAAAGGAATATATACTTTTGTGGATAGCGAGGAGCTTAGGAAAGGAGAGGAAATATCGTTGGCGCTCATGAGGGCGATTGAGGAATCGCACGTTGCGATCATCGTTTTCTCTGAGCACTACGCTTCCTCACGGTGGTGTTTGGAAGAGCTCTTGAAAATCATGGAGTGCAAGGAGAAAAATGGCCTGATGGTGTTCCCAGTGTTTTACGAAGTGGAACCCAGAGAAGTGAGAGAGGGGAGAGAGAGTTATAAGAGAGCTATGGATAACCATGAGTACAAATTCGGGAAGGATTCAGAGAAAGTGAAGAGATGGAAGAAGGCTCTCTTTGAAACCGGTAGCTTGTCTGGGTGGGAGTTGAATGACAGGTAAGCAGAAATGTGACAATGGTGTTTTGTGATTGTTAGCTTGTGATTGTCTGTTAGATGTCAGATCGTATGCTCTTTTTTGGATCTTCGAATTGAAGATACAAAGTGGAGATAAATTAGACCGTGGACACAAAAGTCAAATAACCAAAGCTAGTAGATTCTTTGAATTGATTCTTGCTGTGTGGATAATGAGATTTATCAAACATAAATAGTGTGATTCATAGTGCCTGAGTCATTATTGTCTTCAGATTCAGGTTGTTTGTAATTTTCCTCGCGTAGATGTTGGCGGAGGTTCACCCACTTTGCATCTTATTATTTGCTTATCTTCTTATGAAATTTTCCTTATCACGTCAGAGGTTGAATTCCTGCTATGGCTTTGAAATGCTAAAATGGTTTTTTTCTTTCTTTTGAGTGCTTATCAGAGACGAAGCGGATCTCATACAATGCATCGTGAAGGAACTATCGATTCATCTCAACCGAACACCCTTACGTGTCGCTAAGTATCCGGTCGGAATAGATTCTCGAGTTCAAGAACTAATATGGTTGTCACAGAAAGAGTCGGCTGATGATGATGTTCTGATGATAGGTCTATGGGGACCCGGAGGCATAGGGAAGACAGCAATTGCCAAGGCCCTATATAATGCTATGATGAGACAATTTCAGGTTTGTAGTTTTTTGGAGCAAGTTAGAGAAAAATCACACCGAAGTGATGGTCTTGTTACTTTACAAAAGGATCTTCTATCTGAGATCCTAGTTCATCCTTTAACAGTCTACAATGTCGCTGGAGGAATTAGTTTGATACAAGAAAGACTATGTTGCAAGAAGGTTCTCCTGGTTCTTGATGATGTTGACCATATGAATCAACTGAATGCATTAGCTGGAAAAGGCAATTGGTTTGGAAAAGGAAGTAGAATCATTGTTACATCAAGAGATAAACATTTACTAACTTCTCATGACAAAAATTATGTGTATGAAGTTAAAACTTTAAAAGATGACGAAGCACGAGACCTTTTTGATCAGCATGCCTTTACAAATAGCAATAAAGTAGAAATAAGAAGGGATCTCATTGATGGAGCATTGCATTATGCCGACAGCCTTCCATTAGCCCTGGAAGTGTTGGGCTCATTCTTACATGGAAGATACGAAGCTGCCTGGGAAGTGCATTGCATAAACTCTCCAAAAGTCCTGACCAAACTATTAATCGAGTTCTCAAAACGAGCTTTGATGGATTGGACGAGAATGAGAGGGAGATTTTCCTCGATATTGCTTGTTTCTTTAAGGGAAATGACATAGAATACATCCAAGAAGTTCTTGACAGCTGTGATTTCAACACAACCATAGGAATAGAAATTCTCATCGAGAGGTCCTTGATAAAAAATGAGAGGGGTTACCTGCAAATGCATGATTTGGTTCAGTTGATGGGTATGAATATTGTTAAACAAGAATGTCGCGATGATCCTGGGAAGCGCAGCAGATTATGGCTTTTGGAAGATGTTGAGGACATTTTTTATTATAATACGGTAAAAGTTGTTTATGTCAGTTTTGCTACATTTTAGTTTATATTACTCTAATTTGGACAGTATAATGTAAATCTTAACTGGAAATTTTGTCTGACAAATGAATTTGCTCTATTATGGATAGGGGACGGATGCTGTAAAGGCCATGGTATTGGACTTGGCCCGACTAGAAGCGATAATCATCAATCCTGATATTTTCGCAAATATGAAAAAGTTGAGAATACTCATTTTGTTTGGAGGTTGTATCTCTTCACAGGCTCAAGTACGTCTCCCTAACGAGCTAAGATGGCTTGAATGGTCCAATGCCCCGAATCTAGAATTTGGCTCTGGTCCAAATAAACTCGTGAGACTCAATGTCTGGAAAAGTCATATCAAACAATTAGTGGGCAACTTTCAGGTAAGCACTTGCGATGATTAGCTTTTCCTTTTTTAGAGCTATAAAAAATATTTGCAGAGCTTCATGACTGCACTAGTATGTTTTTGCAGAATTTTAGGAAGCTGAAGTCCATCAATCTCTATGAATGCAAGTCTTTGGTTAGTATTCCTGATCTGTCACCGGCTCCAAATATGGAGAAATTGACTCTTTATGGGTGTGAGAGCTTGGTGGAGGTTCACCCATCCGTTGGAAATCTTGCCAAGCTAGAAGTTTTGTCACTAGAATCGTGCTCTAATTTTAGTAATTTTCCTAACACGCTGAGGACTAAATCTCTTCAAATCCTTCGTCTCTCTGGTTGCTCTAAACTTGAGAAGTTCCCAGATATTGACGGAGAGATGGAACATCTGAAAAGACTTTATCTACGTAGGACAGGTATTAAAGAACTCCCCGCATCAATTCAAAATCTTATCTCTATGGAGTGGATGGATTTAGCATTTTGCAAAAACCTCGTGAGGCTTCCATCACACATTTATAAGTTGAAAAATCTCTTGTATTTGAAACTTTCTGGCTGCTCGAATTTAATCACATTTCCTGAAAACGTGGAGGATTCAGTTGATCCTGATGTCAGTCTAGGATTTCGAAAACTAAAATTCCTAACACTTAAGGGCTGCGATCTATCAGAAGTAGAGTTCCTTGAGAGTACTTCCAGTTTTCCCGAATTGGAGCACCTAAACCTTTCATATAACAAGTTTACTCATTTGCCGACATGCATCAACAAGTACTATCGTTTGAGGCGATTGAAGGTTAAGGGATGCGAGCTACTACAAGAGATTCCTCAGCTTCCACCAAATTTTAATAGGCTATCAGCACCTAATTGCAAATCCCTGCAAAAACTCCCAGATTTTCTGTGGGATTCGGGTGACTCGACTTCATGTTTATTATTCCGCGAAGGAGTCAATATGGATGATGTGGCTTACGAGGTCTCTCTCTCTCTCTCTCTCTCTCTCTCTCTCTCTCTCTCTCTCTCTATTATTTACACACACACACATATATATATATATATATATATACTTAAATCCTTGATATGCGTACCCTCTGTGACAGATGGGCTCGCTCGACGTTGTTATAAGTGGAAGAGAGATGCCTAAATGGATTCAACCTTGTAAAGAGGATTCCATATTTTTCATGATTCCACAGGACTTGTATGATGAGATTAAAGGACTAGCATTCTGTGTTGTTCTTAGCCCGGAGGAAGGAAAAGTGGTCGACGTTTTATGGGATATCACATTATTTGTTAATGGCCAAGAAGCGATGGCTTGGGAAGAAAAACTTTTGTCAATAGAATCTGACCATGTGTGGCTTTATTATGATTTACACTTTTTTGAACATTCAGTGAAGGAGCTTTTGCAAAATGATCGGAGCCATTTCCAAGTTTGCTTCAAAGCAAAACAGGGATGCATAAAGAAGTGTGGATTCCGTCTAATATGTGAACAAAAGGAGGATGATCCGAGGGTGGTGTTCCCAGCACCACCAGCTGATGGAAGCAATGTTAACGTTTTCTCGGAAGACTCAGAAGAAGATAATTCAACATAACCTGAGGAAGAAACTCTAATTGAAACAGATGCAGAGGAAAGCTCATCACCTTTAACAAAGAAGATAAGACAGTCTTAACTACGGTGAGACTTTGGGTTCAATGTCTTTGCTTTTCCCTTTTCTGGACCTCCACTAGAGATTTGCAAGTGTCTGCTCCTTCAATTAGAATTCAAGATCATTATAAAACAGAGGTTTCGCACCATGCTACTGACATGATTGGGGAACATTTTTTTTTTTTTTTGACTCTGATTCTTTATGATTTTTAGTGCAGAGTGCATTAACCCAAAAATTAAGAGGATGCTTGTTGAAATGGCCATGGTCTTCCAAGTTGCGCCATGTAATTTATTAGATGGGCCTCTGTTGTCTCTCTTAATCCAATTCCAATTAATGATGCAGATACTTCATAATTCAAAATTCTGAGATAGTAAGTTTTGCTAAATCTTGTATAATCTATATCTTTAGGAAAGTGCTGTTCGAATTGTCTCAAAGATCAAGAGGTCTATACAGGGAAATTCAGTCGATTCCCTTGTTGTTACTCGGCAGCTTGCATTGGATTGGTATAAAGGGACAGCTCTGGCGTCTGAGACACATTGCATTTTAGCAAAGGAGATTGACTTCAAGGATATTCATGAAAAGTAAACGGTATTTTTCAAACGCCTTCTAAAATAAGTATTTCAAAGCAATTTTTAGAATGAGAAAAAAAAATTAAAAAGGGAGAACAAAGGAACTTGCAGGTACATATGAAAGCACAAGCAGGTGGCACAACAGTAGGACCAGTGCCGACCTTGTGCGAACCTCGGCAATACGCCGTTGAGGTCAGGCGACACGACACTAAATGCCAATGTCCTATGACCTCAAGTGGCGGAATGCCGGAGCCACACGACTAGGCAATGCAATGCTCAACCCTCGACAAGCTAAATCTGGCATCAAGAAATCTGCAAAGCTTCTGAGAATCATGCAACCTTCGACGAAGCTTTACCGCTGTCCATCAACCCTCGGCCTCCTTCATGAAGCTTCCTAGCCATCACCAACGATGGCTTTCTCTCTCCTAACCAAGATTGAGGGGGTAAAACATTATTACAAATATATATATATATTTTTTGATGATCCGGAAATCGCCGTACAGTTGGCAGCTTGAATGTAAAAACCCGGGGACGCTGGCAGCGTGGACGGACCCATCTCCCACGGCGCCGCACTTAAGTCGCGCAATTGCACACGGGTGACTCAAACCTCCCCCCAATCAGAATGGGGGAAACGCCCGAGCCAACGTGCCCACAACGGGGTGGGTATTACAAATATATTAATGATGGTAAGATTGTAAGAAAAAAAATTTCATTAAAACTCCCGAACTTGCATTTGGAAAATAATAAAGTGGAGCTTCAAGTAATTCAAAGCAGAACATTTCACTAAAAGGTCTTTGAACTTGTGTTACCAAATATCAAAACTTATATTAAGAGCTTTTGAAAGCCCAAAATAGCTTAATTCAAAATGACGGAGCACTCAAATTTTTAAAGGCCAAATTGGACAAGATTGAAACAGAGGGTAAAATTGGAATAGTGTATCACTCTGGGCGTCCTCGCGAGTCAAAAAAAATTTTGATAAATTATTTAAGGGTGCCAATTTAAGATTTTATGTGATGTTAATCCGAATAATATCTATGTATTATTATTTTTTCTTTTTTAGCTTTTGAAGAGTTGAGTCTGATTTATTTGGCAAGTGAAATGCTAAGTAACATTTTAATAATTTCCACTGAGAATATTAGTAAGTTAAGTTGATACTAGGATTGCCCTTATATTCTTCATTGGCTTACACTAAAGTTCATTCTCTTTCTCACTTTCTATCACTAGTCACCCCTCGTTTAAGTCTAGTTGGCCCAATATAGTCTATTTGAAATGCAATATTCAATAAAGTAGAAATGTTGTTGCCCAGCACTTTTTGAAGCCAAATATATAATTACTACAATCTCCAAAAAGGTAATCCAATCACATTGTTAGAGAATACAATATATCAAATGCTCGTTACTAAACTATTAATTACAATCATTAAGGTTCAGAATCATGTACACCGGTAATATCTTTTTTTGATATTTCACTCATTGGATTGTAACACGTATTCACCTCAAATTAAATCTACCACCCACGATCAAATACCCAAATTATAACAGGATGGGAAGTGAGAAAGAGTGTGAACTTTAACACCGGCCAATGAATAATTTAAACACAATCCTAGTATGAACTTGACTTAACCAATGTTCTTCGAGGAAATTACTTGACATTTTCACTTGCCAAATGAAATGGGACTTGACTCTTCAAAAGGAGAAGAAGAAAAGAAAAAATGTCTATGATTAGATATTAAATTAAATTAAATTGCTCTCATTGGAAATTTGTTCTTCTTTAATTCTTTAAAATACATTTATATGTGTTTTTTTTTTTTATAAAGAAAAAGGACGGAACGGAAAAAACGATGGGGAGGGACAGATTCAAGAGAAGCGAATGGCGGGGGCCAGAGTGATGGATACGTGCAGTGGGGCTCACAGAGAGATGGCTCGTTGGATAGGATCGACGGCGGTGATTTGTTTAGGGAGGGGCCGACTGAAGAGGCCGAATTGTTTGGCAATTCATGTTTTTTTTTTTCTCGATCGACCATTCATATTTAAGTTTCACATAAACTCAATTTTGGTTCATATAGTCGATCTGTCCTCTACGTTGAAAAACTTTACTCTTTTTCCAAATGGCATAAAAAATGGGAAAACTCATTATTTTTCAATGTATCATTCTCAGTCGATAACAAACTTCTAAGTTAGATTCATTTCTATGCACAATTGGCCCTCGTTTGTGGCATCCAATAATAAATAATTATAAATTTGATATTTTAAAAAAATTAAAATGAGTGCACGAATGAAAATTTAATCATTTTCTTATACCAAATGGCAGAAAATATTTTCTAATTCATTTTCAGGTTTTAGGCAAAAACAAAAAAAAAATTGCAATTTTCCTTAAAAAAAACTTCTTCCAAGAAACAAATGGAGGATTATTCTTTTAAAATATTATAAAAATTGTCCACTAGATTTGTATTGCATGAAAGTGTTTTAGCAATACTATTTTTAAAAAAAAAGTAAGAAATAAGATTTCTTGGATTTACTTAAACAAGTTAGGTATAGGTTAGTAATGGGTCGGGGTGGGTATAGGTCAAGAATTTCGCATCACAATAAATGAGCCATAGACGGGTTAAATAAGTCGATTTGTATCAAACCATTTATGACTCTACCTAAACCCAACCCGACCAACCGATTTAATAGGTCTAGTCTTCGAGGGCCACCTGAGGTCTAGAACCTCAAACAATGGCCACTTATGTAAACAAAGGGCCAGTTATTTTTTTATTAATAACAAAAGTCCTTTATAAATATAATTTTTTTCAAATATTATTTTACTTAAATGTACTTCATAATGGACTTTTGCATTTTGAAAAACACATTTATTTTAAATTTCTTTACATTTTCCCTAAGGCTTTCCTTAAAAGTCCTACCATATGCAACCTAAATGGTAGACTTAACGACTTCGAGCCATCTAGATTTAAATGAAGGGTCGCTAATGGGATGGAAAGCGAGAAAGAGTGTGAACTTTAGTGCCGGCCATGAGCTTGACTTAACCAATGCTCTTCAAGGAAATAACTTGACATTTTCACTTGTCAAATGAAATGGGATTTGACTCTTCAAAAGGAGAACAAGAAAAGAAAAAAATATGTCTATGTTAAATATTAAATTAAATTAAATTGCTCTCATTGGAAATATGTTCTTGTTTAATTCTTTAACATGCGTTTATATATATTTCTATTCTTTTATTATTCTTAATCAGAGTCTTTTAGGATATCTGTTAATAAAAATTATTTTTATTTATACTCAAATTTGCGTTTTTTTTTTTTTTAAAGGACGGAATGGAAAAGACGATGGGGAGGGAGAGATTCAAGAGAAGCGCATGGTGGGGGCCAGAGTGATGGGGATATGCAGTGGGGCCCCGAGACAGAGATGGCTCGTTGGATATGATTGACGGCTGTGATTTGTTTAGGGAGGGGCCAACTGGAGAGGCCGAATTGTATGGTACATTCATGTTTCTTCTTCTTCTTTTAACGACCAAAAAAAAAACAGTACAAATGATACTGCCAAGAAATTGCCCAGAACTGGAGTGTGGGGATATTTACTCGGGGGGGAAGGAACGAGGAAGGATCATTTTTGAATAGTGACTCTGATGGTAGCTTCCACGGTTTATTCACAAAGAAGACAAAAGTCAAAAAGCACCTCTGACAAATAGACTCGGGCAGAATCTCCAGTTTCACCTGATTGTGATAGTTCGTCTAGTCATTCGTTCCATTGCGTAACTCATACTCCACGTCTATGCAAATATACAAAAGAGCTAGATCATGGAATCCCCGGTCAGAGAGCAAATGTTCTTAAAGCACGTCATTCATCAGCTCTTTCAATGGCTGCTTCTTCAAAGCCGAAAAGGAATCACGAAGTGTTACTAAATTTCAGAGGTACGGATGTTCGTAACAACTTCTTTAGTTATCTCTATATAGCTTTTGACCGGAACGGAATACACAGTTTTGTGAATAGCGAAGAGCTTAGGAAAGGAGAGGAAATATCACCGGCGCTCATGAGAGCGATCGAGGAATCACATGTCGCAATCATCATTTTCTCTGAGGAGTACGCTTCCTCACCATGGTGTTTGGAAGAGCTTGTGAAAATCATGGAGTGTAAGGAGCAAAAAGGCTTGAAGGTGTTGCCCGTGTTTTACAAAGTGGAACCAAGAGAAGTGAAAGTGGGGAGAAAGAGTTATGGGAGAAATATGGCTAAGCATGAGTTAAAGTTTGGGAAGCATTCAGAGAAAGTGAAGAGATGGAAGAAAACTCTCTTTGATGCTGGTAACTTGTCTGGGTGGGATATGAATAACAGGTACACGGAAAACTTGAATAACCAAAACTTCAAGCTAGCAGATTGTTTGAATTCAATTCTCAATGTGTAGATAATGAGAAATTTTGTCTTAGATAAATAGTGTGGTTCATTGCACTCGAAGCATTATTGTCCTTAGGCACAGGCTCTTTGTAATTTTCATCGCGCAAATGTTGGCGCAGGCACGTGTTATTTCTTTTCATCTTATTATTTGCAAACCTTCTTATGAAATGTCACTTATGACTTTTAGAGGTTGAAATGCTAAAGGATGTTTCTCTTTCTTTTGAGTGCTCATCAGAGATGAAGCGGAGCTTATCCAATGCATCGTCAACGAATTATCAATTCACCTCAACCGAAGACCCCTATATGTCACTAAGTATCCAGTTGAAATAGATTCACAAGTTCAAAAACTAATATGGTTGATATAGCAAGAGTCAGCTGATGATTGTGTTCTAATGATAGGTCTATGGAGACCTGGAGGCATAGGGAAGACAACAATTGTTAAGGCCTTATATAATGCTATGGAGAGAAAATTTCAGGGTTGTAGTTTTTTGGAGCAAGTTAGAGAAAAATCGAATTGAAGTGATGATCGTGTTGCTTTACAAAGGGATCTTCTATATGAGATCCTAGTTCATAAATCTTTAATGATCTATAGTGTTGGCGGAGGAATTAGTTTGATACGAGAAAGACTATGTTGCAAGAAGATTCTCCTAGTTCTTGATGATGTTGACCAAATGAATCAACTGAATGCATTAGCTGGAGAAGGCAATTGATTTGGAAAAGGAAGTAGAATCATTGTGACATCAAGAGATAAACATTTGCTAACTTCTCATAGAATGAATTGTGTGTATGAAATTAAACCTTTAGAATACGACAAAGCATGAGAACTTTTTCATCAGCATGCCTTTCCAAATAGTGGGAAAGTTGGAATAAGAAGGGATCTCATTGATAGGGCACTGCGCTATGCTGGCGGCCTTCCATTAGCCCTTGAAGTGTTGGGCTCATTCTTATATGGAAGGGAGGAATCTGCGTGGGACAGTACATTGCATAAACTCTCAAAAAGTCCCGACCAAACTATCAATTGAGTTCTCAAAACAAGCTTCGATGGATTGGGGGGTAGTGAGAGGGAGATTTTCCTCGATATTGCTTGTTTCTTTAAGGGGAAGAGAATAGAATACATCAAGAAAGTTCTTGATAGCTGTGATTTTGACCCAATTATAGGAATAGAAATTCTCATCGAGAGGTCCCTAATAAAAAATGTGAATGGTACCTTACAAATGCATGATTTGGTTCAATTGATGGGTAAGGATATCGTTAAACAGGAATGCCCCGATGATCCTAGGAAGCGTAGTAGGTTGTGGCTCTTCGAAGAGGTTCAGGACATTCTACGCGAATATATAGTAAAAGTCATTTAGGTCCATTTTACTGAATCTCAGTTTTTACATCACTCTAATTCAGATAGTAAAATGTAAAACTCAATAGGAAATTTTGTCTAATGACTGAATTTGCTTTGTTATGAACAGAGAAAGAATGCGATAAAGGCCATAGTATTGGACTTGCCTACACCAAAAGAGATGACCATTAGTCCTAATGCTTTCACAAACATGAAAAGGTGGAGAATGTTTATAATGCCTAAAGTGCATATCTTTTCACGAGGTCCAATATGCCTCCCTAACGAGCTTAGCTGGCTTGAATGGGCCAATTACCCGGATCTAGAATTCGGCCCTGGTCAAAAGAAACTTGTGAGGCTCTATGTCAAGAACAGTCATATCAAACAATTAGGAGGCAACTTTCAGGTAAGCCCTTGTGATGATCAGTTTTCACTTTCTAAAGCCATGAATATATTTGCAGAGCTGAATGACCGCACTAGTATGTTTTTGCAGAATTTTATAAATTTGAAGTCCATCGAGTTCTGCAATTGCAAGTTCTTGGCTATTGTTCCTGATCTTTCATCGGCTCCAAATCTGGAGAGGTTATATCTTTTAAGGTGCGAAAGTTTGGTGGAGATTCACCAATCTGCCGGATATCTTGACAAGTTAAAACTTTTGTCGATATCAAGTTGCTCTAATCTTAGGATCTTTCGAAACACACTCAAGACAAAGTCTCTTCAAAACCTTGATCTCTCTTATTGCTATAAACTTGAGAAATGCCCTGATATTCCGGAAAAGATGGAACATTTACAGCATCTTGATCTACAATGGACAGCTATTAAAGAACTCTCTACATCAATTGAAAATCTTGTCTCTGTAGAGACAATAGATTTAGGATATCGCAAAAACCTCACAAGGCTTCCATCGAGCATTCATAAGTTGAAAAATCTCAAGGCTCTCTATCTTTACAACTGCTTGAATCTTGCCATGTTTCCAAAGAACTTGGAGGATCCAATTGATCCTGATGGCGATTTGGGATTCCCAAGTCTAAGTTGGCTAGACCTTTGTGACTGCAATTTATTAGAAGTAGAGTTCCTTGAGAATGCTTCCAGTTGTCCTGCATTGACGCACCTAGATCTTTCAAATAATAAGTTTACTCATCTGCCGACATGCATCAACAAGTATGATTATCGGAAAGACTTGTTTGTTTATAGCTGCAAGGAAAGCAAAGGGGTCAGTGTGGCTGATGTGTCACCACTCAAGGTCACTCTCTCTCTCTCTCCCCCACACCCCCCCCCGGTCCCTCTCTTAGATTTTGAATGTTTGATACGTGTAATATCTGTACGACAGGTAGTTGAGATTCTTGTAAATGAAAGAGAGATGCCTGAATGGATTCTCCAGTGTAAAGAGGACTCCATATCTTTTGTGGTTCCCCCAGACCTACGTGGCAACTTCTTAGGATTAGCACTTTGTGTTATTCTTGGCTAGAATAAAAAGCGCATGTTCGAAAATCTATTTGAGGTCAGAATATTTGTTAATGGCAAAAGAGAGTATTTCCGTTTGACATTTATTTCTCCATTGGAATCCGATCATGTGAGGCTTGTATATGTCCCAAGCGACAATAAGAGAGGAGAAGAGAAGCTTCTGCAAAACAATTGGAGCCATATCCAAGTTTGCTTCGGCGCACCAGAAGGAAGCATAAAGAAGCGTGGATTCCATCTAATATGTGAGCAACGGGAGGATGATCTGAGGGTCTGTTTTCCAACACCATCAGCCGATGGAAACAAATTGGAGTTTCAAGGAAAGATACTCGAAGATAATTCTCAATCAATGAAGAAGATAATCCAGTCGGACTGAACTCAACAAGAAGATGAGATGGTCTTAGCGATGGCGAGAGTATGGGTTCAACTCGCACCACTTTTTGAGGTAGCGATTCTTGGGGATGCGAACTGGTTGATCTTGATTCCAATGCCTCTTGCTTTTCCCTGTTTTTATCTCGTCTCTACTAGAAATTTGCAAATGTATGCTCCTTCAATGTCAAGTCAAAATCATACCTCTTGCTTTTCCCCGTTTTGTCTTGTCTCTACTAGAAATTTCCAAATGTCTGCACCTTCAATTAAAATTCGCATAATGCTACTGACTTGGTTGAGGAACCTTTTATTTCCCTCTCGTTCTCTATGATCCGTGATGCAAAGTGCACCAATCCAAAATTAAGTAGATGCTTGTTGAATGGCCATGGTCTTCCAAGTTCGGTGAAATATATCACATAGACCTCTTGTCACCTCTCTTAATCCAATCACTCTCTTAATCCAATCAGTGATGCCGATACTTCATACTTCACAATTCTAAGATAGTAAAGCTTTGCTTCTTGAGAAAAGTGTTGATCTAATTGTCTCGAAAATTGAAAGGTCTACACGGGAAAGATTAGTTGATTCCTTTGTTGTTCTTAGGGAGATTGCAAGACTTTTCATATAAGCAAAAGTGTGTTGACTTTAAAGATTTTCATGAAAGGCGAATGGTGTTTGACAAACGCCTTGTAAAATATTTATTACAAAACAATTTTTAGTATAGAGAAAATAAAATAAAATAAAAATAGAGAAGGAAGGAACTTGCAGTTGTATATGAAAGCACAAGCGGGGTGACATTGTGCCGACATTGTGCAACCCTAGGCAACGCGCCTCTAAAGTCGAGCAAACCCGGCAACGCGACACTGAGGCCGAGTAAAACTAAGTGACACAACGCTAGTGTCACACAACCCTAAGTGATGCTACACTGGGGCCACACTACTAGGCAATATGACGCTTGACCCGCAGCAAGCTAAATCTGACATCAAGTGACCCTCCCAAAGCTCCTCGACGTTGCGTGACCCTCGGCAAAGCTTTGCCGATGTCTTTCAACCCTCGACAAAGCTGCACCAGCGTCCCTCGGTCCCTCTTCAAAGCTTCTCGGCCATGATCAACCACATCTTTCTCTCTACTATCGAAGGTTGAGGGGTAAAATATGATTGCAAATATATTAGTGATGGTAAGATTGGAAAGACAAAAACTTCAGTAAACCTAAACTTGCATTTCTAAAATGCTAAAGCCTATGCTCAGAGGCTTACCTTGAACTCTGAGCGTTTTCAAAGTAAAACTTTGGATCAAAATCTTTGAAATTTTGTTATCAAACATCAAATCCTTGACTCAAGGGCCCTTGAAGGTCCAAAATAGCTTAATTCAAGATGACTCAGCACTCAAATTTTTAATGGCCAAATTAGACGGGATTGAAACGAGGATAAAATTGAAATACCGGTACTACTTAAGGGGTTTTTATGAGTCCAAAATTTTTTTTAAAGTAAATATGTTCGAGTAGTACCAGTTGAATATATTTTGTGATATTAATCCTAGTAATATATATGTATTATTTCCTCTCTTTTTTCTCCCTTTGAAGAGTCAAGTTTCATTTCATTGGGCAAGTGAAATGCCAAGTGGCATTTTGATAATTTCCTGTCAGAATTTTGGGAAGTCAAGTTCCCACTGGTATTGCCTTTGTATTCTTCCCTGGCTTTCACTAAAGTCATTCTCCTTATACTTTCCCTCCCATCAGTCGCCCTTCGTATTAGTCTGGGCGGTCCCAAATCGTCCATGGTCAAATGCAAAATTCAATAAAGTAAAAATGATATCGCAAATCACTTTCTGAAGGCAAGAACTAGCAAGAACAGAGGATTACAATAGTTTCCGCACAAGCAACATAATCACGTCACGAGAAAATATGAGATGTCAAATGCTTGTCACTAAACTATCACTTACAATCATTAAGGATTTGAGATTATACATGCTAGTGATGTCTTATGTCTTTTTTGAATTGTAACACATGTTCATCTCACATATATTTACCACAAATGATCAAATTCCAAAATCATGGCATCGCCATCTTCTTTCCTCCCCCTCCTTCCCCTCCTCTTTCCCTCCCTCTCTCTCTCTTTAACACAAGTACATGCACAAATTAATTTACACATCACAAAGAATAAGAAAGAACTACGAATGCTAGTGGCTATTTTCTAGGTGTAACCCCATAAAAGAGAATGTATATAATAAACATCTACTCTTATCAAATTTTATTTTATGGGAGCAACACCATTGACAGAAAATGATTAAAAAGAAACGAAGCAACAAAAAGATTTTATTTAGACATCCTATCATTCTGTTTCTTTTTTATGACCCTTTCCGAGTTATAACTTATTTTGAATTAACAACGTTCAATAACAAATTCAAAAGGATGAGCAATGTTGGGCAACTACTCGAGCAAAATCTTTGGGCCGACCAGATTTGAAAAAGTCTCGGGTCAACTCCACCTAATGGGCAACCAAGACTGATATGATGGGCCGATTCTCTAGCTGATCCTCTAGCAAGACTGAAGAATGGGCCATGTTCACTCCTTGTATCTAAAATAAATCGACATTGGGTTGTCAACCTTACCAAGATTAGAGATCATACTTTAACTTAAAATTCAAACCCCAACTTTTCTCAATTAAAAATTAATGCGATAGTTACTTACTAGTGAAATCGATGTTAAGAGATCACTGGACCAATTGAGAGCCGTCAAATTCAACATTTGAATGAAAAACCACAAACAGCAACAACAACAAAAAATCCCATTATTCACAGCACTTTCAAAGCAATACTAAACTTTATTTGAGGAAACTATTAGAAATTGACACCTGACTACAGCTGAAAAACCTATTTGAAATTAATTGTTGGGAAATATCTTGGCCAACAAAATCCTTCCTAAATTAATCAATCTCTATCTACTGGTAAATTTTAATTGAAGAAAAATGTCAAAAGTGGAGAGGTAATGATCTTGAATCTTACATCAGGGATAGCCACATCAACCACTTCAGGCATCCTCAATTATGTCACGATGAACCAGGCCTTGTTCTAGACAATGACTTCTTGACAATGTTTGTCATTCTATAAATATCATCAAGGGATCCAAAAGATAAAATAAGTGGGGGAAAATGAAGAAAAAGAAAGGAATCGCCTATATTTTCACTTTTGATATTTTGCAATTAGCTCCTATATCTTTAGTATATGATCCTCTAAGTTTGTTTGTTTTCATTGGTATATCTTTTCATTAGATTTAACAAGCTTAATTCTCCAAAATTTTGTTTCAAAACTAATCTTCAACGAGCGTAAGCAAATTTTCTTGATGATCCAACAAAGTAGCATTGATGATTCCTACCAAAGATGAGCGGATGTAAGGATAAATTGGTTAGAGCTAGAAAGAGAGCAAGATCAAGCGGTGATAGAATTATCCTAATGTTATCATTTTTTTCTTTTACGTAAAAGATATTTTTATTTTCTTCTTTGATTTTGTGCTAAGTAATTTAATGGTCAAATTTCACGTGTAATTGACTTTTCTTTTCTCCTTTCTTATCCAACATGTGTTCTCTCCATGGCCGTTGAATTCAGTTTATTGTAAGAACACGTGGCACTTAATTTCAACTGTCAAGTTGTCTCTAGAAAAAAAAAAAGGAAAATGATAAATTCGTCCAACTACACGAGCCGTCCGATTGTGTGCATTTACAAATGTAACCTTGGCTATCCTGGAAAAGAGGGGATTCCGGAATTTTCTTAATTTTTGGTGTCCGTCGTTTATCAACTTTCCGAACTCCTTAACCTGTTGCATACCATTTGGGTTTTATATTTTAGTTGTCTAATATTAGTTAATGTACAAAAAATGTTAACACGTGGCATTCTTTCTTCCTATATGGTGAGGTTAAAAATATCTTATGCAAAATAGAGTTTATTAATGTACACTCTTAATTCATGAGTTTGTTATTCTCCACATTGGGGGCTAGACCTAGGACCCTAGCACTGGGATAGACACCGGCAAAACAAGTTATAGCATGGGCCGCCTAAGACCCTATCATAAACTCGGGACCTTGGCCTTGGACTTGAGTTGTGAATTATCGAACTATAATTTGCTATCTTCAATTTGTATTTATATATTACATAACATCTCCATATTACGAAATATTTGACAATGTTGTGTAAATAAGATCATTGAGTCCGCCACAATGCAGGATACCAATAGAGTACCAAGCAGTAAGTACAAAAACAATTGCGGACGCCATGCGAACTCCATCTTCAGATTGATCTTCATTCTAAGCTTCAAGACAAGTCAAACTCATGTTCTGCTTCGGCCACAATTTGTGACATCAAAATGACACGTCTGATTATTCGATCTCTTCCCATAAATTTTCGATCGGAAAAAAAAAATTCATTAGGTTGCAAAAATGCGCACGATGATTTTCGGTTAGTGGCTTTGATAGTGCCCTTCCCCGATTCCCGTACGAAGAAGGAAAATAAAAAAACGAACTCGCTGCTCTCCCTGATGGTGCAAGCGTTTTGGCCCACCGAGGGCACAAGTGTAATTGCACGAGTGCCCAGCTCAGTCGGCTCAGGATTTCGGCCTCTCGAGTCGGCCCCATTCCCTGAGACGAATCACGGCCGTCGATCATACCCGGCCCGTGTGTCGGCACACAGTGACCCGACACACGTGCGGAGTCTCATTTTACGTGATGTCCCTCCCACCAGCCAACGACCCATCCCTGTCTCTATGGAGCCCACTGCATATCCCCATCGTTGGGCCATGGCCCCCACCTTACGCTTATCTCGAATCTAATCTCCGCCCATTTCCAATTTTTTATTAAAAATAAATTGAGCATAAATAAAAATGAAAAGGGAAAATGACACTGCGATCTCTAAAATTTAGCCCAACAAGTAATGCTGTTCCTAAGCTTTCAATTTGTGCAATATGGTCCCTAAAATTCATATCCAATCTAGTTCATTGACTATACGAAAATATTCAATATTGTCTTTGAACTTGAATTATTGAGACGATAGCTAACAGTGATTGATTTCAGGGTAGGTAAGTTTTAAAGCTGAACCTATATTCTACCCTATCATAATCGATTTCTATTTTTGAACCCTGAAACCTATCATGTCCTCTATTTTTCCCGTCTCGTTTGAGGGTTCACTCAATAATCTATTTTATCTTCTTCTTTTTTTTTTTTTTTACAACAAATTCATATGAGATTATGAGTAACGAAATGATTTAAACTAAAAGATGAATAATAGAAATCCTAATATGCCAAAACTAACAATTTGAATACGTAGTCAAGTACAATTATAAACGATAAAAAAAGTTCAAACGCGTAATATAAAACATAAATTCCCATTTCTCCATAAAATTTAAAGAAATGAAAAACTAGCAAGAAGTTTCAAAAAGGATGAAAGATGAAAGAGTGCTAAGGTTAAAATTTAGGGAAAAAAGCAATTAGAATTTAAGCTTTTTAACTTATAAGACAGATTCCAAAGTAGAGTGGAATCGGTAGGTCTTTACTTGTAACATATTCCTAGAACTATTTTAAGGAGAATCAATTCTCAGACCTATTCTTCGAAAAGTTCGATTCAATTTCTAAGTAAAATCGGTTTAGTTGCACAACCCTAATAACAGCATTAAGCATCTTCATATAATTTAGGGACTAACTTGAATATACACTAAAATTTTAAGGATCATATTAAATAAATTAAAAGTTCAAGGATCGTTTTTATAATTTGAGTCAAAATTCAAAGACTATATATGTCACCATCCAAAATGGGTATCAATATCCATTTAAAAAAGGGCAATTTGCTTTTAAGTTAGCAAATTTTTTTAATATTATCACAGCACTATTAATAACCCGAAAGTCCGCCCCACATCATCGCTATCTCCCCCTCTCTTACGGTCTCAAAGCTCCACAGGAAAAAAATATCAACGGCGCATAGGGAATCACTTTTGTCAACAAAAGCCAACATCATCATCATCATCCTCATCATCCCCTCTCTCTCTTTCTCTCTCTCTCTCGCTCAGAGCTTCTCACTCGACAGCAATGCACCACGCCTACATCACTCCCTCCCAAACCCACCACGGCCACGGCCCGGCCACCCCCAAGTCCCCCTCCGCCCCGGTGGCGGTGGCGGCGGCTGCGACGACGGCGTCGTCGGCGTTCACGGTGATCTGCGTGCTCCACTCCCTGATCGCGCTCTTCTGCGGGTCCCTCATGATGTTCCATGCCCGGGCCATCTACTCCCTCGGCCACGGCACCGACGCCACCGAGCGCCTCCTCGGGTCCACCCCGCAGGACCGCCTCCTGATCCGGACCTCCGACTCCTTCGCCGGCCTCCTGCTCCTCACCATCGGCCTCCTCCTCCTCATGGTGTCCAACATTAAGGACCGGGAGTTCCAGGACTTCTTCGCCAAGGGCTGCACGGTGCTGCACGTGTTCGTGGCAGTGTGGAGGGTCTCGTTCAAGCGGTGGGTGGAGGACCTGGCCCGGGACTGCCTCCGGCAGACGGTGGGGGACTTCCTGCTGGCCCTGTCGTGGGTCCTCTTCATCGTCTACTCCTGGAGGGAGAAGTACGACTGACCCGAAATGGAATCACGCGTAATAAAAATGAAACAAAATCTAATTTCTAATCTTTAAGGAGTTGATTGAGTAGGTGAGAGATTGATTCATAAGACAAATCCTATATTTAGTTGCATACTCGCCAATGAGAATAACTGTAAGGGGTCATGCTCATGATCAATGATCAGTGACCCGTTGATGAAGTCTTATTGCACGTGATTAAGACAACTTGCATGCATTCATTGGGTTTTAGTCAAGTGAAGATTTGCGTCCGTTGTTATAATCTTTTTTTTTCCTGTATGCCTAATTTTAATTATTATAAAAAAAATCCTCTATAAGTATGCCGCTTTCAATTGAAACTTATCAATTTGTTTGGTTTAGGGGAAAATTCTTTAAGCTAAGAAAGGGTAAAACAATATCTCGCTAATCATCTAGTGGACTAAAAGATGTACACGGAGTACCAAAGTGCGGGTTGAACAAATGGGTTAAACACCTGCACACAAAAGCTGCGGTGCAAATCCAAAAGAATTGTCCAACCTTGCTAACGTACGGGAATCTCGTAGCCGTACCGAATCTCCACTCTTTCAATGACCATTTCATGTCGCCATAGCTCGTAATACTGTAAATCAATTTTAGTGATGTATCATAACAATATTTTACTTTAATTACAATGATATGTTGTAACAAGTAACATAGAAGTCACTCTAACTTAGGAGTTTGTCATCAAATGAGAAGGATACATTGAAAGACAATTAAGTTTTTCAATGTACCATGCCAATTGGGAAAAAGAAAATCTTTCTATTTACAACACAAATCAATTATATGAACCAAAATCAAGTTTAAGTAAAAGTTAAACAGGAATCTGCCATATAATATCAAGCGTGAACTTGCTGGTATTCGGCTAGATAGTCCTACTATTCTAGTTGAGTTTAACTTAATTTATGTATATTATTTAATAATTCTAGAGAGACACAAAAATACTTATGATTCCATTGCATATGAAATTTTGAGCTCTAGTTCATTTATATTTCAACTTAATCAAGTTGAATTCAAGTGAAACTTTTTAATATCTCATTTTTTTTCTTGAGTTGAGTTTGAGCAAGAAATTTAATACTTGATCAAGCTCTGCTTAAGTGTGTTAACACCTAAATTTTAACATTTAGACTTATCATTCATCACATTATAAAATAAAATAGAGCCTGATCCCTTAATAAATATAGATATTGCATTGCGTTTAGGCATTTAGACATTATAAAGCATATCTGCATGGAACAAGTTTCAATCGAATTGGCCCCGTCGTGGATGGCATTTGAATTGGCCTATCGGCTAAATGGACTCGAATTTAGGAGAGGGGGAGGCCTTCATCTTATTTGAATTTTCAAGACCAGGCCAAATTTAATTCAAGTCCTGTTGAACTTCGGCCAGCACACAAAGTAAAGCATGCAAGGCAAGGTATTTCGGCAAAATGCATGATTCTTGGCAAGATTATTTGGCGTTCTCAAGCAAGAAATTCAATGCTCGATCAAGCTAAGCTCGAGTGAAGTTTCGAGTGGTCAAACATGTGAGTCGAACTTGACATTGCATCAGCTCGTCTCAATGTGATTATCCTTCTATCTCGAGGACTAGGCCTAGGACGCTAGCGCTTAGACTTGATACCTCAAAGGTGGGTTGCGCATCCTTGCGCGTGGACTGAGAGACGCCAGCCGAACAGGTTATCACGTGGGCCAGTGGCACCTTTTGTCTTTGAGTTCTAGGCCGATTCTTCATCGTTCCAGATTCGTTGGTCGATTGCCACATGTTCTGGTGGATCCTGCGCTTCAGAAACTTCCGTTCTTTCGCTTCCCTGGCTTTCTCTGCCCTCACTTTCTTCTTCCTCCTCCTTCATACTCCTTCAAAACAATAGTCAACTCAGAAACGCCGGGCAGCCACAATCCTAGATCTCTCTATCTTCTCGCCCGCGACACCGTCAGGGCCGGGCAATCCATCGTCGTTACGGGCCAGCTTCGTTTATTTTTGCACTCCTATGGTTTTCCGGTGATCCCGACGTCGTCTTGCCCTCTACACCCTCGCCACCGCGCGTTCCTTCCTCGTCCAGCAGCATATTTATCTGAAATCGAAAGCTGAAAACTTTTTCACCAACCAAATGGCCCTGAGTCTGATCCAATATTTTCCTGCGAATGAGACAGGCTAAGAGTGCTTGTTTCTTTGAAGCGACCCAGAGCCAGAGCAAAGGGAAGAGATCGTTGACTTCGCTGCCGATCAGGGAAGGGCGACCGCAGGTCAGAGGCCACCGTGCCTCTCTGATAGCAAAGCCGACTCTGCTTCAGCCTTAAGCCCTTGATTTTCGTAGCAAGACTCTCTCTCTCTCTCTCTCTCTCTCTGTTCCACTATTTGGCAATCTAGGGAAGCACACATACCATCAGCTCTTCTAATGGCTGCTTCTTCAAATATGAAAAGGAATTACCATGTGTTCCTCAGTTTCAGAGGAACAGATGTCCGCCAAGGCCTTCTCAGTCATCTCTACGCGGCTCTGGACCAGAGAGGAATATACACTTTTGTGGATAGCGAGGAGCTTAGGAAAGGAGAGGAAATATCGCCGCTGCTCATGAGGGCAATCGAGGAATCACGCATCGCAATCATCATTTTCTCTGAGGACTACGCCTCCTCGCCGTGCTGTTTGGAAGAGGCTGTGAAAATCATGGAGTGCAGGGAGCGAATGGGCCTGATGGTGGTCCCATTTTTTTACAAAGTGGAACCAAGAGAAGTAAGAGGAGGGAGAGAGAGTTATGGGAGAGCTATGGCTAAGCATGAGTCCAAGTTCGGTAAGGATTCAGAAAAAGTGAAGAGATGGAAGAAGACTCTCTCTGAAGCCGGTAGCTTGTTTGGGTGGGAGTTGAATGCCAGGTACGCACAAATGTGATGTGGTGTTTTGTGATTGTTAGCTTGTAATTGTTTGTTAGATATCAAATCGTATGCTCTTTTTGGATCTCTGAATTGAAGATACAAAGTGGAGATAAATTATACAGTAGTCACAAAAGTCAAATAACCAAAGCTAGAGTAGATTCTTTGAATTGATTCTTGGTGTGTGGATAATGAGAAATTTATTTAACATAAATAGTGGATTCATAGTGCCCGAGTCATTATTGTCTTCAGATTCAGGTTCTTTGTAATTTTCCTTGCGTAGATGTTGGCGCAGGTTCACCCACCTTTCATCTTATATTTTGCTAATCTTATTATGGAATTTTACTTATTTGAAATGCTAAAACCTGTTTATCTTTCTCTTGAACGCTTATCAGAAATGAAGCGGAGCTCATACAATGCATAGTAAAGGAATTATCAATTCATCTCAACCGGACGCCTTTACATGTTGCTAATTATCCAGTCGGAATAGATTCCCAAGTTCGACAAATTATATCGTCGTCAAAGAAAGAGTCAGATGATGATGATGTTCTCATGATAGGTTTATGGGGGCCTGGAGGCATAGGGAAGACAACAATTGCGAAGGCCTTATATAATGCTATGGAGAGACAATTTCAGGGTTGTAGTTTTTTGGAGCAAGTTAGAGAAAAATCAAACCGAAGCGATGGCCTTGTTACTTTACAAAAGGATCTTCTATCTGAGATCTTGGTTCATCCTTTAACGGTCTACAGTGTTGCTGGAGGAATTAGTTTGATACAAGAAAGACTATGTTGCAAGAAGGTTCTCCTGGTTCTCGATGATGTTGACCATATGAATCAACTGAATGTATTAGCTAGAAAAGGCAATTGGTTTGGAAAAGGAAGTAGAATCATTGTTACATCAAGAGATAAACAATTGCTAACTTCTCATGGCATAAATTGTGTGTATGAAATTCAAACTTTAGGATGCCATGAAGCACAATATCTTTTTAGTCTGTATGCTTTCCCAAATAGCAAGAGTGTTGAAATAAGAAGGGATCTCATAGATAAAGCATTGCATTATGCCGACGGATTTCCATTAGCCCTCGAAGTGTTGGGCTCCTTCTTACGTGGAAGAAAGGAATCTGCATGGGAAAGTACGTTGCATAAACTCTCCAAAATTCCTGAACCAACTATCAATCGAGTTCTCAAGATAAGCTTCGATGGATTGGAGAACAACGAGAGGGAGATTTTCCTCGATATTGCTTGTCTCTTTAAGGGGAAAAATATAGAGTACATCAAGGAAGTTCTTGACAGCTGTGGTTTTCACACAGCCATAGGAATAGATATTCTCATCGAAAGGTCCTTGATAAAAAACCAGCATGAGACCTTGCAAATGCATGATTTGATTCAGTTGATGGGTCGGGATATTGTTAATGAAGCATGTCGTGATGATCTTGGGAAACGTAGTAGATTATGGCTTTTGGAAGATGTTGAGGACATTTTTTGTTGCAACACGGTAAAAGTTGTTTATGTCAGTTTTGCTACATTTCAGTTTACATTACTCTAATTTGGACAGTATAATGTAAATCTTAAATGGAAATTTTGTCTGACAACTGAATTTGCTCTGTTATGGATAGGGGGTGGATGCAGTAGAGGCCATAGTATTGTACTTGCCCCCACCGGAAGCAATAATCATCAGTCCTGATGCTTTCACGAATATGAAAAAGTTGAGAATACTCATTTTGCTCGAAGTGCATATCTCTTCACAAGCTCAAGTACGTCTCCCTAACAAGTTAAGATGGCTTGAATGGCCCAATGCCCCAAATCTAGAATTTGGCTCTGGTCTAAATAAATTCGTGAGACTATATATCCCGAAAAGTCATATCAAGCAAATGGGGGGCAACTCTCAGGTAAGCGCTTGTGATGATTAGCTTTCTCTTTTTATAGCTATAAAAAAACATTCGCATAGCTTAATGACCGCACTAGTATGTTTTTGTAGAATTTTAGAAAGCTAAAGTCCATCAATTTCAGTGAATGCAAGTCCCTGGTTAGTATTCACGACCTATCATCGGCTCCAAATATGGAGAAATTGATTCTTAATGGGTGTGAGGGCTTGGTGGAGGTTCACCCATCCATTGGAGATCTTGTCAAGCTGGAAGTTTTGTTGCTAAGAGGGTGCTTTAATCTTAGAAAGTTTCCTAACACGCTGAAGACTGAATCTCTTCAAACCCTTGAGCTCTGTGATTGCTCTAAACTTGAGAAGTTCCCAGATATAGACGGAAAGATGGAACATTTGGAAATACTTCCTCTATATGGTACGGCTATTAAAGAACTCCCTGCATCAATTGAAAATCTTGTCTCTGTGAAGCGGATAAATTTATCATTTTGCGAAAACCTCATGAGGCTTCCGTCGCAAATTTATAAGTTGAAAAATCTCGAGGGCTTTTATCTTGAGGGCTGCTTGAATTTAATCACGTTTCCAAAAAACATGGAGGATTCAACTAATCCTGATGGCTGTCTAGGATTCCGAAAACTAGTGTCCCTGAAACTTGAGCGATGCAATCTATCAGAAGTAGACTTCCTTGAGAGTTTTTCGAGTTTTCCCAAATTGAAGTATCTACAACTTCAATATAACAAGTTTGCTGCTTTGCCAACATGCATCAACAAGTACTATCATTTGGAATGCTTGTATGTTGACGGATGCGAGCTACTACAAGAGATTCCTCAGCTTCCACCAAATATTGAGCTACTATCAGCAGATGGTTGCAAATCTCTGCAAAAACTCCCAGATTTGTGGGGTCCGCTCTCCCACACCTCGTCTGTTAGCTTGGCTTCATGTTGTGAATTATTTCGCAAAGGGGTCAATATGGATGATGTGGCTAATGTGTCATTACTCGAGGTCTCTCTGTGTGTGTATATATGTATATGTATATGTATATGTATATGTATATGTATATGTATATAACTTCAAATGCTTGACATGCGTACTTTCCGTGTGACAGAAACTGCCAAAGATGGAAGATAAAGTCGACATTGACTTAATTGGAAGAGAGATGCCTAAATGGATTCTCCCCTGTGAAGAGGATTCCATATCTTTCATGGTTCCCTTGGACTTGTATGACAAGGTCAAAGGACTAGCATTCAGTGTTGTTCTCAGCCCGGAGGAAGGAAAAGTGGTCCGTTATTCATGTAAATTCACGATAGTTGTTAATGGCGAATGGGTGCAAAGGGGCACGAGATATTTTCATGCGATAGAATCTGACCATGTGTGGCTTAGTTGTCAGTTAATGAGTTTTAAGGATGGACTGCCAAAGGATTGGAGCCATTTCCAAGTTTGCCTCATAGCTGAGAAAGGAAGCATAAAGAAGCGTGGATTCCGTCTAATATGCGAGCAAAAGGAGGATGATCTGAGGGTGGTGTTCCCAGCACCATCAGTGGATATAAACAAAGTGGAGTGTTTTGGGAAGACTCAGAAGAAGATAATTCAATAGACACCGAGGAAGAAGATACTCCAATTGAAATAGATGAAGAGGAAAGCTCATAACAAAGAAGATGAGACGGTCTTAACTATGGTGAGACTATGGGTTCCAATGTCTTCGCTTTTCCCTTTTCTGGGCCTCCACTAGAGATTTGCAAGTGTATGCTCTTTCAATTAGAATTCAAGATCATTGTAACATAAAGGTTTCACACCATGCTACCTGTTAAAATATGTCTCGAGTTTAAGCCCAATGCAAAATTACGAATATTCCGAATTGGATATGTTGCGGATGTTCGAAATCGAGCAAAGAAGATTCGAAGATCAACTTCCCAAATTTGAATCTGCGTTGGAGAGTCTGGTTACTAAAATAGGAAAGTCCAACATTGACTAGGACTTGGATTTTGTTTAAAATATACAAAGATATGTTTTGGATAGGAAACAAAATCCTATGAGAAGTTGGCAAAAGAATAAGGGTTTTACTTATATATAGACTTAAGGCCATGGGTGATAGGTGTGGATCACAAATTGTTTTGAAGCGCCGCGTGAGTGCTTGGTGTTCCGCCG
The DNA here is from genome assembly GCA_014182375.1 of Eucalyptus virginea. NCBI lineage: Eukaryota > Viridiplantae > Streptophyta > Magnoliopsida > Myrtales > Myrtaceae > Eucalyptus > Eucalyptus virginea. The sequence goes on from CM024518.1 coordinate 44,007,271, forward strand.
TTGATCGTGAAGAATTGATCTTGAAGCGCCGTCTCGTTGTCGAGTGCTTGGGAGGGATTTTCTTTGTCGTGAATTACATCCAAGAAGGTTTAGTGTTGAAGCCAATTAAATCTTGTAGTAAGATTTGCGTGTAATTCCTTCGTGAGATTGAGAGATTATTTCTTGAGGAATTTCGGGGCTAAACACTTTGTGTGTTATTGGGTGTAATTGGGGCTTGGGAAACACCGAGAGAGTGTTTGAGTGACTCGAGTGTGTAATCTCCTTGCATCGCTTGATCTATAGTGAAATTCGCTGCTGCTCTTCCCGTGGACGTAGGTCTTTACGACTGAACCACGTAAATCTGGTGTCCGATTTATTTTCTTTTTCTGTCTATATTATTGTTCGATCGCTCGCCTAATCGCAACAAGTGATATCAGAGCCAGGCTTGGCTAAGTTGAAGCGAATCGATGGCGACAGAAGAAGTTAAAGTGAGAATCGACAGATTTGATGGGAAGGATTTTAGTTTCTGGAAGATGCAGATTGAAGATTATCTTTATCAGATGAAACTGCACTTGCCCTTGTCTGGGGAGAAACCAGCGACGATGAAGCAAGCTGATTGGGATTTGCTGGATAGACGAGCTATGGGTGTTATTCGGCTAACGTTGGCTCGTAACGTCGCGTTTAACATCCTGAAGGAGAAGACCACTGCTGATTTGATGCAAGCCCTGTCGGATATGTACGAGAAGCCCTCTGCGATCAACAAGGTCTGTTTGATGCGACGTCTGTTTAATTTGAAGATGAGCGAAGGTGCGTCAGTTGCTGATCATATTAATGAATTTAATGCGATTGTTAGTCAATTGAGTTCAGTTGAGATTGACTTTGAAGATGAGGTATGTGCTTTGATTCTATTATCCTCATTGCCTGATAGTTGGAATACTACTGTTACTGATGTTAGTAATTCCTCTGGGTCAACAAGTTTGACATTTGATGGGGTTCGAGATTTAATTATGAGCGAGGATATTCGTAGAAGAGAATCTGGCGAATCTGTATCTACTGCTCTAGTAGGTGAAAATAGAGGAAGATTTGTAACACGTGTGGGTAATAGTAGTACCAATATGAACAGACGTAGTCAGTTTAGGACTGCTAATGTTGTCTGTTGGAGCTGTGGCAAGAGGGGGCATCTTAGAAGGAATTGCCTTAAGCTGAAAAATGAGAAGGGTAAGGGAATTATAGTTGATTCTGCAGATAATGTTGCAGCTGTAGCAGATTATGCCGATTATGTCTTGTCTATCACTAATGATTCATCGTTTGATGGATGGATTATGGATTCTGGTTGTTCTTTTCATGTCACACCAAATAGAAACTGGTTTATCACTTATCAGTGCACGGGTAGTGATAAAGTTCAGTTAGGGAACAACGCTGAGTGCGATGTTGTGGGTGTTGGTGATGTTAAAATCAGAATGCATGATGGTATCGTGAGGACATTGACTGGAGTGAGGCATGTTCCGGAATTGAAAAAGAACTTAATTTCCTTGGGTGCCCTAGATTCAGCTGGTTGTAGGTATTCTTCAAAAGGTGGAGTTCTGAAGGTTGTTCGAGGTGCCCTAATGATAATGAAAGGAATCAAGCACAGAGGCCTGTATAAACTTCAAGGTGAGACAATGACATGTTTCGCCCAGGAGACGTCGGATGCATCTGTTCGAGAGTCTATTGATTGCTCGAGGAAGACCTGGGTGTTTGTGCCAAGGCACAAGTTTGATATTGGTGTTAGGATCTCGCAGTCAAGAGCTTTGATCGAGACGGAGACTGGTAAGTCGATCAAGCATGTGCGGACTGACAATAGCATGGAGTTCTGCTCGGAGCTGACAAATAAATTCTGCATGAAAGAGAGCATAGTGAAACACCGCACTAGTGCTAGTAAATCACAACAATTTGCAGAATTGATGAGCAGAACATTACTAGAGATGGCACGTAAAATAATCTCTAGTGCTGGTTTTGCTAAGAGAATCTTAGCTGATGTGCTTAGTACGATAAGCTGCCTGGTGAATAGATCCCCATCAACTGCTATTGAATGGCGGACTCCTAAAGAAGTGTGGTCAAGTAACGTTGCTGGTTATTCTATCATTAGAATGTTACGTTGCCCGTATTATTTTCGAGTGAGTGATGGTAAGCTCGATGGGAGGGCAAGGTGCATATTTCATGGCTATGCACAAGGTGAGCGAGGCGATCGGTTGTGGTGCCTAGATATAAATTCACCTATTAACAGTAGAGAAGTTACTTTTGACGAGTCTCCAGTACTTCTAGCTAGGAGTGATTATAGCAGTGTTAATACGGATCTGAACGGTGTTCAGCTTGAGGTGGAGTTGCGACCAGAAACTCCTGAGGTAGCGAGTACGAGTACTAGCAAAGTAATCAACACAGATGGTGCTCATAGCGAGGTGGAGCCTATAGAGCCAATGGTTTCAGAATCGCTGATATTGACAAGGTATGTATTCGATCTCCTGACAGATATGGATGCAACAATGGTTTTGCTTTATCTGCGGTTAAGGAGGTTATGTCGAAAAATCCTTACGGAGCAGTTAAAGGTGCATGTGGAGTTGGTATTCTGATGAGGTACTCGGTTATGGCGAAGTTCAAGCAAGGCTTGGACTTGGACAATATCTGTGGCGGTTGAGCCCATCGGGGGGCTAGGGGAAAGTAGCAGCAGAGTTTGAATTTTTGCGAAGCGGTTGCGACTTAGCTCAAACGTCGAGCCAAGGTGGAGATTGTTAAAATATGTCTCGAGTTTAAGCCCAATGCAAAATTACGAATATTCCGAATTGGATATGTTGCGGATGTTCGAAATCGAGCAAAGAAGATTCGAAGATCAACTTCCCAAATTTGAATCTGCGTTGGAGAGTCTGGTTACTAAAATAGGAAAGTCCAACATTGACTAGGACTTGGATTTTGTTTAAAATATACAAAGATATGTTTTGGATAGGAAACAAAATCCTATGAGAAGTTGGCAAAAGAATAAGGGTTTTACTTATATATAGACTTAAGGCCATGGGTGATAGGTGTGGATCACAAATTGTTTTGAAGCGCCGCGTGAGTGCTTGGTGTTCCGCCGTTGATCGTGAAGAATTGATCTTGAAGCGCCGTCTCGTTGTCGAGTGCTTGGGAGGGATTTTCTTTGTCGTGAATTACATCCAAGAAGGTTTAGTGTTGAAGCCAATTAAATCTTGTAGTAAGATTTGCGTGTAATTCCTTCGTGAGATTGAGAGATTATTTCTTGAGGAATTTCGGGGCTAAACACTTTGTGTGTTATTGGGTGTAATTAGGGCTTGGGAAACACCGAGAGAGTGTTTGAGTGACTCGAGTGTGTAATTTCCTTGCATCGCTTGATCTATAGTGAAATTCGCTGCTGCTCTTCCCGTGGACGTAGGTCTTTACGACTGAACCACATAAATCTGGTGTCCGATTTATTTTCTTTTTCTGTCTATATTATTGTTCGATCGCTCGCCTAATCGCAACACTACCGACATGATTGAGGAACATTTTTTTTTTTTTTTTTTTGCCTCTATTTCTTTATGATTTGTGATGCAGAGTGCATTGACCCAAAAATTAAGAGGATGCTGGTTAAAATGGCCATGATCTTCTAAATTGCTCCGTGTAATTTATCACACAAGCCTTTGTCGCCTCTCTTAATCCCATTAATGATGCCGAAACTTCATACTTCAAAATTCTAAGATAGTAAGTTTTGCTCAATCTAGTATAATCTATATCTTTAGGAAAGTGTTGTTCGAATTGTCTCAAAGATCAAAAGGTCTGTAGAGGAAAAATTAGTCGATTCCTCTGTTTTTTACTCCGCAGATTGCATTGGATGGGTACAAAGGGAGAGCTTTGGCTTTGAGACTTTGCATTTAAGCAAAGGAGATTTGACTCAAAGAATGTTCATGATAAGCAAATAGCGCATAGTGAACGCCTTATAAAATACTTGTTGCACAGTATTTCATAAAATAAGAGAAAAAGATGCCAAGTGTGGGTCACAACAATAGCACCGGTGCCGGCGTCCCATGACCCTAAGTGACGTTCTGCCAAGGTCGTGCAAGCCCACATATGGCAGCACGCATGTGCCCACATAGTGCACTGGTGCTGCACGATTCTAGGCGGCATAATGCCGAATCCACAAGACTACGCAACTCGACGCCCGACTCTCTGTGAGCTTCATCTAGCAATGAGTGACCCTTTGCGAGTTAGATTTGGTATCGAGCAACCCTCGGCAAAGCTTGCTGACGTCTGCCAACCCTCGGTGAAGTTGTGCCGGCGTCCCTTGACCTCCTCCGCGGAGCTTCCTAGCCACGATTGATCATGGCTTTCTTTCTGTCTATCCAAGTTCGTTTGGGTGGCGGGGGGTTGTAAAATAGGAATACTACTGCATCAGTGATATCAAGATTGGAAGAACAAAACTATATTAAACCTCTGAACTTGCATTCCGAAAATACTAGAGCCCAAAGCTGGAGTTTGTCTTGAGCTTTGAGCAATTTCAAAGCAAAAATTTACACAAAAAAATTTGAAACCGTGCTACCAGACGCCAAAACTTCGGCTTAAAAGACTTTTAAAGGTCCAAAGCCCCTCGTAAATGCTCTCCCAAAGGCACTTGATTATCTTGGCTCAGTCAGAGCAAAAGTGTAATTTTATGAGTGCCCACTCATCGGCTCAGTACTTGGGCCTCTTGTGTCGGCCCCTCCCCAACAAATCACCACCGTCGATCATGCCCTGGCCGTCTCATCATGTACTTTCATCCCCACCCATCATCTCTATGTCCGGCCCCATCACATCTCCCCATCCCTAGGCCCCACTACAAAACCTATCCAAAAAAGTTAGCTCTTAAATTATATGAAAATCTCCATTTTTTATTTTTGCCACTACAAAACAATTGAAATAAAGCAGACCGAGTAAATTACACATTCCCAAGATCACGAGCGTGCCATATTGCATAGAATAGTACCAATATTATAGCACAAAAAACTAGAGTTTAAATTAAGTGAAAATCTAATCTAAACATACAATGTAAATGACACAATCCAAAAATGCTCGGGATATTATTGTGTATGAAGATCCAATGATTTGTTTAGATTTTACCATCCAAATTCCAATAGGATTTGTTATAGCATATGTTTTCATCAGTTGATTTGTTCACCTAGGAGTAGGGACCCAAAAAAAAAAAAGGATTTAGGTATGTTCGTTGTAATTATATGAGGTTTCTTAATTATAAAAAAATTTCTAAATTACCAATTAGTATCCCTTTGCAATTGTAGCTCCAAATATTTTTCTCCTCTTTCCTTTTCGTTTTAGTGGATTTTTTTTTGGTTTTGTATTGCGTGTGACTTATTAAGGTGGTGATTTATTACGAAAGAATGAGTCATTTCATTTATCGTTTATAAAATAAATTCCCATTGAGTTATCCACCTTACCAAGATTAGACTTCAGGAACTCAACCCCCGACTCTTCTCTGGATGATGCGATAGTTACTTACAAGTGGAATGGAGGTTAGGAGATCACTCGACAAATTGTGAGCCATTGATTTCAACATTCGGATGAAAGACGGCAAATAGATAAAGAAAAAGATCAAATAATTTCCTTTTTCGTATCACTTTCAAGGTGGGTTGGGTCAGGTCGGATTTGGGTCGGGTCATTAATGATTCGATCCAAATTGACCCATTAACCAATTTATGACACATTTATGCTTAATGTAAATTTCCGACCCATACTCGACCCAACCCATACCTAACCTAAACGCAACCTGTATTAATAAAAAAAATTCATATTTAACCAAATTTAGAAAAACCTATTCCTATGTTTTTTTTAAAGATTATATTACTAAAATACTTCCAAACTTATTTCTTATATATATATGTACTTTTTAAAAAAGGTATTGCTAAAATAATTTTATACAACATAAATTTAATGGACAATTTTTATAATTTTTTAAATAATTATTTTAAAAAAATTGTATTTTAATTATTTTTTATTTTAAAAAAATAAATTTTTTATTATTTTTATTTTTATTTTTAAAATAATTTTTTTTTCTTTTTCTTTCTTCTTCTTCTTCTGCTTCTCCTTCTTCTCCTTCTGCTTCTCCTTCTCCTTCTTTTCCTTCTTCTCCTTCTGCTTTCGCTTCTCCTTCTTCTTCCTCTTCCTCTTCTCCTCCTTCTTCTACTTCTTCTTCTTCTTCCTCTTCTTCTTCTCCTCCTCCTCCTTCTTCTCCTCCTCTTTCTTCTCCTTTTTCTGCTTCTCCTCCCTCTTCTTCTTCTTTTTCTCCTCCCTCTTCTTCTTCTCCTTCTGCTCCTTCTTCTCCTTCTGCTCCTTCTCCTTCTTCTCATTCTTCTTCTCCTTCTTCTCCCTCTTCTTCCTCTTCTTCTGCCTCTTCCTCTGCTCCTCTTCTTCTTCTCCTTCTCCTTCTCCTTCTCCTTCCTTTTCTCCTTCTTCTTCTCCTTCTTCCTCTTCACCTTCCTCTTCTTCTTCTCCTTCTTCTGCTTCTTCTCCTCCTTCTTCTTCTCCTTCTCCTCCTTCTTCTTTCTCTTCTCCTCTTCTTCTCCCTCTTCTTCTTCCTCTTTTCTTCATCTTCCTCTTTTTCTTCTCCTTCTTCTTCTTCCTCTTCTTCTCCTCCTCCTTCTTCTCCTCCTTCTTCTCTTCCTGCTTCTTCTCCTCCTTCTTCCTCTCTTCTTCGTCTTCTTCTCCTCCTTCTCCTTCTCCTTCTTCTTCCTCTTCTTCTTCTTCTCCTTCTTCTTCTTCCTCCTTCCTCTTCTTCTCCCTCTTCTCCTTCTTCTTCCTCCTCTTCTTCTTCCTCTTCTTCCTCTTCTTCTTCTTCTTCTTCTTCTTCTTCTTCTGCTTCCTCTTCTCCTTCCTCTTCTTCTCCTTCTTCTTCTTCCTCTTCTTCTCCTCCTCCTCCTTCTGCTCCTTCTCCTTCTTCTGCTTCTTCTCCTCCTTCTTTTGCTTCTACTTCTCCTTCTTCTTCTTCTGCTTCTCCTTCTTCCTCTTCTCCTTCTCCTCCTCCTTCTCCTTCCTCTTCTTCCTCCTTTTTCTTCCTTTTCTTCTTCCTCTTCTTCTCCTTCTTCTTCTTCTTCTCCTCCTCCTCTTCTTCTTCTCCTTCTTCTCCTCCTTCTCCTGCTTCTTTTCTGCTTCTTCTTCTTCGTCTTCTTCTTCTTCATTTTCTTCTTCGTCATCTCCTTCTCCTTCTCCTTCTCCTTCTTCTTCTTCTTCAACGGTCGGCGGCCGGCCACAAGCGAGCCTCGAGCTCACCCGGCTCGCCCCTCGCCGGATCTAGCAAGGCTCGAGCCCCACATTCTTCTTCTTCTTCTTCTTCTTCTCCTCCTTCTTCTCCTCCTTCTCCCGCTTCTTCTGCTTCTTCTTCTTCTTCTTCCTCTTCTTCTCCTTCTCCTTCTTCTTCTCCTTCTCGTTCTTCTTCTTCAACGGCCGGCGGCCGGCCACAAGCGAGCCTCGAGCTCACTCAGCCACAAGCGAGCCTCGAGCTCACTCGGGCACAAGCGAGCCTCAAGCTCACCTGGCTCGCCCCTCGCCAGATCTGGCAAGGCTCGAGCCTCACCTGACAACGGCAAGGTCGAGTCTCACCGGGCATCGCGAGGCCTCCGCCTGGCCAGATCAGGCGAGCTCGAGGCTCGCCTGGCTGGTCGCCGGCCATTGCCATGCCGGCGACCGAGGAAGAAGAAGAAAAAAAAAAAAAGAGGAAAGAAAAAGAAAAGAAAATTATAATAAAAAATAATTATAATTTCAGTTTTTATAAAAATATATTTTTGTAAAGTTAAAGAGAGAAGAGAGAGATTGTGAGGTTTTGAGTGAAAATAAATGGGTTCATTTTTAATGAGTTGATAATTGGGTCTTAAATGGGTCGAAGAGCTGACCCATTTAAGACCCATATATCTCAATCTCTTTATTTTTAAAACCCATTATGAGTGTTTTAAGAAATAAGACTTGACCCATTAACGACCCATTTAAACATAAATGAATCCATAAATGGATCAATGACCCATTTTAACACCTCTACTTTCAAATCAATACTTAACTTTTATTTGAGGAAACCATATAAGAAAATAACAACGACTGCTGAAAATCTATGCGAGAATTAATTGTAAGGAGGTAACGTGGCAAAAAAAAAAAGTCCATCTATTACTTAAATTTCTATATACTTGTCAATTTAATAAAAGAAAAATGTCGAAGTTAGAGTAGTCTTGATTTCAAATCTTGCATAAATGAGAGCCACATCGATGACTTCTAGCATTCTCGATTATGTCGGGATGGACCAGGATTTGTTCTAGACAATGAAGGAAAAAGGCATTGCCATATTTTCACTTTGGGTTTTGCCATTAGCTCGCTTATCGTTTAGTTTTTAGTATATAACCCTCTTAGTTTGATTTTTTTTTTTCATTGGTAATAATCGAATTTTTTCATTAGATTTGACAAGCTCAATTCTCAAAAATTTGTTATGAAATGACGAGTGCAAGCAAATTATCACAATGATTCGACAATGAAGCGTGGATGATACCTACTGGAAATGAGCGGATGCGAGGATAAATTGGCCAGAGCTTGAAAGAGAGCAAGACTCTTAGAATACTTAAATAATAAACTAAGTTTTCATCTAACATCTTAAATTTTTTGAATAGTTAGAAATGGTTCCACCAAAATCTCATATGGCATTAGAGCAAGAGATATTGAATTAAAATCTTTCAGGCCCCTATTTGCTTCTCCAATTACATATTTTTCCATGCCTAGGCTTAGGTTAAAGACCAACCTATGCGTAAGAGAGAGTCTTAGAATATTTAAATTATAAATCACGTCTTTATTTAACAGTAATATCTCAAAAGATCAAGTGGTGTTAGGATTATCCTAATGTTATCATTTTCTTTTGCCTTAAAGATATTTTTATATTCTTTTTGATTTTGTGCTAAGTAATATAATGGCCAAATTTCATGTGTACTTGACTTTTCTTTTTTCCTTTCTTATCCGATCAGTGGTTATTACACTATCACCATACTAAATACAACCACTGTATTGAACATATTTCAAGTAATTCATTTCCCTTACAAATACATTTCAAACTGTTTACTTCAAGTAATTTTGCAATGTTTTTTTTTTTGGTAAAAGTAATTTTGCAATGTTTTATACCAAACAAAGTAAAATTTTCATTTGATTGGAACCAAACAAAGTTTATTTATTATGCTAATATATCTTCTTATCTATAGTGTTTGCACGGGTCTCTTATATATATGTAGGCTGCGTTTAGTCTTTCTCCATCTAATAGATTAAATTTTTTGTATGGACATATGAATATGATATCAGAGCTAATTTAAACCCAGTTTGTTTCATATATGTAGCTCTCCATAGTCCCTAGTTTTAAAATAAGCTTTGCACACTAAAAGAGATATTATAGTGGCCAACAAAAGAAAATCATAATTAAGTTACTCCTTGAACAAGTGCATGATTACGGAATGCCATGTGTGAAAAAAGTAACTTTAACCCTGCTATGGTACTGAGATGACAAAAAAAAAATAAAAAATCATAACACATAATGTTGATTCAGTTTTTGTAAGTCTAACGTCCAAGCTTAGGTCGAAGTATGCAAGGAATGACGAGGTTCATTTTTATTTTTATTTTTCTTTTTTTAAACTATGGCGATCTTTACAATAAAAATGAAATAAAATGTATTTTTAATCTTCAAGGAGTTGATTGAGTATGTGAGAGATTTATTTATAAGACAGATCCCGTATTTAGTTGTATACTCGCCAATAAGAATTACTCTAAGGAGTCATGCCCACGATTGGCCCATTGATGGAGTCTTATTGCTTGTGATTGAGACAATCATAGGGTTTTAGTCAAGTAAAGATTCGCATCCGTTGTTACAATTTATTTTTACCATATACCTAATTTTAATAATTACAAAAATTCCTCTATAAGTATGCCAATTTCAGTTGAAACTTATCAATTTGTTGGTTTATGGGGAAATTCTTTGAGCTAAGAAGGGGTAAAACATTATCTGATGGACTAGCTAGATGTATACGGAATACAGAAGTGCGGTGAACAAATGGGTTAAAGGAGAGCACCTAAAAACAAGAAGCTGCAGTACAAATCCAATAGGATTGTCCAACCTCGTTAAACATTTGGAATTTGTAAACCGTATCGAATCTACACTTTATATCACCATAACTCATAATACCATAAATCAATTTTACCGATGTATCATAATAGTATTGTACTTTTAATTACAACGGGACGTTGTAATATTATATTATGCATTCAAAGTAGTATGGAGGTGATTCTAACTTATGAGTCTGTTATTGAATAAGAATGATATGTTGAAAAATAATAAAATTTTCTATTTTTATGCCAATCGGAATTAAAAAAAAAAAAAAAAAAAGGAGAGTTTTTCAATTTACGGCACGAGATCGCCTTATGGGAACCAAAAGCGAGTTTATGTAAAACTTAAACATGAGTGGTCGATAACCACTGGGATTCGCCCCAGTGGCCACCCTTCCAACATGAAAGTGGGAGGTGAGGGGTTCAAATCTCCACATTTTCAGGAGGGATGAGATGGGGACACGTAAGTTTCAAGAGTGGATTTCGACTCCCACACCCTGCAAAAGGTAGGGCAAAAGTCTGAGAGTGAGTGTAGAGTAGGAATAGAGTAGGACTGACAAAAAAAAAAATACGAGTGGTCGATTAAAAGAAAACAAAAAACAAAAAAACATGAATTTGCCATACAATTCGGCCTCTTCGGTGGGCCCCTCACTAAACAAATCACCGCCGTCGATCACATCCAACGACCCACCTCTGTCTCCGGGCCCCACTGCATAGTGCATATCCCCATCCCTACCCCCGCTCACCTTGAATCTCTCCTTCTTCGTCATTTTTCCCATTCCATTCCATTTCTTTATAAATAAATAAAAACGGATTTGAGTGTAAATAAAAATAAATTTTATTAAGAGGTATCCAAAAGACACTGATTAAGAATAATAAAATAATAAAAACACATATAAACGCATTGTAAAGAATTAAGCAAGAACAAATTTCGAATGAGAGCAATTTATTTTAATTTAATTTAATATTTTTTTTTCTTTGTCCCCTCTTGAAGAGTTTGCAGTCCCATTTCAATTGGCAAGTGAAAATGCCAAGTGATTTTCTCTAAGAATATTTTATAAAGTGAAGTTCATACTAAGATTGCATTTATATTCTTCATTGACTTGCACTAAAGTTTAATCTCTCTCCTTTTCCATCTCATTAGCGACCCTTTGTTTCAAGTCTTGGAGGCCTAAAGTCATGCACAAAATTCAATGAAGTAGAAATGATATTGCCAATCACTTTCTGAACTCAAGAAATTACCCTTTGTTTCAAGTCTTGTTATCCAATACACGATCAAGCTAAGCTCAAGTGAAGTTTTGAGCAATCAAACATGTGAGTCGAGTTTGATATTTCATTAGCTTGTCTCAATGTGATCATCCCTCTATCTCTAGGGCTAGACCTACGACACTAGCATTTAGACTCGATACCTCAAAAGTTGATTACAATGGACACTAAAGATGTGAATGATAACCATTCTATTCTAAAAGTCAATTTCTTATCAGAAATATAATTGTCTATTTCCAATTTATTGGAGACGTTTCTAAGTAAAAATACTCGTTTGATAACAACACAAAATTTCTGTTTTCTAAATAGAAATTCATTTGAAAATGACACAAAATTTCTCCCTCTCAAATAGGCAGCGGAAAGTGACGGAAAGTGAGTCTTATCAAATGGATTTTCGCTCCAAATATGTTCCTAAAATTAGAAAAAAAAAAAAAAAAAATAATATATATATATATATATATATATATATATATATATATATATATAAAGAGTATGATTATCATATGTGCCCTAAAAAACCAGCCAAAATAGATTATCATGTGTACAGGAGCCGAGATTGCGTAGCCATATTTATTAACCCCAGGGGCAATTTTTGTTTTCAAGTCCTCGGCTGATTCTTCATCGTTCTCACTTTCTATCTTCTTCATACTTCTTCAAAACAAGAGTCAACTCAGGGCCGCCTGGCAGCCACAATCCAAGATCACTCTCTTCTCGCCCTCGACACCGTCAGGGCCGTGCGATCCATTGTTGTTACGGGTCAGCTTCGTTCATTTTTTGCACGTCTATGGTTTTCCGCTGATCCCGACGTGGATCTCGCCCTCCACAACCTCGCCGCCGCGCGTTCCTTCCTCATCCAGCAGCATATTTATCTGAAATCGAAAGCTAAAAACGTTTTCACGAACCAAATGACCCTGAGCATATTTATTGGAAAGTACTGTATGTGAACTTTGAAGCTGCGGAGAAAAACGATATTTGAAAAAATATTGAGTGTGGAGACTAGAAAAGTAGTTTGGGATATTATGTAAAAATTCTACAAAGTCGATCATTGTGTAAAACAAGTTTGGTTTCAAACACCTGGAGGTGATTTAGACTTTCTATGCATGAATAACTCTAGAGATTGCTTCAAAGTAAGATCATGACCAAATCAATCTCGGCTTAATTTGATTGCGTGTAGATTGTTAACCAATTTACTATATGAGCTAACACAGGGACAATGAGCTTCGTACACTCGGATCAACACTTAGCTATTAGAGAATGGCTTTCAAAAGTGCCCCTATGACCATACACTATACATCAAGTCAAATACTAACAGTAACTTAATAATTGTATGCCTTTTGCGTTAATTGGAATTGTGAAAAGAAATTTACTAAATTTTTGGGATCGGCCATTTTGAGATGACGGATTTAGGATTGATATCCTATTTTCTAGGCCTAGAAGTGAAGCAAACAAGTGATGTCATACTTCTTCCGCATTAGAAATATGCCAATGTTAATTTGAAGCGATTAAAGATGAAATTGCTCGTATCAATACTAACTCCGTCAACAAAATGTTTGGATGTAAAAAATGAACAAATTGGTGAACTAGTAAATCACACTTATTGTTGGCATCCAAATTTCACCAACACATTGTTTGTAATAATATAACAGTATAAAAATAGAAAAATATAAAAACAAAAGCAAAATAAAATAAATACAATAATAGAGCCAGCATGGGAAGCCCATCTTGGATGGCCCAAATTTGACAAACTCATCGAGTGAAAAAGACTTCTTTCCCTCTTGAGATGGGACGATATATAACGGATTCCGGTGCAGCAAAAAGGAGGAGAATCGTAGCTCTGGGGACACCTCTCCGTCCGCCATCTCTGATCATCAGCCAGTCGCCGACGACATCGAATTCATCAATCTTCAAACGCCGCAGCCTTCACGAATAGTCGTTTTTGACCGATCTTGAAGCCACATCGGAGCCCTCTGTTCGACTCTGTTCGGCGACCTTGAAGATTGAAATGACCAAATCTCCCCTGAATCTCTTTTCACCGGACTTGATACTCACCGAGGCATCGCTCGCTTGGCAACAATTTGCGATCCGCAACTAAGCTTTCAAGGTAAAGCTCGAATGTTCATCTATAAGTCATAAACGAGGCTGGGAAGTTGAGACTGGTATCAATACGAACGCGTATCATTGTTGAATCCCTGCATTTAGACCATTAGATTGAGACGCCCTCCACATGTTCGATGAAATTTCTTTGAAGTCTGATCCTGAGGTAATGCCTACTGCGGTTGAGTCCGAAGACATGCAAATGTGATTTGCTTATTTTGACCTGATTGTATTGGTTACTAAGCACGATTTTATGGAATCTTACTTGATCACTGTGGGTAGTAATCCATGTCTCTGTCTTATCATTTCCGGATTTGCTTGTCATGGTGGTCGTCGGTGGCTGTTTTCAGGGAACAAATGGATTCGGATTGCGGGATTGTGTGTTCATCCTCGGGAGGCGTTCGCACTGGTTTGCTTCTGTCTATCTCTATTACTGGTGTGCTGTGAATGTCTGAAGTCTCTGTTTTAACCGGTGAGTCAAGACGGAGGTGGTGGTTCGGTCACGGAAATTGCCGCTGGTAACGTTCCTGTGGTGGCCGGAATAGATGGCCGACGGCGGTGCATAGATGATCGGAGATGGTGGCTTACTGTGATGGCCGGCCGGTGGTTGCGAATGTCGAAGGGGAAGGCAGGCAAGGAAAGAAGAAATAAAAGAAATACAAAAAATAATAAAATAGAAAAAGAAATAAAAACTAGAAAATAGAAAAATCAAAATCAAAATAAAAAGTCTAAAAAATATAAACATCTGGATATAATGAAGTCGGGTCAGATCCAGGTAATTGATTCGGGCGGGGCTAAATAAATGGGCCTAGAGAATAGACCGGGCCGAATGTGAATAATGATTTTAAATAAATTAGGTGATTGGGCCATATTCGGACGGGGCTTGAAGGCCGGCCCAAGTTCAGACTAAACCCGGACCGCTAGGGTCCTATTCTGACCCACAATTCGGAGCGGGTCCTTGATATCCGAAGTCCATTTTAGAAATAAAAATAAAAAAATAAAAAAAATCCAAAAATTTTGCTTAGAAATTAGATTTTGGCTAGTTTCATTATATTCTTGTTTTGATTCTAATTTAGAACTAATTTAGCGAAAAATTGAACTCAAAATTGAATAAGCCTTTGAGCTTCACAATATATGTCTGAATGCTTCCTTTTTCGAAAACAATGCTAAGTCGCTATTTGGACAACCTCGTGTCGATTTTACTTGATGGTGTTTTTTCAATACATTGACTGTTAATTTCCACTTTTAGCATGATTAGGTTAAATCATTAAGAGCATAATAAACAATCATCTCCTGGACACTTAGCAAACAAGAATTTAGTGAGCAAATAATCAAGTTTAAGTATCGAAATGATACTATTTAGATGACTAGTTTAATCAAGTCCTCATTCCTTGAATCTCTGATTGCATAAAAAGTGACGTAACCTCTCATACTCACTTGGTTTCTAATTGACCTCATTAAACTAGTGGTGACTCTTTACATAGAATTTTTAGTATAAGTTTGAATTTAAATTGCAAATCCCATGTTTATGCGAGGTATGGTCTTGGAGAGATTTATGATCGAGGGTCCATTTGTGGTGTTATCGAGTTAAGGTCCATCCGAGACTTTAGCTTGTATGTACCATTTGGTCGCAACACTTATTTCAACAACATTGTTGGCGGTTTAAGATATCTGGCTTCTATTAAGCAATGTATTACTTATGGTGTGGGAATTATTGGTAGGTTCATGGGGAAGTCATACTAATCTCATTTATAGGCAACAAAAAGAATTTTATGGTAAGTGGAACTTGCAATCATGGAGTTTATGTTCTTGTACTAACAATTTCAATCTAGTGGTGTATACAAATAATGATTGGGATGGTGATATCGAAACTCGAAAAAGTACTTCTAAATATGCTTTCTTTCTTGGATCACAAGTAATCTCTTGGTCCTCTTAAAAACAAGTTGTTATACTCTTGACAATTGAAGCAGAATACATAATATTAGTTGTAGTGGCATGTCAAACAATATGGTTTTGAAGGGTATTATGTGAATTAATGCATGAACAAAAGGCCCACCAAGCAAACGCATTGCCGTCAAGTATTACTATATTCGTGGGTGTGTCAAAAATGGTGAAATTGAGCTTAATTTCTATAAATTAGAAGATCAAGTTGAAGATATTTTGATGAAACTATTAAAAGTGGATTCTTTCAAAAAATTATGGACCATTTTTGGTGTTGGTGATTTCCAAATTCAATTTTAAGTCTGTCGGAATGATATAAAATTGATTGTTAGATCGTTGAAAATTTGAACACGTCACTTGTTGGTTTCTATATAGGCTGCTAGTGTTCTTCAAGAAGGTTGCAAGCATTTTATCAAGAAGAGCCATTAATGACTTCAGGATGGCTGTTTATCTATATATGCAAACAAAATAACCGGTTTGTTTTTTTTTTCATTAAATGGTGTGTGGACTGTTTTGTTTTCTTCAATGAATGTTATTGACATTTGTGCTTAGTTTGTGTGCATTTGGCTTCTATATAAAGATCTGAAGTTAAAAAATTGTTAGTATGAAATCACATAAAGAAAGCATTCTAAATAAGAAGTTCTCCTCATCTTGTCTGTGCTTCTATTTCAAATGTCTAAAGTTTATATTATTTATTTGGTTCCAACGAAGTGTTGATCGAATTATCTCAAAGATGAAAAGGTCTATACGGGAAGATTAGTTGATTTCTCCCGTTACAACTTAGACTTTGCAAGTGAGAAAAAGACATTGACTCGAAAGGATTTGCATAAAAGAAAATAGTGGTCGGTAAATAATGTGCAATAAACTTATTGCAAAGCAATTTCTAAAATAAGGAAAAAAAGGGAAAATGAAGAAATTTGCAGTTGTATATGAAAGCTCAGGCAGGTGGCACAATCATATCACCGGAATTGACGTCGCGCGACCCTAGGGAACATGCTGCCGAGGTCGGGCACACCCTGGTGGCGCAACATTAGGGCCACGGACTAGGTGATGCGACGCTCGACCATTGGTGAGCTAGATGGCATTGAGCGACCCTCAACAAAGCTTGGCGATGTCTCCCCAGTCATCGGCAAAGCTACGCTGGCGTCCCTTGACCTTCTCCGCGAAGCTTTCCAACCAGGATCCACCACGGCTTTCTCTATCTCCACTCAAGATTGAAGGGTAAGATAGGAATACTAATATGTTAGTGACCACAAGATTGGAAGAAAAAAAAACCCATGCCTTGGGCTTGGAGCATTTTCAAAGCCAATTTTTGCACAGAATATTTAAAATTATATTATAAAAAACAAAATTTCGGGTCAAGGGCCTTCAGAGGCCCTCGTAAATGCTCTCTCAAACACTGCAGCATATTGGCTTTATAAGAGCAATGCAATTTTATGAGTGCCAACTGAACCCATATACTTTGTCAAGAAGTCTTTACCAAATATAATTTGCATGTCCCTAAAAAGCTTTAAACTTTTAGTATTTGTATTTTTCCAAAGTTCATTTCCAAAATCGAACCAAACGCAGCTTAAGTTGGCTCAGCATTTGGACCTCTTGAGTCAGCCCCACCCCAACAAATCACCACTGTCCATCATACCCTGCCTATCGGCACGGAGTAACCGAGATGCATTTCAGTCTCATTTTGTACTTTCGCTCCACACCCATCGACTCATCTCTCTCTTAAGGCCGCATAGCATCTCCCCGTTCTTGGGGCCACTACATATCATCTTCAAAAAGAAAACTCAAGGGATTTATTTTCACTCTAATTTGTTCTTAAGGCTCAATTCGTTTCATAAAAAATAATTTACAGAAAAATGTTTTTGGATTTTCCAACGTTTATTTTACGGAAAATAAATTAATTGGGGAAAAAATTTTCCATGAAGGAAAAAAAGTTCTCTAACGTTGGGGAACATATTTTTCACTTTTGAGAAAGAGAAAAATCTATTCAATTCCTTCTTTCACCTCACTTTCCTTTATCAAATACTTTTTTCCTTTTTATTTTTTTATTTTTTAATTGTTTTTATCCTTTCATTTTTTCCTTTTCTTTCATTTTTTTTTTTTTCCTTTTTTTAATTTTTTTTCCACCTAGGCGGGGCTTGAGCCTCACCAAAGGTTGCCAGACATTAGCAAGCCTCTGGTGACTTCCGATGAGGCTCGAGCCTCACCCAAGTCATTGAATCTAGCAAGCTCGAGCTCGTTGGTGTTAGGTGAGCTCGGCCTCACCGGCTTGTGGTGAGTCTCTAGCTCACCTTTTGCTAGTGGCCAACTGTTGCTGGGGCTAGTGACCAGCCAATGAAGAAGAAGAAGAAAAGGAAAAGAAAAAAAAAAAGAAAAAAATTGAAAAATCTATTTTTGAGAAAATATATAATAATAATAAAATTATTGAAAGGAGTGCATGAAGGAAAAGATTTTCCCTACCAAACAATGAAAAATATTGTCGAGTACATTTTTAGGTTTCAACCGAAGAACGGAAAATATGGTTATTTTCTTGGAAAATGGTTTGGCTTCCAGGAAAACATTTTACATTTTCCAGAAAAATCATATTTTCCGCAAAACGGAGTGTAAATTATATGAAGATCTCCCTTTTTTTACCACTACAAACTAATTGAAATAGAGCAGGCCAAATACATCATGCATTCACAAGATCATGAGCGTGCCATATTGCATAGACTAGTACTAATGTTATAGCACAAAAAACTATGGTTTAAACTAAGTGAAAATATAGTCTAAACTTACAACGGATTTGACACAATCTAGAAACGCTTGGAATATTATTGTATAAGAAGATCCAGTAATTTGTTTAGCTTTTAGAATCCAAGTTCTAATAGGATCACGTGATAGCATATGTTTTCATTATTTAATTAGTTAATTTAACATATTTACCTAGGAGTGCGGACAAAAAACGAATTTAGGTATGTTCCTTTCAATTATTAAGGTTCTCCATGGTAAAATAATTCCTGACTTATAGAATGGTATCTTTTGGCAACTGCTGCTCCAAATATTTTTCTCTTCCCTTTCCTTTTCCATATGGTGAATTTTTAAGGGTTCTACACTGCGGTATGACTTTTTTTGTTTTTGTTTTTTTTTTTTGTTTTTTTGGTCAAAGCGGTATGACTTATTGAGATGTGATTTTTTTACGGAAGAATGGGTCAACTTCATTCCTCATATGTAAATTAAATCCCCATCGAATTATCAACCTTACCAAAACTAGAAATCATATAAGCAATCATAAATTAAACTCCGAACTTGTTTCTTAATAATGCGATACAAGTGGAATCAATGTTAGGAGATCACTTGGCGAATTGAGAGCTGTCGAACTCAAAATTTGCATGAAATACGGCAAATCGAAAAATAAAATCAGATAATTACCTTTTTTATTACAATTTCAAAGCATTACTAAACTTTATTTGAGGAACCGTAAAAGAAAATGGCACCCAATCTACTACTGCAAAACCTATTTGAAATTATTTGTCAGGAGGTAAATAAGGCCAAAAAAATCATGTGGCAATTAATTAATCTCTAGCTAATCGTCAGGTAGAGTGGTCTTGATTTCACATCTTGCATCAATGACAGAAACATCCATGACTTCTAGCATCTTCAATTAAGTTAGGATGGGCTAGGCCTTGTACTAGACAATGATTTCTTGACAATATTTGTCATTGTGTGGGTATTACGAAGGGGTTATAAAAATCAAAGAAATGGGGGGAAACGAAGAACGAAAAAGGAATTCGTGAATTTTTCGCTTTTGATTTTCGCAAATTGTTCCCATAGTTTTGAGGTTTCAGTAAATAATCCTCTTAATTTGCTTTTTCATTGGCAATTTTATGCATAATTTGTAGAATATAGGATGGCGCAATGGATATGTATTATTTTATGTTTTTTCTTATAGAGTATTTTTTAATAAGGATCTTGGGTACCTGTCGCAATCTCTTTTTTTTGCATCCGATTAGGGCGGGCGCCGACGGAGGCTAATGGCTTGGTCAGGTCTCTTAGGCCCAACCCGGACTCTCCCAAGCCCACCAATTCGCGACTTATGGTTTGAGTCTTTAGTCTATAGGTTAATTTTAAAAACGAGTCGCCATCAATCGGTTTGAGGTGAGTCATTTAGAAACCCAAATGAAATATTGAGAGAAATATTCGCTTCTGTGCAATCAGATAAATTAGGATCGGAGACTTGATTACATTAATTAATTACTAATACTCTTTCGGTATCTGATCTTGTTTAAACCCCGAGACTTTTTGGATTTTTAAGGGGTTTGTTATGCATTTGTGGACGAAAAACATTTTTTTGACATTTTTCTATTTTTTAAACATAAAAGGGATTTTTGGTTTTTTTTTTTTTTTGGTCTTTTATAAATCATTTTTTGGCTTTTTCTGACTTTTTTTGGCTTTTTTAGGAAAATATGGGATATTTTATATTTTTTTGATTTTCTGGAAAATAAATTATTTTTTATTATTTTATTAAAATACTATTTTTAATTATAAAAAAGCGACCCGGGTCGGATTCCCCGGTTGGGACCGACCCGGTTCGCTGGCCCTCAGCCCGAATGGCCGACCGCCGGCCCGGAGGGCCCTAGGAGTGGGCTCGGCCCATACGCGACAGGGGCCGGTTGGCCCGGACCGACCAAAAACCCTACCCGGTTATGACCCATGTTCGACCCAACTCAGTAGCCGCGACCCGAATCCTGAAAGCCCTACCCGGATCCGACCCGCTTGAGGACAGACTTAAAAACCCTAGTGGCAGCTTTCGTCTTCTGAGTCCTTGGCCGATTCGTTCGTCGTGCCAGATTCGTTCGTCGATCACGTCGATCTCGCCCTCCACACCCTCACCGCCGCGCATAAGCAGCATATTTATCTGAAATCGAAAGCTGAAAACGTCTTCACGAGCCAAATTACCCCGAGTCCGGTCCAATATTTTCCTGAGAATGGAACAGGCTGAGAGCGCTTGTTTCTTTAACGCGAGAAAGAGCCAGAGCCAGAGCAAAGGGAAGAGATCGTCGACTTCGCTGCCGATCGGGGAAGGGCAACGCCGGGTCAGAGGCCGCCGAGCCTCTCCGAGAGCAAAGCCCACTCTGCTTCAGCCTTCAGCCCTTCTAATGGCTGCTTCGTCGAATATGAAAAGGAATTATTACCATGTGTTCCTCAGTTTCAGAGGAACAGATGTCCTCCACGGCTTCCTCAGTCATCTCTACGCGGCTCTGGACCAGAGAGGAATATACACTTTTGTGGATAGCGAGGAGCTTAGGAAAGGAGAGGAAATATCGCCGACGCTCGTGAGGGCGATCAAGGAATCGCGCATCGCGATCATCGTTTTCTCTGAGGACTACGCCTCCTCGCCGTGGTGTTTGGAAGAGCTCTTCAAAATCATGGAGTGCAAGGAGCAAAACGGCCTGATGGTGTTCCCAGTGTTTTACAGAGTGGAACCGAGAGAAGTAAGAGGAGGGAGAGAGAGTTATAAGAGAGCTATGGCGAAGCATGAGTCCAAGTTCGGGAAGGATTCGGAGAAAGTGAAGAGATGGAAGAAGGCTCTCCTTGATGCTGGTAGCTTATCTGGGTGGCACTTCAATGACAGGTACGCGCTAATGTGATGCATTGCTTTGCGATTGTTAGCTCGTGATTGTTTGTTAGATATCAAATCGTATGTATAGCTTTGAATTGCCGAAACGATGCATCGAGTTCTTTGAATTCGCAGTAGACACAAAAGTCCAAAGACCAAAATTTCAAGCTAGCGGAAATTTCTGTCTTAGATAAGTGGTGTGGTTCCTAGGACCTGAGTAATTAGTGTCTTCAGGCGCAGATTCTTTGTAATTTTCCTTCCGCAGATGTTGGCGCAGGTATGTGTTATTTCTGTTCATCTTATTATTCGTTATCCTCCTTATGAAATTTTCCTTATGACGTTAGACATTGAATTCCTGCCATGGCTTGAAATGGTAAAACATGTTTCTATTTCTTTTGAGTGTTCATCAGATATGAAAGAGATGAAGCGGAGCTCATACAATCCATTGTCAAGGAATTATCAATTTGTCTCAGACCAAGATCCTTATCTGTCGCTAAGCACCCAGTCGGTCTAGAATCCCAAGTTCAAAAACTGATAAGTTTGTCAGAGTCAGCTGGTAGTGATGTTTTGATGATAGGTCTATGGGGACCTGGCGGCATAGGGAAGACCACGATTGCTAAGGCACTATATAATGCTATTCAGACGCAATTTTGGGGTTGTAGTTTTTTGGCGCAAGTTAGAGAAAAATCAAACCAAAGCGGTGGTCATGTTGATTTGCAAAGACAACTTCTATCTGAGATCTTACATGATAAAGAATTAACGGTCTACAGTGTCCACGGAGGAATTAGTTTGATACGGGAAAGACTATGTTGCAAGAAGGTTCTCCTGGTTCTTGATGATGTTGACAAGATGGATCAACTTGATGCCTTAGCCGGAACAAGCGATTGGTTTGGCAAAGGAAGTAGAATCATTGTTACATCAAGGGATAAACATTTACTAACTTCTCGTGACAAAAATTATGTGTATGAAGTTAAAACTTTAAAAGATGACGAAGCACGAGACCTTTTTGGTCAGCATGCCTTTACAAATAGCAATAAAGTAGAAATAAGAAGGGATCTCATTGATGGAGCACTACATTATGCTGGCCGCCTTCCATTAGCCCTGGAAGTGTTGGGCTCATTCTTACGTGGAAGAAAGGAACCTGCATGGGAAAGTACGTTGCATAAACTCTCCAAAACTCCTGAATCAACTATCAATCGAGTTCTCAAGATAAGCTTCGATGGATTGGATGACAATGAGAGGGAGATTTTCCTCGATATTGCTTGTTTATTTAAGGGGAAAAATATAGAGTACATCAAGGAAGTTCTTGACAGCTGTGATTTTGACACAACCATAGGAATAGAAATTCTCATCGAAAGATCCTTGATAAAAAACCAGCATGGGACCCTGCAAATGCATGATTTGATTCAATCGATGGGTCAGGATATTGTTAACGAAGCCTGTCGCGATGATTGTGGGAAACGCAGTAGATTATGGCTTTTGGAAGATGTTCGGGAAATTTTTTGTTCTAATACGGTAAAAGCTGTTTATGTCAGTTTTGCTGCATTTCAGTTTACATTACTCTAATTCGGATGGTATAATGTAAATCTTAACTGGAAATTTTGTCTGACAGCTGAATTTACTCTGTTATGGATAGGGGACGAATGCAGTAAAGGCCATAGTATTGAACTGGTCCCCACCAGAAGCAGTAGTCATCCATCCTGATGCTTTGACAAATATGAATAAGCTGAGAATACTCATTTTGCCTGGCGTGCATACCTCTTCACAAGCTCAGCTACGTCTCCCTAATGACCTGAGATGGATTGAATGGCATAATGCCCCGAATCTAGAATTTGGCTCTGGTCTAAATAAACTCAGGAGACTCGATATCCCGAAAAGTCATATCAAACAATTAGGGGGCAACTCTCAGGTAAGCCCTTGTGATGATTAGCTTTTCCTTTTTATAGCTATAAAAAAACATTCGCAGAGCTTAATGACCGCATTAGTATGTTTTTGCAGAATTTTAGAAAGCTGAAGTCCATCAATTTCAGTAAATGCCAGTCCCTGGTTAGTATTCACGACCTGTCATGGGCTCCAAATGTGGAGAAATTAATTCTTAATGGGTGTGAGAGGTTGGTGGAGGTTCACCCATCTGTTGGAGATCTTGTCAAGCTGGAAGTTTTGTCGCTAGGAGGGTGCTTTAATCTTAGAAATTTTCCTAACACGCTGAAGACTAAATCTCTCCAAACCCTTGAGCTCTTTGGTTGCTCTAAACTTGAGAAGTTCCCTGATATAGACGGAAAGATGGAACATTTGGAAGTACTTCCTCTATATAATACGGCTATTAAAGAACTCCCTGCATCAATTGAAAATCTTGTCTCTGTGAGGCAGATAGATTTATCATTTTGCAAAAACCTCATGAGGCTTCCGTCGCACATTTATAAGTTGAAAAATCTTTAGTCTTTCTGTCTTCGTGGCTGCTCGAATTTAATCACGTTTCCAAAAAACATGGAGGATTCAACTAATCCTGATGGCCATCTGGGATTCCGAAAACTAAACCATCTACTACTTGTGGGGTGCAATCTATTGGAAGTAGAGTTCCTTGAGAGTTTTTCCAGTTTTCCCGCATTGGGGTGCCTAGAGCTTCAATATAACAAGTTTGCTCATATGCCGACATGCATCAACAAGTACTATCGTTTGCACACATTGAATGTTAGGGGATGCGAGCTACTACAAGAGATTCCTCAGCTTCCACCAAATATCAATCATCTATCAGCAGGTTATTGCAAATCTCTGCAAAAACTCCCAGATATAGGGGGTCTCTCCTGCCGCAATCTTCGGGTTGACTTGACTTCATGTTGTGAATTATTCCACAATGGGGTCAATATGGATGATGTGGCTAATATGTCATTATTCGAGGTCTCTCTCTCTCTCTCTCTCTCTCTCTCTCTCTCTCTAATCAAATGCTTGACATGCGTCTATCCGTGTGACAGAAACTGCCAAAGATGAAAGATGCCATAGACATTGTCCTAATTGGAAGAGAGATACCTAAATGGATTTTCCCCTCAGAGGATTACATATCTTTCATTGTTCCTCAGCACTGGCATAACCACTTCAAAGGACTAGCATTCTGTGTTGTTCTCAGCCCGGAGGAAGGAAAAGTGGTAAATAATTCATGTAGTTACACAATATCTGTTAATGACCAATTTGAAAGAGTGGGCACGAGATATGTTTCTGGGATGGAATCTGACCATGTGTGGCTTAGTTATAAGTTACTGAAGTTAGGGCAGCGCCTACAAAATGCTTGGAGCCATTTCCGAGTTCGCCTCAGAGCAGAAAAGGGAAGCATAAAGAAGTGTGGATTCCGTCCAATATTCGACTCAAAGGAGGATGATCTGAGGGTGGTGTTCCTAGCACCATCAGCTGATAGAAACAAAGTGCAGTTTTTTGGGGCAGACTTAGAAGAAGATAATTCAATAGACACGGAGGAAGAAGACACTCCAATTGAAACAGATGTAGAGGAAAGCTCATCTCCTTACAAAGGAGATGAGACGGTCTTAACTACGGTGAGACTATGGGTTCCAATGTCTTTGCTTTTCCCTTTTCTGGGCCTCCACTAGAGACTGGCGAGTGTCAGCTTCTTCAATTAGAATTCAATATGTTTCGCACCACGCGACTAACATGATTGAGGATCATTTTTTGGTTTTTTATTCTTTTTTGCCTCTGTTTGTTTATGATTTGTGATGCAGAGCGCATTAACCCAAAAATTAAGAGGATGCTTTTTGAATGCCCATGGTCTTTCAAGTCGCTCCATGTAATTTATCACATCAGCTTTTGTCACCTCTCTTAATCCAATTAATGATGCCTATACTTCGTACTTTAAAATTCTGAGAGACTAAGTTGTGCTCAATCTAGTATAATCAATACCTTTAGGAAAGTGTTGTTCGAATTGTCTCAAAGATCAAAAAGTCTATACAAGGAAAATTAGTTGATTCCTCTGTTATTACTTGGCAGATTGCATTGGATAGGTACAAAGGGTGAGCTTTAGCTTTGACACTTTGCATTTAGGCAAAGGACATTGATTCCAAGAATGTTTATGATAAGCAAATAGCGCCTTAGTAAATACATTGTAAAATACTTATTGCAAAGTATTTCATAAATAACAGAAAAAATATGCCAAAAGGAGAACGGAGAAATTTGCGATTGTAGATAAAAACCCAAGCCTGGGGCACAACAATAGCAACAGTACCGACGTCTTGTGACCCTAAGTGACGTGCTGCCAAGGCCACATGAGCCCACGTAATGTGACAGTGTCGCATGATTCTAGGCGGCGCAATGCAGAATCCGCATGACTAGGCAAGTCGACGCCCGACTCTCTTTAAGCTACATTTAGCATCGAGTGACCCTTGGCGAGTTAGAATTGGTGTCAAGCGACCCTCGGCAAAGTTTGCCGACGTCTGCTGACCCTTGGTGGGGTTGTGCCGGCATCCCTCGACCTCCTCCACGAAGCTTCTCAGCCACGATCGACCACGACCTCTATCCAAGATTGGAAGGAGAGAGGGCAAAATAGGAATACTACTATATCAATGATATCAAGATTGGAAAAATAAGACTATATTAAACTTCTAAAGTTGCATTTCGAAAATACCAGAGCTCAAAGCTGGAGTTCGTCTTGAGCCTTGAGCATTTTCAAAGCAAAACTTTACACCAAAAAAATTTGAACCTGTGTTACCGAACCCCAAAACTTTGGTATAAAGACCTTTAAAGGTCCATGTTGACACCTAAAATTTGGCATCCCTATCATCCATTTATTGCATAGAGAATTATGGATTAATTTTTAATCCCTAAAATAAAAAATAGAATTAAAATTGCATAACATATAATTTTAAGTGCATTTATTTATTTGTTTATTTATTTGTCACATTTGCATTTGATCGGCGACGTAAGAATTTTAATTTTACAAGTTAGCGATTCGATATTTTCAGAAATGATTCGTATTACTTTTTCAATGTTCAATAAATCCTTCATATATTCACGTGATATATACATTGAGCGATATATTTCGCTGAAGAATGAATTTTTAAGGATGAAATATCAAGAGGGAATATTGCATGTGGAGCATGTATTGAATGATATATTTTTTGTCTCAAAACAAGAAAGATTACATGTTCAGGGGGATTTCGTGCGAGAGCCAAAAATAAAAGGACAAAATATTTTAAGAATCCAATATAGGGGATAAAATTTGCTCGGCTCGAGCCCTTTCTCTATAAAAGGGACTCATTACACGACAAGGAGGAGAGGGGGGTCACAATTTTGAGAGAGTAAATTCGTTCACGAGAAAGGAGACGATTTTAATGTGTGCAGGAAGAGAGAGGATTTTCATTGCGTGGAGAGGGAAAGAGAAAAGAAGGGGCGGAGACCTTCACTTCCCATCTGCTTCTTCACGGGTGCAACAGAGACAGAGGACACACGCTGACAAGAAGACCAGCTCTTGCCCCGTCTCTTGTCACGCATGTCCTCCTTGGTTTTTTTTTTTTTTCCGGTGAGCGCAGCAAATTCTCGAACCAATCGAGGCCCATCATTTTTTCGAAGATTCGTCTCCAGTTTTGTTGCTGCCGCTGACCACCGCTTGGAACTCCCTTCGCTACCGCGACCTCCGTTCGCTGCCGTTACTCCTTCGACGAACTGCTGCCCCTACGTGACCGAGCTGCTATCCCTGTGACGTACCTGCTACCTGCGGAGCCCTGGCGAGCTCGCTGCCTTGACGTAACGAAAGGCATTTGCAAGTCGCTGTCCCCGACGTGAGCCGCTCCTGTGTTGCCTATCAAGCCAAGCATCACCTAGACTGCCCAGTGTCCATTGAGAATCGTGAGTCGCCGTTCGAAGATCCACATTTAGAAGCCAATATCCAAATTAGGCAAAAATCTTATCTAATTTGATTTCTGAAAATTTCGTTTCCTTATTTGAAATATTGTTGATGGGCATAATTGGAAATCCCAATATGTTATCATGTCTGCAATATGAAATAGCCTTTTAAATTAGGACTATTCCCTAATATCACAACGTGCCGATTTCATGTCCGAAAGATGACAATCGCACAGAAAAATCACCAATCTGATCTCACGTCCAAGATATGACTCGCGATTTTATTAAAAATTGGCTAATCCGATCTCATGATACGATTTGTCAATTTATTTTTTATTTTTTTAAATTAGATGGATATCGATCATATCTTGCCTGATTTGCCATCGTGCTTTTATGCCTTTGCTTGAATTGATTTTGTTTCCGTAAAAGAAAATAAAAAAATAATAAATATTTGAAGTTGGATCAGGTTTATGTTAGAATATTGCATGTTTTAGGATAGTTTGCATGTTTAGATTAGGAAATTTATTTATTTCGAATTTTTTAAATAAAAAATACCACCAAAAACATTAATTTAGGATGCTAAATTTTCTTTTCATTAATTTAAATTGCATGTTTAATTGTTGGGCAATTTTAATTTCGAATTTTATAAAAAAAGGAAAAGAAAACATAAAAAGTATCATGCTTGTGTAACATATAATTAGGTCATTCCTTGAATGTCATTTAGTCATTGCATGATTAGGATCATTTAAATGTGTGACATATTAGGATAGTTTCATATAATATTCATCATCATTAAATTAGGTTATTTAATTAATATCATGTGACATATAGTTTACATATTAGATTTATTTAATTGTATTTTGCATGTCATGTTAGATAGACATATTCTTGTACATCATTGCATTGCATTACACGTAGATTAGATTTCGTTAAATAAGAGAAAATCTTAAAAAAGACTGAGTGATTGCGTGTTAATTAGAAATCATATCTGGAATTGTTAATATGAATTTTGAACTAACATTGTAGATCCTTTCGTTGCTAGGAGGTAAGTCTTGTAATTTATTTATTATTTTATTGGGTGTTAAATTGGTAAATTATAAACCCGCACGGTCACTTCACATGTTAGGGAGTAATAAAATGAATTCAAGCTACCTAATAGAACATTTTTTTATGAACAGAATGGCACCGGATAGAACATTTTTTTATGAACAGAATGGCACCGGAAGGGTATTAGAGAAATTTAGTGTAACTAAGATCTCGTACTCAGATTCTCAAATAATTCTCCCGTTATTTTACTTAAATGTCTAATTAACTTACCATAAATTAATTAGTGTCGGCTCTTGAATAAAATTCATTTGCGTGCTAAAAAACTTAAACCTAAGTCATGAATTAGTATGAACTTGGGAGAATCCGAGCTAAATTTAAACTTAGTAATATATTAGCCAAATTTTAGATGGTCTAACCAGAGAAATGGCCTTGACGGTCCAAAACCGCTTGTAAATGCTCTCCCAAAGGCATTTGATTATCTTGGCTCAGTAAGGGCAAAAGTGTAATTTTATGTGTGGCGGCTCTGTTAATTGGACCTCCCAGGTCGGCCCTTCCCCCAACAAATCACCACCGTCGATCATGCCCTGCCCGTCTCATCATGTACTTTCATTCCCCACCCATCCACCCATCTCTCTAACTGGGCCCCATTGCATCTCCCCATCCCTCGGCCCCACTACAAAACATCGCCAAAAAAAAAAAAAAGTTGACTCTTAAACTATATGAAAATCTTTTCTCTCTTTTTTTTTTTGTCACTTCAGAACAATCGAAATGTCTACCAAAAAAAAAAAAAAAAAGAGCAATTGAAATAAAGTAGGTCAAATGCATCATGCATTCACGAGATCAAGAGCATGTCATATTGCATAGAATAGTACAAGTATTATAGCACAAAAGCCTAGAGTTCAAATTAAGCGAAAATCTAATCTAAACTTACAATGCAAATGAAAGGATTCAAGAACACTCGGAATATTATTGTGCATGAAGATTCAGTCTCTTGTTTAGATTTTATAATATAAATTCTAATAGGATCATAGTATAGTATATGTTTTCGTTAGTTGATTAGTTAATTCAACATATTCACCTGGGTATAGGGACAAAAAAAAAAAAAACGGATTTAGGTATGTTTCTTGTAATTATCTAGGGTTTCCTAATTGTCAAACAATTCCCGAGTTACCGAATAGTATCCCTATGCAATTGTTGCTCCAAATATTTTTCTCCTCTTTCCTTTTCCTTTTAGCAGATTTTTAAGGGTTTTGTATTGCGGTGTGACTTATCAAGGTGGTTATCTGTTATAGAAGAATGGGTCATCTTCATTCCTCGTATATAAAATAAATTCCCATTAAGTTATCGACCTTACCAATATTGGAAATCAGATCACATTAAATTCAACCTCCAACTGTTCTCTCAATTATGCGGTAGTTACTTACAAGTGAAATCGATGTTAGGAGATCACTCGACAGATTAAGAGCTGTTGAATTCAACGTTCGGATGAAAAACGGCAAATAGAAAAGAAAAAATAATTAAGATAATTTCCTTTTTCATAACACTTTAAAAGCAATACTTTATTTTTATTTGAGGAAACCATATAAGAAAATGACAACAACAGCTGAAAACCTATGTGAGAATTTATTGTTGGGAGATAACATGGCCAAAAAAATCATCCGTCAATTAATTAAATTTCTGTAATCTCACCAATTTTTTTTTTGGTCGAAAATAAACGTTGCATTAGCTGAAATGAAAATTACAACCCGTTTGAAAGGCATCAAGAGCTAGAATGTCTAACAAGGGAGTAGGGGGTAAAAAAGCCCAAGTAGACGGCAAGGAGCCATTGTTGTGGGCCTTAGCAACCCAATCTGTAGCAAAGTTAGCGTCTCTTCAGCAAAACCTAACACACGAACGAGTGAGACGAGGGAGCAGAGCAGCAGCTTCGGCGATCAGGGGTCTGACCTCCCATGGCGACGCTTCAAGATCTCGCACCGCTTCAACCAGCACAAGATAGTCAGACTCGATTATAAGGGGATCCGTATTCTTATTGGCGTTTATCAAGTGATGTAGGGCGATACTCAGAGCCTGAACCTCCACCTGCAACGCCGAAGACGCAGGTACTGTTTTCGTGAATCCTTCAATTAGAGTACCAGTTTGATCACGATAAAGATAGGCGACTGATCCATTGGTGCTTCCTAGCTGAAAAGCCCCATCGATATTAATCTTCAGGACTCCTAGATCTGGGGGCCTCCACGATGTGTCGAGATCTGGACGTCTTCGAACTGAACCGACCCCATGGATAGGAACGGAGACTATATCAACCGTGCGAACTTGGCCAAGTGCTACAGCAACAACGTGAAAAGGATCAGGACTCTGTTGGCAGAAAATGGATCGATTGCGTGACTTCCAGATCTGCCACAACAGTGTGGCGAGTAGCTCCAAACCAGGTAAGGTCTGCCTTTTTGCAAAGAGATTAGCAATCCACTCCTCTATGCAATGAATATCTGCGGGTAATATAGAAACATTGATTTGGGGATGAGACCAAACCTGTGAGGTCCATGGGCATAATAAAAATAAATGTTCTGAAGTCTCTGGTTGCTTTGTTGAGCAGAGGGTATAAATAGGATCAACACTAATTTTCCTACGAAATAGGTTGTCCTTAGTGGGCAAGGCATTCTGGCATAAAGACCAAAGGAAAAGTTTAATTTTGGGAGTGATCTGGAGTTTCCAGATTTTTTTCCAGAGGTGCTGTGGTGGTTGATATGATGAAGATGCTCTGTTCAAGTTAGTAGTAGATGCTACCTGCCGAATAACACTATAAGCACTTTTCACAGTAAATGCACCTTGAACTGTGCACGGCCAAATGATCTTATCTGCCATATAATGAGGTCTGATAGGGATCTAAAGTATTTCTGTGATAGTCTCACCATCAAAGAGATGTTCCAGTAAAGTCATATTCCATAGGTTAGTTTCTGTATCAATCAGATTAGCAACTTTTTCAGGTTCCTGTGCAGCAGCTATTCCTCCTATTTTACCTTTAGGAAGCCAGCGGTCCTCTCAAATCTTTATGCTAGTTCCATCTCCGACCGACCATTGAATCGTTGATAAAATGGAATCCCGTCCAACGAGTATTCTCTGCCAACCCCAGGAAGATCAAGTACCTTTTGAGGCAGTTAAGAAATCTTGAGAGTGGAAATACAGACCTTTAAAAAGTTTGCCCCATAAAGAAGCAAAGTTCTTTGTATTAGTCGCAGCTCGTTTACCTAACATGGCTTTATTGAAAGCCACAAGGTCTCGAAACCCGAGTCCTCCCAATTCCTTTCCAGTCTTCAATACTTCCCAGTTTTTCCAGTGGATTCTGGATCTTCGGCTATCATTTTGCCACCAAAAACGTGCAATCTTCTTTTCAATGGACTTGCAAAGCGAAACAGGGATTTTAAAAATTGACATAGCGTATTGTGGGATTGCCTGTACAACACTTTTTATAAGAATCTCCTTACCACCCTTAGAAATGAGACTTTCTTTCCAACCATCGAGTTTGGCATTGACTTACTCAAGTATCCAAGCAAACATATCTCGTTTAGATCTTCCCCAGTCCGACGGGATACCAAGGTATTTTTCGGTTTTTGCTAGCATCGGGATTTTGATTTCCTATGCTAAATTATCCTTAAGTCTGTCGGGGCAGTCTTTACTGAAGAAGATGCCCGACTTATTCCGGTTGATGGCCTGCCCCGTAGCAAGACAATACTTATTTAGAATGTTGGCTAGTTCTTTGCATTCATGTACTGACCCATCTAGAAAGAATATAGCGTCATCGGCAAAAAACAAAGGAGTTAGAGTTGGACACCACCTGTTTAGCTGGATACCCTTAAGGTTTCCCATATGGAGAGCTTGATGGATGAGAGTAGTCAGCACATTTGCCAATAGAATAAAAAGATAGGGTGATAAAGGATCTCCTTGTCGAATTCCTCGCGTTGGACGGAAGTAATTTAGCTGTTCCCCGTTGAATTTGACACTTATGAAAACGGTAGTAATGCACTACATGAGCCACTCAACCCAAGTAAAATGGAATCCTAACATGAGTAGATAGTCTTTAAGAAAATCCCACTCAACTTGGTCATACGCCTTTTTCATGTCCATCTTGACAACAGCCTGAAATTTTCTCTTTCTAGTTCTCATCTTGAGCTGATGTAGAATCTCCTACACAATTAAGATATTGTCCTATATTTGACGGCCGCTTACAAATGCACTTTGTTCCATAGAAATGATATCAGGAAGGAAAGGTTTCAGTCGGTTGGCTAGCACCTTGGAAATTATTTTGTACGCATAATTACAAAGACTAATGGGTCGGTATTGATCTAGACATTATGGGTTAGGGACTTTTGGTATGAGGGTGACAATGGTTCAGTTTAGTTCCAAGGGCATCAAGCTGGATTGAAAAAATTGCTACACTGAGGAAAAAACTTCATCTTCCAAGATGTCCCGGTAATGTTGATAAAAGAGACCATTGAAACCATCAAGACCTGGGGCCTGAGTTTTCCCCAGCTGGAAAGCAGCTAGTTGAACTTCCTCTCGGGTAACAGCTGAAATAAGTTGCATATTCATATCATTAGTCACGACACACTCACATTTATCAAGAATCGCCCCATAATCACGATAGCCTTCTAATTTGTAGAGCTTATAGAAGAATTCCATCGTCATTTCCTTGAGGATTCGATCGTCTCTAATCCATCTTTGGTTATCATCAAGCAGCATCCTGATTTTGTTTCTGTTTCTATGTTGAATAGTAGTGGCATGAAAGAACTTAGTATTTTTATCACCCCACCGAAGCCAATTGATCCTAGATCTCATCGTCCAGTACTGTTCCTCCTGCTGCCAAGCGTTGTGTAGCTTACCTTTCAACTGACTGACGAGCTGTTTGTCATAGGAGCTGTGGGTCTGATTTGTTAATTTTTGTAGTTGCTGCTGTAAAGTTGCTATTTATTCATTTGCTTGAGAGAAAGTGACTCTACTCCACTTCAAAAGAGCCCAACTGACCTGTTTTAATGTGTTTGGCATGTTATAGCCCTTAGCTCAAGCTGAAGACCAAGCTGCTTCGATGACGTCCCGACAAGCTTGATTCTCGCAACCGCAAGCTTCGAACTTGAAGGTCTTGCCGTTCTTTGCTTGATCCGGCATCGTATTAAGCACCAAATGGCTGTGGTCTGAACCCACTGCTTGTAAAGCGAAGATTTTAGCCTCAGAGAAAGTGATCCTTCAATTCTAGCTGCAAACAACCCGATCCAACCTCTCTTTAACCAAGTCATCCCCCTCTCGGTTATTCATCCAGGTAAACGCGCATCCCTTGTTTTCGATATCCATCAGTGCATAATCGTGTAGGACTTCTCTAAAGGATTGCATTCGAGAAAAATCAAGGGGCCTCTTACCTACTTTCCCCCATTGATAGGTTATTTCATTGAAGTCTCCCGCGCAAACCCAAGGTAAAGAGTTGATGGATGCGATTCATCGAAGTGCTGTCCATAAGGGTTGGCGAGAGTGAAGAGTGGCTAGTGCATGTACACAGGTCAGTCGCATAGTGATTCCTCTCCTTGTCTCTGTACATATGGTATCGATAAAGTCTTGAGTAGTTATCTTCACCCATAGAGATATATGAGAATGCCAAAACATGGACAAACCTCCAGCTATGCCTATTGGATTAATGATATGGGAGTTAGTAAACTGCAGTCTTCGCTGAATTCTTGAAAGAACTAGCTCTCTATTCTTTGTTTCCATAAAAAAAAATCACATCCAGCTTCTCTTTGGCCACTAGGGCCTTTAGGGCTTGAACCATTAGGGGAGGGCCAAGTCCCTGACAGTTCCAGCATAGGAGCTTCATTTTTCCACCGATGGCTTTTTCAAGCAAGCCACCTTAGCCTAGTTCCTGACTTCATCAGCCATTAGGACAGGAGTATCCAGTAGTTGAGTGTCTTCAAAACACTCAGAGCCGTGAGAGCACAAGTCGTAAGGGTTGTATCTCTTGATTTTCTTTGTTGTCCCTGTTTCAGTAGCTAGACGAGAGGGTTTTGCTCTCTTGGTATTCACAGCTGCTATTGTTTTATCTCGATACCCTTTGTGCATAACAAGTACAGGAATCAGTGCACCTTTTGCAAAAGTAGCCATCATGGGATGGGGCAAAGTAATAGAATGATGCTTCGAACTACAAAGATCCACTTTGCTTCTATAAGAGGTACGTTTTGTTGCATTGGAAAGGTTGTTTCCATTGCTGTGATAGAAATGCTTGAGTCCTTTTCAAGAGGGGCCTCGTTGGATACCTTTCATTTTTTATGAGAGAGGGATCAAATCAGTAGTCACTACATTCCTTTTCTCTATTCCTTCTTGACGACTTTCCCTTGCAGCGACTTCTTCAGGAGGGGGCAGAGCAGGTGCTTTTGATGTCATAAAAGGAGGAGTTTGTGGGATAACTTCATCATATTCGTTAGAGGGAAGCCTGCCTTCATAGAAAGTCCACCAGTACGGGCTGTTCTCCTTAACTTTAGCACGCAACCATTAACCGAAAGCCATCTTCTCCTTACCTGCCATCTTTGCTTCAGTAAAAGGTATGTTCTGACAGTAGATTGCGTAATGCCCTATTCGTCCACATGAATAAAAAAAAATGGGGAAGCCGTTCATAGCGGAAATCTAGCCATAATGCTTTGCCTTTGATACGAATCAGTTGCCTTGTTTTCAAGGGATCGCTTAAGTTAATTTCAACCCTAAGTTAATCAGTTCCCTCCTTTGTATCAACTTTCACTTCCAGCATCCTCCCAATGCGTTTAACGGCTTTGATTAACATATGATCTGTGCACCACTCTAGGGGGAGGCCGAATACTTGAACCCAGAATGCACATTTGGAGAAATCATAACAGTGAAGTGGAGTATTTGGCTTCCAGGACTGAAAGATCACCAAAGTACTCGAGAAACGCCACAGACCTCCCTCTTCAACCCTCTGTTTATCACTTTCTACTTTGAATTTAGCCACATAGATACCCATTTCCTGTTGAGTGATTTCTACTTGTTCTATGTGCCAAGCGCAATTCATTGTATTCTGGAAAGCTTGAAAATTGATAGAGGGATTTGAGAAAATCTTACAGACTAATATTCTCTGGCATTCTTTGATTTTTTCAAGGGATTGCGACTCATCCCAAATGTCAATTTTATGCTTGGACCATAATCGGCCCAATCTGTTGCAAAGGGCAGCAAGGCGTGACGTCTCTTCCTAGTCATGATAGTCCATGATTAATGTCCCAAGTCAGAATTCAGAGGAGGTAAGGAATGAAGTCGACATGCAAAGAGTAGATGATAACTGACATTTCGATGGAGAGGATGGCGACTAAACTGATAGATGTTTGGGGAAATTTGGTAAACAGGTAAAGAGCATAGTTTCAGGTAAAAGAGAAAGAGGCAACCGAATTGATGGCGGAGAGAATTGGGAAGTTCCCATTAACCCAGGGGCAGAAGCAGATAACACAAAGATAGAATCATCGCAGTAGAGGATTGG
Source organism: Eucalyptus virginea (assembly GCA_014182375.1). Classification (NCBI taxonomy): domain Eukaryota; kingdom Viridiplantae; phylum Streptophyta; class Magnoliopsida; order Myrtales; family Myrtaceae; genus Eucalyptus; species Eucalyptus virginea. The sequence continues at coordinate 44,042,694 of CM024518.1, forward strand.
GTTTCACAGGGATGATTCCACAAGAGAAAGTACGGAGGAGCACGAGCCCATGGAAGAAAAGTCATCGCAGTGAGTGAAAGGGAACCGTGCTGGCGAAGAAACACAAAAAGAGTCATCGAATCAGAGAATTGGATTGCACAGGGATGAGACCACAAGAGAATTTACCGAAGAGCTTGAATTACATGGAAGAAAGAGTCAACGCTGCGAGTGAAAGGAGAAGATGTGGTCAATAACGCCATTGCATCACAAAAAGGAGAAGGGGTTCAAATTGTTAATGAGGGTTTAAAAACAACAGATGAAAACTACCATTGTCGGTAGAGGAGAGCTCTGCATGTCGAGAGGATTTGAAGTCCATTATAATCTCACCAATTTGATAGAAGAAAAATTTCAACGTAAAAGTAGTCTTGATTTCAAATCTTTCATCAATGACAGCCACATGGATGACTTCAAGCATTCTTGATTATGTCAGGATTGACCAGGATTTGTTCTAGACAATGAAGGAAAAAGGCATTGCCATATTTTGGGAAAATTGTCCAAAAAGTCCTAAACGTATTGCACTTTTGTTAATTCAATCATAAACCTTTTAACTTTGCTAATTCAGTCCTAAACATTTTCACTTCTTGCAAATTGAGTCCATCCGTCCAATTTTTACCGGAAAATACTGACGTAGACGCCGGCGGTGCCATATAGGACCATTGGTGCTAACGTGGATAATTTTTAATAATATTTTAATACTTTTTTCTATTTTTCTATTTTTTTCCTCTCTTTTTTTTTTTTTTTTATCTTTTCTTTCTTTTCTTTTTGGCTTTCTTCTTTGCCTTTTCGGTGGCTGGCCACTAGCCATAGGTGATAGCCGGCCACCGGCCACAGCCAGTCGATTAGCCTCGCTCACCACAGGCGAGGCCTGGCCAGGCGAGGAGGAGCCCTGGTGAGGGGAGTTCTCGCCTAGGCGTGGCCCGACAAGGGTTGCTTGGGCGAGGCTGACCTACGCCCAAGCCAAGGCAACCTCGCCAGGGCTTGCCCTAGCCTAGGCGTGTGTTGGCCTCGACCATACCAGATCTGGTGAGGTTGGCCCTAGCCTAGGCTAGGGCGGCCTCGCCCGGGGTGAGCCTCGACGAGGGTTCCCTCGCTAGATATGGCGAGGCCAACCCTCGCCTAGGCCAAGGCGGCCTTGCTCGGCGTCATCATCCCTCGGCCGACGCCTAGTGAGGCCGCCCTAGCCTGGGCAAGGGTCGGCCTTGCCTAGGAGACCCTTGCTAGGCTGTGCCTAGGCAAGCCCTTGCCGAGGCTCGCCCTCGCCTGGTCGGGCCTCACCTGTGGCAGGCAAGGCCAGCTGGCTATCTGTGGTTGGTGGCCTGCCATCGCCTGAGGCCGATGGCCAGCTACCGGAAAAGGCCAAGAAGAAAGCCAAAAAGAAAATAAAGAAAAGAAAAAAAGGGAAAAACAAAAAAAAATCAAAAAATATTAAAATATTATTAAAAATTGTCCACGTAAGCTCCAAAGTGGTCCTACATGGCACCGTTGGCGTCCACATTAGCATTTTTCTGCCAAAATTGACCGAATTGACTCAATTAGCAAGAAGTGAAAAGTTTTAGGATTGAATTTGCAAAGTTAAAAGGTTTAGAATTGAATTGGCAAAAGTATAATAGGTTTAAGTTTTTGGACAGTTTTCTCGCCATATTTTTACTTTTGATTTTGCCATTAGCTCCCAAGTTCCCTCACCGTTTAGTATTTAGTATATAACCCTCTTAATTTGATTTTTTTCATTGGTAATAATCGAATTTTTTCATTAGATTTGACAAGCACGATTCTCAAAATTTTGTTCTGAAATCGATCCACGACAAGCGCAAGCAAATCTTCGTGACAATCCAACAATGGAGCATGGACGATACCTATTGGAAATTAGTAGATGCGTGGATAAATTGGCCACAGCTAGAAAGAGAGCAAGATTCTCAGAATATTTAAATAATAAACCACATCTTCATGTAACAACTTAAGCAATGGTTTCACTAAAATTTCACTTGGTATCAAAGCAGGAGATCTTTCGGGCCCCTATTTGCTCTCCTAATTATAGATTTCCATGCGTAGACTTAGGTTAAAGACCAACTTATGTGTGATGAGGAGTTTTAAAATATTTAAATAATAAATCACATCTTTATCTAACAATAGAATCTCATAAAAATCAAGTGCTGTAGGATTATCCTAATATTATCATTTTTTTTTTGCTTTAAAGATATTTTTATATTCTTTTTGATTTTGTGCTAAGTAATTTAATGGTCAAATTTCACATGTACTTGATTTTTCTTTTTTTCCTTTCTTATTTGATCAGTGATTATTACTCTATCACTGTACTAAATACAATCACTAAATAGAACTTATTTCGAGTTATTAATTTCTCTTTACGAATACATTTCAAACTGTTTACTTCAAGTAATTTTGCAATGTTTTATACCAAACAAAGTAAAATTTTCTTTTGATCGGAACCAAACAAAGTTTATTTACTATGCTAAAATATCTTCTTATCTATAGTGTTTGCACAGGTCTCCTATATGTATTTAGTCCTTCTCCATCTAATAGATTAAATTTTTGTATGGACATTCTAAAATGATATTAAAGCTAATTTAAACCCTGTTTGTTTCATATATGTAGCTCTCTATAGTCAATTTCACCTAGTTTTAAGATTAGTTTTGCACGCTAAACGAGATTTTATAGTGGGCAACAAAAGAAAATCATAATTAAGTTACTCCTTCAACAACGCGTGATTACAGAATGCCACTTGTCAAAAAAGTAGCTTTAACCCTGCCATGTTACTGAGATGACCAAAAAAATCAAAACATATAATGTTGATTCAATTTGGGAAAATGTCACAAATGGTCCTCGAACTTATACTTAATGTGCAATCTCGTCCCTGAGCTTTCGATTTGCTCAATTTGAGCCTTGAACTATCGATAAATGTCCAATCTAGTCTTTGATTATTTGAAAATTGACCAATTTCATCATCCCGTTAGTTAAAGTTAACAAAATTGGGCATTTTGGTCTTTTTCTTTCTTTTTTTTCTTTTTCTTCTCTCTTCCCTTCGCCGGCCATGGCAGAGCTAGCGGAGGGAAGCCAGCGTCTAGCGAGGGTCACCCTTGCCTAGGCTGGCTAAGGCCACCCTCGTTGGCATCAGGCGAGGGAGGTCTCACTAGACGCAGGCGAGGGCTACCCTCGCTTGCGTCGGGCGAGGACGGCCCCGCCTACATCAGGTGAGGACGGCCCTTGCCAAATCTGGCGAGGGCACCCTCGCCCAATGCCAGCAGGCGCGGCCTTTGCCAAAATTCGTGAGGGCACCCCTTGCCCGACGCCGGCGAGGGCCACCCGAGCCTGCGTCAGGCGAGGGTGGCCTTAGCCAACCCAGGGTCGCCCTTCCCTCCGCCATGGCCGGCAGAGGGAAGAGAAGAGAAGAAAAAAAAAAGGAAAAACAATCATCACTTAACGATTTGACTAGATCACACATTTATCGATAGTTCAGGGACCATATTGAGCAAATCGAAAGCTCAAGGACGAGATTGCACATCAAGTAGAAGTCCAAGGACCATTTGTGACATTTTCTCATTCAGTTTTTGTAAGTCTGAAGTCCAAGGATAGGCCGAAGCATGCAAGGACAGACGAGGTTCAATATTATTTGTTTTTTTTTAACTATGGCGATCCTTATGATAAAAATAAAATAAAATGTAATTTTTAATCTTCAAGGTGTTATTGAGTATGTGAGAGATTGATTTATTAGACAAATCCTGTATTTAGTTGCATACTTGCCGATAAGAATAACTGGGTCATGCTCACAATCGGCCCATTGATGAAGTATTATTGCACGTGATTGAGACAATTTGCATGCATTCATAGGGTTTCAGTTAGGTAAAGATTCGCATCCGTTGTTACAATTTATTTTTCCTATATACCTAATTTTAATAATTACTAAAATTCCTCTATAAGTATGCCAATTTCAATTGAAATTTATCAATTTGTTGGTTTAGGGGGAAATTCTTTAAGCTTAAAAAGGGTAAAACAATATCTAATGGACTAGCTAGATGTTTACGGAATACAGAAGTGCGGTGAACCAATGGGTTGGAGGAGAACACCTAAAAACAAGAAGCTGCAGTGCAAATCCAATAGAATTGTCCAACCTCGCTAATATATGGGAATGTCTAAACCGTACCAAATCTCCACTTTATAGCACCATAACTCGTAATATTGTAAATCAATTTTACTGATGTATCATAATAGTATTGTACTTTAATTACAATGGTATGCTGTAATATTATATGGTACATTTGAAGTAGTGTAGAAGTGACTCTAACTTACGGGTTTGTTATTGAGTAAGAATGATATGTTGAAATATAATGATTTTTTTCGTTTTTTATGCCAATCGGAAAAAAAATAAATAAAGTTTTACAATTTACGGCACGGATCAACTTATGTGAACGAAAATTGAGTTTATGTAAAACTTAAACATGAGTGGTCAATTAAAAAAAAAAAAAAAAACATGAACGTGCCATACGATTCGGCCTCTTCGGTCGGCCCCTCCCTAAACAAATCACCACCGTCGATGACATCCAACGACCCACCTCTGTCTCTGGGCCCCACTGCATAGTGCATATCCCCATACCTTTGACCCCCCCTGCCGCTCACCTTGAATCTCTCCTTCTGCGTTTAGTTCAGTATTTTCAAAGGGCTTTCAACCCCGAAAGCCCATTCGAACCGCTTTGGATCGTTTGATTCAATTTTTTGTTAGCTTTTGGCTTTCAACTTGCCTTCAAAATGCTTTGAAAGCCCAAAGCTAATCTTTACTAGATTTGGGCTTTCAAAGCATTCGGCAAAATGCTAAAATTATTTTTCTCTTCCAAAATTATCCTCACTAATTTTTCATATTTCTGATTTTGCCCCTGTTTATTTTTATTTTTTTAATTGAAAAAGGAGGCAGCCCTTTGCCGGTCCGGCGAAGGGCTACGGCTGCCGACAAGCTAGATCTGGCGCCGGCAGTCGTCAGCTAAGGTCACCCAACCTCGGGGGACCTCCGGCCAGGGTCGTGCGACCTAGCCGAGGGCCGCCAGAGGTCGCCCAACCCTCGCTAAGGGTCGCCTGAGGTCGAGTGACCTCCGGCGGCCCTCGGCGGGTCGCGCGACCCTCGCCGAAGGTCGCTCGACCTCAAGCGACCTCAGCCGCCGGCCAAATCTGGCTCGCCGGTGGCCGTAGCCCTTCACCAGACCAACAAAGGGTTTAGTTCAATTTTCTAAATATATATATATTATACACATTAAAGCCCATTGCGAAAGTTTTCTTTATTAAACGCACATTCAACTTAAAATCCATTTGTAAAATTTTTTTACCAAACACAATTGCATTTCCCCAAATAGCTTTGGGCTTTCAACATTTGCATTGGATTCAAAGCCCATTGCAAATGCCGAACCAAACACAGCTGCTCGTCATTTTTCCCCTTCCATTCCGCTTTTTTATGAATAAATAAAAAACGGATTTGAGTGTACATAAAAATAAATTTTATTAAGAGGTATCCAAAAGACACTGATTAAGAATAATAAAATAATAAAATAATAAAAACACATATAAACGCATTGTAAAGAATTAAGCAAGAACAAATTTCGAATGAGAGCAATTTATTTTAATTTATTTTAATATATACATTTTTTTTTTCTTCTTCTCCTCTTGAAGAGTTTTCAGTCCCATTTCAATTGGCAAGTGAAAATGCCAAGTGATTTTCTCTAAGAATATTTCATAAAGTGAAGTTCATACGAGGATTGCATTTATATTCTTCATTGACTTGTGCTAAAGTTCAATCTCTCTCACTTTCCATCTCATTAGCGACCTTTCCTTTCAAGTCTTGGAGGCCTAAAGTCATGCGCAAAATTCAATGGAGTAGAAATGATATTGCCAATCACTTTCTGAACTCAAGAAATTGCCCAGAACCGGTGTACACGATCATTTTCGAATAGTGGGGGAGAGGGAACGAGGAAAGTTCCGGAAGGGAAATAGGAGAAAGAAACTTGGGCTACGGGCACATGGCGCACGATCATTTTCGGATGGAGTCTCTGATTGTACCTGATGGTGATACTGCGCATGGGGCTCCTAAACTCAAAAGGATAATCCCCGGTAGAGGTGGGGATCTAATCTACGTGTAACTTTCTTTTGGTCTTTGTTCCATTGCGTAAGCCATAATCCACAAACAAAGCGATATATAGATGAGAGCTAGAGCCTGGAAACCCCATCAGATAGTAAACATTCTTGAAGCCCATCATTCATGAGCTCTTCTCATGGCTGCTTCTTTGAATCAGAAAAGGTGTTACCATGCTCCTGAGTTTAAGAGGCAAGAACGTCCACAACAACTTCCTTGATCATCTCTCTACTAGAAATTTGAAAATGTCTGCTCCTTCGATCAGAAATCAAAATCACTATGAAATTTAGATTTCGCATCATGCTACCGACATGGTTGAGGAACTTCTTCTTTTTCCTCTCTTTATTTATGATTTTGTGATGCTGAGTATTTTAATTCAAAATTAATTGGATGCTTGCTGAATGGCCATGGTCTTTCGAGTTGCTTTGTGTAATTTATCATATGGACATCTTTCTCCTCTTATAATCTAATTGATGATGCTAGCACTTCATACTCTAAAATTTTGAGATAGTAAGTTTGGCTCAATCTAATATAATCCATCTATTTGGGAAAGCATTGATCTAATTGTCTCATAGATCAAAAGGTCTATGCAGGGAAGATTAGTTGGCTCCTCTATTGTCGCTAGGCAGATTGCATTGTATATGTACTAAGGGAGAGCTTTAGCTTCAAGATTTTGCATTTAAGCAAAGGACATTGACTCAAAGGAATTAATTTTAAAGTAAATAGTGTTTAATACCTTGTTAAAACACTTACTGCAGAGCATTTTTTTCAAATAAGCAAGAAGAAGAGAACGGATGAACTTGCAGTTACATATGAAAACTCAGGCGGAGGCCACAAAACTAGACCAGTGCCAACGTGATGCGATCCCATTGCGCTGCCGTGGTCCCATGCGATGTGCAATGCCATGGCCACACAATTAAGTAATGCAATGCTCAACCCTCAACAAACTAGACCTAGTGTTAGGTGACCCTAGGCAAGTAGAATCTAGTATCGAGCGACCATTTCGATAAAGCTTGCTGATGTCCCCCAACCCTCGTCAAGCTTGCCGATGTCCCCCAACCTTCTCCAAAAAGCATCCCAGCCATGAGCGACCACGGCTCTCTCTATCTCCATCCAAGATTGGCTTGGAGGTAGGGGTGTCAAAAACCAAACCGAAAACCAAATCGAACCGAACTGAAAATTTTGGTATTTTTTTTTTCGGTTCGATTCTCATTAAAAATCGAAACTTTTTAACTAGTTCAGTTTTTATCGGTTTGGTTAACCAAACCAAATTGATAAAATCTAATGTTTTTCCTCTCTTTTTTTTTTAAATCATTTTTTTAATTTTTTGATTTTTTTTCTTTTCCTTCCTCTTCTTATTCATTGGCCGGCGAAAAATAAAAAGAAAGAAAAGGAAAAATAAAATAAAATTTAAAAAAATTAAAAAAATCGATTTAAAAATAAAAAAATTATAGAAAGGGGTGTATGTAGGGAGAAATACAAACATAAAAGTAAAAACTGAAAAATCAAGATTTCGGTTTAGTTCAATAAATTCTTTATTGGTTCGATTCGGTTTGATTTTTCAAAAATACCAAACCGAACCGGACCATTTACACCCCTAGGGGGTGCTGTTGGAAAAAAAAAAAAATATTAACATGCATGCCAAAGATGTTAAACCCCGAGCTCTCCCTCGCCTTGAGCTTTGACCATTTTCAATGCAAAATTTTGCACCAAAATATTTGAAGTCGTGTTCCAAAATGCCAAAACTTTGGCTCAAGGGCTTTTGGAAATTCAAAGCTGCTCGTCTCCCATATGCAGCTTGAGCGTCCTGGCTCGGTAAGGGCAGAAGTGTAATTACATGAGTGCCAACTCAGTCGGCTCATAATTTGGGCCTCTTGAATCGGCCCCTTCCCCCAACAGAAAACACCTAAAATTCTCTTCTGAAACCGATATTGGTGTCCGACGTCTTCCCGACTTTCTGAAACCTTTTAGCCCTGAGACCAAAAATAGAAATCTCGTTTTCTAGTTATTTTCTCTCATTCTAAAATTTTGAATTTTGGCTTATTCCACTTTAAAATTTAATATCAACTTAAAAATGCTCTCTGATTTGGTACTTTTTTAAGGCGATCAATATTCACTGCTACAACCATTTAATAACAGGATTAATCAATCTTTTTTTTTTTTTCAATTTTTTTGTCAAGCGTGCACCCTTTTTTTTTTTATATATAATTTAAGAATTAGGAGGTAAGAACATAGTGATTCATGGTTCAACAATTTACATTAACCTCAAGAAAAAAAATTAAACATAGTTATAATTACTCTAAATATTATTCTATCAAAGAAAGAGTCAATAAATAATCTCCATACTATATAAGGAGTTGGCCGATATTGATAAGCAGTTAGGAGGACTAAATATTAATTACCCTTATTAAAAGGTTTACTTGTTTTCTTCTCTCAGAATCATACAAGTGTGAAATATTATGTTTACTTCATTTATACAATAAAGAATCCCTTATACTGTGCACGCAATTCAGGCTTTATATTTTAATTTTTTTAATTGTATAATTGATGTACACAAAATATAAACACGTCTTTGTCTTTATTCCTATTTGGTAAAAAAAATCTTTCACAAATAGAATTTATTAATGTAAACACTTAATTCGTGTGCTTTTTACACTATAACTCTACTAATACAACCACAAAATAGAATTTATTGTAAATTATTAATGTCTCTTTAAAAAATATATATCAAATTGTTTACTCCAAGTAATTTTACAATGTTTTATACCAAACAACATAACTTTGCTATCAAAATACCTTCTCATCTATAGGGTTTGCGAGGGTCTTCTATATATGTAGTCTTTCTTTGTCTAATAGCTTAAATTTCTAGGTTGGACTATTCAATGTGATATCAAAGCCAAATTCAAACCCAGTTTTTTTTTTTTTTTTTTATGTGGCTCTCCATACATCAATTTCACCTATCATTTTAAGATCGGTTTTGCACGCTAAAAGAGATATTATAATATTATACATTGCTTGTTTACATAATTTACATAATATATACTTACCTTATTATCTCTTCACGAATAGTGGCCAACAAAAAAAAAAAATCATAATTAAGTGACTCCTACAAGGGCACGATTACGTGTGAAAAAAGTAACTTTAACCTGCTATGAACTGAGATGACAAAAACCAATCAAAACAAATGATGTTGATTAAGCTTTTTTAAGTCTAAAGTCCAAGTATGCAAGGACTGACCTGGTTCATTTTTTTTTTTTTTAACATAGTGATCAAGATAATATTTTTTACTTACTTATAGTAGATAGAAATAAAATATAATTTTAATTCTCCAAAAAGTTGACTGAGATAGTGAGAGATTGATTCATACGACAAATCCTATATCTAATTACATACTCACCATTTAGAATTACTCTAAGGATGCACACCCATGATCAACCCATTGACAGATCATGGGCGTGCATCTCCCAAGCTTATGGGGGTTCATGTCCCAAGGTTAAATAACAAGACATTATATATTCTTTCCCCAACTTAACATCGTGTTTAGCTTATGGGGATTCATGTCCCGAGACTTAATAATGACACCATGTTTATTTTTTGCCCGACTTGTATCGAGTTTTTCATCTCCCATACTTTTTCTTGGATGCTTTCGATACTTGGTTGTTTACTTTAAAAAGCCATTTCAATGGCCTATATGTTAATTTCCTTTCTAGAAGCCTGAGACTAGAACAATTTTTTAGGTGTCAACTAAAACTCAAATATCAATACTAATGTAGACAATTTTTAAATTTTAAATTTTGTTTTTATTTTCTTCACATGGCCAACAAGACCGTTGACCCCCTCACTAGGCATGGGGGAGGGTTTGTTGTTTCAACAAAATAATATTTACAATATACGAAAATCAAGATTAGGTGAAACTTAAATATGAATGTGCCATATGATATTGAACTTCAACTTATTAGTACTCGGCTCAATAGTTTTACAAGTTCAATTGAGTTATTCTTGTTGTAAATTATTTATATGAAATTTCAAGCCCAGTCCACTTATATTTCAACATAATAAAATTGAATCCAAGCGCAACTATTGAATACATCAATTTTCTTTTCCAATTGAGTTCAAGTAAGAAATTCAATTCTCGATCAAGCTAAGCTCGAGTGAAGTTTCGAGCAATCGAAATACGTGAGTCGAGCTTGACAGTGCATTAGCTCGTCTCAACGTGGTTATCCTTTATTTCGAGGACTAGACCTAGGATGCTAGCGCTTAGACTTGATACCTCAGAGGTAGGTTGCACATCCTTGCGCGTGGATTGAGACACACAAACCGAGCACGTTATCACGTGGGCCAGTGGTACCTTTTGTCTTCGAGTCCTTGGCCGATTCTTCATCGTTCCAGATTCGTTGGTCGATTGCCACGTGTTCTGGTGGATCCTACGCTTCAGAAACTTCCGTTCTTTCTGCTTCCCTGGTTTTCTCTCTCTTCTCACTTTCTTCTTTCTCCTCCTCCGTACTTCTTCAAAACAAGAGTCAACTCAGAACCGCCTGGCAGCCACAATCCAAGATCTCTCTTCTCGCCCTCGACACCGTAAGGGCCGTTCGATCCATCGTCGTTGCGGGTCAGCTTCATTTACTTTTGCACATCTATGGCTTTCCGCCGATCCCGACGTCCATCTCGTCCTCCACATCCTCGCCGCCGCGCGTTCCTTCCTCGTCAAGCAGCATATTTATCTGAAATCGAAAGCTGAAAACGTTTTCACGAGCCAAATTACCCTGAGTCCGGTCCAATATTTTCCTGAGAATGGAACAGGCTGAGAGCGCTTGTTTCTTTAAAGCGAGAAAGAGCGAGAGCCAGAGCAAAGGGAAGAGATCGTCGACTTCGCTGCCGATCGGGGAAGGGCAACGCCGGGTCAGAGGCCGCTCAGCCTCTCCGAGAGCAAAGCCGACTCTGCTTCGGCCTTCAGCCCTTGATTTTCGTAGCAAGACTCTCTGTTCCGGTGCTTGGCATTCTAGGGAAGCACATGTACCATCAGCTAATCTAATGGCTGCTTCTTCGAATATGAAAAGGAATTACCATGTGTTCCTCAGTTTCAGAGGAACAGATGTCCGCCACGGCTTCCTCAGTCATCTCTATGCAGCTCTAAACCAGCAAGGAATATACACTTTTGTGGATAGCGAGGAGCTTAGGAAAGGAGAGGAAATATCGCCGATGCTCATGAGAGCGATCGAGGAATCGCGCATCGCGATCATCGTTTTCTCTGAGGACTACGCTTCCTCGCGGTGGTGTTTGGAAGAGCTCTTGAAAATCATGGAGTGCAACGAGCGAAATGACTTAATTGTGTTCCCAGTGTTTTACAAAGTGGAACCAAGGGAAGTGAGGAAAGGGGGGGAAAGTTATGGGAGAGCTATGGCTGAGCATGAATCCAAGTTCGGAAAGGATTCGGAGAAAGTGAAGAGATGGAAGAAGGCTCTCTCTGAAGCCGGTAGCTTGTCTGGGTGGGAGTTGAATGATAGGTACGCACAAATGTGACAATGGTGTTTCGTGATTGTTAGCTTGTGATTGCTTGTTAGATATCAAATCGTATGCTCTTTTTGGATCTTCGAATTGAAGATACAAAGTGGAGATAAATTAGACCGTGGACACAAAAGTCAAATAACCAAAGCTAGTAGATTCTTTGAATTGATTCTTGCTGTGTGGATAATGAGAATTATCAAACATAAATAGTGCGATTCATAGTGCCTGAGTCATTATTGTCTTCAGATCCAGGTTCTTTGTAATTTTCCTTGCGTAGATGTTGGCGCAGGTTCACCCACTTTGCATCTTATTATTTGCTTATCTTCTTATGAAATTTTCCTTATCACGTTAGAGGTTGAATTCCTGCTATGGCTTTGAAATGCTAAAAAGGGTTTTTCTTTCTTTTGAGTGCTTGTTAGAGATGAAGCAGATGCCATCCGATGCATCATGAAGGAATTATTGATTCATCTTGACCGAACACCCTTACATGTCGCTAAGTATCCAACCGGAATAGATTCCCAAGTTAAAAAACTTATACGGTTGTCACAGAACGAGTCGATTGATGATGATCATGTTCTGATGATAGGTCTATGGGGACCTGGAGGCATAGGGAAGACAACAGTTGCCAAGGCCCTATATAATGCTATGATGAGACAATTTGACCGTTGTAGTTTTTTGGAGCAAGTTAGAGAAAAATCAAACCGAAGCGATGGTCTTGTTACTTTACAAAAGGATCTTCTATCTGAGATCCTAGTTCATCCTTTAACGGTCTACAGTGTCGCTGGAGGAATTAGTTTGGTACAAGAAAGACTATGTTGCAAGAAGGTTCTCCTGGTTCTTGATGATGTTGACCATATGGATCAACTGAATGCATTAGCTGGAGAAGGCGATTGGTTTGGTAAAGGAAGTAGAATCATTGTTACATCAAGAGATAAACAATTGCTGACTTCTCATGGCATAAATTGTGTGTATGAAATTCAAACTTTAGGATGCTGTGAAGCACAATGTCTTTTTAGTCTGTATGCTTTCCCAAATAGCAAGAGTGTTGAAACAAGAAGGGATCTCATAGATAAAGCACTGCATTATGCCGACGGACTTCCATTAGCCCTGGAAGTGTTGGGCTCATTCTTACGTGGAAGAAAGGAACCTGCATGGGAAAGTACGTTTCATAAACTCTCCAAAATTCCTGAACCAACTATCAATCGTGTTCTCAAGATAAGCTTTGATGGATTGGAGAACAACGAGAGGGAGATTTTCCTCGATATTGCTTGTTTCTTTAAGGGGAAAAATATAAAGTACATCAAAGAAGTTCTTGACAGCTGTGATTTTCACACAGCCATAGGAATAGATATTCTCATCGAAAGGTCCTTGATAAAAAACCAGTATGAGACCCTGGAAATGCATGATTTGATTCAGTCGATGGGTCGGGATATTGTTAATGAAGCATGTCGTGATGATCCTAGGAAACGCAGCAGATTATGGCTGTTGGAAGATGTTGAGGACATTTTTTGTTATAATACGGTAAAAGTTGTTTATGTCAGTTTTGCTACATTTCAGTTTACATTACTCTAATTTGAACGGTCTAATGTAAATCTTTACTGAAAATTTTGTCTAACAACTGAATTTGCTCTGTTATGGATAGGGGATGGATGCAGTAAAGGCCATAGTATTGGACTTGCGCCTACCAGAAGCCATAGTAGTGGACTTGCCCCCACTAGAAGCAATAATCATCAGTCCTGATGCTTTCACAAATATGAAAAAGTTGAGAATGCTCATTTTGCTTGGAGTGCATATCTCTTCACAAGCTCAAGTTCGTCTCCCTAACGAGCTAAGATGGCTTGAATGGCCCAATGCCCCGAATCTAGAATTTGGCTCTGGTCGAAATAAACTCGTGAGACTCGATGTCCCGAAAAGTCATATCAGACAATTAGGGGGCAACTTTCATGTAAGCCATTGTGATGATTAGCTTTTCGTTTTTATAGCTATAATTTTTTTTTTTTTTGCACAGCTTAATGACTTCACTAGTATGTTTTTGCAGAATTTTGGAAAGCTGAAGTCCATCAATTTCAGTGAATGCAAGTACCTGGTTAGTATTTGCGACCTGTCTTTGGCTCCAAATATGGAGAAATTGATTCTTAATGGGTGTGAGAGCTTGGTGGAGGTTCACCCATCCGTTGGAAATCTTGTCAAGCTAGAAGTTTTGTCGCTAGAGTCGTGCTCTAATCTTAGTAATTTTCCCAACACACTGAGGACTAAATCTCTTCAAACCCTTGATCTATCTGGTTGTTCTAAATTCGAGAAGTTCCCAGATATAGACGGAAAGATGGAACATCTGAAAAGACTTGATCTACGTGGGACAGCTATTAAAGAACTCCCTGTGTCAATTGAAAATCTTGTCTCTGTGGAGTCGATAAATTTAGCATCTTGCAAATACCTTGTGAGACTCGATGTCCCAAAAAGTCATATCAGACAATTAGGGGGCAAATCTCAGGTAAGCCCTTGTGATGATTAGCTTTTCCTTTTTATAGCTATAAAAAACATTCGTAGAGCTTAATGACCGCAATAATATGTTTTTGCAGAATTTTAGCAAGCTGAAGTCCATCGATTTCAGTGAATGCAAGTCCCTGGTTAGTATTTGCGACCTGTCATTGGCTCCAAATATGGAGAAATTGATTCTTAATGGGTGTGAGAGCTTGGTGGAGGTTCACCCATCCGTTGGAAATCTTGTCAAGCTAGAAGTTTTGTCACTAGAGTCATGCTCTAATCTTAGTAATTTTCCCAACACACTGAGGACTAAATCTCTTCAAACCCTTAATCTCTCAGGTTGTTCTAAATTCGAGAAGTTCCCAGATATTGACGGAAAGATGGAACATCTGAAAAGACTTTATCTTGATAGGACAGCTATTAAAAAACTCCCTGCATCAATTGAAAATCTTGTCTCTGTGGAGTGGATAAAATTAGCATTTTGCAAAAACCTCGTAAGGCTTCCATGGCACATTTATAAGTTGAAAAATCTCAAGTCTTTGAATCTTTCTGACTGCTTGAATTTAATCACGTTTCCAAAAAATATGGAGGATTCAACTGATCCCAATGTGGGATTCCAAAAACTAAGGTTCCTAAAACTTAGCCGCTGCAATCTATCGGAAGTAGACTTTCTCGAGAGTTTTTCCAGTTTTCCCATATTGGAGAGACTATACCTTTTAGATAACAAGTTTACTCATCTGCCGGCATGCATCGACAAGTACCATAGTTTGCACGAATTGTCTGTTGATAGATGCGAGCTGCTACAAGAGATTCCTCAGCTTCCACCAAGTATCATGCTATCAGCCCGATGTTGCAAATCTCTGCAAAATTTCCCGGATCTGGGGGGTCGCCGCTACCTCTCTCTTTCCGTTCACTTGACTTCATGTTGTGAATTATCCCGCAGAGGGGTCACTATGGCTGATGTGGCTGATTTGTCGTTACTCGAGGTCGGTCTGTCTGTCTCTCTCTCTCTATATGTGTATATATATGTTAACTGCAAATGCTTGATATGCGTACTATCTATGTGACAGGATCTGCCAAAGGTGGATCGTCTCAACATTAACCTACCTGGAAGAGAGATGCCTAAATGGATTCTCCCCTGTGAAGAGGATTCCATATCTTTCATGATTCCCCGGGAGTTGTACGACAAGTTCAAAGGAGTAGCACTCTGTGTTGTTCTTGGCTCGGAGGAAGGAAAAGTGGTCAATGCTTCGTGTTCAGCCGGAACATATGTTAATGGCCAGTTAGTGGGTCAATTGGGGCAAATATTTTATTCAATGGAATCTGACCATGTGTGGTTTATTTATTATCCACACCTTTTTGTTCTGCGAAATGATTGGAGCCATTACCAAGTTTGCCTCAAAGCAAAAAAAGCAAGCATAAAGAAGTGTGGATTCCGTCCAATATGCAAGCAAAAGGAGGATGTTCTGAGGATGGTGATCCCAGCACCATCAGACGATGGAAACAAATTGAAGTTTTCAAGGAGTGACGCAGGAGATAGTTCAATAGACACCAAGGAAGCAGATGATCTATTTGAATTGTATGCAGGGGAAAGCTCATGACGTTTACCAAAGAAGAGAAGACGGTCTTAACTACGGTGAGACTATGAGTTCCAATGTCTTTGCTTTTCCCTTTTCTGGGCCTCCACTAGAGATTTGCAAGTGCCTGCTCCTTCAATTAGAATTCAAGATCATTATAAAACAGGGGTTTCGCACCATGCTACTGACATGATTGAGGAACTTCTGTTTTTTTGCGTTGTTTCTCTATGATTTGTGATGCAGAGTGCATTAAACCAAAAATTAAGAGGATGCTTGTTAAAATGGCCATAGTCTTCCAAGTTTTTTTTTTTTTTGGTCGGTAACCATAGTCTTCCAAGTTGCTCCATGTAATTTATCACATGAGCCTCTGTCGCCTCTCTTAATCCAATTAATGATGCCAATATTTTGTACTTTAAAAGTCTAAGATGGTAAGTTTTGCTCAATCTAGTATAATCTGTATCTTTAGTAAAGTGTCGTTTGAATTGTCTCAAAGATCAAGAGGTCTACAGAGGGAAAATTAGTTGATTCCTTTGCTGTTGGTTGGCAGATTGCATTGGATAGGTATAAAGGGATAGCGCTGGTTTCTAAGAAACTTTGCATTTTGGCAAAAGAGGTTGACTTCAAGGATTTTCATGAAAAGCAAATAGTATGTGGCAAACACCTTCTAAAATAAGTATTGCAGAGCAATTTTTAGAATGAGAAAAAAGATTAAAAAGGGAGAACGAAGGAACTTGCGGGTACATGTGAAAGCACAAACGAGTGGCACAACAGTAGGACCAATGCCGACATCAAGCGACCCTAGGCAATATGCCGTTGAGGTCAACCAAACCTAGGGGACGCGACACCAGTGTTGCTTGACCCTAGGCGACAAAACACCGGACACTAATGTCCCGTGACCTCAAGTGGCGGAATGTTGGAGCCACAAGACTAGGCAATGCAAAGCTCAACCTCCGCGAGCTAAACCTAGCATCAAGCAACCCTTGCAAAGCTTCTCGGAATCATGCAGCCCTCGACGAAGCTTTGCCAGTGTCCGTTAACCCGGCCTCCTTCATGAAGCTTCCTAGCCATGACCAACCATGGCTTTCTCTGTCCTAACCGAGGTTGAGGGACAAAACATTATTACAAATATATTAATAATGGTAAGATTGTAAGGAAAAAAAAATCATTAAACTCCCGAACTTGCATTCGGAAAATACTAAAGCCCAAAGGTGAGACTTGCCTCGAGCTTCAAGCATTTCAAAGTAGAACTTTTCGCTAAAGTCTTTGAAATTGTGTTACCAAATATCAAAACTTATTTTAAGAACTTTTCAAAGCCCAAAACAGCTTAATTCAAGATGACGGAGCACCCCAATTTTTAAAGGCCAAATTGGATGGTATTGAAAGGAGGGCAAAATTGGATTAGTGTATCACTTTGGGGGTCCTTGTGAGTCAAAAAATAATTTTTAGTAAATTATTTAAGGGTGCCGATTTAAGACTTTCCGTGAAGTTAATCCATATAATTTCTTTTTCTTTTTTACATTTTGAAGAGTTGAGTTTGATTCATTTGACAAGTGAAATGCCAAGTAACATGTTAATAATTGCCACTGAGAATATTAGTAAGTTCATACTAGGATTGTCTTTATATTCTTCATTGGCTTACACCAAAGTTCATTCTCTTTCTCACTTTCTACTATTAGTCACCCTTCATTTAAGTCTAGTTGGCTCGATATCATCTATTTGAAATGCAAAATTCAATAAAGTATAAATGTTGTTGCCTATCACTTTCTAAAGCCAAATGTAAGATTATTATAACCTCCAAAAAGGTGACCCAATCACATTATTAGAGAATACGATATATCAAATGCTCATTACTAAACTATTAATTACAATCATTAAGGTTCGGAATCATGTACACCGATAATATATTTTTTCAATATCTCATTCAAATCGTAACACATATTCACCTCAAATTAAATCTACCACCCATGATCAGATTCCAAAATTATAGCATCACCCCCTCCTCCTTGTCCTCCTTTTCCTCTCTCTCTCTAGATAAAAAGATGGAGAAGAGCTATCAACACCAGCGACCCTTTTTGAAATGTGCCAACCCATTAAGAGTATATACTTCATTTCACATCTTGTTATAATTGGAGAAACACTGCCTATGGGAAACGAGTTGCTGATTCTATTTAGACATCAAGTCATCCCGCATGGTGAACCTTTCCTAATTCTTGTGATTTATAATGTATTAACAACATTCAAAAGCAAAATCAAACGGATGTCTCCAACCTTTGCAAAGTATGCAACCCAAAATGTCAACAAGCACGAAGCGATGTTGGGCAACTACTCGAGCAAAATCTTGGGCCGACCAGAATTGAAACAGTCCCAGGTGAAATGATGGGCCGATTCTCTTGCTGATCCTCAAGCAAGACTAAAGAATGGGCCATCTTCATACCTCATATCTAAAATAAATCGACATTGGGTTGTCGACCTTGACAAGATTAGAGATCATGTCATCTCATCAATCATAAAATTCATCCCCCAACTCCTCTCAATTAAAAATAATGCAATAGTTACTTACTAGTGAAATCGATGTTAAGAGATTACTTGACCAATTAAGAGCCGTCCAATTCAACATTTGAATTAAAAACCACAAACAGCAAAAAAAAAAAAAAAAAAATCCTTCACAACACTTTCAAAGCAATACAAAACTTTATTTGAGAAAACTATGAGAAAATGACACCCAATTACTGCTGAAAAACCTATTTAAAATTAATTGTTGGGAAATATCTTGGCCCAAAAAATCCTTCTTATATTAATTAACCTCCATTTACTCGTAAATCTTTAATTGAAGAAAAATGTTAAAAGTAGAGTGATCTTGATCTGGAAGCTTGCATCAGCGATAGCCACATGGACGACTTCAAGCATCCTCAATTATGTCAGGATGGACTAGGCCTTGTTCTAGAAAATAACTTCATGACAATGTTTGTCATTCCATAAACATTGTCAAGGGGTCCAAAAGATCAAAAAAGTGGGGGAAAATGAAAAAAAAAAAAAAAAACAAAAGAAGGGAATTGCCTATATTTTCACTTTTGATATTTGCAATTAGCTCCTATATTTTTAGTATTTTAGTATATAATCCTCTAAGTTTGTTTTTTTTTTCATTGGTAAATCTTTTTATTAGATCTAACAAGCTTAATTCTCCAAAATTTTGTTCCCAAACCAATCTTCAATGAGCATAGACAAATTTTCGCAACTATCCAACAAAGCAGCATCGACAATTCCCACCGAAAATGAGCGGATGCAAGGATAAATTGGCCAGAGCTAAAAAGAGAGCAAGATCAAGCGGGGATAGAATTATCCTAATGTTATAGATTTTTTTTTACCTAAAAGATTTTTTTTTTATTTTCTTCTTTGATTTTGTGCTAAGTAATTTAATGGTCAAATTTCACGTGTAATTGACTTTTCTTTTCTTCTTTTTTATCCAATCAGTGTTCTCTCCGTGGCCGTGGAGTTCGGTTTATTGTAAAAAAAAAGCAGCACTTGATTTCAACCGTCAAGTTGTCTCCGGAAAAAAAAAAGGAAAATGATAAAATCGTCCGACCACACGAGCCGTCCGATTGTGTATATTTACAACTGTAACGTTGGCTCTCCTGGAAAAGAGGGGATGTCGGAATTTTCTTAAATTTTGGTCTCCGTCGTCTCTCAACTTTCTGAGCTCCTTAACCTGTTGAAATGCCATTCAAGTTTTATATTTTAGTTTTCTAATATTACTTAATGTACAAAAAATGTTAACACATGGCATTCTTTCTTCCTATTTGGTGAGGTTAAAAAAATCTTATGCAAAATAGAGTTTATTAATGCACACTCGTAATTCATGGGTTTGTTATTCTATCACTACACTAAATCCAGCCACAAAATAAAATTAACACTTCAAGTAATTTTACAATGCTTTATACCAAACGAAGTAACTTTGGTATGCTAAAATGTCTCTTTACCTACAGGGTTTACACGGGTTTCATGTACATGTATTCTCTATCAGTATAATGCTTTTTGTTTTTGGGGTTAGACATTTTAAAATATCACAAAGTCAAGTTCTAAACTAGTTTTTTTTACACTCCTCATTCGTTAATTCCGCATGTTGTTCTTGAAAGAAGGCATAGAGAAGAAGGAAGACTGAGCGGAATCGAGAGAGAGAGAGAGAGAGAGAGAGAGAGAGAGAGAGAGAGAGAGAGAGAGAGAGAGAGAGAGAGAGAGAGAGAGAGAGAAACATAGGAAGATTTTGTGTATTCTCAATGTAATTGTCGAATGTACAATTTCTCCTAAGATATAATACAAGCTGTATTCTGAGTAAGGAAGTAATTGATCTAAAAAATCAATCTAGATCTAAATCTGATATTTAATTAACATACATATACAAATCATGATCAATTAAGATCAAGATATCTCGGGCAATCCGCAATCCGCATATCTTCCAACACTCCCCCTCAAGCTGGTGGCTTATAGATATCCAAGACGCCTAGCTTGTTTAGTAGATATGCGTGTTGTCTCTGACATAGGGGCTTGGTGAACATATCCCCCGGTTGTTCCGTTGTCCCAATTCCGCTTGTCTCAATAACTCCTTCCTGGATCTTTTCCCTCGTAAAGTGGCAATCCACCTCTATGTGTTTGGTTCTTTCATGTACTATGGGATTGGATGCAAGTTTAAGAGCCGCATCATTATCACAATATAATCTGGTGGGTCCTTGCACTTCTACTCCAAGATCCTTAAGTAATCCTCGTATCCAAACTATTTGGCAAGTGGCCTTAGCCATAGCTCGATACTCTGCTTCGGCTGAGGATAGAGACACAGTAGCTTGTTTCTTGGTCTTCCAAGAAAGAAGAGATTCTCCCAGCTTAATGCAATATCCAGTGACAGATCTTCGACTAATAGGACATGTTGCATAGTCTGCATCACAGTATGCAGTCATCTTCATGTCACATTTTTTTGATAGAAGTATCCCAAGTCCTGGACATTTCTTCAGATATTTCACGACCTTTAAGGCCGCATCCAAATGAGAGCGCTTTGGTTGGTGCATAAACTGGCTAAGTGTCTGAACCGCATATGAGATATCAGGTCTAGTCATTGTCAGGTATATAAGTTTCCCAACAAGTCTTTGATAGCCTGACGAATCACTGAGTACAAGATCATCAGTTCGAGATATTCCCTTATCATACTTTGCGGTGGTCAACTTAGTGTTTTGCTCTATAGGAATCACAGCTGGCTTGCATCCCGATAAACCTGTTTCTGATATAATCTCTGATATAAACTTCCGCTGACTAAGGGAAATCCCCTTGTCTGAACAGGCAATTTCAATTCCAAGGAAATATTTTGGTACTCCTAAGTCTTTAATGTGAAAGGTAGCATGCAAATATTCCTTGAAATCCTCTATAGATGCTCTATCATTTCCCATAACAAGTATGTCATCGACATAAATCATCAAATAGATAGATGGCATACCTTTAGTTCTTGAGAATAAAGCATAATCATGCTTGGATTGCTTGAAGCCTGCTGTTGTAAGAGCGCTGGCAAATCCAGATCTTTGCCACGTCATCAAGGAATTTCGCAAAAAATTCAAAAGGAAAGGGTAAATTTTTTTGCGATTATTGCAAGCGTACTAACCATACCATTGACGGTTGTTGGAAATTACACGGTAAACCCGGAGAAAAGGAGAAAAAAATTTCCACAGCTTATCAGGTCACTGGACCAACTGGTCCACAAATTGACCAGCCTATTTCATATGGTCAGTATCAGCAGCTCATGCAGGCATTGCAAAAGATGGATGTATCCAACAAAGGGGGAAGTTTCTTAGGTATTTCACATTGCCTAATTAATTCCATTTCCAGAAAGGCATGGATTATAGATTCTGGGGCAAGTGACCATATTATATGTGACAAGGGACTTTTTTCACATATAAATGCAAGTTTGAATTTTCCTATTTCCGTGCAATTACCCAACGGAAATATTACCCATGTCAAAGTGACAGGAACAGTGAATCTCAGTCCTCAGATTATTCTCCAGAATGTGCTCTATGTCCCAGAATTTCAATTCAACCTCGTATCTGTGTCTAAAGCTTGCAAAGAGAATTCTTGCCGGGTAATTTTTGATGCTGACACCTGTTTATTTTAGGCCCTTTCGACTGGCAGATTGATGGGCTTGGGTAATCTTTCTGAAGGACTCTATTTCTGGATGAGTTTTCCAAGTAATTTCAATTTTTCTTGCAATCCATTGAATAAGAAATCATTGTGTAATTCAACTGCCAATGATAGAAATTTTACTATGCATATGAGATTGGGTCATAGTGCCTTATTTCCATATCCTGAGTGTTCTATATGTCCCCTTGCAAAACAATCACGTACACCATTTCCCTCTAGTACCTCACGGTCTAGTGAAATTTTTGCATTAATCCATGTGGATATTTGGGGACCTTATCACACAGTCAATCATGATGGTTCTCGTTATTTTCTTACGATAGTGGATGATTGTTCTCGGGCAACATGGATTTTCCTTATGCAATCTAAGAATCAGGTTTATTCTCACCTGAAAAACTTCATTCTACTGTCTAAGACTCAATTCAGGAAATCCATTCAGCGGATCCGTACTGATAACGGGAAAGAATTTTTTAGTCATGAATGCTCCCTGTTATTCAATTCTCATGGTATTCATCACGAAAGCTCATGTGTCTACTCACCACAACAAAATGGAGTGGTTGAGAGAAAGCATCGCCATCTACTGGAAGTTGCTCGTGCATTAAAATTTCAAGCATCGATTCCAGAAAGTTACTGGGGAGACTGTGTTGTCACAGCAGCATATCTCATTAATCGAATGCCCACTCGGATCCTCCATGGGCGAACTCCATTCGAGATCTTGTTTGGGAAGAAACCTGATTTGAATCACCTCAGGATCTTCGGATGTCTCTATTAAGTTGCAACAGTGGGATCTCGGGATAAATTTAGCCCACGTGCACGGCGATGTATCTTTATGGGATATCCAAATCTCCAGAAGGGATATCGGGTTCTTGAAATCTCCACAAGAGAATTCTTAGTAAGTCGTGATGTAATCTTCCATGAGAATATATTTCCATTTTCTGAAACTGCATCCCCAGATGAAGGCCCAGAGACAGCTTCTAGCTATCATCACTTTCTCTCTGATGAGGCATCATATCAGGACTTCTCTTATATACCAGTAGCACAGCCAAGGAATCTTGTCCTAGCTCCACTGTCTCCCAATATTAGTTCAAATCCTTCCGAACATGTTTCAGAGGATACATTGGAAGATTCCATTGCCAACATGGAAGTTTTCGACAGTGCACCTAATTCCTCATCAGAGATATCACCATCTACCACTGGAGCAGAATATCCTAGGCGGTCTGGACGAGCAACAAGACCTCCAACCTGGACAAAGGATTATGTCTGTGCTACACATCACTCTTCAGGTATTCAATATCCAATCTCCTCCTATGTTTCCTTTCATAGCTTATCTCCGGAGCATAGATGTTGCATTTCTCGTATATCCGACGAAAAGGAGCCGTCCAGTTATGAAGAAGCTTCCATTAATCCAAAATGGCAAGAAGCCATGAAGGCAGAGTTGAAGGCACTTACTGATAATCATACATGGGATCTTGTCCCATTCCCATCTCATCGCAAACCAATTGGATGCAAATGAGTCTACAAGATCAAGTATCGCGCTGATGGCTCTATTGAACGATACAAAGCCAGACTGGTAGCCAAAGGGTTCACCCAAAAGGAAGGTTTTGACTACCACGAGACGTTCTCTCTAGTTGCCAAAGACGTCACAGTCCGTTCATTCTTAGCTGTCGCTGCAATTAATGACTGGCACTTGCATCAAATGGATGTTCATAATGCCTTTCTCCACGGTGATTTAGATGAAGAAATCTACATGGATATCCCTCGAGGCATACGGAGACAGGGGGAGAATAAGGTATGTCGTCTCCGTAAATTCCTTTATGGATTAAAACAGGCATCCAGACAATGGTATGCTAAATTTGCCAGCGCTCTTACAATAGCAGGCTTCAAGCAATCCAAGCATGATTATGCTTTATTCTCAAGAACTAAAGGTATGTCATCTATCTATTTGATGATTTATGTCGATGACATACTTGTTATGGGAAATGATAGAGCATCTATAGAGGATTTCAAGGAATATTTGCATGCTACCTTTCACATTAAAGACTTAGGAGCACCAAAATATTTGCGAAATTCCTTGATGACGTGGCAAAGATCTGGCCATCCACTCCTTTGAACGTGATCTCCTGTCCACCGTCCGATCCAGACACGATCTCGCCCCCGTGAGAGCCGTCAGATCCTCGCGTGTAATCCAGACCGTGCGATCCTCGCATGTAATCTTGCCCGTTCGATCCTCGCGTGTAATCTGGACCGTTCGTCCCATCCCTTTTAAAGCCGCGGGAGTCCAATTCGCCAAACCCTAAGGGATTCTTTCTTTCCCTTTCGTGAGCTAGGGTTGGGGTGGTCCTGGCGGCCGCGTCTCTCCGTTCACCGCGGGCGGCGAGAGCGATGCTCTCGCTGTTCCTCGTGTGTTCGGTCGTTGTGAGTCGCTGACTCTCCTCCTGCATCGCCAACTGGAAAATTCGCCCGATCGGTGGCATGGGATCCATGGCAAGGATCTGTGACCGAAACGTGAGGTACGATTCGTTTAAGATCAGTAGGAATCTCGTGGCTTTTTCTCTTTCTTTGATCTTTTTATACTGCTTGAGAGTAGACTCCGGCCCTTCAAGTTTTTCTTCTACCGCCTCGAGCTGATTCTAGAGAGACGAGAGCCTGTTGAAGCAGGCGGTGACCGTCAGATTTCCTTGTTTAAGCTCACTTATTTCCTGCATGAGATTAAAAACCTTTGCCTGATCAAGTTTGCCATACATTTCTCGTACGTTTTCCCACATGGTTTTGGCATCCTCTGTGGGTGGAAGCCCAGCCACGACTTCTGGGGATATGCAATTTCCGATCCATGTTCGGACAAATTGATTGCATTTCCGCCAGTGTCGGGCTAGGCGTTCATCGGAGGGGATTGCGATGGTTCCGTCGAGGAACCCATCTTTATCCTTTGTCACCAGTGCCCGCCGGAGCTCCTGTGACCACTTCGATTAGACCTCTGGTCCGATCAGTTGCTGGCTTATTAGTCGAAGCTCCGGTCCGTCGGCGTTGGAGACGTACAAAGGATCACCGAGTTCTGGTCGCCCAGTGAATGCTGCCGCTGGAACGGGAAGAAATCCGGGTGTGAAATTCGGGTAGGGATTCGTCCCTTGACCCGATCCACCCGAACCGACCGGATAACCCGCATTTAGATATCCTGGGTAGGGATTATGTCCCGTACCCGATTCGTCTGATCCGCCCGTCTGCTCCATCCCGATGGTTGGGCTTGCCCCACTCGTGGCTGGCGGGCCCCCATCGTGGCTCTGGTGGCCCACGAAAACAGGCGATGATGAACTTGGGCTTGGCCCAAAGTAAAGTGGATATGGAATCCACTGGTATGGTTGGCCCGTCGTGGGTTGCCCCAATTGAAACTGAGCCTGCGTGGGCCGCCATTGCACAGGTTGGGCCTGAATTGATTGTTGGTCGGATGCTGGGATTATTGCAGGGAGATTCTGGATCTGCGGACCCGGAGGACTTTCTTCTTCTCCGGTGGTCCTGTCGTCAGCACCCAGATTGAGATCCTGCCGAGAAGCCATGGTAAGTTAAATAAAGACTCTTCCTTCGAGAGTGTGCCTAATACCGAAAGATTAATCCTTTCGCAGGTGGATAATTCTTTCCGGCAGCAATTGGAGGCGGAAGCGAGTCAGAGACCGAGAGGCTCTGATACCATGAAAGAAGGCACAGAGAAGAAGGAAGACTGAGCGGAATCGAGAGAGAGAGAGAGAAACATAGGAAGATTTTGTGTATTCTCAATGTAATTGTTGAATGTACAATTTCTCCTAAGATATAATACAAGCTGTATTCTGAGTAAGGAAGTAATTGATCTAAAAAATCAATCTAGATCTAAATCTGAGATTTAATTAACATACATATACAAATCATGATCAATTAAGATCAAGATATCTCGGGCAATCCGCAATCCGCATATCTTCCAACAGTTCTCACATTAGTTTTACACGCTAAGAAACTTATTAAAGAATTACATATCACTTGTCTATGAAATTTATACGAGCCTTATCATCTCCCTATGAATCGCAAAATATATATATAATTTACTCGTTCAAGTGAATGATTACAGAATACCAATTGCTAAAATTAAAATGTCGAAGTTCGCTATATGCATCTTGATTTTTTAAAAAACGAGTGATTGACTTACACTTTACAAAATGAACGTGATGCATCTTTACTGTAAAAAAAAAAAAAGTTTAACCTAACAACGAAAGTGAGATGAAAAAGAAAATCAAAATAAAATGTTTATCAAGCTTTTTATTTATTTATTTATTAGTTTAAAGTCTAAGTCTAGGTGGCAAGTTCACAAAGATTGACAGGGTTTGGTTCTTTTAAACTTATAGTCCAATAGGTAGTTTGAGTAGTCGAATGGTTAATTTATGCAACCGATTTAGTATTTAGTTACGAAGACACCGTTTACAAAAACTTTAAGCAGTCACACTCATTATTGGCTTATTGATGAGGTCTTGTTGCTCATGGATAAGATGATTTGCATGCATTAGTAAGATTCGTATTCACTGTTGAAAAAGAATTATACCATAGAAATAATCTTATTTATTGTAAAAAAAAAAAAAAAAATCCTGGATGGGGGAGAGGGTTCTGTCGGCCCAACCTTCAATGGCAAGTGGCCAACACGTGTGAACAAATGGGTTGGAAAAAAAAAAAAAAAAAAGCAGCAGTGCAAATGCTACACGTTGTGAACTAAATTCTACGAATGTGAAAAACGTACCGAATCCCACTTTTTTAACAACGGTTTTATGTTATGGTTACGACGATCCGTGATATAATACATACATACATACATACATACATATATATATATATATATATATATATTTAAGATGTTTTTGTATTTAATTGCAATGACGCATAATAATCTTATACAATGCATTTGAAGTATTGTACAAGTGCTCCTAACATACAAGTTATCATGAAAGGAAAATAAAAAAGTGACATTCACACTTTTTATATGTGGCAACGTGCCAATTGGAAAGAAGGTTTTTCAATTTACAATAAGGATCAATTAAACAATGCACAAACGAGTTCACGTGAAACTTAAACATGAATGGAGCACACAATATCAAGCTTAAACTCGCCAATACCCAATTTGATAGTCTCAAGAGCCTAATCAGGATTAACTTACTTATTTAATATAGTCAAGTTGAGTGAAGTCAAATTTGAATAGTCTAATTTTCTTTTTCAAGTTGAGTTTGAACAAGAACTTTAATACTTGATTGAGTTCAAGTGAAGGTTCAAGCATCGAGTATGTTGTAGTAGCTCAACTCAATTTGGATTATATCTCCACATAGAGGGTAGACCTAGGACCCTAGCACTTGGATCAGAGACACCAGCCAAACAAGTTATAGCATGGGCCACTGAAGACCCTACCATAGACTTGGGACCTTGGCCTTGGACAGAGTTGTGAATTATGAAACTATAATGTGCTATCATCAATTGTATTAATATATCGCATAACAACTCCATATTACGAAATATTTGACGATGTTGTGCAAACAGGATCATTGAGTCCGCTACAACGCAAGATATTAATAGAGTACTAAGCAATAAGTACAAAAACAATCTCTTGCGGCATTTTTACTCTCAAAACTTACCAAGAGAAATCTTAAAACACTCTCAAGAGGTAGAACCACCTGGCCCTATGTCCGTTTGTCTCGTGGACACCACGCAAACTCCATCTTCAGATTGATCTTCACTCCAAGGTTCAGGCCAAGTCAAACTTGTATTTTGTAATCAAGGGTCCAAAAGATCAAAGAAGTGGGGGCAAACGAAGAAAAAGAAAGGATTTGACTATATTTTTACTTTTGATATTTGCAATTAACTTCTTTATTTTTAGTATTTTAGTAAATAATCTTCTAAGTCTGTCTTTTTTTCATCGGTAAATCTTTTCATTAAATTTAACAAGCTTAATTTTCCAAAAATTTGTTCCAAACCAATCTTCGACGAGCGTAGACAAATTTTCGTGACGATCTGACAAAGCAACATTGATGATTCCTACCGAAAATGAGTGGATGCAAGGATAAATTGGCCAAAATTAGAAAGAGAGCAAGATAAAGCAGTGATATGATTATCTTAATGTTATCATTTTTTTTCTTTTACCTAAAAGATATTTTTATTTTCTTCTTTGATTTTGTGCTAAGTAATTTAATTATCAAATTTCACGTGTAATTGACTTTTCTTTTTTCCTTTCTTATCCAACTAGAGTTCTCTCCGTGGCCGTTGAATTCAGTTTGTTGTAAGAAAACGTGGCACTTGATTTCAACTGTCAAGTTGTCTCTGAAAAAAAAAAAAAAAAAGAAGGAAAATGATAAAATCATCCGACTACATGAGCCGTCTGATTGTGTGTATTTACAAGTGTAACCTTGGCTATCCTGGAAAAGAGGGGATGTCTGAATTTCCTTAAATTTTGGTGTCGGTCGTTTCTCAAATTTCCGAACTCCTTAACCCGTTGCATGCCATTCAGGTTTTATATTTTAGTTTTATAATATTAGTTAATGTACAAAAAATGTTAACACGTGGCATTCTTTCTTCCTATTTGGTGAGGCTAAAAATATCTTATGCAAAATAGAGTTTATTAATCTGCACTCTTATTTCATGGGTTCATTATCCTATCACTATACTAAATCCAGCCACAAAACATATTTTGTTTTAAGTTATTAATGTCTGCTTACTTCAAGTGATTTTACAATGTTTTATACCAAAGAAAGTGACTCTAGTTTTTTTTTTTTTTTTTTTTTATCCTACTTTACTCCTATTCTAATTTGATTAACAATGTTTTATACCAAATAAAGTAACTTTAGTATGGTTTTTTTTAGTTGATCATGCTCTACTCGTACTCTAATTCTCATTCTCAGACTTTTGCCTTGCCTCCATACAAAACGTGAGAATGAAAACCCACATTTGAAACTAAATCGTTCTCACCTTAACCCTTTTGAGAGGGTGGTGATCCGAACCTCTTACCTCCCCCTTCTTATGTGAGAAGGGTGGAAAACTTTAGTATGTCTATAGGGTTTACGCGGTTTCATATATTCACATTCTCTATCATAATAATAATTTTTGTTTTTGGGTTGGACATTTTAACATACTCACAAAGTCAAGTTCTAAATCAGTTTTTTTTTTTTGGCACTCCTCATTCGTTAATTCCACATGTCGTTATCACATTAGCTTTACACGCTAAGAAGCTTATTACGGAATTACCACATCACTTGTCTATGAAATTTGTACGAGCCCTCCCCATGGAAGGCAGCCAACTAAAAAAAATATAATTTACTCCTTCAAGTGAATGATTACAAAATACCAATTGCTAAAATTAAAATGCCGAAATTTGTTGTACACACCTTAATTTTTTTAAATAATGAGTGATTGACTTACACTGTACAAAATGAAAGTGATGCATCGTTACATGTAAAAGAAAAAAGTTTAAGCCAGCTACAAAAGTGAGATGAAAAAGAAAATCAAAATAAAATGTTGTTGAAGTTTTTCATTTTTGTTTAAAGTCCAAGTCTAGGTGGCAAGTATGCAAAGATTGACAAGGTTTCATTCTTTTAAACCTATAGTCCAAGAGTTACTTTGAGTAGTTAAATGATTAATTCATACAATCAATTTAGTGTTTGGTTACAAAGTCACCGTTTACAAAAACTTTAAGGGGTCATAACTATTATTGGCTTATTGATGAAGTCATGTTACTCATGGATAAGATGATTTGGATACATTAGTAAGATTTAGTCATGTGAAGATTCGTGTTCACTTATGAAAAAAAAAATCATACAGTAGAAATAATCTTATTTATTGTTTAAAAAAAAATCCTCGATTGAAGAGATGGTTCGGTCGGCCCAACCTTCAACGTCAAGTGGCCAGCACATGTGAACAAATGGGTTGAAAAAAAAAATTGCAAAACGAAAGCTGCAGTGCAAATCCTACACGTTGTGGACTAAATTCGACTAATGTGAAAAATGTACCGGATCCCACTTTTTTAATAACAGTTTTACGTTACGGTTATGACGATTTGTGATATAACATATATATATATATATATATATATATATATATATATATATATATATATGATGTTTTTGTATTTAATTGTAATGACACATAATAATCTTATACAATACATTCAAAGTATCGTAAAAGTGCGCCTAACATATAAATTTATCATGGAAGGAAAATAAAAAAGTGACATGCACACTTTTTATATATGGCAACATGTCAATTGGAAAAAAAAACGGTTTTTCAATTTACAATGAGGATCGAGATTAGATAATGCACAAACGAATTCATGTGAAACTTAAACACGAATGTAGCACACAATATCAAGCTTAAACTTGCCAATACCCAATTTGATAGTTTAAAGAGCCTAATAAGGCTTAACTTACTTTTTGTCAATTATTTAATATAGTCAAATTGAGTGAAGTCAAATTTGAATAGACCGATTTACTTTTTCAAGTTGAGTTTGAACAAGAACTTTAATACTTGAACAAGTCTCCACATTGAGGGCTAGACCTAGGACCCTAGCACTTGGACTAGAGACACTAGCAAAACAAGTTATAGCATGGGCCGCCTAAGACCCTATCATAGACTCGGGACCTTGGCCTTGGACTTGAGTTGTGAATTATGGAACTATAACGTGCTATCATCAATTTGTATTTATATATCGCATAACAACTCCATATTATGAAATACTTGACGATGTTGTACAAAAAAGATCATCGAACCCACCACAGCGCAAGATATTAATAGAGTACCAAGTAGTAAGTATAGAAACAATCTCTCGCAGTATATTTACTCTCAAAACTTACCAAGAGGAACTTTAAAACACTCTCAAGGTAGAACCACGAGAATGTGAACTCCGTATTCTGATCGATCTTCACTCCAAGCTTCAAGCCAAGTCAAACTCGTGCTCTGGTTTGGCCACAACCCGTGACGTGAAAATGACACGTCTGATTACTCGACCTCATCCTATAAATTTCTGATGGGAAAAAAATTCATTAGGTTACGTGAAAATGCGCACGATGATTTTCGGTTAGCGGCTTTGGTGGTACCTTTCCCCGGTTCCCGTACGAAGAAGGAAAATAAAAAACGAACCCGCTGCTCTCCCTGATGGTGCGAGCGTCTTGGCTCACCAAGGGCACGAGTGTAATTGCACGAGTGCCCAGCTCAGTCGGCTCGGGATTTCGGCCTCTCGAGTCGGCCCCATCCCTCGAGACGAATCACGGCCGTCGATCATACCCGGCCCGTGTGTCGGTACACAGTGACCCGACACACGTGCGGAGTCTCATTTTACGTGCTTTCCCTCCACCAGCCCAACGACCCATCCCTATCTCCGTGGACCCCACTGCATATCCCCATCCCTGGGCCATGGCCCCCACCATACGCTTATCCCGAATCTAATCTCAGCCCGTTTCCAATTTTTTATTAAAAAGAAATTGAGCGTAAATGAAAATAAAAAGGAAAAATGACACCGCGATCTCTGAAATTTAGCCCAACAAATAATGTCGTCCCTGAACTTTCAATTTATTCAATATGGTCCTTAAAATTTATATACAATTTAGTTCAACTTGAATTATTGAGACGATAGCTAGAGGTGATTGATTTCAGGATAGGTAAGTTGGAATCTGAATTATACCTTATTATAACCGGTTTCTATTTTTTGGACCCTGGAACCTATCACGTCTACTATTTTTCTGGTCTGGTTCAAGGGTTCACTTGAGAATCTTTTTATCTTTTTTTTTCCCATTTATTTATTTATTTTACTACAAAATCATATGAGATTATGAGTAACGAAATGATTCAAAGTAAAAGATGATTAATAGATATCCTAATCTACCAAAAACAACAATCTGAATACGTAGTCAAGTACATTTATAAACGATAAAAAAGTCCAAACGAGTAATATAAAACATAAATTCCCCATTCATCCATAAAAGTTGAATGAAAATGAAAGACTAGCAAGAAGTTTCAAAAAAGGACAAAAGACGAAAGAATGCTGAGGTTAAAATTTAGGGAAAAAAACAATTAGAATTTAAGCTTTTTAACTTATAAAATAGATTTCAAAGTAGAGTGGAATCGGTGGATCTTTACTTGAAACCTATTCCTAGAACTATTTCAAGGAGAATCGATCCTCGGACATATTTTTCCGAAAGTTGGATCCAATTTCTAAGTAAAATCGATTTAGTTGCACACCCCTAATAACAACATTAAGCATCTTCGTATAGTGTAGGAATTAACTTGAATATGTACTAAAATTTTAAGGATCGTATTAAATAAATTAAAAGTTCAATGATCATATTATAAATTGAGTCAAAATTCAAAGACTATTTATGTCATTATTCAAAATTGGTATCAATATCCATTTAAAAATTTTTAAAAGAGCAATTTGCTTTTAAGTTAGCAATTTTTTTTAATATTATCAAAGCACTATTAATAACCCGAAAGTCCGCCGCCACAGAAACATTATCGCTATCTCCCCCTATCTTAAAGTCTCAAAGCTCAAAAGGAAAAAAATATGAACAGCGCTCAGAGCTTCTAACTCGATAAACCCTCGCGGCAGCTTTCGTCTTCCGAGTCCTTGGCCGATTCATCATCGTTCCAGATTCGTCGGTCGATCACGTCGATCTCGCCCTCCAAACCCTGAGAGCGCTTGTTTCTTTGAAGCGAGCGAGAGCCAGAGCCGGGGCATAGGGAAGAGATCGTCGACTTCACTGCCGATCGGGGAAGGGCAACCCCGGGTCAGAGGCCGCCCAGCATCTCCGAGAGCAAAGCCCACTCTGCTTCTGCTTTAAGCCCTTGATTTTCTTAGCAACACTCTCCCTCTCTCTCTCTCTGTTCTGAAGCTTGGCATTCTAGAGAAGCACATGTACCATCAGCTCTTCTAACGGTTGCTTCTTCGAATATGAAAAGGAATTACCATGTGTTCCTCAGTTTCAGAGGGACAGATGTCCACCAAGGCTTCCTCAGTCATCTCTACGCGGCTCTGGACCAGCAAGGAATATATACTTTTGTGGATAGCGAGGAGCTTAGGAAAGGAGAGGAAATATCATTGGCGCTCATGAGGGCGATTGAGGAATCGCACGTTGCGATCATCGTTTTCTCTGAGCATTACGCTTCCTCACGGTGGTGTTTGGAAGAGCTCTTGAAAATCATGGAGTGCAAGGAGAAAAATGGCCTGAAGGTGTTCCCTGTGTTTTACAAAGTGGAACCTAGAGAAGTGAGAGAGGGAAGAGAGAGTTATAAGAGAGCTATGGATAACCATGAGTCCAAGTTCGGAAAGGATTCAGAGGAAGTGAAGAGATGGAAGAAGGCTCTCTCTGAAGCCGGTAGCTTGTCTGGGTGGGAGTTGAATGACAGGTACACACAAATGTGACAATGGTGTTTTGTGATTGTTAGCTCGTGATTGCCTGTTAGATATCAGATCATATGCACTTTTTTGGATCTTCAATTGAAGATACAAAGTGGAGATAAATTAGACAGTAGACACATGATCAAATAACCAAAGCTCGTAGATTCTTTGAATTGATTCTTGCGGTGTGGATAATGAGAAATTTATCAAACATAAATAGTGCGATTCATAGTGCCTTAGTCATTATTGTCTTCAGATTCAAGTTCTTTGTAATTTTCCTCGCGTACATGTTGGCGCAGGTTCACCCACTTTTCATCTTATTATTTGCTATTCTTCTTAAGAAATTTTTCTTATCACGTCAGAGGTTGAATTCCTGCTATGGCTTTGAAATGCTAAAACGGGTTTTTCTTTCTTTTGAGTGCTTATTAGAGATGAAGCAGATCTCATACAATGCATCGTGAAGGAATTATCAATTCATCTCAACCAAACACCCTTACATATCGCTAAGTATCCGGTTGGAATAGATTCCCGAGTTCAAAAACTGATATGTTTGTCACAGAAAGAGTCGGCTGATGATGATGTTCTGATGATAGGTCTATGGGGACCTGGAGGCATAGGGAAGACAGCAATTGCCAAGGCCCTATATAATGCTATGATGAGACAATTTCAGGTTTGTAGTTTTTTGGAGCAAGTTAGAGAAAAATCACACCAAAGCGGTGGTCTTGTTTCTTTACAAAAGAATCTTCTATCTGAGATCCTGGTTCATCCTTTAACGATCTACAGTGTCGCTGGAGGAATTAGTTTGATACAAGAAAGACTATGTTGCAAGAAGGTTCTGCTGATTCTTGATGATGTTGACCATATGAATCAATTGAATGCATTAGCTGGAAAAGGCAATTGGTTTGGAAAAGGAAGTATAATCATTGTTACAACAAGAAATAAACAATTGCTGACTTCTCATGGCATAAATCGTGTGCATAGAATTCAAACTTTAGGATGTTGTGAAGCACGAGACCTTTTTTGTCTGCATGCCTTCCCAGATAGTGAGAGTGTTGAAATAGGAGTGGATCTCATAGATAGAGCACTGCGTTATTGTGACGGCCTTCCGTTAGCCCTCGAAGTCTTGGGCTCATTCTTATGTGGAAGAAACGAAGCTGCATGGGAAAGTGCATTGCATAAACTTTCCAAAAGTCCTGACCAAATTATTAATCAAGTTCTCAAGACAAGCTTTGATGGATTGGAGAACAATGAGAGGGACATTTTCCTCGATATTGCTTGTTTCTTTAAGGGAAAGGGAGTAGAATACATCAAGGAAGTTCTTGATGACTCTGGTTTTAACACAACCATAGGAATAGAAATTCTCATCGAGAGGTCCTTGATAAAAAATGAGTATGGAACCCTGCAAATGCATGATTTGATTCAGTTGATGGGTAAGGATATTGTTAATGAGGAATGGCCCGATGATCCTGGGAAACGCAGCAGATTATGGCTTTTCGAAGATGTTGAGGAAGTTCTCTATGAAGATACAGTAAAAGTTGTTCATGTCCATTTTGCAACATCTCAGTTTTTTACTTTGCTCTGATTTGGATTGTAATATGTAAATTTCAATCAAAAATTTTGTCTGACGATTGAATTTGCTCTGTTATGGATAGGTAATGGATGCAGTAAAGGCCATAGTATTGAACTTGGCCACACCAAAAGAGATGACCATTAGTCCTTGTGCTTTCAAAAAAATGAAAAGGTTGAGAATGCTCATCTTGCACAAAGTGCATATCTCTTCACAAGGTCCTATACGCCTCCCTAATGCGCTAAGATGGCTTGAATGGCCCAATGCCCTGCATCTAGAATTTGGCCCTGGTCCAAAGAAACTAGCAAGACTCCGTTTTCAGAACAGTCATATCAAACAATTAGTAGGCAACTGTCAGGTAAGCCCTTATGATGATCAGCTTTCCCTTTTCAAAGCTATGAAAATATTTCAGAGCTTAATGACTGCACCAGTATGTTTTTGCAGAATTTTATATGTTTGAAGTCCATCGAGTTCCGGGATTGCAAGTCCCTGGCTAGTATTCCTGACATTTCATCGGCTCCACTTCTGGAGAGCTTAGATCTTTTCAGTTGCAAAAGCTTGGTAGAGGTTCACCAATCCGTCGGAGATCTTGACAAGTTGAAACATTTGAATATATCAAGTTGCTCCAATCTTCGGATCTTTCCAAACACACTCAAGACAAAGTCTCTTCAATGGCTTGATTTCTCTGGTTGCTCTAAACTTGAGAAATGCCCTGATATTCTGGAAAAGATGGAACACCTAATATATTTTTTTCTAAAAGGGACGGCTATTAAAGAACTCCCTGCATCAATTGAAAATCTTGTCTCTATAGAACAGATAGATTTAGGTTGTTGCAATAACCTCACAAGGCTTCCGTCGAGCATTCATAAGTTGAAAAATCTCAAGTCTCTGGTAGTTAGCTACTGCTCAAATTTTGTCATGTTTCCAAAGAGCTTGGAAGATTCAATTGATCCTGATGACGATTTGGGATTCCCAAGTTTAAGGTGGCTAGACCTCTCTCACTGCAATCTATCAAAAGCAGAGTTTCTTGAGAATGCTTCCAGTTGTCCTATATTGACGTGCCTAAATCTTACAAATAACAAATTTACTCATCTTCCTACATGCATCAACAAGTATGATTATTGGAAAGACTTGTTTGTTTATAGCTGCAAGCAAAGCAAAGGGGTCAGTGTGGCTGATGCGTCATCACCCAAGGTCTCTCTCTCTCTCTCTCTCTCTCTCTCTCTCTCTCTCTCTCATTTTGAATGTTTGATACGTGTACATCTGTATGACAGGAAGTTGAGATTCTTGTAAATGGAAGAGAGATGCCTGAATGGATTCTCCATTGTAAAGAGGACACCATATCTTTCATGGTTCCCCCAGACTTATGTGACAAGATCTTGGGACTAGCAATCTGTGTTATTCTTCGCCAGAATAAGAAAGGCTCGTTCGACGATTCGTCCTGTTCATTTGACATCAGCTTGTTTGTAAATGGCATAAGATCGTATTACCGTTTGATATTTTTTGATCCATTGGAATCCGATCATGTGAGTCTTGTTTATTTCCCAAGCAACAGAAAGATAGAAGAGAAGCCTCTGCAAAACAATTGGAGCCATATCCAAGTTTGTGTCAGGGCACTGGAAGGAACCATAAAGAAGCGTGGATTCCGTCTAATATGCGAGCAACAGGAGGATGATCTGAGGGTCTGTTTTCCAACACCATCGGCGGATGGAAACAGATTGGAGTTTCAAGGAAAGATACTTGAAGGAAGACAATTATCAATAGACACGGAGGAAGAAAATAGTCCACTGGAACAGAACTCGACAAAGAAGATGAGACGGTCTTAGCAATGGCGAGAGTATGGGTTGAACTAGCACCACCTGTTGAGGTAGCGATTCTTGGGGATGCGAACCGGTGATCTTGATTTCAATGCCTCTTGCTTTTCCCTTTTTTTCTCGTCTCTACTAAAAATTTGCAATTGTCTGCTCCTTCAATTAGTCGCATAGTGCTACTGACATGGTTGAGGAACTTTTCATTTCCCTCTCGATCTCTATGATCTGTGATGCAAGAGTGCTCCAATCCAATATCAAGTGGAATGCTTGCTGAATGGCCATTGTCTTCCAAATTCAGTGAGATAT
Source organism: Eucalyptus virginea (assembly GCA_014182375.1). Classification (NCBI taxonomy): domain Eukaryota; kingdom Viridiplantae; phylum Streptophyta; class Magnoliopsida; order Myrtales; family Myrtaceae; genus Eucalyptus; species Eucalyptus virginea. The sequence continues at coordinate 44,079,661 of CM024518.1, forward strand.
ATCACATAGAACTCTCGTCACCTCTCTTAATCCAATTAATGATGTCGATGCTTCATATCCTAGAATTCTTAGATGGTAAAGCTTAGCTTCTTGAGAAAAGTGTTGATCTAATTGTCTCAAAAATCAAAGGTCTACACGGGAATGATCAGTTGATTCCTTTGTTGTTCCTAGGCAGATTGCGGTGGATAGATTCCAAGGGAGAGATCTAGCTTTTCAGGCTTTGCGGATAAGCAAAGTGTACTGACTTAAAAGATTTTCATGAAAAGTGAATGGTGTTTAACAAATGCCTTGTAAAATATTTATTACAGAACAATTTTTAGTATAGAGAAAAAAAGTAGAGAAGGAACTTGCAGTTGTATATGAAAGCACAAGCGGGGGCGACACAACAGTTGGACTGGTGCTGACATTGTGCAACCCTAGGCGAGGCACCTCTAAAGTTGAGCAAACCCGGCGATGCGACACTGAGGTACACTGAAACTAAGCAACACAACACTAGTGTCACGCAACCCCAAGTAATAGAACGCCGGGGCCACACTACTAGGCAATGCGACGCTTGACCTTTGGCAAGCTAAATCTGACATCATGCGACCCTCACAAAGCTCCTCAATGCCGCGTGACCCTCAACAAAGCTTTGCTGATGTCTTTCAACCCTCGGCAAAGCTGCACCTGCATCCCTCGGTCCCTCGGTCCCTCTTCTAAGCTTCCCGGCCCTAATCAAACACATCTTTGTCTCTCTTATCCAAGGTTGAGGGGTAAAATATGACTGCAAATGTATTAGTGATGGCAAGATTGGAAGAAAAAACTTTATTAAACCCCTAAACTTGCATTTCAAGAATGCTAGAGCCCATACTCGGAGGCTTACCTTGAATTTTGAGCATTTTCAAAGCAAAACTTTGGATCAAAATCTTTGAAATTGTGTTATCAAACATCAAATCCTTGGCTCAAGGCCCCTTGAAGGTCCAAAATAGCTTAATTCAAGATAACTAAGCACTCAAATTTTTAACGGCCAAAATTGAACAGGATTGAAACAAAGGGTAAAATTGAAATGCTGGTACCAATTAAGGGGTTTTTATGAGTCCGATTTTTTTTTTTTGAAGTAAATATGTTTGAGTAGTACCAATTGAAGATATCTTGTTATATTAATCCTAGTAACATATATGTATTATTTCCTTTCTTTTTCTCCTTTTCAAGAGTCAAGTCCCATTTCATTGGGCAAGTGAAATGCCAAGTGGCATTTTGATAATTTCCTCTCAGAATCTTGGTAAGTCAAGTTCCTACTAGCATTGCCTTTGTATTCTTCATTGGCTTTCACTAAAGTTCATTCTCCTTATACTTTCCCTCCCATCAGTTGCCCTTCATTTTAGTCTTGGTGGTCCCAAGTTGTCCATTCTTAAATGCAGAATTCAATAAAGTAGAAATGATATCGCCAATCACTTTCTAAAGGCAAGAACTGGTAAGAATAGAGGATTACTATAGTCTCCGCACAAGCAACATAATCACATCACGAGTGAATATGAGATGTCAAACGCTCATTACTATACCATCACTTACAATCATTAAGGATATGAGATTATACACACTAGTGATGTCTTATGTCCTTTTTGAATATCTAATTTTTTGAATTGTAACACGTGTTCATCTCACATATATTTATCACAAATGATCAAATTTCAAAATCATGGCATCACCATCTTCTTTCCTCCCCCTCCTCCTCCTCCTCTTTCCCTCCCTTTCTCTCTCTCTATAACACAAGTACAAGCACGAAATAATTATACTTCCCAAAGAATAGGAAAGAACTACCAACGCTAGTGGCTCTTTTTTAGGTGTAACCCCATAAAAGAGAATGTACTTAATAAACATCGACTCTTTTCGAATTTTATTTTATGGGAGCAACACCGCTGAGAGAAAATAATTAATGAAAACCGAAGTAACATAAAGATTTTATTTAGACATCCAATCATTCCGTTTTTTATGAGCCTTTCCTAATTCTTGTAACTTATTTTGAATTAACAACGTTCAAGAACAAATTCAAAAGGATGAGCAAAGCCCACTCTGCTTCTGCTTTAAGCCCTTGATTTTCTTAGCAAGAATCTTTATCTCTCTCTCTGTTCCGAAGCTTGGCATTCTAGAGAAGCACATGTACCATCAGCTAATCTAATGGCTGCTTCTTCGAATATGAAAAGGAATTATCAAGTGTTAGAGAAGCACATGTACCATCAGCTAATCTAATGGCTGCTTCTTCGAATATGAAAAGGAATTATCAAGTGTTCCTCAGCTTCAGAGGGACAGATGTCCGCCAAGGCTTCCTCTGTCATCTCTACGCGGCTCTGGACTAGAAAGGAATATCCACTTTTGTGGATAGCGAGGAGCTTAGGAAAGGAGAGGAAATATCGTCGGCGCTCATGAGGGCGATTGAGGAATCGCACGTTGTGATCATCATTTTCTCTGAGCACCACACTTCCTCATGGTGGCATTTGGAAGAGCTCTTGAAAATCATTGAGTGCAAGGAGAAAAACGGCCTGATTTGTGTTCCTTGTGTTTTACAAAGTGGAACCAAGGGAAGTGAGGAAAGGGAGGGAGAGCTATGGGAGAGCTATGGCTAAGCATGAGTTCAAGTTCGGTAAGGATTCAGAGAAAGTGAAGAGATGGAAGAAGAGTCTCTTTGAAGCTGATAGCTTGTCTGGGTGGGAGTTGAATGACAGGTATGCACAAATGTGACATGGTGTTTTATGATTGTTAGCTCGTGATTTTTTGTAGATATCAAATCATATGTATAGCTTCGAATTGCCAAAACGATGCATCAACTTTTTGAATATGCAGTAGACACAAAAGTCGAAATACCAAAATTTCAAGCTAGCAGAAATTTTTGTCTTAGATAAGTAGTTTGGTTCCTAGTATCTGAGTAATTAGTGTCTTCAGGCGCAGATTCTCTGTAATTTTCCTTCCGCAGATGTTGGCTTGGGTAAGTGTTATATCTTTTCACCTTATTATTTGTTAATCTTCTTATGAAATTTTCCTTACGACGTTAGACGTTGAATTCCTGCCATAGCTTGAAATGGTAAAACATGTTTCTATTTCTTTTGAGTGCTCATCAGGGATGAAGCGGAGTTCATAGAATCCATCGTCGCGGAACTATCAAGTCGTCTCAGACCAAGATTATTAGATGTCGCTAAGTATCCAGTCAATATAGAACCCCGAGTTCAAAAACTGATAAGTTTGTCAGAGTCAGCTCGTAGTGATGTTTTGATGATAGGTCTATGGGGCCTTGGGGGCATAGGAAAGACAACGATTGTTAAGGCCCTATATAATGCTATTGAGTCGCAATTTCAGGGTTGTAGCTTTTTGGAGCGAGTAAGAGAAAATTCGAACCAAAGCAGAGGTCTTGTTGCTTTGCAAGAACAACTTCTATCTCAGATCTTATCTCCTAAAAGCTTAACAATCTATAGTGTCGACGGAGGAATTAGTTTGATACGGGAAAGGCTATGTTGCAAGAAGGTTCTTTTGGTTCTTGATGATGTTGATCAGTTGAACCAACTACAAGCATTAGCTAGAGAAGACAATTGGTTTGGAGAGGGAAGTAGAATTATTGTTACATCAAGAGATAAACATTTGCTAACTTGTCATAAAATAAGATGTGTGTATGAAGTTGAAGCTTTAAAAAATGATGCAGCACTAGACCTTTTTGGTCGATATGCCTTTTCAGATAGCAAGAAAGTTCAAATAAGTAGGGATATCATTGATAGAGTACTACATTATGCTAATGGCCTTCCGTTAGCCCTCGAAGTGTTGGGCTCATTCTTATGTGGAAGAAATGAAGCTGGATGGGAAAGTGCATTGCATAAGCTCTCCAAAAGTTCTGACCAAACTATTAATCGAGTTCTCAAGACAAGCTTTGATGGATTGGAGTACAACGAGAGGGAGATTTTCCTTGATATTACTTGTTTCTTCAAGGGGAAGGAAAAAGAATACATCAAGAAAATTCTTGACGACTGTGGCTTTGACACAACCATAGGAATAGATATTCTCATCGAGAGGTCCTTGATAAAGAATGAGAATGGAATCGTGCAAATGCATGATTTTCTTCAATTGATGGGTAAGGATATTGTTAATCAAGAATGGTCCAATGATCCTAGGAAACACAGCAGATTATGGCTTTTTGAAGATGTTTAGGATGTTCTATGTGAAGATATGGTAAAAGTCGTTTATGCCCATTTTGCTACATCTCAATGTTTTATGATAATCTGATTCGGGTAGTAAAATGTAAATTTTAATCAAAAATTTTGTCTAACGACTGAATTTGCTCCATTATGGATAGGGCATGGATGCAATACAGGCCATAGTATTGGACTTGCCCGCACCAGAAAAGATGACCATTAATCTTGATGCTTTTACAAACATGAAAATGTTGAGAATGCTCATTTTGCATGAAGTGCATATCTCTTCACAAGGTCCTCTACGCCTCCCTAACGCGCTAAGATGGCTTGAATGGCCCAATGCCTCGGATCTAGAATTTGGCCCTGGTCAAAAGAAACTCGTGAGACTCCATTTCCGAAATAGTCATATCAAACAATTGGGAGGCGACTTTCAAGTAAGCCCTTGTGATGATCAACTTTCCCTTTTTTAAAGTTATGAAAATATTTGCAGAGCTTGATAACTGAACTTGTATGTTTTTGCAGAATTTTAGAAATTTGAAGTCCATGATGTTCTGCGATTGCAATTCCTTGGCTAGTATTCCTGACCTTTCATTGGTTCCACATTTGGAAAGCTTCAAGTTTACAAGGTGTGAGCTTGGTGGAGGTTCACCAATCCGTCGGATATCTTGACAAGTTAAAGCTTTTGTCGATATCAAGTTGCTCTAATCTTAGGATCGTTCCAAACATACTCAAGACAAAGTCTCTTCAAGCCTTAAACTATCTAGTTGCTATAAACTTGAAAAATGCCCTGATTTTCTAGGAAAGATGGAACATCTAGAACATCTTGATCTTTCAGTGATGGCTTTTAAAGAACTCCGAATGTCAATTGAAAATCTTGTCTCTGTGAAGATTATAGGGTTATCTTTTTGTAGAAACCTCACAAGGCTTCCATCAAGCATTTATAAATTGAAAAAACTTGAGAGTCTGTATCTTCATGATTGCTCGAATTTTGCCATGTTTCCGAAGAACTTGGAGGATTCAACTGATCCTGACGATAATTTGGGATTATCAAGTCTACGTTGGCTAGACCTTAGTGGCTGCAATAAATCAGAAGTAGAGCTCCTTGGGAATGATTCCAATTGTCCTGCATTGGCGCACCTAAATCTTTCAAATAACAAATTCAATCATCTGCCGACATGCATCAACAAGTATGATTGTTGGAAAGACGTGTTTGTTTATAGTTGCAAGCAAAGCACAGGGGTCAGTGTGGCTGATGTGTCATCGCCCATGGTCAGACTCTCTCTCTCATTTGGAATGTTTGTGTCGCGATCAATTTTTCAGGTGTGAACCACTTAGGGTTTGGCTAATGGATTGTTAAGCCTAGACTTAACTCGGGCTCTCTCAAGTCCATACCAATTCGCGACTTAGGTTCAAATTTTTAAACATGCAAATGGATTTTATCTAGGAGTCGCCATTAATCGGTTTATGGTAGGTCGATTAGACACCTAAGTAAAATAATGGGAGAATTATTTTACTTCTACGAACTAGAGATCATGGGCACGGGGACTTGGTTACACTAAATTTCTCTAATGCCTTTTCGGTACCTTTCTCTTTTATTTTGAAAAATGTTTAGCAAGCAGCTTGAATTGATTTTAATTTGTTTCCCTAACATGTGAGGTGATCATGCGGGTGCGCAAACCACCAATTTAACACCTAGAAAAACAATGAATAAATTGCAAAAACTTACCTCAAAGCAACCAAAGCATTTGCTATGTTAAATTAGAATCCACATCAACAACCCTGATATGATTTCTAATTAACACGCAATTTCTTTTTTGTTTTCACTTGATTAATGAAAATCATGCAATATGCAATGCAATATGCAATGCAATATTAACTAAATGACCTAATTCTAATGACATGCAATTTCTAATTAAACGGACCTAGCAACAATCACTAAATGGCAAGCATTTCATGAATCTAATTCTAAATGACATGCAATGACATTTTTATTTTATTTTATTTTTAAAAAATGCAATATATCCTAGAGATTGAAACTAATTCAAAGATATTTTTTTTGTATTTTTTATGAAATTTCGAAATTAGAAAAATGTGAAAATTATCTGGCTAAATTAAGATTCTACCTAATTTATATCAAGGATTAGGTCAAGCTAAACCCTAATTTAAATCAAGATATTATCTTAACCTAAATAATCCTAAAATGCAATATATCTAAGAAAATACCTAAACTTATAATAAATTAAGAAAAAATATTATCTAAAATTAAACTAAGTGCAATTTTACCCTAATATGCAATGACATACAAAACATGCCATAATTCTACATGACATATGCATGCTGATTTTTGTTGTTGTTTTTTTTCCTTTTTTTTTTTTTTTTTTTAATTTCGAAACTAATAATTGCCAAATAATTAAACATGCATTCCAAATTAAAATATAGCAACCTAAATTGATTGATTTGAATTTTTTTATTTTTTTATTTTGAAAATTCATGATAAATAGAATGCTTAGCCTAAATATGCAAATAACCCTAAAACATGCAATATTCTAACTCAGGCATATTTTAAGATAAATAAAGCAATCAAATCTATTCAAAATTACCCAAAAAAATATCACACATCGGTCAGATCAAGGAATAATATTTCGCTAGTAAAATCGATAAATTGATCTTAGATCAAAATATCAATTTTATTCCCACTTGATTAATTATTTTATCTAAAGCCTTATAGATGAAATAAGAAACCCTGGCGCGGTTGCGAATTAGGTGATAAATTGAGATTTCCAATTATGCATAGATAGGTATTTCAACCAAAGAAAACAACATATAAAGAGATAATAAAAAAAAAGAAGAGAAAAACCTAAACTTGCCTAATAAAGTAAAGCAAAAATACCTAATAAATTTTTTTCTTTAAAAAAAAAGGGGAAATCTTGGCCGCTGGTTTTGGGGGGAATTGCCGGCGAGGGTTTCTAGCGAGGACACCAGGAGTGGCGCGAATGCGGCGAGGCAATAGGGAGCATCGCGGGTCTGGGTGCGAGCGTAGCGGGCGAGGGACTCCGAGCGCGGGTAGAGGCAAGCGGGAGACGGCGTCGGGGCGGCAAGGCAACAGGGAGCATAGCGGGCGGCACGGCGAGACCGGCAGGTAGTGTCGCGGGCGGAGCAGGAACTTCAGATCTCCTGGTGTCGGTCACGAGCAAGGCGGAGTGCAACCCTGGGTCGTCAGGTCACTGGATTTGTGGCGTCGAGTTACCGATCAGAGGTCGCGATGAGGTTGCAAGCGGAGTGCGACGGAGCAGGGGCTTCGGATCGATGCGGGCTCGCGGGTGGAGGTTCGGAGCGGCGGTCTGGCATCGCGGGTGCGGCCGAGTGGCAGTGGTGGCGGCGGGCGAGACGGCGATGGTGCGGGCAGGCGGTGCCGGCGCCGGCGGGGACACCCCAACGAGGAAGAAATATATGTCGTGAGGATACATTTTTTGGACCTATAATATACATCGTGCGCAAAGTAAAAGGGGCTCTTTCTTTCGGGTGAAAAAGTACACAAAAGTGAAAAGTTGAAAAAGTGACGTGAGAGAGAGAGAGACCATCTTCCTCGCGGAATATTTCATTTTGTATTTCTCGCATATTCTATCCAGAAAAATTTCCTCTTTGCACAAAATACACCCCTTAGTGTATATTACCTAAAAATATGAAAAATCTAAACGAAATATGTGAAAAATCTTCCCTTCACCGGCGGCCTAAAATAAAATTAAAAAAATGAAAATAAAAATAAAATGTTTCTAAACTATATGCCGTGTGTGTTTTTTTTTTTTATAGTAAAAATTGACCCAAAAATTGTGCAAAAATTCAGGTGTCAACAGTTTAATATGTGTACTCTGTATGACAGGTAGTTGAGATTGTTGCAAATGGAAGGGAGATGCCTGAATGGATTCTCCCCTGTGAAGAGGACTCCATATCTTTCATAGTTCCCCTAGACGTATATGACGAGTTCTTAGGACTAGCACTCTGTTTTATTCATGGCCAGTATAAAGAAAACCCGTTCGGAATTCTGTTTATGTTAGAAATATATGTTAATGGCAAAAGAAATTATGGGGATTCTAAATTTGTTGCTCCATTGGAGTCCGATCATGTAAGGCTTTTATATATCCCAAGCGGCAATAAGAGAGGAGAAGAGAAGCGTCCGCAAAACGATTGGATCCATATCCAAGTTTTCTTCAGAACAAACCCAGAAGGAAGCGTAAAGAAGCGTGGATTCCGTCTAATATGCGAGCAACAGGAGAATGATCTGAGGGTCGGTTTTCCAACACCGTCAGCCGATGGAAACGAATTGGAGTTTCAAGGAAGGATACTCGAAAGAAGACAATTTTCAGATGAAATTTGAGGAAGAAGATAGTTCGGGGGAACTAAACATAAAGGGATGAGATGGTCTTTAGCGATGACGAGAGTAGGGGTTCCCCTAGCGCCACTTCTTGAGGTAGCGATTCTTGGGGATGCGAACTGACTGGGTGATCTTGATTCCAATGCCTCTTGCTTTTCCCTGTTTTTTTCTCGTCTTTACTATAAATTTGCAAATGTCTGCTCCTTCAATGTCAATTCAAAACCATGCCTCTTGCTTTTCCCCGTTTGTCTTTCTACTAGAAATTTGCAAATCTCTGCTCCTTCAATTAGAATTCGCATAACACTACCGACATGGTTAAGGAACTTTTTATTTCCCTCTCGTTCTCTATGATCTGTGATGCAAAGTGCACTAATCCAAAATTAAGTGGATGCTTGTTTATGGCGCCATGGTCTTCCCAGTTGAGTAAAATGTATTACATAGAACTGTCACCTCTCTCAATCCAATCAGTGATGCCGGTACTTTATACTTTACAATTATAAGATAGTAAGCTTTGCTTCTTGAGGTAAGTGTTGATCTAATTGTCTTAAAAATTGAAGGGTCGACACGGGAAAGATTAGTTGATTCCTTTGTTGTTCCTAGGCAGATAGCGTTGGCTAGGTACCAAGGGAGAGGCCTTGCGAAATATTTACTGCAAAGCAATTTTAAAATAAAAAAAATAAAAAAAGGAAAACAAAGGACTATGTAGATGCATATGAAAGCACATTGAGCAGCACAACGGTGGGACCGAAGCCGATGTTGCATGACCCCAAGCGATGTGCCATTGAGGTCGAGCAAACCCACACAACGCAACATCCATGTTGTGTGACCCCAAGTGGCACAATGTCGAGGCCACTTGCTAGGCAGTGCAACACTTGATCCTCAATGAGCAAAAATTGGCATCAAGTGACCTAGACCAAGCTTCCCAGCATCATTAAGGGTTCAAGATGCCATTGAGGTCGAGCAAACCCACACAACGCAACATCTGTGTTGTGTGACCTCAAGTGGCACAACACCGAGGCCACTTGCTAGGCAGCGCAAACTTGACCCTCAATGAGCTAAAATTGACATCAAGTGACCTAGACCAAGCTTCCCAACATCGTTAAGGGTTCGAGATCATATGCACTGGTGATGTCTTTTTTCAATGTCTAATTTCTATAATCATAACATGCATTCATCTGTCGTATAATTTACCAATCATAGCATCACCCCTTCTCTTCTCCTCCTTCTCTAGTGTCATAGCATCACCCTTCCTACTATCTACCTCTCTCTCTCTCTCGCAAACAAATTTATACTCCACAAAAGACGGGAAAGAACTACCAACGCTAATGTCCCTCTTTTGGGTGTCGCCCCATAAAGAGTATTGTTGACATCCGAATTGTATCGATTGTTAAAGTGTCCATTTTGGGCAAAACATAAAAATTTAAATAATATTAATAATAGTAATAATCATCATCATGATGACGACGACGACGACGACGACGACAAAATCGGCTGAGGGGCTTAGCCCGTTTATTTTCAGCAGGTTGTATACCGGAAGAGCTCTTGCGTTCAGCCCAAAATCTAATCCCCTCAACCCATCATTTACTTCCCTTTGAGCCCATTTCTTTTGTTCCTTTTGTCGTCCTCAATAGCCCATCTGAACTTAAAACACGAAGGCCCAGCCCATATCCCAGGCTCCTTCTCTTTCGCACGCTCACGTCCGTGAGCGAAGAAGACGCGAGCAGTGACCGAGCAAGAGAGGCGTCCGTGAGTCGGTCCGTGAGAGAACAGCGAGAGAGGGAAAATAACATAAAAGATTCCTTCTCGGAGAGAGAGGGGAGGAGGACGCTCGACATGGAGAGCGCGTGCTCGACGATATAGGTGAGCAGGGGAGCTAGCTCGAATGGGAGAGAAAGGGAGAGTGCATCCCGTTTCGGAGTAGCAGAAAACCGGATCGCCGGAGTTCGCCGTCGGTTTTCAGAGCTCCGGTCAAAGGCCAATCCGTGAGTTGTTCTTCACAGAGTCGGTGTCGAAGATCAGACGAATACTGGGATTTCTTCCACGAGCGGAGGAAAAGATCTAACCAGACGCCTTTCATCGTCGTCAATCGAGACCTCGATTCGCCAAACAAACCAGGTACAGTCTCGCTCCGAACGCTCTACTTTGTCTCTGTTTTGGCCGAGAAAGACACGCTCGGTTCGATCGATTTTCTTGAAGAGATCTTGATAAAAAGAAGTTTCTTTGTTGCTAACCATGGTGTTTTAAGTCTGTTCGTAACGTGTGAGGCTGAGGATCTAGTTAAAATTAAAACAGAAAACCATTGAAAGGTCTGCGTATTGCATGTTTGACAAAATGCCTAAAAGAGCGCCGAATGTCAAGTCGCGTATAAATTCAAGATCGATTCGTTTTTGCCGTGCTTTTTGTTGAATCATATCTACTACTAGCATTTTATCTGTGTTTCTATGCGATTTGATGAAAAATCTTTACTTGAGTCCAACGTACATGCCTATCTCCAAGGCCGGAAAGCTTTTCGTCGGAGTATCCCCTCGCACCAGCGAAGTCAGCGTTTCAGGGACATACTAGTTAGCCCATCTTACTTCATTCTAATGTATTTTTGCTTGTTAATTTGTTGGGATGCTGCGGTGAAAAGTGTGGACTAGGTAGGATGGTTTTTGTTAAGTTTCGCGATAATGGAGCGGGCGGCCAGAGGTGATCAACGTCGGTCGGAATAGATGATCGGCGGTTGGAGATAGATGGGCGGTAATCTAAGTTCTGGTGATAAACTCGTCAACGATGGTATTTGTTTCGTTAAAAAGAAAAAATGGCGCGAAAGGTGGGGTTGGAGGTTGAAAATGGCGTTCGGGTAAAGGATGTCAGGAGGAAGAAGAGGAAGTGCAGGCAAAAAAAAACGAAAAGACAAAAAGAATTTAAAAAAAAAAAAAAACAAACATTAAAAATCCAGTTTTAATCCGACGCGGGCCGGATCCGGGTATAAGCGTCGGGTCAATAGGTCGGATCAGGTAAACAGTCCGAACCCATTCCCCGAATATATTATTAATAATAATTATAAAAAATTTAAAAAATCCAAAAAGTCATTAAAAAATTTTAAAAATTCGAAAAAAATTATAAAAATTCAGAAAATGATAAAAAAACTTAGGAAATAATAAAAATTTCGAAATTTCGAAAATCAATAAAATATCAGGATTTTTAGATAATCATTAAATATTTTAAAAATCCGAAAAATATTAAAAAATAAAAAATCGATAAAAACATTTAAAATTTTGAAAAATGAGAAAATTCATAAAAATTTAGAAAATTCAGAAAATCATTAAAAAATTTAGAAAATTCAGAACATATTAAAAAATAGAAAATTATAAAAAAATTCAAAAAAATTAGAAGCCCTTAGAAATTGAAACCCATATTTGGACAAGTCTTTAGAGTTTTACAATAGGGTTCTTTAGTGGTTTGGAATTTTTATATTTTTTTTAAGGAACAATATTAGGAAGCTTGTATGTTTTCTTTTTATTATACTCGGTTGTACTTTTTAATATATTGGATGTTATTTCTTTTGTTTTAGAATTGTCAGGACAAAACTTAAATTTTTTCGATAGGTTGTTATGGCATTAGTTAACATAACCAAGTTAGGTACTGAAAGGGTGTTAGTCTTAGGGCTAACGTAATTAAATCCACAAGTCTATAATCTTTGATTGTATAAATAATAAGAAATTCTCCTGTATCTTACTAATTTCTAACTGCCCTTAAAAAAGCTAGTGGCCACTTTTTTGTTAAAATTTACATAGGCTAAATTGATTGAAATTTTCAACATTTAAAGTCACGCATGGTATGAATTTGAGAGAGCTAGAGTCGAGGAATGGTCATTGGCCTTTAGTTGATAATATTCCTAAACCTAACAATGAGTTAGGTCACGACAAGTATATACTATTTTTTCATTCAAAAATATATAGTTTAATTCACATTTTATGCAATGAGAGCAAGAGCAACACCATTGATAGAAAATGATTAATAAAACCTGAAGCAATGTACCAATTTCTATTTATATGTCGGATCATTCCGTTTTACCAGCCTTCCTTATTGTTGTGATTTATTTTGAGTTAACAACGTTTGAGAACAAATTCCAAAAGGATGACTCTACAAAATTGCCACACGAAAACCAACAAAGCACGAAGCAATGTTGGGCAAATTCACAAGAAAAATCCTGGGCCGACCCGATTTGAAACAAGCTCAGGTCAAAATGGGCCTCTTAAGACTGAAACGATGGGCCGTTTCTCTTGCTAGCTTAATTGGAACATGAATGAAAATATGGTTTGGATTCGCTTTACATTTCATGAAAATTTTCTTCCCTACTTTTTAAATTTTTTTTTTTTGTTCCCAGCATGATGATGATGATATTATTATTATTATTATTATTATTATTATTATTATTATTATTATTATTATTATTATTTAGTTTTTGTAAGTTCTAAACTGGCCAAAGAAATAAATCATGTGCTATTGTAGTTGATCAGTGCGGTTAATTCACATGATTTTACTTTCAAAAAAGCTAAAAGTAACTCTATTTGAATATTTGGTAAATTCTCGAACGCAGAATTTGGTGTCAGCTAAGCCCGAAGTAAATTTGAACGCATCCCGATCATGAAAATGCTTTGACAAAGCGTTCGTTCATATTAGTAGTCTTAACTAGTATCTTTAGGGCACTTCTACACTTTTAAACACAATTTTTTTTTATGTTAATTGTAATAAACTCTTCATTTTTTTAAAAAAAAAAAGTCAAGGGATTTTATTTTCGCTTTATAAAAAATTAGTTCGCTCTTAAATTATAATACGATGGTTTTCAAGTGGAACCCATGTTAGGAGATCACTCGGCAAATCGACAGCCGTCAAGTTCAGATTTTGGATGAATAACGGCATAGGGAAGGGAAAGAAAAATAAAAAATCAGATAATTTCTTTTTCCATAACAGTCTCCAAGCAATAATGAACTTCATCTTAGGAACCATATGAAAAAAATGACACCCTGTCACAACTGGAAGACCTATCTGAAATTGATTGCTAGGAAATAACTTGGCCAAAAAAATCCCATCAATTAATTAATCTCTATCTACTTCTCATAGAAAAATGTCAAAAGTAGAGTAATCTTGATTTCGAATCTTACGCCAGTGATAGCCATGTTGATGACTCAAAGCATTCTCAGTCACATCAGGTTTGGACCAAGGCCTTTTTCTAGACAATGACTTCTTGACAATATTTATCATTCCATAAATATCATCAAGGGGTCAAAAAATTCGAAGAAACAAGGGAAAAAGATTAACGCGAAAGAAATTGCATATATTTTCATTTTTTATATTTGCAATATCTTTACTTTTTAGTATGTAATCCTCTAAGAATCAAGCTATTTGACAGTCATAGTAAATACTCTATTGTCCCACTCTTAATAGAACATGTCCCATACTTATTGTTTGTCTAGACTAATCTATCTTCCGTTAATTGTGAATTTAAATGAATAACAATAATTTTCATAGTTTGTCAAATAGTTCCCTCGAAGTGCTTCTAAAAGGTCTCGTCTATTCTATTATTCACCTATTGCATATCAAGTTTCAGCATAGCTGGCAACTTCTTATTGCTTGCATGCACTCTTAGAGGGCAACATCTCTTGAACAGAGTATATTGTCTTGAATTTGATGGCTACCGACAAAAGCATTTTGTTCTATGCAGATCATATCCAAAACTAATGATTTTAATCTTTTTTTTTAATTTTATTTTTTTTGGTGACCCAGGAACTTTGTACAGCCTGCAGCCGGCGAGTAAACCTGGGGGGACACATAAGCGAGAGGACCCACCACCCCCGGCATCCCACTTAAGACCCCAAGCGACCGTGAGGGGATTCGAACTCCTTCCCTTCGTGAGGGGGAGAGAGCCAAAACCATCGTAGTCACTAAGGTGATGGTATGATTTTAATCTATTGGTCATAACTTTGGATATAATTTTGTAGACAAAATTACACAGGCTAATGGGACGAAACTATTTCAGCTTTTCTAAGTAGGGCATTTTGGGAATAAGTATAATTTAGGTTTTATCTGCTTTAGCATTTAAGCATCCAGTGTTCTAAAAGCAAGTTACTTCTTGAAAAACATCATGTTGAATTTCCTCCTAGTGATGTTTGAAAAAATGTCCACTTAAACCATCGAGACCGGGGGCTTTGAGAGCTCCTAACTAGCGTACAGTTTTTGAAATTTCTAGTATGGTGACCTCAGCTATCAACCTTCAATCCATATCTTCCAAAACTAAAGTTGGAATATGTTCAATAACTGGTTGGAAATTCCTTTGTCTTGACGACATATATAAACTCTTAAAGTATTCCACCATCATTTGCTTTGGAGCATTAGGTTCACGTGTCCACTCCCCATCAGTATTAGCAGTATAGAGATTCTGTCTTCCTACCTCCTTGAATAGTTGTTGCATGAAAAATTTTGGAGTTTTTATCCCCCATTTCAACCAGCTAATTCTAGAATGCATGCCCCAAAAAAATTTCTTCGCTTTTCCACAGTGAGCCAATTTCCTTTTTTTAATGTTGATATATTTTCTTTACTTTGGGAAATATCTAGGCTGTTTGTTATATTTTTTATTTCTTGCTTTAGCATCTCAATTCTCCTATGAGCGCTTTGAGAATTTTTTCCTACTCCAAGATACAAGGGCTTAGGTCGCTTTTCACAATTTAGTTATTAAATCAGCTCCTTCTCGCTTGGGAGATAACCAAACCCCATTGACAATATTTCCATACTCCTCGTCCTCTAAGCGCTCTGTTTCAAATCTAAATTATTTTGCTTTTTCCACTGGTTGTGGAAATAATCTAAGCAAGATAGGACTATGGTCTGACCAACTGCAAATAAAGCAAAGACTTCCATGTCTGGAAAAGCACTATTCGTTCAATCATGCATAAGACTCTATCTAGTTTCTTTTTGACAAATTCCTCCCCTTCTTTATTATTATCCCAAATAAAAGCACATCCCTTGCTTTCTACTTCTATAATATCACAATTGTTTAGGAAGTTTCTAAATGCTACTAGTCAATAATTTTTAGCCATCCTCCTCCCCCCCTTCTCTCAAGGATAGAGTATTTCATTAAAATCCCCTACATACATCCACGGTAGATGGTTCGGATGTTTAATACCTTCCAGCTCCTTCCATAACATTTGTCTATCATGAAATACATTGGGTGCATGGATACAAGATATATGCATTCGTAACTTATGATCTTTTAGTTCACATATTATATCAATAAAATCTATCGATATTTTGCTTCATGGAAATTGCTATTGTGGATGCAAGTACTTTCCCTCAACGAGTGCACGTCTTGTTAATATCCTTTGATAGGGGAAGGGGAAAGGAAGAGAGGGGGGGGTGGGAGAGGAAAATCGTAGGGCTCTGGATGCTCTTTGGCTTTCGTGGTCTTTTGCTTTTGAATTCTTTAATTGGCATTGAGTTGAAATCATACTGCTTGAATTCAAACATCCACTTCTTTAGGCCTTGCAAACTGGACCAGGCCCTTCCAATCAAGGACCACATTGGAGCCCTATTTATCATTTCTCTTTTTTTTTTTTTTTTAATTTATTTTAATATATTTTACAAAAGTCTATGCTTGATTTGTCAACTAAAACTTAGGTGTCAATATTGACGCATGATTAATTGGATATTAATAAATAAGTGCACGCCATATGAGACCCGTTGAATATTGACTAGGGTGGATAATAATAAATAAGTTCACGCCATATGAGACCCGTTGAATATTGACTAAGGTGGCTAGCGCTTAGACGTGATGCCTCAAAAGTGGATTGCGCATCCTTGCGCGTGGACTAAGAGACACCAGCCGCACGGGTGGTCGCGTGGGCCGGACCCGAGACACGTAGCCAGATTTACAAACCCTGGCGGCAGTCTCTGTCTTTGAGTCCTTGGCTGATTCTTCATCGGTCCAGCTTTTGTCTCTGAGTTCATCTTTGTGCTTCCCTGGCTTTCCCTCTCTTCCCACTTTCTTCTTCCTCCTCCTTCGTACTCCTTCAAAACAATAGTCAACTCAGAACCGCCTGGCAGCCAGAGTCCTAGATCTCTCTATCTTCTCGCCCTTGACACCGTCAGGGCCGGGTGATCCATCGTTGTTACAGGTCGGCTTCGTTTTTGCACGTCTATGGTTTTCCGGTGATCCCGACGTCGATCTCACCCTCTAAACCCTCGCTGCCGCGCGTTCCTTCCTTGTCAAGCAGCATATTTATCTGAAATCGAAACCTGAAAACGTTTTCACCAACCAAATGGCCCTGAGTCTCGTCCAATATTTTCCTGAGAATGAGATAGGCTGAGAGCGCTTGTTTCTTTGAAGCGAGCGAGTGTTATTTATTTTTGGTGATCCCACATTTTAAACCCAAATTTTCTCTTAAAGTTGCAACTGTTCGACATGAAGTTTTTCCACGCTTCGTACCCTTTCGTGACAACCGCCCGTCTTGATGGGAGGCGATGTATAAATAGGAACGTACTTTCATTTCGACGGGTGATCACAGCCTAACACAAAATCCTCACATTTTTAATACACCATCAAGACGTGAGGAGATTTGGTTAGTAGAGTGTCTTTTATTATTTTCGATTTTTCAGGACATTCGACGAACGTGAATACGAACAATGGCTGGAGGTTTGTCTTTTATCGATCCTGGCTTCCGCATATGAATTTTTATGTCTTACATTTGGTATCAGAGCATGTTTATTGCCTCTGCCTTGTTTTTTCGATTTTTTTTTTTTGGTGTATTTTTCGGGCATTTTAGAGATGAACAGTAACTCGGGATTTTGAGGCCAAGAGAGAAACTCCCAAATTCCGGGCAAATTCTGGCGACCCACCCCTCGATTTCAGACCCGCACGGTCGCACTGCCATGAGGAATATTAGTCATGAGTTATTTCGGCATATCGGTGTTCGCCGGAGGCTAATCGGGCGGCGGAAGTTGCGGTGGTTGAAGGAATTGTGTTTTGGGAAATTTTCATCTGATTTTGGGGCCATTTTTTGCTCATTTTCGCTGAAACTTAGACCCATGTGATAGTGCCGGCATGCTCTTCAAAACCCATCATTTATTTTGGTCTGAGATGGGCTGCCGGAGAAGAAACGGGGTGAAATCGCGGCTGAAAATGGCGGAAGAACCGAAGAAAAGGCTTCTGTTCGCGCGAGGAAGAAGGCGCGTGGATCCCACGCGACTGCTGCGGTTGCAGGCGCGTGGAATCCACGCACCACGCGCTCTCACGCGCGCTCAACCGCTGCGCGCGTGGGATCCACGCGCGCGGCAGTTGCCAGGCGCGTGCGTTGCACGCGCCTGCGCGCTAAACCGCGCGCGTGCAGGGCACGCGCCCGCGCGAATTCGGGCGCATGCTTGGCACGCACCTGTCGTCCCCTCTTCCGCGGATCCTTTTTACACTTTTGCCCCAAATTTTTTAAATTTTTGCAATCATGCCCTTGGCCGATTTATTTACTGTTCTGCCCTTCGATGTTTTTATTTACTATTTTTGTCATTTCATGTATTTCATGAATATTTTGTGCATGAAATTAAATGTCCAATGATCCATATATTTAATTAATTAGGGAGTGGCCACAGCATCTTAATTAATTAAATTATATATTAAAAGCCTCCGGATCATATTTAGAAATGGACATTGATTGTAATTAATTATATTAATATGATGAATTTTATCCCATAGGAATTTTCATTATATTAATATGATTAATTAGGATGAAATATCATATTATTTTTCTTAATTTACCCACAGGGATTAAGAAAAGGCATATAATATGGTAGTTTCTTCATGAAGTAATTATGAATCTATTTAAATTAAAAACTTAGCCCACATGTAGTTTTTATGTTATGTGATTCATATTGTGACATGTTTACATTAGTAAAACATGATTTATTTATATTTGCCTCAAATTTTGTGACATAAGCATGATTATTTGATATGCAGTTTCGCAACCCGTGAATTTCTCGAATTTAAGTTTGATGTTCCTATCTTGAATGGTGAGAACTATAAAGTTTGGAAGAAGTCAGTTCTTCTTCAATTGGGGTGGATGGACATTGACTATGCTATAAGGAAAGACGAACCACCTGCTCCTACTGATTCGAGCACTCCAGCTGAGATAGCTTTTTATAACCAATGGGAGCGGTCCAACCGCGTTTGTGCCATGTTTATAAAAGCTAAGATATCTCCTAGTATTCGCGGTTCAGTTACTCAGCATAGTAATGCTAAGGCCTTATTGGAGGCCATAGATGCGCAGTTCGAGAGTTCTGAGAAGGCGCATGCCATGACCCTAATTATAAAGTTTTCATCATTGAAGCTCACTAGTGTTAGAGGTGTACGTAAGCACATCATGCAAATGAGGAACATTGCAGCTCAGCTTAAGAATCTTGAGGTTGAGATATCTGAATCCTTCCTTGTATATTATATTCTGAACACTCTCCCACAACAGTATGCACCTTTCAAGATCTCTTACAACACACATAAGAATAAATGGTCAATTAATGAACTCATGACCATGTGTGTTCAAGAGGAAGAAAGACTGATTATGGAGTTGGGAGAAAGTGCTCATTTGGCAACACAAGGAAAGAATAAGAGCTATGGCAAGCATAAGGGAAAAGGTAAAATACCTCCTCAAGCTGACATTAAGAAAGAATCTAAGTGTTTCTTCTGTAGACAGAAGGGGCATATAAGGAAGGATTGTGTCAAATTTAAGGCCTGGCTCGAGAAGAAAGGTAATCCAATCTCTTGTGTTTGTTATGAATCTAATATGACTGATGTAAGTCACAACACTTGGTGGATTGATTCTGGATCTACAATCCATATTTTGAATTCCTTGCAGGGTTTTCAAAACCACAGGAAGCTAGTGGGAAGTGAACAAAGCATCTATTCAGGAAACAAGATGCGTTTGCATATGGAAGCTATTGGGACATATAGACTAGTTCTCAATAGTGGTTTTGTTTTAGATTTGGAAAAGACCTTTTATGTTCCTAGTTTTTCTAGAAACTTAATTTCAATTTCAAGACTTGTACCTTTGGGATACTCTCTTTTAACTTTTGATTCAAACTTCGTTTATCATTTAAATCTGAAATTGTCGGGAGTGGTACTTTGTCGATGGTCTTTTCGAATTAATTTACAAGACAATGCCTATTATGATGCGATGCATGTTCATGATAAAGCTGGTATGAAACGATGTGTTGTGAAAGAACATTCATCTATGTTGTGGCACCGGAGATTGGGACATATCTCCATAGAAAAAAATTAAGCGATTAGTAAATGATGGAGTACTCGGTACTTTAGATTTTACTGATTGTGATACTTGTGTGGACTGCATAAAGGGAAAGCAGACTAACAAAACAAAGAAAGGTGCCAAGAGGAGTACAGAAATATTAGAAATCATACATACAGATATATGTAGTCCGGATATGGACTCTTACGGTCAGAAATACTTCATCTCTTTCATAGATGATTACTCACGTTACATGTATCTCTATTTGATTCATAATAAGTATGAAGCATTAGATGCCTTTAAGGTATTTAAGGCGGAAGTAGAGAAATAATGCAATAAACAAATTAAGATCGTGAGATCAGATAGAGGTGAAGAATTCTATGGTAGATGCACTGAAGATGGACAAGCACCTGGTCCATTTGCAAGATTTCTTCAAGAGCATGGGATAGTTGCTCAATATACTATGCCTGGTTCTCCGGACCAAAATGGCGTAGCGGAAAGAAGAAATCGGACCTTATTAGACATGGTGCGTAGTATGCTTAGCAGCTCCAAACTTCCTAAATTCTTATGGACTGAAGCACTTAAGACGGCAGTGTACATATTAAACCGAGTTCCGACCAAGGCTGTCCCAAAGACACCTTTTGAGTTATATAAGGGTTGGAAACCGAGTTTACATCATGTGCGCGTTTGGGGATGCCCGTCTGAAGTGAGAATTTATAATCCACAAGAAAAGAAGTTGGACCCAAGGACCATAAGTGGGTATTTCATTGGATATGCCAAAAGGTCTAAGGGATATAGATTTTATTGTCCATCTCATACCACTAGGATTGTGAAATCAAGAAATGCTAAATTTCTTGAAAATGAATTGATCAGTGGGAGCGATCGACCAAGGGATCTTGTTCCTAAGGAAGATCATTCAGACACTCAACCTTCCACCTCAAGTTTAAGGTTGGTTGTTGCTCCTAATGCCCCTTCAGTTCAGCCGGCTATTGAACAACCAATTGTTGAAGTTCCACAACCTGCTGATATTGATATAGTAGATCCAGTCATTCAGCAATTACCAGAAACTGTTGAACAACCAGTTGAGCAACATGCTCCTCAAGAGAATGTTGATCCAACATTGAGAAGATCTGCTAGAATAAGGAAATCGGCTATTCCTAGTGATTATATTGTGTATTTACAAGAGTCTGACTACAATATTGGAGCTGAAAATGATCCCGAAACGTTTTCACAAGCTATGGATAGTGATAAATCCAATTTGTGGTACAATGCCATGAAAGAAGAGATGAGTTCTATGGCATCTAACAAAGTCTGGGATTTGGTTGAGTTACCTAATGATGCGAAGGCCATTGGTTGTAAATGGGTCTTCAAAACTAAGAAAGATTTATTGGGTAACATTGAAAGATATAAAGCTAGACTTGGTGCCAAAGGATTCACTCAAAATGAAGGAATCGATTACACGGAGACTTTTTCTCCTATATCTAAGAAAGATTCTCTTCGTATTGTTTTGGCATTGGTTGCCCATTTTGATATGGAATTACATCAGATGGATGTGAAAACGGCGTTCCTCAATGGAGAACTAGAGGAGGAGGTTTACATGAAACAACCTGAAGGATTTTCCTCTAGTAAAGGTGAGCATTTAGTGTGCAAGCTTAAGAAATCTATATATGGCTTGAAACAAGCATCCCGCCAATGGTACTTAAGGTTTCATGATGTCATCTCTTCATTTGGTTTTATAGAGAATGTCATGGATCAATGTATATACCAGAAGGTCAGTGGGAGCAAAATTTGTTTCCTTGTGCTGTATGTAGATGATATACTACTTGCAACCAATGATAAGGGGTTGCTACATGAGGTGAAACAATTTCTCTCTAAGAGTTATGACATGAAGGATATGGGTGAGGCATCTTATGTCATTGGCATTAAGATCCATAGAGATAGACCTCGAGGAATTTTAGGACTATCTCAAGAAACCTATATCAATAAGGTCCTAGAGAGATTTCGGATGAAAGATTGTTCACCAAGTATAGCACCCATTGTGAAGGGTGACAGGTTCAATTTGAACCAATGCCCGAAGAATGATCTAGAAAGGGAAAAAATGTACAACATTCCATATGCTTATGCTGTTGGAAGCTTGATGTATGCTCAGGTTTGCACTCGACCTGACATCGCTTTTGTTGTGGGAATGTTGGGAAGATATCAAAGTAATCCAGGTTTAGACCACTGGAGAGCTGCAAAGAAAGTGTTGAGATACCTTCAAGGTACCAAAGACTATATGCTTATGTATAGACGGACTGACAACCTGGAAGTTGTCGGTTATTCGGATGCGGACTTCGCGGGTTGCGTTGATTCACGAAAATCAACATCTGGATACATTTTCATGTTAGCTGGCGGGGCCGTGTCATGGAGAAGTGCCAAGCAGACTTTGACTGCTACTTCCACTATGGAGGCTGAGTTCGTTTCTTGTTTTGAGGCTACCTCGCATGGTGTATGGTTGAAGAGTTTCATTTTTTTGAGCTTAGAATTGTTGATTCTATTTCTAGATCATTAAGAATATATTGTGACAATTCAGTTACAGTTTTTATAGCTACAAATGCCAAAAGTGGCAGTCGAATTAAGTATATTGACATCAAGTATTTAGCTATAAGGGAATGTAGTAAGGAGAATAAAGTGGTCATAAAACTCATTAGCACTGAATTGATGATAGCCGATCCTTTAACTAAAGGCATGCCACCAATGAAGTATAAGGATCATGTAACTAATATGGGAATAGGTCCCATCATGTGATTTGTCGACATATGAACGATTTTTGTTGTATGAAACTCTTAGTCAGTTGTAATGTTGATTCTCAATTTTTGTGTACACATTTTGTTGTTTATGAGAATAACATTTATCCTTGGTTCTGGAATAAACATGAGGTTTATTCATTAAGATATGTTGTCACATATAGGCTGACATTAAAGAAATAAAGTGCATTGTGATACATGGAAGATATTACTTACTCTTAGAGAACATGTCGCCATGATCTATGTGTTTTGTTTCTTTTCTTTAAGCATAAAGTTTTCGTGGAATTAGTTGAATGATCCGTATGATGAAAATGATGGGATCAAGTGGGAGAATGTTATTTATTTTTGGTGATCCCACATTTTAGACCCAAATTTTCTCTTAAAGTTGCGACTGTTCGACATGAAGTTTTTCCACGCTTCGTACCCTTTCGTGACAACCGCCCGTCTTGATGGGAGACGATGTATAAATAGGAACGTATGTTCATTTCTGACGGGTGATCACAAAGTCTAACACAAAATCCTCACATTTAGAATACACCATCAGTACGTGAGGAGATTTGGTTAGTAGAGTGTGCCTATTATTTTCTTGATTTTTCAGGACATTCGACGAACGTGAATACGAACAATGGCTGGAGGTTTGTCTTTTATCGATCCTGGCTTCCGCATATGAATTTTTATGTCTTACAGCGAGATCTAGAGCCAGAGCAAAGGGAAGAGATCGTTGGCTTCGTTGCCGATCGGGGAAGGGCAACCCCGGGTTAGAGGCCGCGGTGCCTCTCCGAGAGCAAAGCCGACTCTGCTTCAGCCTTCAGCCCTCGATTTTTGTAGTAAGACTCTCTCTCTGTTCCGATGCTTGGCAATCTAGGGAAGCACATGTACCATCAGCACTTCTGATGGCTGCTTCTTCGAATATGGAAAGGAATTACCATGTGTTCCTCAGTTTCAGAGGGACAGATGTCCGCCGAGGCTTCCTCAGTCATCTCTACACGGCTCTGGACCAGAGAGGAATATACACTTTTGTGGATAGCAAGGAGCTTAGGAAAGGAGAGGAAATATCGCCGATGCTCATGAGGGCAATCGAGGAATCACGCATTGCGATCATCATTTTCTCTGAGGACTACGCCTCCTCGCCGTGGTGTTTGGAAGAGGCTGTGAAAATCATGGAGTGCAGGGAGCGAATGGGCACGATGGTGGTCCCATTTTTTTACAAAGTGGAACCAAGAGAAGTAAGAGGAGGGAGAGAGAGTTATGGGAGAGCTATGGCTAAGCATGAGTCCAAGTTCGGTAAGGATTCAGAGAAAGTGAAGAGATGGAAGAAGGCTCTCTCTAAAGCTGGTAGCTTGTTTGGGTGGGAGTTGAATGCCAGGTACGCACAAATGTGACGTGATGTTTCGTGATTGTTAGCTTGTGATTGTTTGTTAGATATCAAATCGTATGCTCTTTTTGGATCTTTGAATTGAAGATACAAAGTGGAGATAAATTATACAGTTGTCACAAAAGTCAAATAACCAAAGCTAGAGTAGATTCTTTGAATTGATTCTTGGTGTGTGGATAATGAGAAATTTATTTTACATAAATAGTGGATTCATAGTGCCCGAGTCATTATTGTCTTGATTCGGGTTCTTTGTAATTTTCCTTGCGTAGATGTTGGCGCAGTTCACCCACCTTTCATCTTATATTTTGCTAATCTTATTATGGAATTTTACTTATTTGAAATGCTAAAACCTGTTTATCTTTCTCTTGAACGCTTATCGAAATGAAGCGGAGCTCATACAATGCATAGTAAAGGAATTATCAATTCATCTCAACCGGATGCCTTTACATATCGCTAATTATCCAGTCGGAATAGATTCCCAAGTTCGACAAATTATATCGTCATCAAAGAAAGAGTCAGATGATGATGATGTTCTCATGATAGGTTTATGGGGGCCTGGAGGCATAGGGAAGACAACAATTGCGAAGGCCTTATATAATGCTATGGAGAGACAATTTCAGGGTTGTAGTTTTTGGAGCAAGTTAGAGAAAAATCAAACCGAAGTGATGGCCTTGTTACTTTACAAAAGGATCTTCTATCCGAGATCCTGGTTCATCCTTTAACAGTCTGTGTCATTTGGAGGAATTAGTTTGATACAAGAAAGACTATGTTGCAAGAAGGTTCTTCTGGTTCTCGATGATGTTGACCATATGAATTAACTGAATGCATTAGCTGGAAAAGGCAATTGGTTTGGAAAAGGAAGTAGAATCATTGTTACATCAAGAGATAAACAATTGCTGACTTCTCATGGCATAAATTGTGTGTATGAATTTCAAACTTTAGGATGCCGTGAAGCACAATATCTTTTTAGTCTGTATGCTTTCCCAAATAGCAAGAGTGTTGAAATAAGAAGGGATCTCATAGATAAAGCACTGCATTATGCCGACGATTATGCCGACGGACTTCCATTAGCCCTCGAAGTGTTGGGCTCCTTCTTACGTGGAAGAAAGGAATCTGCATGGGAAAGTACGTTGCATAAACTCTCCAAAATTCCCGAACCAACTATCAATCGAGTTCTCAAGATAAGCTTCGGTGGATTGAATAACAATGAGAGGGAGATTTTCCTCGATATTGCTTGTGTCTTTAAGGGGAAAAATATAGAGTACATCAAGGAAGTTCTTGACAGCTGTGGTTTTCACACAGCCATAGGAATAGATATTCTCATTGAAAGATCCTTGATAAAAAAAACCAGCATGAGACCTTGCAAATGCATGATTTGATTCAGTTGATGGGTCAGGATATTGTTAATGAAGCATGTCGTGATGATCCTAGGAAACGCAGCAGATTATGGCTTTTGGAAGATGTTGAGGACATTTTTTGTTGCAACACGGTAAAAGTTGTTTATGTCTGTTTTGCTACATTTCAGTTTACATTACTCTAATTCGGACAGTATAATGTAACTCTTAACTGGAAATTTTGTCTGACAACTGAATTTTCTCTGTTATGGATAGGGGGTGGATGCAGTAGAGGCCATAGTATTGAACTTGCCCCCACCAGAAGTAATAATCATCAGTCTTGATGCTTTCACGAATATGAAAAAGTTGAGAATACTCATTTTGCTCGAAGTGCTTATCTCTTCACAAGCTCAAGTACGTCTCCCTAACAAGCTAAGATGGCTTGAATGGCCCAATGCCCCAAATCTAGAATTTGGCTCTGGTCTAAACAAACTCGTGAGACTCGATGTCCCGAAAAGTCATATCAAGCAATTGGGGGGCAACTCTTAGGTAAGCCCTCGTGATGATTAGCTTTTCCTTTTTATAGCTATAAAAAAACATTCGTAGAGCTTAATGACCGAACTAGTATGTTTTTGCAGAATTTTAGAAAGCTGAAGTCCATCAATTTCAGTGAATGCAAGTCCCTGGTTAGTATTCACGACCTATCATCGGCTCCAAATATGAAGAAATTGATTCTTAATGGGTGTGAGGGCTTGGTGGAGGTTCACCCATCTGTTGGAGATCTTGTCAGGATGGAAGTTTTGTCGCTAAGAGGGTGCTTTAATCTTAGAAAGTTTCCTAACACGCTAAAGACTAAATATCTTCAAACCCTTGAGCTCTGTGATTGCTCTAAACTTGAGAAGTTCCCAGATATAGACGAAAAGATGGAACATTTGGAAGTACTTCCTCTATATGGTATGGCTATTAAAGAACTCCCTGCATCAATTGAAAATCTTGTCTCTGTGAAGCGGATAAATTTATCATTTTGCGAAAACCTCATGAGGCTTCCGTCGCAAATTTAAAAGTTGAAAAATCTCGAGGGCTTTTATCTTGAGGGCTGCTCGAATTTAATCATGTTTCCAAAAAACATGGAGGATTCAACTGATCCTGATGGTCGTCTGGGATTCCAAAAACTAGTGTCCCTAAAACTTGAGCGGTGCAATCTATCAGAAGTAGAGTTCCTTGAGAGTTTTTCCAATTTTCCCAAATTGAAGTATCTACAACTTCAATATAACAAGTTTGCTGCTTTGCCAACATGCATCAACAAGTACTATCATTTGGAATGCTTGTATGTTGACGGATGTGAGCTACTACAAGAGATTCCTCAGCTTCCACCAAATATTGAGCTACTATCAGCAGATGGTTGCAAATCTCTGCAAAAACTCCCAGATTTGTGGGGTCAGCTCTCCCACACCTCGTCTATTAGCTTGGCTTCATGTTGTGAATTATTCCGCAAAGGGGTCAATATGGATGATGTGGCTAATATTTCATTACTCGAGGTCTCTCTCTCTGTGTATATATGTATATGTATATGTATATGTATATGTATATAACTTCAAATGCTTGACATGCGTACTTTCCGTGTGACAGAAATTGCCAAAGATGGAAGATAAAGTCGACATTGACTTAATTGGAAGAGAGATGCCTAAATGGATTCTCCCCTGTGAAGAGGATTCCATATCTTTCATGGTTCCCTGGGACTTGTATGACAAGGTCAAAGGACTAGCATTTTGTGTTGTTCTCAGCTCGGAGGAAGGAAAAGTGGTCCGTTATTCATGTAAATACACAATAGTTGTTAATGGCTAATGGGTGCAAAGGGGCACGAGATATTTTCATGCGATAGAATCTGACCATTTGTGGCTTAGTTGTCGGTTAATGAGTTTTAAGGATGGACTGCCAAAGGATTGGAGCCATTTCCAAGTTTGCCTCATAGCAGAGAAAGGAAGCATAAAGAAGCGTGGATTCCGTCTAATATGTGAGCAAAAGGAGGATGATCTGAGGGTGGTGTTCCCAGCACCATCAGTGGATATAAACAAAGTGAAGTGTTTTGGGAAGACTCGGAAGAAGATAATTCAATAGACACTGAGGAAGAAGATACTCCAATTGAAACGGATGAAGAGGAAAGCTCATAACAAAGAAGATGAGACGGTCTTAACTACGGTGAGACTATGGGTTTCAATGTCTTCGCTTTTCCCTTTTCTGGGCCTCCACTAGAGATTTGCAAGTGTCTGCTCCTTCAATTAGAATTCAAGATCATTGTAACAGAAAGGTTTCGCACCATGCTACCGACATGATTAAGGAACTTTTTTTTTTTTTTTTTGGCCTCTATTTCTTTATGATTTGTGATGCAGAGTGCATTAACCCAAAAATTAAGAGGATGTTGGTTAAAATGGCCATGATCTTCTAAATTGCTCCGTGTAATTTATCACACAAGCCTCTGTCGCCTCTCTTAATCCCATTAATGATGCCGAAACTTCATACTTCAAAATTCTGAGATAGTAAGTTTTGCTCAATCTAGTATAATCTATATCTTTAGGAAAGTGTTGTTCGAATTGTCTCAAAGATAAAAAGGTCTATAGAGGAAAAATTAGTCGATTCCTCTGTTTTTTACTCCGCAGATTGCATTGGATGGGTACAAAGGGAGAGCTTTGGCTTTGAGACTTTGCATTTAAGCAAAGGAGATTTGACTCAAAGAATGTTCATGATAAGCAAATAGCACATAGTGAACGCCTTATAAAATACTTGTTGCAAAGTATTTCATAAAATAAGAGAAAAAGATGCCAAAAGGAGAATGGAGAAACTTAGATAGAAGCCCAAGCGTGGGTCACAACAATAGCACCGGTGCCGACGTCCCGTGACCCTAAGTGACGTGCTGCCAAGGTCGTGCAAGCCCACATATGGCAACACGCATGTGCCCACATAGTGCACTGGTGCTGCACGATTCTAGGCGGCATAATGCCGAATCCACAAGACTAGGCAACTCGACGCCCAACTCTCTGTGAGCTTCATCTAGCAATGAGTGACCCTTTGCGAGTTAGATTTGGTGTTGAGCAACCCTCGGCAAAGCTTGCTGACGTCTGCCAACCCTCGGTGAAGTTGTGCCGGTGTCCCTTGACCTCCTCCGCGGAGCTTCCTAGCCACGATTGACCATGGCTTTCTTTCTGTCTATCCAAGTTTGTTTGGGTGGCCGGGGTGTTGTAAAATAGGAATACTACTGCATCAACGATATCAAGATTGGAAGAACAAAACTATATTAAACCTCTGAACTTGCATTCCGAAAATACTAAAGCCCAAAGCTGGAGTTTGTCTTGAGCTTTGAGCAATTTCAAAGCAAAAACTTACACACAAAAATTTGAAACCGTGCTACCAGACGCCAAAACTTCGGCTTAAAGACTTTTAAAGGTCCAAAGCCCCTCGTAAATGCTCTCCTGATGGCACTTGATTATCTCGACTCAGTCAAAGCAAAAGTGTAATTTTATGAGTGCCCACTCTATGGGTTTAGTAATTGGGCCTCCTATGTCGGCCCCTTCCCAACAAATCACCACCGTCCATCATGCCCTGGTCGTCTCATCATGTACTTTCATCCCCACCCATCGACTCATCTCTTTGTCCGGCCCCATCACATCTCCCCATCCCTGGGCCCCACTACAAAACCTATCCAAAAAAGAAATAGTTAATACCCTGAAAAACCCCAAACTAATACACTTGTAACAAATTTACCCCAAACTATTTTTTTGACTACCAAAAACACCAAACTGGTATACCTTTGACAAATTTATCCCAAACTAGTACATTTTTAACAGATTTACCCTTTGTTAGTTTTCATTAAGTTAAATGACACATAACAATTTACTAGTATACAAATTTGGGATTTTACACTCCGTTTGTCACAATTTATAATTTTTGTGATTATTTTGTGATATTAATTTAATTTAGCGGAGGGTATAATTGTCACAAATTTACCAGTTTAGGGTTTTTTGTAGTCGAATAAATTAGTTTGAGGTAAATTTGTCATAAAAGTACAAGTTTAGGGGTTTTTATGTAAATATGTCACAGGTGTACCAGTTTAAGGGTTTTTTTATGATCAAAAAATAATTTGAGGTAAATTTGTCACAGATGTATCAATTTGGGGTTTTTCAGAGTATTAACCCAAAAAGAAAAGTTAGCACTTAAATTATATGAAAATCTCCATATTTTATTTTTGCCACTACAAAACAATTGAAATAAAGCAGGCCGAATAAATCACGCATTCCCAAGATCACGAGCGTGCCATATTGCATAGAATAGTACCAATATTATAGCACAAAAAACTAGAGTTTAATTTAAGTGAAAATCTAATCTAAACGTACTACGTAAATGACACATTCCAAAAATTCTCGGGATATTATTGTGTATGAAGATCCACTGACTTGTTTAGATTTTAACATCCAAATTCCAATAGGATTATGTTATAGCATATGTTTTCATTAGTTGATTTGTTCACCTAGGAGTAGGGACCCAAAATAAAAAAGGATTTAGGTACGTTCGTTGTAATTATATGAGTTTTCTTAATTGTAAAAAAATTCCTAAATTACCAATTAGTGTCCCTTTGCAATTGTAGCTCCAAATATTTTTTTCCTCTTTCCTTTTCCTTTTAGTGGATTTTTTATGGTTTTGTATTGCGGTGTGACTTATAAAGGTGGTGATTTATTACAGAAGAATGAGTCATTTCATTCATCATTTATAAAATAAATTCCCACTGAGTTATCCACCTTACCAAGATTAGACTTCAGGAACTCAACCCCCAACTCTTCTCTCGATGATGCGATAGTTACTTACTATTGGAATGGAGGTTAGGAGATCACTCAACAAATTGTGAGCCATTGATTTCAACATTCGGACGAAAAACAGCAAATAGATAAAGAAAAAGTTCAAATAATTTCCTTTGCCGTATCACTTTCAAATCAATACTTAACTTTTATTGGAGGAAAACATATAAGAAAATGACAACGACCGCTGAAAATCTATGCAAGAATTAATTGGGAGGTAACGTGGCAAAAAAAAAAGTCCATCTATTACTTAAATTTCTATATACTCGTCAATTTAATAAAAGAAAAATGTCGAAGTTAGAGTAGTCTTGGTTTCGAATCTTGCATAAATGACAGCCACATTGATGACTTCTAGCATTCTCGATTATGTCAGGATGGACTAGGATTTGTTCTAGACAATGAAGGAAAAAGGCATTGCTATATTTTCACTTTGGGTTTTGCCATTAGCTCGCTTACCGTTTAGTTTTTAATATATAACCTCTTAGTTTGATTTTTTTTTCATTGGTAATAATCGAATTTCTTTTATTAGATTTGACAAACTCAATTCTCAAAATTTTGTTCTGAAATTGATCTTCGACGAGTGCAAGCAAATTATCACAATGATCCGACAATGGAGCATGGATGATACCTACTGGAAATGAGCGGATGCGAGGATAAATTGGCCAAAGCTTGAAAGAGAGCAAGACTTACAATACTTAAATAATAAACCAAGTTTTCATCTAACAGTTTAAATTTTTTGAATAGTTAGCAATGATTCCACCAAAATTTCATATGTCATTAGAGTAAGAGATCTTGAATTAAAATCTTTTAGGCACCTATTTGCTTCTCCAATTACATATTTCCATGCCTAGGCTTAGGTTAAAGACCAACCAATGCGTAAGAGAGAGTCTTAGAATATTTAAATTATAAATCACGTCTTTACCTAATAGTAATATCTCAAAAGATCAAGTGGTGTTAGGATTATCCTAATGTTATCATTTTCTTTTGCCTTAAAGATATTTTTATATTCTTTTTGATTTTGTGCTAAGTAATATAATGGCCAAATTTCATGTGTACTTGACTTTTCTTTTTTCCTATCTTATCCGATTAGTGTTTATTACTCTATCATTGTACTAAATACAACCACTGTATCGAACATATTTCAAGTAATTGATTTCTCTTACAAATACATTTCAAACTGTTTACTTCAAGTAATTTTGCAATGTTTTATACCAAACAAAGTAAAATTCTCCTTTGATCGGAACCAAACAAAGTTTATTTATTATGCTAAAATATCTTCTTATCTATAGTGTTTGCACGGGTCTCCTATATATATATATAGTATTTCTCCATCTAATAAATTAAATTTTTTGTATGGACAAACAAATATGATATCAGAGCTAATTTAAACCCAGTTTGTTTCATATATGTAGCTCTCCATAGTCCCTAGTTTTAAAATAAGTTTTGCACACTAAAAGAGATATTATAATGGCCAACAAAAGAAAATCATAATTAAGTTACTCCTTCAACAAGTGCATGATTACGGAATTCCATGTGTGACAAAAGTAACTTTAACCCTGCTATGGTACTGAGATGACGAAAAAAAAAAAAATCAAAACACATAATGTTGGTTCAGTTTTTGTAAGTCTAAAGTCCAAGCATAGGTCGAAGTATGCAAGGAATGACGAGGTTCATATATATATATAATTATGGCGATCTTTACAATAAAAATGAAATAAAATGTAATTTTTAATCTTCAAGGAGTTGATTGAGTATGTGAGAAATTTATTTATAAGATAGATTCTGTATTTAGTTGTATACTCGCCAATAAGAATAACTTTAAGGGGTCATGCTCACAATCGGCCCATTGATGGAGTCTTATTGCATGTGATTGAGACAATCATAGGGTGTTAGTCAAGTAAAGATTCGCATCCGTTGTTACAATTTATTTTTACCATATACCTAATTTTAATAATTACAAAAATTCCTCTATAAGTATGGGGAAATTCTTTGAGCTAAAAAGGCGTAAAACATTATCTGATGGATTAGCTAGATGTATACGGAATACAGAAGTGCGGTGAACAAATGGGTTAAAGGAGAGCACCTAAAAACAAGAAGCTGCCGTACAAATCCAATAAGATTGTCCAACCTCGCTAAACATTCGGAATGTGTAAACCGTATCGAATCTGCACTTTATATCACCATAACTCGTAATATCATAAATCGATTTTACCGATGTATCATAATAGTATTGTACTTTTATTTAAGAATGATACGTTGAAAAATAATGAATTTTTCTATTTTTATGCCAATCGGCAAAAAAAGAAGAAGGAGAGTTTTTCAATTTACGGCACAGATCAGCTTATGGGAACCAAAATCGAGTTTATGTAAAACTTAAACACGAGTGGTCGATAAAAAAAAACAAAAAACAAAAAACCAAAAAACAAAAAAACATGAATGTGCCATACAATTCGGCCTCTTCGGTCGGCCCCTCCCTAAACAAATCACCGCCGTCGATCATATCCAATGACCCACCTCTGTCTCTGGGCCCCACTGCATAGCGCATATCCCCATTCCTTTGACCCCCCGCTCACCTTGAATCTCTCCTTCTTCGTCATTTTTCCCATTTCATTCCGTTTCTTTATAAATAAATAAAAAACGGATTTGAGTGTAAATAAAAATAAATTTTATTAAGAGGTATCCAAAAGACACTGATTAAGAATAATAAAATAATAAAAACACATATAAACGCATTGTAAAGAATTAAGCAAGAACAAATTTCGAATGAGAGCAATTTATTTTAATTTAATTTAATATATATTTTTTTTCTTCTTCTCCTCTTGAAGAGTTTTCAGTCCCATTTCAATTGGCAAGTGAAAATGCCAAGTGATTTCCTCTAAGAATATTTTATAAAGTGAAGTTCATACTAGGATTGCGTTTATATTCTTCATAGACTTGCGCTAAGTTCAATCTCTCTCACTTTCTATCTCATTAGCGACCCTTCGTTTCAATTCTTAATGGCCTAAAGTCATGCGCAAAATTCAATGAAGTAGAAATGATATTGCCAATCACTTTCTGAACTCAAGAAATTGCCCAGAACCGGTGAACACGATCATTTTCGAATAGTGGGGGAAAGGGAACGAGGAAAGTTCCGAAAGGGAAATAGGAGAAAGAAACTTGGGCTACGGGCAAATGGCGCACGATCATTTTCGGATGGAGTCTCTGACTGTACCTGATGGTGATACTGCGCGTGGGGCTCCTAAACCCAAAAGGATACCCCCGGTAGTGGTGGGGATCTGATCTACGTATGACTTTCTTTGGTCTTTGTTCCATTGCGTAAGCCATAATCCACAAACAAAGTGATATATAGATGAGAGCTAGAGCCTGGAAACCCCATCAGATGGTAAACATTCTTGAAGCCCATCATTCATTGGCTCTTCTCATGGCTGCTTCTTCGAATCAGAAAAGGTGTTACCATGCTCATGCTCCTGAGTTTCAGAGGCAAGAACGTCCGCAACAACTTCCTCGATCATCTCTCTACTAGAAATTTGAAAATGTCTGCTCTTTCGATCAGAAGTCAAAATCACTATGAAATATAGATTTCACATCATGCTACTGACATGGTTGAGGGATTTCTTCTTTTTCCTCTCTTTATTTATGATTTGTGATGCTGAGTACTTTAATTCAAAATTAATTGGATGCTTGCTGAATGGCCATGGTCTTTCGAGTTGCTTTGTGTAATTTATCAATGGACATCTGTCTCCTCTTATAATCTAATTGATGATGTTAGCACTTCATACTCTAAAATTCTGAGATAGTAAGTTTTGCTCAATCTAATATAATCCATCTCTTTGGGAAAGCATTGGTCTAATTGTCTCACAGATCAAGAGGTCTGTACAGGGAAGATTTTTTTTTTTTTTTGAGCAACCTATACAGGGAAGATTAGTAGGCTCCTCTGTTGTCACTAGGCAGATTGCATTGTATAGGTACTAAGGAAGAGCTTTAGCTTCAAGATTTTGCATTTAAGCAAAGGACATTGACTCAAAGGAATTAATTTTAAAGTAAATAGTGTTTAATACCTTGTTAAAATACTTACTGCAGAGCATTTTTTTCAAATAAGCAAGAAGAAGAGAACGGATGAACTTGCAGCTGCATATGAAAACTCAGGCGGGGGCAACAAAACTAGACCAGTGCCAACATGATGCGATCCCATTGCGCTGCCATGGTCCCATGCGATGCGCAATGCAATGGCCACACAATTAGGTAATGTAATGCTTGACCCTCAACAAACTAGATCACAGTGTCAGGTGACCCTAGGCAAGTAGAATCTGGTGTCGAGCGACCGACCCCGGTAAAGCTTGCCGATGTCCCCCAACCTTCTCCAAAAAGCATCCCAGCCATGAGCGACCACGGCTCTCTCTGTCTCCATCCAAGAGAAAAAACATGAACATGCATGCCAAAGATGTTAAGCCCCCGATCTCTCGCTCGCCTTGAGCTTTGACCATTTTCAATGCAAATTTTGCACCAAAATATTTGAAGTCGTGTTCCAAAATGCCAAAGCTCTGGCTCAAGGGCTTTTGGAAATTCAAAGCTGCTCGTCTCCAATATGCAGCTTGAGCGTCCTGGCTCGGTAAGGGCAGAAGTGTAATTTCATGAGTGCCAACTCATGTCGGCTCATAATTTGGGCCTCTTGACTCGGCCCCTTCCCCCAACAGATAACACCTAAAATTTTATTCTGAAACCGATCTTGGTGTCCGACGTCTTCCCGACTTTCTGAACCTTTTAGCCCTGAGAGCAAAAATAGAAATCTCGTTTTCTAGTTATTTTCTCTCTTTCTAAAACTTTGAATTTTAGCTTATTCCACTTTAAAATTTAATCTCAACTTTAAATGCTCTCTGAATTGGTACTTTTTTAAGGTGATCAATATTCACCGCTACAACCATTTAATAACAGGATTAATCGATATTTTTTTTTTCAAATTTTTTTGTCAAGCTTGCACCCTTTTTGTATATATAATTTAAGAATTAGGAGGTAAGAACATAGTGATTCATGGTTCAACAATTTACATTAACCTCAAGAAAAAAAATTAAACGTAGTTATAATTACTCTAAATATTATTCTATCAAAAAAAGAGTCAATACATAATCTCCATACTATATAAGGAGTCGGCCGATATTATTAAACAGTTAGGAGGACTAAAAATTCATTACCCCTATTAAAAGGTTTACTTGTTTTCTTCTCTCAGAATCATACAAGTGTGAAATATTATGTTTACTTCATTTATACAATAAAGAATCCCTTATACTGTGCACACAATTCAGGCTTTATATTTTAATTTTTTTATTGTATAATTGATGTACACAAAATATAAACACGTCTGTCTTTCTTCCTATTT
This sequence comes from Eucalyptus virginea, assembly GCA_014182375.1. Classification (NCBI taxonomy): domain Eukaryota; kingdom Viridiplantae; phylum Streptophyta; class Magnoliopsida; order Myrtales; family Myrtaceae; genus Eucalyptus; species Eucalyptus virginea. Next base: position 44,115,164 of record CM024518.1, read on the forward strand.
GGTAAAAAAAAATCTTTCACAAAATGGAATTTTTAATGTAAACACTTAATTCGCGTGCTTGTTACACTATAACTATACTATTACAACCGCAAGAATTTATTGTAAATTATTAATGTCTCTTTAAAAAATATATATCAAATTGTTTACTCCAAGTAATTTTACAATGTTTTATACCAAACAAAGTAACTTTGCTATCAAAATATCTTCTCATCTATAGGGTTTGCGAGGGTCTTCTATATATGTAGTCTTTCTTCGTCTAATAGCTTAAATTTCTAGGTTGGACTATTCAATATGATATCAAAGTCAAGTTCAAACCTAGTTTATTTTGTATATGTGGCTCTCCATACACCAATTTCACCTATCATGTTAAGATCGATTTTGCACACTAAAAGAAATATTATAATATTATACATTGCTTGTTTACAAAATTTATACTGACCGTATTATCTCTTCACGAATAGTGGCCAACAAAAAAAAAAATCATAATTAAGTGACTCCTACAAGTGCACGATTACGGAATGCCGCATGTGAAAAAGTAACTTTAACCTACTATGAACTGAGATGACAAAAAAACAAGAGGTGCAGACCCCTAAAGTGCCATAACTTGGTAAAAAGGGACACTTAAGTGCCATAATTTTCGAAAGGTACACTTAAGTGCCAAAATCAGAGCAAAGTGGATCATTTGAGTGCCAATCTAGCCAAAATCCGGCCAAATTGCATACGTGGCATTTTTTCGGCGAAGCGAGTGCAAAACGACGCCGTTTTGCACGTTGACGTGGCCAAATAATGCAAAAACGGTGTCGTTTTGGGCTGACGTGGTAAAAAAATATAAAAATTAATTTAATTAAATTTAGTTAAAATATTTAAAAATAATAATTTTAATATTTAAAAAAAAGGGAGGGGGCGAGAAGGCGGGCCGAGGGCTCGCCCTCAACCACTGCCGCCGCCTCCCGCCATTGCCGAGAGGCCGGCAACGGAGGGGGAGGGTCGGCCGGGTCACTTGGGCCCCCGGCCAAGGGCTGGCGACCCGGCCAACCGGCGGCGAGGGCTCGCGAGCCATTGCCCCGAGATCGGGCGAGGGTTGCGGCCCTCGGCGAGCGGCCCTCGCCCAAATCCGGCCGCCGGGGGGGAGGAGGAAGAGGGAGGCAACCGACGGTGAGGGCTAGGGCCGTTGAGCCGGAGGCACCAGCCGACCCTCGGCGAGGGCTGCGTGCCCTTGCCGTCGGTCGGCTGGGGCCGCCGGCCCTCGGCCCAGCTCGGCGGCCCCGGCCGACCCAACCCCACCTTCCGGCGACGGCGGGGAGGCAGTGACGGCGAGGGCTCAGCCCTTAGCCGTCGGCTGCCTTCCTCCTCCATTTTTTTTAAATAATAATAATAAATATAAATTATATTATTATATTATATTAAAATTCAAATTATGCCAAAACGACGTCATTTTGGTTGATTTAAGGGCTCTATTTTGGCCAACACTCGAAATGACGTCATTGGGATGAATTAGAGTTGACTCAGCTCTCCGGCGAGCCAACTCAGCAAGAAATATTAATATTTAATTGCCATGTATGATTTCCGGCCGGCTTCGCTAGATGTGGCACTTAGGTGTCCCACTTTTCTTCAAATATGGCACTTAAGTGTATCTTTTAAAAGTTATGGCACTTAAGTGTCCCTTTGTGCTAAGTTATAGCACTTGTAGTGTTTTTATCCCCAAAAAACAATCAAAACAAATAATGTTGATTAAGCTTTTTTAAGTCTAAAGTCCAAGTATGCAAGGACTGACCTGGTTCATTTTTTTTTTTTTTAACATAGTGATCCGGATAATATTTTTTACTTATTTATAGTAGATAGAAATAAAATCTAATTTTAATTCTCCAAAAAGTTGACTGAGATAGTGAGAAAATTATTCATATGACAAATCCTATATCTAGTTACATACTCGCCATTTAGAATAACTCTAAGGATGCACGCCCATGATCGGCCCATTGGCGAAGTCTTGTTGCATGAGATTGAGACAAACTGCGTGCATTCATAGAGTTTAGTCAAGTGAAGATTTGCATTAGCCATCGTTTTATATTACAATACCTCGGACTATCTATAAATCAATTTTACCAATGTAATATAACATTTCGGTACTTCAATTGCAAAGGTACGTTGTAATATTATGCGGTATACTTGAAGTAGCATAAAAGTGTCTCCAACTTACAAGTATGTTATTGAATGAGAAGGATATGTTGAAAAACAATGAGTTTTTCAATGTACCATGCCAATTGGGAAAAAGAAAGTTTTTCAATTTACAACACAGATCCACTATATGAACCAAAATCAAGCTTGGGTGAAATTAAACATGATTGTGCCATACAATATCAAGCTTGAACCTATCAATAATCTGCTCAATAGTCTTAGGCCCTGTTTGGTAACCGTCCAAATAGGGCCAAATTCTAATTCTTTGTTCCCAGAATCAATTTGGGCCTAGAATCGTGTTTGGTAAAATTTTTGTTCCCAGGAACAGATTGGAAATAGAATCAAGAACCAAGAAAAAGTTGATTCTTATTCCGGGAATGAATTTGAGAATCAAAATCAAGAACTCTTTTTCTTCCCTTCGGCCATCTTGCGACCGCCGTCCACCACCGCCCGCCACCGTCCGCCGTCCGCTGCCGCCATCCACCGCTGCCGCCGACAGCCGTCCGTCGGTCCGGCGAGCTCGCCGGAGGCAAGCCCAATCACCGGCGAGGCTCGGCCTCACCCAGATTTGGCGAGGCCGAGCCTCGCCGGGCCGGGCGGGGGCCGGGCAAGCCTCGCGACGCCCTTGCCCCATCGGTGGCCGGGCGAGCCTCGCCCGGCCACCGTCGAGGCTCGCCCGGCCCGCCGGTGGCTGGCGGGCCTCGTCCGGCCCGGCGAGGCCGACCTCGGCGGGGCTAGGCGAGCCTCGCCTAGTTGCCGGCGAGGCTCGACCGATGATGGCCGACCTCGCCGAGGGTTGGTGACGCTCCGGTGAGGTCGGCGGCCACAAGAAGAAGAAGAAGATGAGAAAAAGGAAAAAAAGAAAAGGAAAAAGGAAAAAAAGAAAAAAGAAAAAGAAAAGGAAAAATGAAAAGAAAAAAATGAAAAAATGAAAAAGAAAAGAAAAAAAGTAAAAAAGTAAAAATTTTATTTAAAAATTAAAAGAAATTGATTTGGAACAGAATTAATGAGCATGGTACCAAACACAATTCTATTTCAAAATTAGAAATTTTAGACAGTTACCAAACGGCTTAAAATGCTTAGAATCAGTTCCCGAGAACGGAATATAAAAGAATCAGTTCTGATCAGAATCTATTCCCAGGAACAGAATCGTTACCAAACACGCCCTTACAAGTCTAATTCAGTTTTAGTTACTCTTTGTAGATTATTTGATACTTCTAGGAATAGAAACAAAAATTCTAAAGATTCTATTGTATATGAAATTTCTAGCTCCAATTCATTCATATTTCAACATAATCAACTTGTATTCAAGTGAAACTTTTGAATATCTCAATTTTCTTTTCAAGTTGAGTTTAGGCAAGAAATTCAATACTTGATCAAGCTCAGCTGAAGTGAAGTTTCAAGCATCAAGTATGTGAGTCAAGCTCGCTATTGTATCAACTTGTCTCAATTCGATTATGATTCTATCTTGAGAGCTTAACTTAAGACCCTAGTGCTTAAATCCAAGAGCGGAAAGGTTGACTACGAATCCTAACGCATGGACTAGAGACAACAGCCAAACAGGCTATCGCATACGCGGGCCAAGGCACCGCCATAGACTTAGGGCCTCAGTCTCAAACTCGAGGTATGAGTTATGGAATTACAAGTGCCATCGCCAATTTGTATTAGTGTGATGTATGATAATTCTACATTATGAACGACCTTGCGCAAACAGGACTGCACCATCCACCTCGACGCAGGAAATAAATAAAGTGTTAATTAAGAAATAGAGAAACAATATCTCACAATATTTTTACTTTTAAAACTTACGGAGATAAGACACTCTCAATATGGCTCCTGAGAACAGAAATTTTTTCTTGCTTTTCTTTATGGCCACTTGCATTGACGGGTTATCGAACGCTAGTGGCAGCTTTGGCCTTCGCGTCCTTCGCCGAGTCTTCATCATTCCTAGAAGAAGAGCAGGCCCGTTCCCTTCTCCTTCCTGACCGGCTTTTTTTTATTTTTCCCACCTGCATATTTTTATCGTCTACCTCGCTTGTCCTTTTTGTTCCTTTTTCTTTTCCACAATCACACCCGATGCGCCCCGTAATTCTCTGTTTTGTTGTTCCTTTATCCAGATTCCCATGTCCTTTTTTTTTTCCTTCGTTTTGTCTTGTACTCTCCCTTTTCTCGATTCCTGTCTCCAAAGTCTTTTCCATGTGTCCTCTTTTTTTTCCGGACGCAAGCAATTCTGTTTTTTTGTGCCTTCTTGCACGCATTCTTTCGTGTTTAGACTGTCTTTAGTTCTGCTTTGATAAAACTCTTTGGGCCTTTAAAATCCCTTAGATAATGCGAATGACCTCTGGCAAATTTTTTGAAGAATTTTGGAGGGATATTATTTCATTTCCAAGGACTTTTAAAGGCATTTAACCCAAAACAAATTCCAAGGTACTTTGAGTTTTGAGCATTTTCGGGAATGCAATACAATTTGTTTCCAACTTTGCCCTCTCTCAATTTTCATAATTTCGGAAATATCTCCAACTTATGTGATCTCACAATGAGTAGGGGTAATCGATTCTTAATCCAGTCCAGTCCCACCCAAAACTCGGGCGCCGGACCACTTGGTCCTGGGACCGGACTAATCTGGTCTAGTTCCTGGGCGATCCAATATAGTGGATTCAAATATCTTGGCCAAAAGTTTTGGATTAATTGAATCACTAATCCATGTAGCAATTTGAAACTTGGATTTTGTCCAAGATTTGCGAAGAAAGCTGAGAAATGATGGGGCTGTGATTCTAAGAGCTCACTTGAAAAAAGGAAAAAAAGGAGGAGGATTCAATGGATTCTTTTCCATAAATGATGGACTTCCAAATTTAAGGAAGGTGCAAGTAAGCGAGGATGGTGAAATTGGTCAATATTTGCAAGAAAAGAAAGAAAGTAAAATAAATAAAGAAGCAAGAGAGAAAATGAGCAAGTTGGATAAATCGGTGCCGTAATATGAAAGAAATATCATTTGGAATGAGAGAGGATTAGGGTTTAGGTTAAAACTTTACTTCTTTAAGAAATAAAAAAAATATAATCGATTCAGTTTCTATCATGGAACTGGAAATCGGATCGAAAATCACTTGTTCCAGTTTTATGGAATCAAAAATTGGATTGATATCCCTTAAAACTACCCAAAATCAGCTGATTCAATTTGGTTCAGGCGGCTCTTGGTTCTGGCAAGTCTATATGCTCACCTCCACGAATGAGGGTTCAAGCTGCCAATTAGGCCAAATCTGACTATTAGCCAGCCAGCCAAGCCTAGTTCACGCAACCTCAAGTGTTGTCACCTTTGCCCTAAGGTTGCACGACCTTCAGGCGAGGCTGAGTTGGCTGGCGGCCGATTTTGCTCTTTGTCGGCTAAGTTTTGCTAGCAAAGGGCCATTATAAAGTGTAGTTTTCCAAACGGTGTATCAATCAAATTGTTTCCTAATGTTTTTATAAGAAAAACATATTACTAAATACTAGTTGCATGTCAGAAAATCTATTTAACCTAAAGACCTTTGCATTTTTTTGCAAAATTTCTCTATTGATTCGAATGCACTCTTAATTCGCGGACGGTTTCACTTATCAGCCCAAGATTCTCGCCTGTCTTTTATTTGCTTTTCAACATGGCCCAAGTCTAAATGGATGTGCCTATCAGAGCGTTGCTCCGCCTTTTTCTTTTGTCAAGCTGCGTTAACAAAATTCGCGAAAGTCGATGTTGGATGCAGACATAATATTTTAGAAAAATGACACAAATGACACAGCTCATTGACCTCTGATGAGGTGAAGTCTCACCCGAGGCTAACGGGGCTTGAGCTTAGCTCTAGTGGGTTGCTAGCCATCGAGCGAAGAGGAAGGAAAAATTAATTAAAAATTCAATTTCTTAAATAAATAAAAAAGACTGTAGTCACCTTCGCTCTCTTTGATTTTTTTTTTTTTTTCACATTTTTTGTTTTCTTTACTTACATCTTCATATTTTGTTATTTTACTTTTTTAATTTGATATAAAATTTTATCCTAGTAACACATTAACATGAAGAGCTTAAATGAGTTAGTATTTATTTTCATAATTAGGGTTAAGTATGGATATATTTAGTAATATGGGTCAAGTCGGATATGGGTTGGGTCGAGGTTAGGTTAGGTATGGGTCGTCAAAATTCTATTGTATGAAAATGGGCAATATGGGTTGGACCATTTTTTACCCAACTTAAACCCGATTCAACCCACCTATTTGACATCCCTAAACATCAAGTAAGTTTACAATGTTTTATACCAAACAAAGTGACTTTGCTATGCTAATATATATTTTTATCTGTATATGTTGCCTCTCTCTGCATAATAGCTTAAATTTTTAGGGTGGACATACTAACATAATATCAGAGTCAAGTTCAAATCCATTTTATTTCATGGATGTGGCTCCCCATACGTCAATTTCACTAGTCATTTTAAGATCGATTTTGCAAGCTAAAAGAGCTATTATTGTATTGTACATCAATTTTTATGAAATTTAAATGGCCTTCTTATCTCCCCATTAATGGTGGCCAAAAAAAATCATAATTAATTTGCTCCTTCTACAAAGTGCATGATTACGGAATGCCATATGTGAAAAAAGTGACTTTAATCCTGCTATGAAACTGAGATGAGAAAACGAAATCAAAATACATAATGTTGATTAAGCTTTTTTAAGTCTAAAGTCCCAGTCTAGGTCGAAGTATGCAAGGACTGACGTGGTTCATTTATCTTTTTAAACTAGAGCGATCAAGATATATTTTTTTTTATTTACTCACGTTAGAAAGAAATAAAATCTAATTTTAATCTTCAAGGAGTTAACTAAGTAGTTAAGAGATTGATCCATAAGACAAATCCTGTATTCCATTGCATACTCGCCAGTGAGAATAACTCTTAAGGGGTCACGAAGTCTTATGGGATGTGATTGAGACAATTTGCATGCATTCATAGCGTTTGGTTAAGTGAAAATTTGCATCCGTTACTACAATAAAAATAATTGTTTACTATGTACCTAATTTACGAACTAGATGTATACGGAATACAGAAATGGGGTGTGAACATATGGGTTAAAAGAGAACACCTGCAAACAAAAGCTGCAGTGCAAATCCAAAACAGTTGTCCTACCTTGCTAACATACGGTAATGTCTAAACCGTACCGAATCTCCGCCTTTTCAGGGACGGTTTTATACTACCATTCCTCATAACATCATAAATCAATTTTACCAATGTATTATAATGTTTCGGTACTTCAATTGCAGCTACACGTTGTAATATTATACGTCACACTTGAAGAAGCATGAAAGTGCCTCTAACTTACAATTTTGTCATTGGATGAGAATGTCACGTTGAAAAACAATGACTTTTATAATTTTTTATGCCATTTTCAATGTACAACTCAACTCAACTATATGAACCATAATGGAGTCTAGGTGAAACTTAAACATGAATGCACCATAAAATATCAAACTTGAACCTGCCAATAATTGGTTCAATAGTCCTATGAGTCTAATTGAGTTTAAGTTACCTTTTTAAGATTATTTAATGTTTCTAGGAATAGACACAAAAAGAAAACTTAAAATTCTATTGTATATGAAATTTCGAGCTCTAGTTCATTTATATTTTAACATAATCAAGTTGAATTCAATTGAAACTTGAATATGTCAATTTTCTTCTCGAGTTGAGTTCGAGCAAGAAATTTCAATACTTGATCAAACTCAGCTAGAATGAAGTTTCGAGCATCAAGAATGTGAGTCAAGCTTGACATTGTATTGGCTCGAATTATAATGCTTCTATCTTGAATGCTGGACCTAGGACCTGAAAGGTTGATTGCGGATCCCAGCACATGGACTAAAGACACCACCCAAAAAGTTTATCACATGAGCGGTGTTGGGGTTTCATGAATTATGTATAAGAAAAATTAACCAAAAAAACGCAGCGGAAACAAAGATATATTTTATACATGATTCTCCTAAGGCGTTATTCGTGCATTTTAATCAAAAATCTAAATATAAAAGGGAGTTTAACGAATTACCTCTCGAAGCGCACTTTGAAACGAATCGGTTCGGATGTTCTACAGTTCGAGTCCCACAAGCGTCGAACCTCTAGTTCAGACACACCAATAACGAACATCAAACGAAAGAGAGAACTTTCGGATATTCACCACTTCGATCGTGCTAGCAATCACGTGGGAACAAACCGTCGTATCCTTGATGTATTATAGTCACGGCCCGAACGAGAGAAAAATTCCTTTTTGTTTTTCACGTCTTCAAGACACAAAACGCACGCACACTTTCTCTCTATATTAGCAGCCCATCGTTTTGTCCTCAAAACCGTTTTTCATTTTAAAAATGAAACCGATCAGCAACCGTTGCTGATCCTCCGCCAAGCACGAACGATCGTGCATGAGCAACCGCTCATGCACGATCTTGGCATGATGGTCAGCGGTTGCTGACCATCCATGCTTCGTGCATGATGGTCAGCAACCGCTGACCATCATTGCTTCGTGCATGTGCACGAATTCGTGCACATGTATGAAGCTTCATTTTTTTTTTAGTTATTAAAAGGCATTAATTAATTAATTAATCAAACGGATAATTAATTAATCAATCCCTATTAAAAATAAAAGAACATATTCTTTATATGTATATTTGAGAATACATTAATATATATTTACATTGGGCATGTATGTGCATCATATGCAAATAGGCTCGTGACTATAATACAAATTAAATTAAATCTCATTTAATTTAATTTCAAATCGACTCAATTCGATTGTAGTAATTGCAAACACATTTGCAATTATATTTCTCTCTTGTTCCACGTTATCCTAATTATTTATGGTGTGTGACATTTTCAGGTTCATCACTAAGCTGGTAGTAAGACTTGTACTAACACATTAGTACTTTCAAAAGAATTAATTGTCCCAATTAATCTTTTAGGTCCTACAAGCCACGATTGACATTTAGCAATATGTCATGGCTACCCAGATAATATGAATACTTTAAGAACATAATGAACCTGTCAGCTTTGGCTATAGTGTAATTCAATCCCTCTGTCTTACTATGTCCCAATCAAACAAAGACCATGGAATATTAGTCAAGTCATTAATTCGATCATATGCACAAGTCTAATTAACATGCATTTTATTCGAGACATAAACAATTTATTCTCGATTACAACCCCGGCCAAGGATTTCAATGCAGTGTCATAATTAGATCGCATAGGACATCATTATCATACCTTGCATATAACATGGAGACAGATTCCATATTGCGCACACGTGTAACTTCATATATGAACAAACTATGACTATCAGGTATAAAAACGGATCAACGACCCGGCATTATGTGCACCCGTGAACCATAATTGTTTAATACACAAGTTAACACTGTGCCTCAGGTCTAAGGATTAATCACACAAGACCAAAGCATGAACAATTAGACATTGACCTCGCTAAAAGCTTCCATGTCGCTAATCGTTCCATACGCGTCACGTTCAGTGAACTTGTCTAATACAAACACCTGTGTTCTAACTCAGGTATCATAATACCCAATGACATGTGACTCATCATTCCCTTAAGTATGGCGAAGTTAAGAACACACCAGTCTTAACAGGATTATTAATATCCACTCAATAATCCATCGACCGGGAACGATTTAAAGATTCAGTCTAACTATAAACCCGTCACATATATTCTTGACGTCTCAAGAATAGGTCTAGTTGCAACTGATCTTATAGAATCATTCATAAATATAAAATAATTGGACAAATGAATGAATACGTCATTGCCATTAATTAAATAATAATAATGAAAGTACAACTTAAATCCCTAATATGTAACTATTACATAGTAGCTTTAGAGCATACATCCAACAAGCGGGGCCGGGACTCCACCATTAGACTCAGGACCTCAGCCTTGGACTCGAGTTATGAATTATAGAACTAGAAGTGCAATCGTCAATTTGTATTAATGTAGATAATTCAATGATGTTGCGCAAACTGGACCACGCCATACACCTCAACGCAAGAAATATCAGAGTTATAATTAAGAAATGGAGAAACAATATCTCAAGGAAGAGAGAATGATATTGCCAAGAAATTGCCCAGAACTTTGGTTCTGATCGTTGCTTTCCCCGGTTTGCGCAAAAAGAAGACGAAAGTAAAAAAGAAGCTCGACAAATGAACGTGGATCGGGCAAGAATCTCTACTTTATCGACCTGACTGTGATAGTACGCGGTAGTGGGGGGAATCTAACTTCCTTTGGTCTTCGTTCCATTGCAACAGTCATACTCTACGAGCAAAGTGATACAATTTTTGGTAATATCAGCCTTTCCTTACTCTTGTGATCTAACTTGAGTTAGTCAGGTAATCTGAATGGATATATGTAAGAACAAAACACACGACAATCGATTCTATTTAGACATTGAATCATCCCATTTTATCAGCCTTTCCTTACTCTTGTGATCTAATTTGAATTAGTTAGCTAATCTGAATGGATATATGTAAGGACGAGACACACAACAACCGAGTCTTTGTATCATCAAATATAAATATTGTCATATGTGAACAATTTATCTCATACCGTGTTTTCTTCGGATCCAATGCGTTGTTGATATCGACCACTTGAAAGTTAAGTTTTTGATAAAAGTAATAAAAAAGAGAAGTTTTTATCTCATCGTGATTGCCTTTTTGAGATAATTTCACTATCATTAGTAGTACTGACATGTTGTTCTTATCTGATTGATACAGTGCAAGCAAGGTCAATTTAGGGTCGTGGAGAGAGACATGCGAGTCATTCTCTTCACATTTTTGGTAATATGCTTTTCTAGACTTGATGACAATTTTTCCCTGGCTGGGCTCATCATAGGGATTCGGATTGGCTTTGTTGGAGATTAGTAGGACACTTTAATCATATGAAATAATTATTTTCCTACGTGGAAGGAGAGTATTAGGCAATTTGTGTGTAATCCCCACGGGGCAAGATTTTCTATAGACTAAGAGCCTAGCAAGTTTTTATAGGTCTACCGATCTCACTTGTATGGAATTCTAAATTGCAATATGTTTGGACCAAAAAAAGAAAAAATATTGCAATATGCAATTTTGACTTAACAATAGTAGAGATAAGTTGGGTAGATTCAACTTTCTCCAATTTTACATGTGTCTCCAATGAAAAAATGGCGATATGGTCATCATGCATCGCAAATATCATTAGTCTCGTTAACAAAATTTTAATGGCAAGATTGGACGGAATTATAACATATAGTAAATTCGAGACAATAGTGGCTTGAAACATCATTTAGGTAAATATGTTCAAGCAATTTGCTTTTTTCTGTTATATTAATCCTGATAATATAGATATATTCTTTCTTTTCTTCTCCTCCTTTTCCTTTTCATTTGGCAAGTGAAAATGCCTAGTGATTCCCTCAAAGAATATTGGTAAAGTCACGTTCATACTAGGATTGTGTTTACATTCTTCATTGGCTTGCACTAAAGTTCATTCTTTTTCTCACTTTCCATCCCTTAGTAACCCTTGGTTTAAGTCTCGTCGGCCCCAAGTCGTCCTCTATCCAAAACACAAAATTCAAGGAAGTGGAAATGATATTGCCAAGAAATTTCCCAGAACTGGTGCGTGGGATATTCAGTCGGAGGGGAGGGAACGAGGAAAGTCCCAAAAGGAACCTGGGAGAAAAGAAACTTTGGTTCCGTGAGAATGTAGACGATCATTTTCGAATAGTGGCTCTAATTGCTGCTTTCCGCAGTTTACGCAAAAAGAAGACGAAAGTTACAAAGAAACTCGACAAATAAATGGGGAATCGGGCAGAATCTCTACTTTATTGACCTGACTGTGATAGTACGCGGTAGTGGGGGAATCTATCTTTGGTCTTCGGTGAACTATAGCTTGGGGAATCTATCTTTGGTCTTCGCTCCATTGCGTGAGTCATACTCCACGAGCAAAGTGATACGATGATGAGAACTATAGCTTGGGGAATCTATCTTTGGTCTTCGCTCCATTGCGTGAGTCATACTCCACGAGCAAAGTGATACGGTGATGAGAACCATAGCTTGGGGAATCTATCTTTGGTCTTCGCTCCATTGCGTGAGTCATACTCCACGAGCAAAGTGATACAGTGATGAGAACCATAGCTTGGGGAATCTTTCTTTAGCGATACAATGATGAGAACTATAGCTCGGCTCCCGACGACCCAACAGCCGAGGAGGAGCCAAGGGTGGCGGCTACAGTGGTCCGAAGACACCTAATTAGATTAGCCTAGATTAGTTTTAATAGGTTAGCTTGGATTAATAAACTTAGGTTTTAAGAAGTAAGTTAGCTTAGGTTCTAGTTAATAAAAGCCTGATTATACTTAGAACTACATCCAAAATAATTGGTAAGAACAGCTTAAATTAGCGTCGCCATCATAAAATAAATAGAATTAGGTTTAGGATTAGCATCTAGTCTCAAGCTTATGGGGTTCATGTCCCGAGGTTAAATAACAAGACATTATATATTCTTTGCCCGACTTAACATTGTGTTTAGCTTATGGGGATTCATGTCCCAAGGCTCAATAACTAGGTGATGTTTATTTTTAGCCTAACTTGTATCGAGTTTTTCATCTCCCATACTTTTACTTGGATGCTTTTGATACTCGATTGCTTATTTTAAAAAGCCATTTCAATGGCCTATATGTTAATTTCCTTTCCAGAATAAATTAAGGCTAGTTTAGGACCATAATAGATCCCTTGAGAACATATGCACGATTACTTAGGGCGCGTTTGATAACCGTTTTATTTCCATAAATAATTTTTGATAAGAAATGATTTTTTTATTCTTTTACTGGAAATAATTTTTAAGTATTTTTAGCCGTTTGGTAATTATCCAAAATTTTTATTCCCAAAATAAAATAGCGTTTGGTACCATTTTGAAAATTTCTAATCCAAATAATTTTCTTTTAATTTTGTAATAATTTTATTACTTTTTTTTTTTCTCTTTCTCTTCTTCTTCTTCAAGTTTTGTTGGTCACTGGCCTTGGGATGACTAGCAATTGCCTAGATAATGGTCGGTAACCTCACTAGAGCGTCGTTGTGAGCGTCACTGGCCCTTGATGAGACCACGCCTCATCGACCGAGCCTCACCTATAGCTGGCCGAGACTCGAGTGAGCCTTGGTTTGGTGAGGCCGAGCACGCCCAGTCGCTGGCGGGGCTCGACCTCCCCAAGCCACCACGAGGTCGGTGTCACCTGGCCAGGTGAGGCTCATCGGTGGCCAGGGGAGCTCAGGTGAGGCCCGCCTAGCCATCGGCGAGCTCATCGGACCTCGCCCAACTGGTCAATGGATGGCGGTGGCGGCAGTGGTTGAAAAAGAAGAGAGAGGGAAGAAGAGTAAGAAGAAAGAAGAGAAAAGAGAAAAAAATAGGTTGGCTTGATTTTGGAATTGTTCCCGAAAACAAAGAAGCAACTTTTTGTTACTTCTCGATTATGTTCCAAATTTACTTCCAGGAATAAAAAAATACAAATTTATTCTCGGAAACAAAAATTTTACTAAATAGATTTCTGTTCAAAATCTACTTCCGGGAACAAAAGAATATAAATTTTCACTACTTAGGTGGTTGCTAAACGAATCCTTAGTTACTATGATACCTTTAGGACCATAATTGATAATCAAGAGTGTATGATCATTTAGATAAATAACCTTCCAAGTTAATGATACCAAAATGGTACTAATATTAATATTAGCGTGATCAAGCCCCTAAGCTAAAATCTAGTTGTGCAATAGTCAATTTGTATTAATGTAGATAATTCCATATTAGGAACGATGTTGTGCAAACCGGACCACACCGTACACCTCAACGCAAGAAATTAATGGAGTTTTAAGTAAGAAATAGAGAAACAATATCTCATGGAATTTTTACTTCAATAACTTCTAAAGAGAAACCCTAAGACACTCTCAAGGCAGCCTCCGAGAACAATTTTTCTCTTTTTTTGGGGAGACTCTCAATGAAGCTTCAGATTTTTTTTTAGCGTAAATGATAACTATTCTATTTAAGAAATTAATCTCCGGACACAAATATATTTTTCTATTTTCCTTATGTAGATGAGTTTTTGAGTAAATATATACACGTTTGATAATGACATAAAATTTCTATTCTCAGGATAAAATTCATACAAAATTTTTTCCTCCCTGGCGAAGGGTGAGCGGATGGCAACTAGTAATGGATGGTGGACAACACGCGGTAGGGAGTGGGTGGCCGGCTAGTAACAAGGGTGAATGATAAGAACATTTTTTATTTTTCATTTTTGTTATAGAAATTGAAAAATATAAATATTTTACAGGTCATTTATATTCCAAATTTATATATGGACTAAAAATTTGTCCACCATTTCCTTTATTCCTATTCCAAAGTCTTTTCCACGTGTCTTGTATTTTTCTGAGGCAACAATTTTTTTATTAATATTAAGAAAAATCTGAAATTAATATACTTATAATAAATTTATCTAAAAACCTTTATAATAAATTTATGTAAAAACTTTAAATTTATACATTTATCATAAATTTACTCTTTTTTAATTTTCATTAGATTTTATCGTTAAATTCTTGAGTTAGACAACACATATAATTAATAAATGGATCAATTTAAGGTTTTGTTCTTTATTTATCATAGGTATATTAATTTATGATTTTTCGTAATATTAATTTAATTAGAATAAATCTGTGGCAGATGAATTGATTTAGATTTTTTCGCGAGTATTAACTTCTTCTTTTTTCCCTTTCTCGGACGCATTGTCTCTGTGCTCTCTGTAGCTTTTGCCCATTTTTTTCATTTGCTTTTGAACAGGGCCATGCCAGAATGGCTTGTGCCCGTCAGAGCGCTGCCACACTTTTTCTTCCGTCGAGTTGCGTGGCAGGCTAATTCACAATCTTCGCGGGCGAAAGTCGATGCTCGACAGGGACATACTATTTTCAAACAAGAGAGATTCCTAATTTCGAATCTCTAAATGTAGAGACAAAAAAATGCAAATGTGAAATAATATAATATCGATACTTTGATTATGCGTCAAATTCTATGATTCCGATCCTTAAATTTTTATTAAATGCATAATAGTTGTTTGAGAAAAAAATTGTGTGTCATCAAGAGTGGACTTGACTTATGAATTATACAATTATAAGTGCAATCGTCAATTGGTATCAATGTACTACGTGACAATTCAATATCACGAAATGTGTAACGATGTTGCGCAAATTGGATCATGCAATCCACCACAACTTGAGATTCATAGACTACGAAACAAGACATAGAGAAATAGTCTCTCACCGTGTTCTTACACTCAAAACTTACTACGAGATCTGAAAACTCTCAAAAGGCTGAAGTATGGGTCGGATGGGTCGGGCGCCCACATGTAGAACCGAGAGTAATAATGGGCAAGAATTTCTATAGACCGAGAGCTAGCAAGCTTTTAGAGTCTACCGGTTACTTATATGGAGCTCATATGGAGCTCCCATCTGCAATTTGTAACTTTCACTTGACAACAATAGAGACAAGCTGGGTAAATTCAGATTTCCCCAATTTTACGTGCGTCTCCACCAAAAAATGGCGACATGGTCATTGTGCATAAAAATTTCCATATAAGCGTTTTGCAAACACCGTTAGCCTCATTAGCTGCCATGTATGAAATTCTAAGAGTGTAATTGGACGGAATTGTAAGGGATGATAAATTTGAGGCAATTGTACCACTTTGAGAGATTTTATGAGTTGAAACATTACTTAGGTAAATGTGTTCAAGTAATATCAGTATGCAATTTTCTATTATGCTAATCCTAATGGTTCTTTCTTTCCTTTTCTCCTCTAAAAGAGCCGAATACATTTCATTTGGCGAGTGAAAATGCCAAGTGATTACCTCACACTAGGATTGTGTTTACATTCTTCATTGGCTTGTGCTAAAGTTCACTCTCCATCTCACTTTCCATCCCATTAGAGACCCTTCGTTTTAAGTCTTGGCGGCTCGAATTCGTCGTTTATTTAAAATACAAATTCGGTGAACTAGAAATGATATTGCCAAGAAATTGGCCAGAACTGGTGCGTGGGAATATATATATTTGCCGGGGGGGCGGGGGCGGGCGGGGAGGTGTTGCGGGCCCGCGAGGGAACGAGGAAAGTTCCTAGAGGAACGTAGGAGAAACTCAGGTTATGTGAAAATGCACACGATTATTTTCGGATAGTGGTTCTAATAGTAGCTTCCGCGGTTTACGCACAAGAAGACGAGAGTCAAAGAAAAACCCCGACAAATAGATATGGACCTGAGCAGAATCTGTACTTTACCTGTTTGCGATTGTACCTGTGAGCCCCTGAACCTTTTCTCGGGAAAAGGGACACCCCGGCACCGAGGGGAGTCTGATCCACGTCGTCCTTTGGTCTTTGTTCCATTGCGTCACTCGTACTCCACGAACAAAGTGCTATAGATAGATGAGAGGTAGAGGTTGGAAACCCCATCAGGTGGGTAAACATTCTTGAAGCAAATCATTCGTCAGCTCTTTCAATGGCTTCTTCTTCAAATCCAAAAAAATATTATCATGTCTTTTTGAGTTTCAGAGGTACGGACGTTCGCAAGAACTTCCTCAGTCATCTCTACGCGGCTCTGGACCAGAAAGGATTACACACTTTTAAGGATAGCGAGGAGCTTAGGAAAGGAGAGGAAATATCGCCGGCGCTCATGAGGGCGATTGAGGAATCGCGTGTCGCAATCATCGTTTTCTCTAAGAACTACGCTTCCTCACGGTGGTGTTTGGAAGAGCTCTTGAAAATCATGGAGTGCAAGGAGAAAAACGGCCCGATGGTGTTCCCAGTGTTTTACAAAGTGGAACCGAGAGAAGTGAGAGAGGGGAGAGAGAGTTATAAGAGAGCTATGGATAACCATGAGTCCAAGTTCGGGAAGGATTCAGAGAAAGTGAAGAGATGGAAGAGGGCTCTACTTGATGCTGGTAACTTGTCTGGGTGGCAGTTCAATGACAGGTACGCACAAATGTGATGCAGTGCTTTGCGATTGTTAGCTCGTGATTGTTTGTTATATATCAAATCGTATGTATAGCTTCGAATTGCCGAAACGATGCATCAAGTTCTTTAAATTCGCAGTAGACACAAAGGTCGAAAGACCAAAATTTGAAGCTGGCAGAAATTTTTGTCTTAGATAAGTAGTGTGGTTCCTAGGACCCGAGTAATTAGTGTCTCCAGGCGTAGATTCTTTGTAATTTTTCTTCCGCAGATGTTGGCGCAGGTATGTGTTATTTCTTTTCATCTTATTATTTGTTAACCACCTTATAAAATTTTCCTTATGACGTTAGACGTTGAATTCCTGCCATGGCTTGAAATGGTAAAACATGTTTCTATTTCTTTTGAGTGCTCATCAGAGATGAAAGAGATGAAGCGGAGCTCATACAATTCATCGTCAAGGAATTATCGATTCGTCTCAGACCAAGATCCTTATCTGTAGCTAAGTATCCAGTTGGTATAGAATCCCGAGTTCAAAAACTGATAAGTTTATCAGAGTCAGCTGGTAGTGATGTTTTGATGATAGGTCTATGGGGACCTGGCGGCATAGGGAAGACCACGATTGCTAAGGCCCTATATAATGCTATTCAGACCGAATTTCGGGGTTCTAGTTTTTTGGCGCAAGTTAGAGAAAAATCGAACCAAAGCAGTGGTCTTGTTTCTTTGCAAAAACAACTTCTATATGAGATCTTAGATCAGAAAGAAATAACAGTCTATGATGTTGACGGAGGAATTAGTTTGATACAAGAAAGACTATGTTGCAAGAAGCTTCTCCTGGTTCTTGATAATGTTGATAAGATAGATCAACTATATGCCTTAGCTGGAAAAGGCGATTGGTTTGGCGAAGGAAGTAGAATCATTGTTACATCAAGAGATAAACATTTATTAACTTCTCATGGCATAAATTGTGTATATGAAGTTAAAACTTTAGACCACGATGATGCACTAGACCTTTTCTGTCAGCATGCCTTTTCAAATAGCAATGTTGAAATAAGAAGGGATCTCATAGATAAAACACTACATTATGCTGATGGCCTTCCATTAGCCCTCGAAGTGTTGGGCTCATTCTTACGTGGAAGAAACGAAGCTGCATGGGAAAGTGCATTGCATAAACTCTCCAGAAGTCCTGACCAAACTATTAATCAAGTTCTCAAGACAAGCTTTGATGGATTGAATGACAACGAGAGGGAGATTTTCCTTCATATTGCTTGTTTCTTTAAGGGAAAGAAAATAGAATACATCCAGGAAATTCTTGACAGCTGTGATTTCAACACAACCATAGGAATAGAAATTCTCATCGAGAGGTCCTTGATAAAAAATGAGAGTGATTCCTTGCAAATGCATGATTTGGTTCAGTTGATGGGTACCAATATTGTTAAACAAGAATGTCTCGAAGATCCTGGGAAACGCAGCAGATTGTGGCTTTTGGAAGATGTTGAGGATATTTTTTATTATAATATGGTAAAAATTCTTTATGTTAGTTTTGCCACATTTCAGTTTATATTACTCTAATTCGGACGGTATAATGTAAATCTTAACTAGAAATTTTGTCTGACAACTGAACTTGCTTTGTTATGGATAGGGGACGGATGCAGTAAAGGCCATAGTATTGGACTTGCCCCCACCAGAAGCGATTATCATCAATCACGATGCTTTCACAAATATGAAAAAGTTGAGAATACTCATTCTGCCTGGAGTGCATATCTGTTCGCAAGCTCAAGTATGTCTCCCTAACGAGTTAAGATGGCTCGAATGGCCCAATGCCCCGAATCTAGAATTTGGCTCTAGTCCAAACAAGCTCGTGACACTCGATGTCTCGAAAAGTCATATCAAACAATTATGGGGCAACTTTCAGGTAAGCCCTTGTGATGATTAGCTTTTCCTTTTTATAGCTATAAGAAATATTTGCAGAGCTTAATGACTGCACTAGTATGTTTTTGCAGAATTTTAGAAGGCTGAAGTTCATCAATCTCAGTGAATGCAAGTCCTTGGTTAGTATTCCTGATCTGTCACGAGTTCCAAATATGGAGAAATTGATTCTTGATAGGTGTGAGAGCTTGGTGGAGGTTCACTCATCTGTTGGAAATCTTGCCAAGCTAGAAGTTTTGTCGCTAGAATCGTGCTCTAATTTTAGTAATTTTCCTAACATGCTGAGGACTAAATCTCTTCAAATCCTTCGTCTCTCTGGTTGCTCTAAACTTGAGAAGTTCCCAGATATTGATGTAGAGATGGAACATTTGAAAAGACTTTATCTAGGTAGGACAGCTATTAAAGAACTCCCTGCATCAATTCAAAATCTTGTCTCTGTGGAGTGGATGGATTTAGCATTTTGCAAAAACCTCGTGAGGCTTCCATCACACATTTATAAGTTGAAAAATCTCATGTATTTGGAACTTTCTGGCTGCTCGAATTTAATCACGTTTCCAGAAAACATGGAGGATTCAGTTGATCCTGATGGCAGTCTGGGATTCCGAAAACTAAAATTGCTAATACTTAAGGGCTGCAATCTATCAGAAGTAGAGTTCCTTGAGAGTTCTTCCAGTTTTCCCGCATTGGAGCTCCTAAACCTTTCATATAACAGGTTTACTCATTTGCCGACATGCATCGACAAGTACTATCATTTGAACGCATTATTTGTTGGGGGATGTGAACTACTACAAAAGATTCCTCAGCTTCCGGCAAATATTTACACACTATCAGCACCTCATTGCAAATCCCTGCAAGAACTCCCAGGTTTGGGGGTTCCCCAATTCAGCTATCTTTGCGTTGACTTGACTTCATGTTGTGAATTATTCCGAAAAGGGGTCGATATGGATGATGTGGCTAATTTGTCATTACCCAAGGTCTCTCTCTCTCTCTCTCTCTCTCTCTCTCTCTCTCTCTCTCTATATATATATATATATATATATAACTTAAATGCTTGATATGCGTACCATCTGTGTGACAGGAACAGCCAAGTACAGGCTTTGTCGACATTGTCTTAACTGGAAGAGAGATGCCTAAATGGATTCGTCAGATGCCTAAATGGATTCGTCCCTATGAAGAGGATTCCATATCTTTCATGGTTCCACGGGACCTGTATGACAAGTTCAAAGGACTAGCACTCTGTGTTGTTCTTAGTCTGGAGGAAGGAAAAGTGGTCGACGTTTTATGTGGTTTCTCAGTACTTGTTAATGGCCAATACGTGAAGAATCTCACGAGAGATTTTTCTTCAATGGAATTTGACCATGTGTGGCTTTATTATTATTCACGCAGTAGTCTGTTTGGAGAGGAGAAGCTTCTGCAAAATGATTGGAGCCATTTCCAAGTTGGCTTCGAAGCAAAAAAAGCAAGCATAAAGAAGTGTGGATTCCATCTAATTTGCAAGCCAATGGAGGATGATCTGAGGGTGGGGTTTCTAGCACCATCAGCTGATAGAAACAAAGTGAAGGTTTTTTGGGATTACTTAGAAGAAGATAATTCAATAGACACTGAGGAAGAAACTCCAATTGAAACAGATGCAGAGGAAAGCTCATCACCTAGAAGATAAGACGGTCTTAACTACGGTGAGACTTTGGGTTCCAATGTCTCTGCTTTTCCCTTTTCTGGGCCTCCACTAGAGTTTGCGAGTGTCTGCTCCTTCAATTAGAATTCAAGATCATTATAAAACAGAGGTTTCACATCATGCTAATGACATGATTGAGGAATTTTTTTTTTTTACCTCTGATTCTTTATGATATGTAATGCAGAGTGCATTAACCCAAAGATTAAGAGGATGCTTCTTAAAATGGCCGTGGTCTTCCAAGATGCTTCGTGTAATTTATTACATGGGCCTCTGTCGCCTCTCTTAATCCAATTCCAATTAATGATGCCAACACTTCATAACTCAAAATTCTGAGATAGTAAGCTTTTCTCAATCTAGTATAATCTATATCTTTAGGAAAGTGTTGTTCAAATTGTCTCAAGAATCAAGAGGTCTATACAAGGAAAATTAGTTGATTCCTCTGTTGTTACTCAGCAGACTGGATTGGATAGGTATAAAGTGAGAGCTTTAGCCTCTAAGAAACTTTGCATTTTAGCAAAGGAGATTGACTCCAAGGATATTCATGAAAAGCAAACAGTATTTGTCAAACGCCTTCTAAAATAAGTATTTCAAAGCCATTTTTAGAATGAGGAAAAAAAATTAAAAAGGGAGAATGAAGGAACTTGCAGGTACATATGAAAACACAAGCAGGTGGCACAACGGTAGGACCAATGCTGACCTTGTATGACCCTAGGCAATACGCCGCTAAGGTCAACCAAACCTTGGAGATGCGACACCAGTGTCACTTGACCCTAGGCGACATGATACTAAATGCCAGTGTCCCATGACCTCATGTGGTGGAATGTTGGAGCCACAAGACTAGGCAACGCAATGCTCAGCCCTCGACAAGCTAAATCTGGCATCAAGCAACCCTCGCAAAGCTTCTTGGAATCATGCAACCCTCGACGAAGCTTTGTCAGAGTCCGTTAACCTGGCCTCCTTCATGAAGCTTCCTAGCCATGACCAACCATGGCTTTCTCTCTCCTAAACAAGGTTGAGGGACAAAACATTATTACAAATATATTAATGATGGTAAGATTGTAAGAAAACAAATTCATTGAACTCCCGAACTTGCATTCGGAAAATACTAAAGCTCAAAGGTGAGGCTTGCCTCAAGCTTCAAGCATTTCAAAGCAGAACTTTTTGCTAGAGTCTTTGAAATTGTGTTACCAAATATCAGAACTTATTTTAAGAACTTTTGAAAGCCCAAAACAGCTTAATTCAAGATGACGGAGCACTCCAATTTTCAAAGGCCAAATTGGATGGGATTGAAACGGAGGGCAAATTAGGAATAGTGTATCACTTTGGGGGAACTTGTGGGTCAAAAAATAATTTTTAGTAAATTATTTAAGGGTACATATTTAAGATTTTTTGCCATGTTAATCCAAATAATATCTATGTATTAATTTTTTTTTCTTTTTTACCTTTTGAAGAGTTGAGTCTGATTCATTTGGCAAGTAAAATGCTAAGTAACATTTTAATAATTTCCACTAAGAATATTAGTAAGTTAAGTTCATACTAGGATTGCCTTTATATTCTTCATTGGCTTACGCCAAAGTTCATTCTCTTTCTCACTTTCTACCATTAGTCACCCTTCATTTAAGTCTAGTTGGCTCAATATCATCTATTTGAAACACAAATTCAATAAAGTAGAAATGTCGTTGCCCATAGCCAAATATAAGATTACTACAATCTCCAAAAAGGTAGCCCAATCACATTATTAGAAAATACGATATATCAAATGCTCGTTACTAAACTATTAATTACAATAATTAAGGTTTGGAATCATGTACACCGGTAATATCTTTTTTCGATATTTTATTCATTAGATCGTAACACGTATTCACCTCAAATTAAATCTACCACCCACGATCAAATATCAAAATTATAGCATCACCCCCTCCTCCTCCACCTCCTCCTCCTCCTTTTACTCTCTCTCTCTCTCTCTATATAAAAAGATGGAGAAGACTTATCAATACTAGCCACCCTTTTTAAAATGTACCGACCCATTAAGAGTGTATATTTCATTTCACATCTTCTTATAATTGGAGAAACACTACCTATGGAAAACACTTAATACTCCCAGAGCAATATGCCGATTCTATTTAGACATCGAATCATCCCGCATTATGAACCTTGCCTAATTGTTGTGATTTATATTGTATTAACAACGTTCGAGAGCAAAACCAAACGGATGACTCCAACCTTCGCAAAATATGCAACCTAAAAAGTCAACAAGCACGAAGGCCAACCAGAATTGAAACAGTCTCGGGTCAACTCCACCAAATGGGCAACCAAGACTGAAATGATAGGCCAATTCTCTTGCCGATCCTCTAGCATGACTGAAGAATGGGCCATCTTCATACCTCATATCTCTAATAAATTGACATTGGGTTATCGGCCTTATCAAGATTAGAGATCATATCATCAATAATCATAAAATTTGACCCCCAACTCCTCTCAATTAAAGATAATGCGATAGCTACTTACTACTGGAATCGATATTAGGAGATCACTCACCCAATTGAGAGCCGTCGAATTCAACATTTGAATTAAAAACCACAAACGGCAAAAAAAAAAAAAAAAATCCTTTTCACAACACTTTCTAAAGTTTATATGAGGAAACTATGAGAAAATGACATCCAACTACTGCTGAAATACCTATTTGAAATTAATTGTTGGGAAATATCTTGGCCAAAAAAATCCTTCTTATATTAATTAATCTCCATTTACTTGTAAATTTTTAATTGAACAAAAATGTCAAAAGTAGAGTGGTCTTGATCTCGAATCTTGTATGAGCGATAGCCACATGGACGACTTCAAGCATCCTCAATTATGTCAGGATGGACCAGGCCTTGTTCTAGACAATGACTTGTTGACAATGTTTGTCATTCTATAAATATCATCAAGGGGTCCAAAAGATCAAAGAAGTCGGGGAAAATGAAGAAAAATAAAGGAATTGCCTATATTTTCACTTTTGTTTTTTGCAATTAACTCCTATATTTTTGGTATTTTAGTATATAATCCTCTAAGTTTTTTTTTTTTCCATCAGTAATTCTTTTCATTAGATTTAACAAGCTTAATTCTCCAAAATTTTGTTCCAAAAGCAATCTTCGACAAGTGTAGACAAATTTTCGCGACAATCCAACAAAGCAACATTGACGATTCCTACTGAAAATGAGCAGATGCAAAGATAAATTGGCTAGAGCTAGAAAGAGAGCAAGATAAGACGGTGATATAATTATCCTGATGTTATCATTTTTTTTACATAAAAGATATTTTTATTTTCTTCTTTGATTTTGTGCTAAGTAATTTAATGGTCAAATTTCACGTGTAATTGACTTTTCATTTTTCCTTTCTTCTCCAACCAGTGTTCTCTCCGTGGCCGTTGAATTCAGTTTATTGTAAGAAAACGTGGCACTTGATTTCAATTGTCAAATTGTCTCTCGGAAAAAAATAAAAAAGGAAAATGATAAAATCGTCCAACTACACGAGCCGTCTGATTGTGTGTATTTACAAGTGTAACCTTGGCTATCCTGGAAAAGGAGGGATGTCGGAATTTTCTTAATTTTTGGTGTCCGTCGTTTCTCAAATTTCCGAATTCCTTAACCTGTTGCATGCCATTCAGGTTTTACATTTTAGTTTTCTAATATTAGTTAATGTACAAAAAATGTTAACACGTTGCATTATTTCTTCCTATTTGGTGAGGTTAAAAATATCTTATGCAAAATAGAGTTTATTAATGCACACTCGTAATTCATGGGTTTGTTATTCTATCACTATACTAAATCCAGTCACAAAATATAATTTATTTTAAGTTATTAATGTCTAATACTTCAAGTGATTTTACAATGATTTTATACCAAACAAAGTAACTTTAGTATTTTTTTTGTTTTGTTTTATTTTACTCTACTCCTATTCTAACTCGGTTTACAGTGTTTTATACCAAACAAAGTAACTTTAGTATGTTTTTTTTTTTTTTTTTACCGGTTATACTCTACGCCTACTCTAATTCTCATTCTCGGGCTTTTGTCTTGCTTCCATACAAGGTGTGGAAGTCAAAACCCACATCTGAAACTAAATCGTTCCCACCCCAACCCTCTTGAGAAGGTGGCGATTCGAACCCCCTACCTTTCTCTTTTTATGTAAGAAGGGTGGAACTCCAATAGTTAACTTTAGTATGCTAAAATGTTTTTGTACCTACAGGGTTTTCATATACATGCATTCTCTATCAATAAATGTTTTTTGTTTTTTGGTTAGACATTTTAACATACTCACAGAGTCAAGTTCTAAACCATTTTTTTTTTGGCACTCCTCATTTGTTAATTCCACATGTCGTTATCACATTAGCTTTAAACACTAAAAAGCTTATTACAGAATTACCACATCACTTATCTACGAAATTTATATGAGCCCTCCCTATGGATCGCAACCAACAAAAAAAATATAACTTACTCCTTCAAGTGAATGATTACGAAATACCAATTGCTAAAATTAAAATGTCGAAGTTCGTTGTACGCATCTTAATTTTTTTAAATAATGAGTGATTGACTTACCCTTTATAAAATAAAATTGATGCATCGTTACATGTAAAAGAAAAAAGATTTAAGCCAGCTACAAAAGTGAGATGAAAGAGAATATCAAAATAAAATGTTGTTCAAGTTTTTCTTTTTAGTTTAAAGTCCAAGTCTAGGTGGCAAGTATGCAAATATTGACGGGGTTTCATTCTTTTAAACCTATAGTCCAAGAGGTACTTTGAGTAGTTAAATGATTAATTCATACAATCAATTTAGTGTTTAGTTACAAAGTCACCGATTACAAAAACTTTAAGGGGTCATAACCATTATTGGCTTATTGATGAAGTCTTGTTGCTCATGGATAAGATGATTTGTATACATTAGTAAGATTTGGTGGTGAAGATTCATGATCACTAATGAAAAAAAAAAATCATACCATAGAAATAATCTTATTTATTGTAAAAAAAAAAAAAAAAAAATCCTCAATGGGGGAGACGGTTCGGTCGGCCCAACCTTCAACGGCAAGTGGCCAGCACATGTGAACAAATGGGTTGACAAAAAAGAGAAAAGAAAAAACTGCGAACGAAAGCTGCAGTGCAAATCCTACACGTTGTGGACTAAATTCGAGGATTGTGAAAAATGTACCGGATCCCACTTTTTTAACAACAATTTTACGTTACGGTTATGACGATTTGTGATATATATACACACACATATATATAAAGACGTTTTTGTATTTAATTGCAATGACACATAATAATCTTATACAATATATTTGAAGTATCGTAGAAGTGCTCCTAACATATAAATTTATCATCGAAGGAAAATAAAAAGTGACATTCCGTAACAACCCGAGCCCCACTATGTAATATTGTCCGTTTGGACACTGAGTTCTCACTGCTTTAAAACGCGTTACGCAGGGGCAGAGGCACTCCTCTCCCAAGCCATAATATTGTCCTCTTTAGGCTCCTGCTAGTACCGCCATCCCAATCGGCCACCCTCAAGGCTTTGTTCTCAACACAGCGGAAGCATTTGTGAAACGTGTTATGCAAATTAGAGGAACCCAAGCCTTTATAAACTAGCCTAGGACTCCCCTCCTAAGCAATGTGGGACTAGAGAGGGACCCATTTCCCTTCCCTGCGCACGTCCGGGGACCGAGGCGCAGACGCACTGCCATCCCTCCTCCATGCGCACCGTCGCTTGGGCTATCACACTCTCCACCCCTTAGGAGCACAGCGTCCTCGCTGTGGCTCCACATGCGGTTGGGAGTCGGCTCTAATACATTTTCTAACGACCTGGGCCCTACTATGTAATATTGTCCGCTTCGGACACTAAGTCCTCACGGCTTTAAGATGTGTTACGCAGGAGCAGAGGCACTCCTCTCTCAAGCCATAATATTGTCCTCTTTGGGCCCAGCACCGGCGCGGATGCACCGCCATCCCAGTCAGGCCACCCTTGATGTGAGATGGCATGCGATTGATCAGATATGCTGCTATGACCACACAATCTCCCCAAAAATTCTCAGGAATATATGCTTGAAATTTAAGAGCACGTGCTACTTCTAAAAGGTGACGGTATTTCGGCTCAACAACTCCATTTTGTTGTGGAGTATAAGTGCAAGAACTCTCATGCAAAATTCCATTCAAGGAAAAGAAAGAGGCACATTCACCATTAAAGAACTCTCTTCCATTATCAATGCGAATGCATCGAATTGATTTTCCAAATTAATTTTTGGACAAAGAAAGGAAAGTCCTCATGTGAGAAAGGACTTGATTTTTTAATTGCATGAGAAATATCCATGTGGCACGTGAGAAATCATCTACGATTGTGAGGAAAAACTGAGAGCCATTATGATGCAGAGTATCATAAGGCCCCAAACATCAGCATGGATTAATGAAAAAATACCGTCTACTCGGGAAGCATTATTTTGGAAAGGAGCACGTGTCTGTTTTGCCAAAGGGTGGATAGGACACTGAGGACAAGGGAATGAAGCAATATGACCCAATTTTTTATGATTAAGAAAATTATTGTCATTGGTAGCAGTGTTACACAATGATTTATTGAATTCAATAGAAGACAATTTAAAACTGCTCAGAAAATCCATCCAAATATTTAGCCCTTGATAGACTTTACCCAAGCCCATCAGTTTGCCAATCGAAAGGGCTTGAAAAAAAAAACATTTATCAAGATATGATAGGAATTTTCTTCACAAGGTCGAGAAACTAATACGAGATTGAAGTGGAAATCAAGGACATAAAGCACATTTTGAAGTGTGATGAGGGAACTAAGATTCACAGTGCTAGTCATTATAACTTGTGTGGTGTTTCCATTTGGGAGTTGTACTGATATAGGAAAATCTAATTTCTTGATATTGGAAAATAAACCCTTATCACAGACGATGTGGTCACTAGCACCTGAATCAATAATTCATGCATCCTTCGAAATCGAGTTCATCAAACAATAAGAAAAACTTGTGACGCTTCTAGTTTTATTAGAAGCATCCAATTTCTTTAAGGCTTCCATCAACTCCTGATATTATTCATGAGTAATTGACTTGTCTGTTGATTGACCCGATACCTGCAAAACGGTTGAAAATTTCCCATTTTTTTTTCTCCAAGTTTACCGTGCAATTTCCAGCAATTTTCAATCATATGGTACGGACGCTTACAATATTCACAATATAATTTACCTTTTCCTTTTTTACCATTATTTTTCGCAGTTGAGGAAGGTCTGTTTGTGGGCTGGAAAACATGGGCCAATGTTTGCCCATATGGGCCGTCCGATCCAGAGAAAAGAGGGCCATGTGAGCCATCCGATCCAGAGAGATACATTCCTCGTGGACTGTCCGATTCAGCAGGATTGCTACCACGTGGGCTGTTGGATCCAGTTGTTGCCAAAATCGATCACAGACCGTCCAATCGCTCAATGAAATTGGAGTCATCGACCACCTTCTTGAATCTTCTAGGGTCTTCTTCAGAGAACCCTATATGCGCCCCTCTTCTGCCTCATGTGCTTCTCTGTGGAGGACGGAAATGGCTCCTCACCGCCAGAACCATTCCTTCTCCACCTTTCCTGTAGTCCGCCGTCCTCTGTTGAATATTTTCCTGGATAACGAGTTGATAGATGCAGCCAAGGCTCGACATGGGCTCCATGGTCAGGATCTGGGAGCGAAACGAGAGGTAAGTCTCGTTTAAAATGAGAAGAAACCTCGTCGCCTCTCCCTTCCCGGCATGTTCTTGTACTGCTGTAAAATAGGCTCAGGCCGATCGAACTTCTCTTTGGCTGCTTCTAACTCGTTCCACAGAGCCAAAAGTTTATTGTAAACGGTCGCAACAGTCATATTCCCTTGTTTCAGTTTCGAGATCTGCTGTGTTAAAAAGAAAATTTTGACCTAATCTAATTTTCCATATATCTCCTTAATGTTTGCTCACTTTTTTTTTTGAATCCTCCGTCGGGGGAAGTCCGGCTGCGACTTCGGGGGTGATGCAATTCCCGATCCATGTTCTGACGAGTTGATTGCATTTCTTCAAAAGTCGTGCCATTCGCTCGTCGGATGGAATCGGAATCGTTCCATCGAGAAAACCTTCCTTGTCTTTTGTTACCAGTGCACGCCGGAACTCCCATGACCAGGTTGAGTAATTGTTGGGACCGGTTAACTGTTGAGCTATGAGTTTCAGTTTCAGTCCCTCGGCATTTGTTGTGTAAAGGGGGTCGTCGGGCTCTGGCCGGTTGCTGGTAGCAAGGATTTGGTATGGAAAAAATCCGAGTGAAAGATTCGGGTAGGGATTTGCCCCTACACCCACTCGATCTGGTTCCTTGACCCGCATTCAAAAAACCCAGGTAGGGATTCATTCCCATACCCGGTTCACTTGACCCGCTCGTTTGCTTCAGGCCAATGATTGAGCTTGCCCCATTGTTGGTTGGTGAGCCTCTATCGGTCTGCATGTTGCTCTGGTAGCCTGGCGATGATGTATTTGGGTCTCGCCCAAAGTACCATGGATAAGGTACCCACTGGTAAGGATGGCCCAAAAAGGGCTTCCCTAGATTGAACTAAGCTTGGAGTGGTTGCCACTGCGCATGTTGGGCCTAGGTCTGGGCCTGACTGTGCTACTGTTCGGACACAGAAACTACCACTTTTGAATCTTGGCTGCGTGAGGTTTATGGCGTCGCTTCTCCTGCAGGTTGGTCATCTGAGGTTGAGGTCAGATCTTGTGGTTTGGTCATGATGAAAAAAATTCATTCCCTTGCAAAAATTGATTCCTACGACAACTCTGTTTTGCAGGTTTGAGTTCCTTGGGAGGCAATTGAAGTGGAAGCATAAGTTATGACAGAAGCTCAATAGGCTCTAATACCATGTCACAAAACTAGGTGAAGAAGGAAAGCGTAGGGAAGGATTTTTGGAGAGGAAAAATGTATCAATCTTACTATACTGTAATCTGTGTATGAGAGTGTATATAATACAAGAGAAGAATCAATAAAAAGAAAGTAAATATTTTCTAATCTTTCTAGTCCTAAAATAATCACGATCCCTATCAATTACAATCAACATAAATCTTCTAAATCATATCTTCTAACAAAAGGCATTGCCATATTTTCACTTTGGGTTTTGCCATTAGCTCGCATTTAGTTTTTAGTATATAACCCTCTTAGTTTGATTTTTTTTTTCATTGGTAATAATCGAATTTTTTCATTAGATTTGACAAGCTCAATTCTCAAAATTTTGTTCTGAAATCGATCTTTGACGAGTGCAAGCAAATTATCACAATGATCCGATAATGGAGCATGGATGAGACCTACTGGAAATGAGCGGATGCGAGGACAAATTGGCCAGAGCTTGAAAGAGAGCAGGACTCTTAGAATACTTAAATAATAAACTAAGTCTTCATCTAACAGGTTAAATTTTTTGAATAGTTAGCAATGGTTCCACCAAAATCTCATATGGCATTAGAACAAGAGATTTTGAATTAAAATCTTTCAGGCCTCTATTTGCTTCTCCAATTACATATTTCCATGCCTAGGCTTAGGTTAAGACCAACTTATGCGTAAGAGAGAGTTTTAGAATATTTAAATTATAAATCACGTCTTTATCTAATAGTGATATCTCAAAAGATCAAGTGGTGTTAGAATTATCCTAATGTTATCATTTTCTTTTGCCTTAAAGATATTTTTATATTCTTTTTGATTTTGTGCTAAGTAATATAATGGCCAAATTTCATGTGTACTTGACTTTTCTTTTTTCCTTTCTTATCCAATCAGTGTTTATTACTCTATCACTGTACTAAATACAACCACTGTATCGAACATATTTCAAGTAATTGATTTCTCTTACAAATACATTTCAAACTGTTTACTTCAAGTAATTTTGCACTGTTTTATACCAAACAAAGTAAAATTTTCCTTTGATTGGAACCAAACCAAGTTTTTTTATTATGCTAAAATATCTTCTTATCTATAGTGTTTGCACGGGTCTCCTATATATATATAGTCTTTCTCCATCTAATAGATTAATTTTTTTGTATGGACATACGAATGTGATATCAGAGCTAATTTAAACCCAATTTGTTTCATACATGTAGCTCTCCATAGTCCCTAGTTTTAAAATAAGTTTTGCACACTAAAAGAGATATTATAGTGGCCAACAAAAGAAAATCATAATTAAGTTACTCCATCAACAAGTGCATGATTACGGAATGCCATGTGTGACAAAAGTAACTTTAACCCTGCTATGGTACTAAGATGACAAAAAAATATAAAAAATCAAAACACATAATGTTGATTCAGTTTTTGTAAGTCTAAAGTCCAAGCCTAGGTCGAAGTATGCAAGGAATGACGAGGTTCATTTAAAAAAAAAAAAAAAAACTATGGCGATCTTTACAATAAAAATGAAATAAAATGTAATTTTTAATCTTCAAGGAGTTGATTGAGTATGTGAGAGATTTATTTATAAGACAGATCCTGTATTTAGTTGTATACTCGCCAATAAGAATAACTCTAAGGGGTCATGCTCACGATCCGCCCATTGATAGTCTTATTGCATGTGATTGAGACAATTATAGGTTTTTAGTCAAGTAAAGATTCGCATCTGTTGTTACAATTTATTTTTACTATATACATATTTTAATAATTATAAAAATTCCTCTATAAGTATGCCAATTTCAATTGAAACTTATCAATTTGTTGGTTTATGGGGAGATTATTTAAGCTAAAAAGGGGTCAAACAATATCTGATGGACTAGCTAGATAAATACGGAATACAGAAGTGCGGTGAACAAATGGGTTAAAGGAGAGCACCTAAAAACAAGAAGCTGCCGTACAAATCCAATAGGATTGTCCAACCTCGCTAAACATTCGGAATGTGTAAACCGTATTGAATCTGCAATGTATATCACCATAACTTGTAATACCATAAATCAATTTTACCGATGTATCATAATAGTATTGTACTTTTAATTACAACGGGATGTTGTAATATTTTTTTTTTTTTTTTTTACATTTGAAATAGTATAAAAGTGACTCTAACTTATGAGTCTATTATTGAATAAGAATAATACGTTGAAACTAATGAATATTTCCATTTTTATGCCAATCGGAAAAAAAAAAAAAAGGAGAGTTTTTCAATTTACGGCACAGATCAGCTTATGGGAACCAAAATCGAGTTTATGTAAAACTTAAACATGAGTGGTCGATAAAAAAAAAAACAAAAAACAAAAAAACATGAACGTGCCATACAATTCGGCCTCTTCGGTCGGCCCCTCCCTAAACAAATCACCGCCGTCGATCACATCCAATGACCCACCTCTGTCTCCGGGCCCCACTGCATAGTGCGTATCCCCATCCCTTTGACCCCCGCTCACCTTGAATCTCTCCTCCTTCGTCATTTTTCCCATTCCATTCCGTTTCTTTATAAATAAATAACGGATTTTAGTGTACATAAAAATAAATTTTATTAAGAGGTATCCAAAAGACACTGATTAAGAATAATAAAATAATAAAAACACATATAAACGCATTGTAAAGAATTAAGCAAGAACAAATTTCGAATGAGAGCAATTTATTTTAATTTAATTTAACATATACATTTTTTTTCTTCTTCTCCTCTTGAAGAGTTTTCAATCCCATTTCAATTGGCAAGTGAAAATGCCAAGTGATTTCCTCTAATAATATTTTATAAAGTGAAGTTCATATTAGGATTGCATTTATATTCTTCATTGACTTGCGCTAAAGTTTAATCTCTCTCACTTTCCATCTCATTAGCGACCCTTCATTTCAAGTCTTGGAGGCCTAAAGTCATGCGCAAAATCATGAAGTAGAAATGATATTGCCAATCACTTTCTGAACTCAAGAAATTGCCCAGAACCGGTGTACACGATCATTTTCGAATAGTGGGGGAGAGGGAACGAGGAAAGTTCCGAAAGGGAAATCGGAGAAAGAAACTTGGGCTACGGGCAAATGGCGCACGATCATTTTCGGATAGAGTCTCTGACTGTACCTGATGGTGATACTGCGCGTGGGGCTCCTAAACCCAAAAGGATACCCCCGGTACTGGTGGGGATCTGATCTACGTATAACTTTCTTTGGTCTTTTCTTTGGTCTTTGTTCCATTGCGTAAGACATAATCCACAAACAAAGTGATATATAGATGAGAGCTGGAGCCTGGAAACCCCATCAGATAGTAAACATTCTTGAAGCCCATCATTCATCGGCTCTTCTCATGGCTGCTTCTTCGAATCAGAAAAGGTGTTAGCATGCTCCTGAGTTTCAAAGGCAAGAACGTCCACGACAACTTCTTTGGTCATCTCTCTACTAGAAATTTGAAAATGTTTGCTCCTTTGATCAGAAATCAAAATCACTATGAAATATAGGTTTCGCATCATGCTACCGACATGGTTGAGGAACTTCTTTTTCCTCTCTTTATTTATGATTTGTGATGCTGAGTATTTTAATTCAAAATTAATTGGATGCTTGCTGAATGGCCATGGTCTTCCGAGTTGCTTTGTGTGATTTATCATATGGACATCTGTCACCTCTTATAATTTAATTGATGATGCTAGCACTTCATACTCTAAAATTCTGAGATAAGTATAATCCATCTATTTGGGAAAGCATTGATCTAATTGTCTCACTAATTAGGTCTATACAAGGAAGATTAGTTAGCTCCTCTGTTGTCGCTAGGTGGATTGCGTTGTATAGGTACTAAGGGAGAGCTTTAGCTTCAAGATTTTGCATTTAAGCAAAGGACATTGACTCAAAGGAATTAATTTAAAAGTAAATAGTGTTTAATACCTTGTTAAAATACTTACTGCATAGCATTTTTTTCAAATAAGCAAGAAGAAGAGAACAAAGGAACTTGCAGTTGCATATGGAAACTCAGGCGGGGGCCACAAAACTAGACCAGTGCCAACGTCATGCAATCCCATTGCGCTGCCGTGGTCCCATGCAATGCGCAATGCCATGGCCACACAAATATGTAATGCAATGCTCGACCCTCAACAAACTAGATCTGGTGCCAGGTGACCCTAGGCAAGTAGAATCTGGTGTCGAGCGACCGACCCTGGTAAAGCTTGCTGATGTCCCCCAACCCTCGTCAAGCTTGCCGATGTCCCCAACCTTCTCCAAAAAGCATCCCAGTCATGAGCGACCACGGCTCTCTCTGTCTCCATCCAAGAGAAAAAACATGAACATGCATGCCAAAGATGTTAAGCCCCTGAGCTCTCCCTCGCCTTGAGCTTTGACCATTTTAATGCAAAATTTTGCACCAAAATATTTGAAGTCGTGTTCCAAAATGCCAAAACTTTGGCTCTAAGGGCTTTTGGAAATTCAAAGCTGCTCGGCTCCCATATGCAGCTTGAGCGTCCTGGCTCGGTAAGGGCAGAAGTGTAATTTCATGAGTGCCAACTCAGTCGGCTCATAATTTGGGCCTCTTGACTCGGCCCCTTCCCCCAACAGACAACACCTAAGAGTTTCTTCTGAAACCGATCTTGGTGTCCGACGTCTTCCCGACTTTCTGAACCTTTCAGCCCTGAGAGCAAAAATAGAAATCTCGTTTTCTAGTTATTTTCTCTCTTTCTAAAATTTTGAATTTTAGCTTATTGCACTTTAAAATTTAATATCAACTTAAAATGCTCTTGGAATTGGTACTTTTTTAAGGCGATCGATATTCACCGCTACAACCATTTAATAACAGGATTAATCAATCTTTTTTTCAATTTTTTTTTTTTTTGTCAAGCTTGCACCCTTTTTTTATATATAATTTAAGAATTAGGAGGTAAGAACATAGTGATCCATGGTTCAAAAATTTACATTAACCTCAAGAAAAAAAAATTAAACGTAGTTATAATTACTCTAAATATTATTCTATCAAAGAAAGAGTTAATAAATAATCTCCATAAGGAGTCGGCCGATATTAATAAACAGTTTGGAGGACTAAATATTCATTACCCTTATTAAAAGGTTTACTTGTTTTCTTCTCTTAGAATCATATAATTGTGAAATATTATGTTTACTTCATTTATACAATAAAGAATCCCTTATATTGTGCATGCAATTCAGGCTTTATATTTTAATTTTTTTATTGTATAATTGATGTACACAAAATATAAACACGTCTTTGTCTTTTTTCCTATTTGGTAAAATTTTTTTTTCACAAAATAGAATTTATTATTGTAAACACTTAATTCGTGTGCTTATTACACTATAACTTTACTAATACAACCACAAAATAGATTTTATTGTAAGTTATTAATGTCTCTTTAAAAAATATATATCAAATTGTTCACTCCAAGTAATTTTACAATGTTTTATACCAAACAAAGTAACTTTGCTATCAAAATATTTTCTCATCTATAGGGTTTACGAGGGTCTTCTATATATGTAGTCTTAATGGCTTAAATTTCTAGGTTGGACTATTCAATATGATATCAAAGCCAAGTTCAAACCCAGTTTATTTTGTATATGTGGCTCTCCATACATCAATTTCACCTATCATTTTAAGATCGGTTTTGCACGCTAAAAGAGATATTATAAAATTATACATTGCTTGTTTACAGAATTTATTCTGACCTTATTATCTCTTCACGAATGGTGGCCAACAAAAAAAAAAAAAAATCATAATTAAATGACTCCTACAAGTGCACGATTACGGAATGCCGCGTGTGAAAAAAGTAATTTTAACCTGCTATGAACTAAGATGACAAAAAACGATCAAAACAAATAATGTTGATTAAGCTTTTTCAAGTCTAAAGTCCAAGTATGCAAGGACTGACCTGGTTCATTTTTTTTTAACATAGTGATCAAGATAATATTTTTTATTTACTTATAGTAGATAGAAATAAAATCTAATTTTAATTCTCCAAAAAGTTGACTGAGATAGTGAGAGATTGATTCATACGACAAATCCTATATCTAGTTACATACTCGCCATTTAGAATAACTCTAAGGTTGCACGCCCATGATCGGCCCATTGGCGATCATGGGCATGCATATCCCAAGCTTATGGGGGTTCATGTCCCAAGGTTAAATAACAAGACATTATACATTCTTTGCCCGACTTAACATCATGTTTAGCTTATGGGGATTCATGTCCCGAGACTTAATAACGACACGATATTTGTTTTTTGCCCGACTTGTATCGAGTTTTTCATCTCCCATACTTTTTCTTGGATGCTTTCGATACTTGGTTGTTTACTTTAAATAGCCATTTCAATGGCCTATATGTTAATTTCCTTTCTAGAAGCTTGAGACTAGAACAATTTTTTAGGTGTCAACTAAAACTTAGGTGTCAATACTAATGTAGACAATTTTTATTTTTTAATTTTAATTTTATTTTCTTCACAGGGCCAACAAGACTGTCGACCCCCCTCACTAGGCATGGGGGAGGGTTTGTTGTTTCACAAAAATAATATTTACAATATACGAAAATCGAGATTAGGTGAAACTTAAACATGAATGTGCCATATGATATTGAACTTCAACTTGTTCGTACTCGGCTCAATAGTTTTACAAGTCCAATTGAGTCATTCTTTTTGTAAATTATTTATATGAAATTTCGAGCTCTGATCCATTTATATTTCAACATAATAAAATTGAATCCGGGCGCAACTTTTGAATACTTCAATTTTCTTTTCCAATTGAGTTCAAGTAAGAAATTCAATTCTGGCGTATGGGAAACGTTGCATTTTAGCAAAGCAGATTGACTTCAAGGATATTCATGTAAAGCAAATGTTATTTGTCAAACACCTTCTAAAATAAGTATTGCAAAGCAATTTTTA
Organism: Eucalyptus virginea; assembly: GCA_014182375.1. Taxonomy (NCBI): domain Eukaryota; kingdom Viridiplantae; phylum Streptophyta; class Magnoliopsida; order Myrtales; family Myrtaceae; genus Eucalyptus; species Eucalyptus virginea. The sequence goes on from CM024518.1 coordinate 44,151,736, forward strand.
GAATGAGAAAAAAAAATCAATTAAAAGGGGAGAATGAATGAACTTGCAGGTACATATGAAAGCACAAGTAGGTTGCACAACGGTAGGACCAGTGCCGACCTTGTGCAACCCTAGGCTATACCCTGCTGAGGTCAACCAAACCTTGGAGACGCGACACCAGTGTCACTTGACCCTAGGCAACGCGACACTAAATACCAGTGTCCCATGACCTCAGGTGGCGGAATGTCAGAGCCCCACGACTAGGCAACGCAATACTCAACCCTTGACAAGCTAAATCTAGCATCAAGCAATCCTCGCAAAGCTTCTTGGAATCATGCAACCTCGACGAAGCTTTGCAGCTGTCCATCAACCCTCGGCCTTCTTCATGAAGCCTCCTAGCCATCACCAACGATGGCTTTCTCTCTCCTAACCAAGATTGAGGGGTAAAACATTATTACAAATATATTAATGATGGTAAGATTGTAAGAAAAAATATTTCATTAGACTTCCAGACTTGCATTTGGAGAATACTAAGGTGGAGCTTCAAGTAATTCAAAGCAGAACTTTTCGCTAAAAAGTCTTTGCATTGTGTTACCAAATTTCAAAACTTATATTAAGAGCTTTTGAAAGCCCAAAATAGCTTAATTCAAAATGACGGAGCACTCAAATTTTTAAAGGCCAAATTGGATAGGACTGAAATGGAGGGTAAAATTGGAATAGTGTACCACTCTGGGCGTCCTTGTGAGTCAAAAAAATATTTAGATAAATTATTTAAGGGTGTTAATTTAAGATTTCATGTGATGTTAATCCAAATAATATCTATGTATTATTATTTTTTCTTTTTTACCTTTTGAAGAGTTGAGTCTAATTCATTTGGCAAGTGAAATGCTAAGTAACATTTTAATAATTTCCACTGAGAATGTTAGTAAGTTAAGTTGATACTAGGATTGCCCTTATATTCTTCATCGGCTTACGCTTAAGTTCATTCTCTTTCTCACTTTCTACCACTAGTCACCCTTCGTTTAAGTCTAGTTGGCCCAATATAGTCTATTTGAAATGCAAAATTCAATAAAGTAGGTCGTTGCCCATCACTTTTTGAAGCCAAATAAAAGATTACTACAATCTCCAAAAAGGTAACCCAATCACATTGTTAGAGAATACAAGACATCAAATGCTCATTACTAAAATATTAATCACAATCATTAAGGTTCAAAATCATGTACACCGGTAATATCTTTTTTCGATGTTTCGTTCATTGGATCGTAATACGTATTCACCTCAAATTAAATCTACCACCCAAGATCAAATACCAAAATAATAGCAACACCCCCTCCTCCTTCTCCTTCTTTTCCTCTTCCTCTAGATAAAAAGATGGAGAAGAGCTATCAACACTAGCCACCCTTTTTGAAATGTACCAACCCATTAAGAGTGTATATTTCATTTCACATCTTATTATAATTGAAGAAACACTGTCTATGGAAAATAATTGATACTCCCAGAGCAATATGCCGATTATATTTAGACATCGAGTCATCCCGCATTATGAACCTTTCCTAATTGTTGTGATTCATATTGTATTAACAACGTTCGAGAGCAAAATCAAACGGATGACTCCAACCTTTGCAAAATATGCAACCTAAAAAGTCAACAAGCACAAAGCGATGGTAGGCAACTACTCGGGCAAAATCTTGGGCCGACCAGAATTGAAACAGTCTCGAGTCAACTCCACCGAATGGGCAACCAAGACTAAAATGATGGGCCAATTCTCTTGTTGATCCTCTAGCCAGACTGAAGAATGGGCCATCTTCATACCTCATATCTAAAATAAATCAACATTGGGTTATCGACCTTATCAAGATTAGAGATCATATCATCAATAATCATAAAATTCGACCCCCAACTCCTCTCAATTAAAGATAATGCGATAGCTACTTACTACTGGAACCGATGTTAGGAGATCACTTGACCAATTTAAGAGCTGTCAAATTCAACATTTGAATTAAAAACCACAAACAGCGAAAAAAAAATCCTTTTCACAACACTTTCTAAAGTCTATTTGAGGAAACTATGAGAAAATGATATCTGACTACTGCTGAAAAACCTCTTTGAAATTTATTGTTGGAAAATATCTTGGCCAAAAAAATCCTTCTTATATTAATTAATCTCCATTTACTTTAAATTTTTAATTGAAGAAAAATGTCAAAAGTAAAGTGGTCTTGATCTCAAATCTTGCATGAGTGATAGCCACATGGACGACTTCAAGCATCCTCAATTATGTCAGGATGGACCAGGCCTTGTTCTAGACAATGACTTGTTGACAATGTTTGTCATTCTATAAATATCATCAAGGGGTCCAAAAGATCAAAGGAGTGGGGAAAAATGAAGAAAAAGAAAGAGAAAGGAATTGCCTATATTTTCACTTTTGATATTTGCAATTAACTCCTATATTTATGGTATTTAAGTATATAATCCTCTAAGTTTGTTTTTTTTTCTTCATCGGTAAATCTTTTCATTAGATTTAACAAGCTTAATTCTCCAAAATTTTGTTTCAAAAGCAATCTTCGACTAGTGTAGACAAATTTTCGCGATGATCCAACAAAGCAACATTGACTATTCCTACCGACAATGAGCGGATGCAAAGATAAATTGGCTAGAGCTAGAAAGAGAGCAATATAAAACGGTGATAGGATTATCCTAATGTTATCATTTTTTTTACCTAAAAGATATTTTTATTTTCTTCTTTGATTTTGTGCTAAGTAATTTAATGGTCAAATTTTACGTGTAATTGACTTTTCATTTTTCCTTTCTTCTCCAACCAGTGTTCTCTCCGTGGCCATTGAATTCAGTTTATTGTAAGAAAACGTGGCACTTGATTTCAACTGTCAAATTGTCTCTCGGAAAAGAAAAAGGAAAATTATATAATCGTCCGACTACACGAGCCGTCTGATTGTGTGTATTTACAAGTGTAACCTTGGCTATCTTGGAAAAGAGGGGATGTCGGAATTTTCTTAATTTTTGGTGTCCGTTGTTTCTCAAATTTCCGAATTCCTTAACTCGTTGCATGCCATTCAGGTTTTACATTTTGGCTTTCTAATGTTAGTTAATGTACAAAAAATGTTAACACGTGGCATTCTTTCTTCCTATTTGGTGAGGTTAAAAATATCTTATGCAAAATAGAGTTTATTAATGCACACTCATAATTCATGGGTTTGTTATTCTATCACTATACTAAATCCAACCACAAAATATAATTTATTTTAAGTTATTTTACAATGTTTTATACCAAACAAAGTAACTTTAGTATTTTTTTTTTAACTTACTCTACTCCTATTCTAAGTCGATTTACAATGTTTTATACCAAACAAAGTAACTTTAGTATTTTTTTTTTTTTTTTGCCTGTTATATTTTACTCTTACTCTAATTCTCATTCTCAGGCATTTGTCTTGCCTCCATATAAAGCGTGGAAGTCAAAACCCACATCTGAAACTAAATCGTTCCCACCCAACTCTTTTGAGAAGGTGGCGATTTAAACCCCATACATTCCCCTTCTTATGTAAGAAGGGTGGAACTCTAGTAGTTAACTTTAGTATGCTAAAATGTCTTTTTATCTACTGGGTTTTGATATACATGCATTCTCTATTAGTAAATGCTTTTTGTTTTTGGGGTTAGACATTTTAACATACTCACAGAGTCAAGTTCTAAACCAGTTTTTTTTTTTTTGGCACTCCTCATTCCTTAATTCCATATGTCATTATCACATTAGCTTTACACGCTAAGAAGCTTATTACAGAATTACCACATCACTTGTTTACGAAATTTATACGAGCCCTCCCTATGGATCGCAGCCAGCAAAAAAAAAAAAATATATATATATATATATATAATTTACTCCTTCAAGTGAATGATTACAAAATACCAATTGCTAAAATTAAAATGTTGAAGTTCGCTATACGCATCTTAATTTTTTAAATAATGAGTGATTGACTCACCCTTTATAAAATGAAAGTGATGCATCGTTACATGTAAAAGAAAAAAGGTTTAAGCCAACTACAAAAGTGAGATGAAAAAGAATATCAAAATAAAATATTGTTCAAGTTTTTCTTTTTAGTTTAAAGTCCAAGTCTAGGTGGCAAGTATGCAAAGATTGATAGGGTTTCATTCTTTTAAACCCATAGTCCAAGAGGTACTTTGAGTAGTTAAATGATCAATTCATACAATCAATTTAGTGTTTAGTTACGAAGTCACCGATTACAAAAACTCTAAGGGGTCATAACCATTATTGGCTTATTGATGAAGTCTTGTTGCTCATGGATAAGATGATTAGTATACATTAGTAAGATTTGGTTAGGTGAAGATTCGTGATCATTAATGAAAAAAAAAATCATACCATGGAAATAATCTTATTTATTGTAAAAAAAAAAAAAAAAAAAAAAATCCTCGATAGGGGAGACGTTTCGGTCGGCCCAACCTTCAATGGCAAGTGGCCAGCACATGTGAACAAATGGATTGAAAAAAGAAAAAAGAAAAAACTGCAAACGAAAGCTGCAGCATGTTGTTGACTAAATTCGAGGAATGTGAAAAATGTACTGGATCCCACTTTTTTAACAACAATTTTACATCACGATTATGACGATTTGTGATATAATATATATATATATATATATATAGTATTAAGACGTTTTTGTATTTAATTGCAATGACACATAATAATCTTATATAATATATTCGAAGTATCGTAGAAGTGCTCCTAACATATAAATTTATCATTGAAGGAAAATAAAAAAGTGACATTCACACTTTTTATATATGGCAACATGCCAATTGGAAAATTTTTTTTTTTCCAATTTACAATAAAGACCAATTAGATAATGCACAAATGAATTCGGTAAAACTTAAACACGAATGTTGCACACAATATCAAGCTTAAACTTGCCCATACCCAATTGATAGTCTCAAGAGCCTATTCAGGCTTAACTTACTTTGTTGTCAATTATTTAATATAGTTAAATTGAGTGAAGTCAAATTTGAATGGTCCGATTTTCTTTTTCAAGTTGAGTTTGAACAAGAACTTTAATACGTGATTGAGTTCAAGTGAAGGTTCAAATATCGAGTATGTTGTAATAGCTCAACTCAATTTGGATTATGTCTCCACATTGAGGGCTAGACCTAGGACCCTAACACTTGGACTAGAGACACCAGCAAAACAAGTTATAGTATGGGCCGCCTAAGACCCTACCATAGACTCAGGACTTTGGCATTGGACTTGAGTTGTGAATTATGGAACTATAACATGCTATCATCAATTTGTATTTACATATCGCATAACAACTCCATATTACAAAATACTTGATGATGTTGTACAAAAAAGATCATTGAGTCTGCTACAACGTAAGATATTAATAGAGTACCGAGCAATAAGTATAGAAACAATCTCTCACAACATATTTACTCTCAAAACTTACCAAGGGAAACTCTAAGGGTGCGTTTGTTTGTGTTTTTGTTCAAAAATTGTTTTAGGGAACAAAAATAGAAAAAACTATTTCTGTTCCGAGGAACAATTTTTGACTAGAAAAATGCGTTTAGTAAACTTGTTCCGGAAATAAAAAAAGAACCAAAACACGCTTGATAAATTTATGTTCTTTTTTTAAAAAAAAAATTTTATTTTTATTTTATATTTCCATTTTTCTTTCTTTTTCTTTTTTTCTTCTTTTGGCCAGCCCGGCCACGGTGAGGCTCGTCGGCCCCGGCAAGGCCAACCTCGCCCAACCACCGGTCGCCTAGCGGTGGCCCGACGAGGCGACTTGGCGGTGGTCGGCGACGCCGAACCTCGCCGGATCTAGGCGAGCTCGAGCTCGGCCTTGCCGGGGGCTGGCGATGCTCCGGCGAGGTTGCCGGCGACCGGCCAAAAAAAAAAGAAGAAGAAAAAAAGAAGAAAAAAAGAGAAGAAAAAGATAGGAGAGAAAAAAATTGTTCTTAAAAATTGTTCCAAAAACAAGAAATAAGTTTTTTTTTTTGTTTTTTTGATGACCCAGGAAACCCCGAAAGCCGACAGCCGGCGGGAAGAACTGGGGCGATGCAAGCCGGCTACCACACTCACGCCGCCAGTTAAGTCACCAAGTAACGCCGCTGAGATTTGAACTTGGCACCTTTCGTGGGAGGCACAAAACTCAATCCAACGACGCCACCGCAGTGGGTGGTAGAAACAATTTATTTTTGTTTCTTATTTCTATTCCAAATGTGTACTGGAACAAAAAAACAGATTTGAAACAAAAATGCAAACAAAAGCGTTTCGTTATTATTTTGTTCCCGAGAAAAAAAATAAAATTTTTGTTCATAAACAGAAAAAAAAAAAAAAAAAAAACACACACACAACCATGCACGTCCTAAAACACTCTCAAGGTAGAACCACACGAACTCTATCTTCAGATCGATCTTCACTCCAAGCTTCAAGCCAAGTCACACTCGTGCTCTGGTTTGGCCACAACCCATGACGTCAAAATGACATGTTCGATTACTCGATCTCTTCCTATAAATTTTCGATCGGAAAAAAATTCATTAGGTTATGCGAAATGCGCACTATGGTTTTCGGTTAGTGGCTTTGAAAGTGCCTTTCCCCGGTTCCCGTACAAAGAAGGAAAATAAAAAAACGAACTCGCTGCTCTCCCTGATGGCGCGAGCGTCCTGGCTCACCGAGGGCACAAGTGTAATTGCACGAGTGCCTAGCTCAGTCGACTCAGGATTTCGGTCACTCGAGTCGGCCCCATCCCCCGAGACGAATCACGGCCGTCGATCATACCCAGCCCGTGTGTCGGCACACAGTGACCCGACACACGTGCGGAGTCTCATTTTACGTGCTTTCCCTCCCACCAGCCAACGACCCATCCCTCTCTCTGTTGGTTGCGGAGAGAGCAGAGTGATTTATAATGCTTCAGAGCGGTTTTCTGGCTCCATCTCAAATAAGCATGTCTGATTCGGCTACCGATATAACTAATTATTCTCATATAAGATGATTTTTAGAATAAAATGATTATCATTTGCGCCCTTACTCAATTCCCACGTGATATTAACTGAACCGGTGCGTCTCGTTTTACTCTAAGGCCAATCTTGATTGAACCGGGGGTTTTTTACAAACGTCAAGTGGGTCCCGCTTCTTTGCTTCCCGCATTTTGCCAGCATAATCTCTGTCCCTCTCTCTCCACTCTCGCCTCGCCGCCAGTCCTCGAAGCGCTCCATCATCATCGTCGCCGGCGCTTGCTTCGCCATCCCCGCGATCTCCTCCGCCTCGCGGCTTATCAGAATCACCTTGGGCCATTCTTGCCATTTTAACCTTTTTTAATGTCGCGAATAAGCAAACGGAAGCATGGGAAATAGCCCAAAACCCAGGAAGGAAACGCCCCTGAGAATGTCTGCCTCCTGCACAGCATCTTCAATCCTCCCTCAGAATCTGCTCTATCCGGTAAGTTCCTCCTTTTTCTTCTGTTTTCCCTCGACTCCTTCATGCCCTTATACGAATTATACTCCTTCGGATTGAGATTGAAGAATTCGGGCGCTGTCCCCTGTTCAGAATCTGAGGTGGAACAAAAGGGTATTGGGTCTATGGAGAAACGGGCGAAGAGTCAATTTGCCAATTACAATTTCACATCTCGAATGGCTAGAGCTCGTATCATTTGTTCATCAAATGAAAATTTGGCAAGTCTGTGCAAGTTAAAAACTTAAAATCTAATAAGAAGTCATGTGAAAATATTACTTCATATATTCACCGATGCCAAGATTAAAAAAAAGGAAAAGATGATCACGACATTGTCCCAAAAGTCAACATTTGTAATTTATCTTTTTTATTTATGGCAACACCAAACCCAACGACATTTTCTATGCCATATTGTCCCTAAGAGCCAACATTTACAATTTATATTTTTATTTACGGCAACACCAAACCCAACAACATATTACCAAAAAAAAAAAAAAAAAAAAAAAAAAAGAAAGAACACTTACTTTAGGAAGGAAACGAGGAAGAACATGAAAAAATAACGGACAGCTGTGGAGTTGCGAGGTGGGCCCCAGCTTATTAAAGTTTATCGCCACGAGAAAATCTCCCTCTAAAGTTTCTCTCTCCCGCCTTCCCGCTCCTTCTTGAATCTCATCTTCCCCATCCCTGGGCCATGGCCCCCACCATAAGCTTATCTCGAATCTAATCTCCGTCCATTTCCAATTTTTTATTAAAAGGAAATCGAGCATAAATAAAAAGGGAAAATGACATCGCAATCTCTGAAATTTAGCCAAACAAGTAATGTCGTCATGAACTTTCAATTTATTCAATATAGTTCATAAAATTCATATCCAACCTAATTTTTAGACTATACAAAAATATTCAATACTATCATTGAGCTTGAATTATTGAACCGGCAATTTTTTACGTCAAGTGGGTCCGCTTCTTTGCTTCCCGCATTTTGCGAGCATAATCTCTATCCCTCTCTCTCCACTCTCTCCTCGTCGCCAATCCTCAAAGCGCTCCATCATCATCGTTGCCGGCGCTTATCTCAAGATTTTGGACTCTGAAACCTATCACGTCCTCTATTTTTCCGATCTGATTCGAGGGTTCACTCGAGAATCTGTTTTATCTTTTTTTCCATTTTTTTTTTAATTTTTACTGCAAAATCATATGAGATTATGAGTAACGAAATGATTCAAAGTAAAAGATGAATAACAATAATCCTAATCTACCAAAAACAACAATCTGAATACGTAGTCAAGTATAATTATAAATGATAAAAAAGTTCAAATGCGTAATATAAAACATAAATTCTCCATTCATCCATAAAAGTTGAAGAAAAATGAAAGACTGTCAAGAAGTTTCAAAAAAGGACAAAGGATGAAAGAGTGCTGAGATTAAAATTTAGGGAAAAAAGCAATTAGAATTTAAGCTTTTTAACTTATAAAATAGATTCCAAAGTAGAGTGGAATCGGTGGGTCTTTACTTGGAACCTATTCCTAGAATTATTTCAAGGAGAATCAATTCTCAGACTTATTTTTCCGAAAGTTTGATCTAATTTCTAAGAAAAATCGGTTTAGTTGCATACTCAAATTTGAATATATATACTAACTTGAATATATACTAAAATTTTAAGGGTTATATTAAATAAATTAAAATTTCAAAGACCGTTTTATAATTTGGTCTAAAATTAAAAGACTAATTATGTCATCATCCAAAATGGATATCAATACCCATTTAAAAAAGGGCCATTTGCTTTTAAGTTAGCGAATTTTTTTAATATTATCAAAGCACTATTAATAACCCGAAAGTCCGCCACCACATAAACATCATCGCTATCTCCCCCTATCTTAAAGTCTCAAAGCTCAAAAGGAAAAAAATATCAACAGCGCTCAGAGCTTCTCACTCGATAAACCCTCGCGGCAGCTTTCGTCTTCCGAGTCCTTGGCCGATTCATCATCGTTCCAGATTCGTCGGTCGAACACGTCGATCTCGCCCTCCAAACCCTGAGAGCGCTTTGTTTCTTTGAAGCGAGCGAGAGCCAGAGCCGGGGCATAGGGAAGAGATCGTCGACTTCATTGCTGATCGGGGAAGGGCAACCCCGGGTCAGAGGCCACCCAGCGTCTCCGAGAGCAAAGCCCACTCTGCTTCTGCTTTAAGCCCTCGATTTTCATAGCAAGACTCTCTCTCTCTCTGTTCCGAAGCTTGGCATTCTAGAGAAGCACATGTACCATCAGCTCTTCTAAGGGTTGCTTCTTCGAATATGAAAAGGAATTACCATGTGTTCCTCAGTTTCAGAGGGACAGATGTCCGCCAAGGCTTCCTCAGTCATCTCTACGCGGCTCTGGACCAAAAAGGAATATATACTTTTGTGGATAGCGAGGAGCTTAGGAAAGGAGAGGAAATATCGCCGGCGCTCATGAGGGCAATTGAGGAATCGCACGTTGCGATCATCGTTTTCTCTGAGCACTACGCTTCCTCACGGTGGTGTTTGGAAGAGCTCTTGAAAATCATGGAGTGCAAGGAGAAAAGTGGCCTGAAGGTGTTCCCTGTGTTTTACAAAGTGGAACCCAGAGAAGTGAGAGAGGGGAGAGAGAGTTATAAGAGAGCTATGGATAACCATGAGTCCAAGTTCGGGAAGGATTCAGAGAAAGTGAAGAGATGGAAGAAGGTTCTCTCTGAAGCCGGTAGCTTGTCTGGGTGGGAATTGAATGACAGGTACGCACAAATGTGACAATGGTGTTTTGTGATTGTTAGCTCGTGATTGTCTGTTAGATATCAGATCATATGCACTTTTTTTGGATCTTCGAATTGAAGATACAAAGTGGAGATAAATTAGACAGTAGACACATGATCAAATAACCAAAGCTCGTAGATTCTTTGAATTGATTCTTGCTGTGCGGATAATGAGAAATTTATCAAACATAAATAGTGCGATTCATAGTGCCTTAGTCATTATTGTCTTCAGATTCAAGTTCTTTGTAACTTTCCTCGCGTAGATGTTGGCGCAGGTTCACCCACTTTTCATCTTATTATTTACAATTCTTCTTAAGAAATTTTCCTTATCACGTCAGAGGTTGAATTCCTGCTATGGCTTTGAAATGCTAAAACGGGTTTTTCTTTCTTTTGAGTGCTTATTAGAGATGAAGCAGATCTCATACAATGCATCGTGAAGGAATTATCAATTCGTCTCAACCAAACACCCTTACATGTCGCTAAGTATCCGGTTGGAATAGATTCCTGAGTTCAAAAACTGATATGTTTGTCACAGAAAGAGTCGGCTGATGATGATGTTCTGATGATAGGTCTATGGGGACCTGGAGGCATAGGGAAGACAGCAATTGCCAAGGCCCTATATAATGCTATGATGAGACAATTTCAGGTTTGTAGTTTTTTGGAGCAAGTTAGAGAAAAATCACACCAAAGCGGTGGTCTTGTTTCTTTACAAAAGGATCTTCTATCTGAGATCCTGGTTCATCCTTTAACGGTCTACAGTGTCGCTGGAGGAATTAGTTTGATACAAGAAAGACTATGTTGCAAGAAGGTTCTCCTGGTTCTTGATGATGTTGACCATTTGAATCAACTGAATGCATTAGCTGGAAAAGGCAATTGGTTTGGAAAAGGAAGTATAATCATTGTTACAACAAGAAATAAACAATTGCTGACTTCTCATGGCATAAATCGTGTGCATAGAATTCAAACTTTAGGATGTTGTGAAGCACGAGACCTTTTTTGTCTGCATGCTTTCCCAGATAGCGAGAGTGTTGAAATAGGAGTGGATCTCATAGATAGAGCACTGCATTATTGTGACGGCCTTCCGTTAGCCCTCGAAGTCTTGGGCTCATTCTTATGTGGAAGAAACGAAGCTGCATGGGAAAGTGCATTGCATAAACTTTCCAAAAGTCCTGACCAAATTATTAATCAAGTTCTCAAGACAAGCTTTGATGGATTGGAGAACAATGAGAGGGAGATTTTCCTCGATATTGCTTGTTTCTTTAAGGGAAAGGGAATAGAATACATCAAGGAAGTTCTTGATGACTCTGGTTTTAACACAACCATAGGAATAGAAATTCTCATCGAGAGGTCCTTGATAAAAAAATGAGTATGGAACCCTGCAAATGCATGATTTGATTCAGTTGATGGGTAAGGATATTGTTAATGAGGAATGGCCGGATGATCCTGAGAAACGCAGCAGATTATGGCTTTTCGAAGATGTTGAGGAAGTTCTCTATGAAGATACAGTAAAAGTTGTTCATGTCCATTTTGCAACATCTCAGTTTTTTACTTTGCTCTTATTTGGATTGTAATATGTAAATTTCAATCGAAAATTTTGTCTGACGATTGAATTTGCTCTGTTATGGATAGGTAATGGATGCAGTAAAGGCCATAGTATTGAACTTGGCCACACCAAAAGAGATGACCATTAGTCCTTGTGCTTTCAAAAAAATGAAAAGGTTGAGAATGCTCATCTTGGACAAAGTGCATATCTCTTCACAAGGTCCTGTACACCTCCCTAATGCGCTAAGATGGCTTGAATGGCCCAATACCCTGCATCTAGAATTTGGCCCCGGTCCAAAGCGGCAAGACTCCGTTTCAAACAGTCATATCAAACAATTAGTAGGCAACTGTCGGGTAAGCCCTTATGATGATCAGCTTTCCCTTTTCAAAGCTATGAAAATATTTCAGAGCTTAATGACTGCACCAGTATGTTTTTGCAGAATTTTATATGTTTGAAGTCCATCGAGTTCCGGGATTGCAAGTCCCTGGCTAGTATTCCTGACATTTCATCGGCTCCACTTCTAGAGAGCTTAGATCTTTTCAGTTGCAAAAGCTTGGTAGAGGTTCACCAATCCATCGGAGATCTTGACAAGTTGAAACATTTGAATATATCAAGTTGCTCCAATCTTCGAATCTTTCCAAACACACTCAAGACAAAGTCTCTTCAATGGCTTGATCTCTCTGGTTGCTCTAAACTTGAGAAATGCCCTGATATTCTGGAAAAGATGGAACACCTAATATATTTCTTTCTAAAAGGGACGGCTATTAAAGAACTCCCTGCATCAATTGAAAATCTTGTCTCTATAGAGCAGATAGATTTAGGTTGTTGCAATAACCTCACAAGGCTTCCATCGAGCATTCATAAGTTGAAAAATCTCAAGTCTCTGGTAGTTAGCTACTGCTCAAATTTTGTCATGTTTCCAAAGAACTTGGAGGATTCAATTGATCCTGATGACGATTTGGGATTCCCAAGTTTAAGGTGGCTAGACCTCTCTCACTGCAATCTATCAAAAGCAGAGTTTCTTGAGAATGCTTCCAGTTGTCCTATATTGACGTGCCTAAATCTTACAAATAACAAATTTACTCATCTTCCTACATGCATTAACAAGTATGATTATTGGAAAGACTTGTTTGTTTATAGCTGCAAGCAAAGCAAAGCGGTCAGTGTGGCTGATGCGTCATCACCCAAGGTCTCTCTCTCTTTCTCTCTCTCTCTCTCTCTCTCTCTCTCTCTCTCTCTCTCTCTCTCCTCTCTCTCTCATTTTGAATGTTTGATACGTGTACATCCGTATGACAGGAAGTTGAGATTCTTGTAAATGGAAGAGAGATGCCGAATGGATTCTCCATTGTAAAGAGGACACCATATCTTTCATGGTTCCCCCAGACTTATGTGACAAGATCTTGGGACTAGCAATCTGTGTTATTCTTTGCCGAATAAGAAAGGCTCGTTCGACGATTCGTCCTGTTCATTTGACATCAGCTTGTTTGTAAATGGCATAAGATCGTATTACCGTTTGATATTTTTTGATCCATTGGAATCCGATCATGTGACTCTTGTTTAGTTCCCAAGCAACAGAAAGATAGAAGAGAAGCCTCTGCAAAACGGTTGGAGCCATATCCAAGTTTGTGTCAGGGCACTGGAAGGAACCATAAAGAAGCGTGGATTCCGTCTAATATGCGAGCAACAGGAGGATGATCTGAGGGTCTGTTTTCCAACACCATCGGCGGATGGAAACAGATTGGAGTTTCAAGGAAAGATACTCGAAGGAAGACAATTATCAATAGACACCGAGGAAGAAGATAGTCCACTGGAACAGAACTCAACAGAGAAGATGAGACGGTCTTAGCAATGGCGAGAGTATGGGTTGAACTCGCACCACCTGTTGAGGTAGCGATTCTTGGGGATGCGAACCAGTGACCTTGATTTCAATGCCTCTTGCTTTTCCCTTTTTTTCTCGTCTCTACTAAAAATTTGCAATTGTCTGCTCCTTCAATTAGTCGCATAGTGCTACTGACATGGTTGAGGAACTTTTCATTTCCCTCTCGATCTCTATGATCTGTGATGCAAGAGTGCACCAATCCAATATCAAGTGGAATGCTTGCTGAATGGCCATTGTCTTCCAAGTTCAGTGAGATATATCACATAGAACTCTTGTCACCTCTCTTAATCCAATTAATGATGCCGATGCTTCATATCCTAGAATTCTTAGATAGTAAAGCTTTGCTTCTTGAGGAAAGTGTTGATCTAATTGTCTCAAAAATCAAAAGGTCTACACGGGAATGATTAGTTGATTCCTTTGTTGTTCCTAGGCATATTGCGTTGGATAGATACCAAGGGAGATCTCTAGCTTCTGAGGCTTTGCGGATAAGCATAGGGTATTGACTTAAAAGATTCTCATGAAAAGCGAATGGTGTTTTAACAAACGCCTTGTAAAATATTTATTACAGAACAATTTTTAGTATAGAGAAAAAAAAAAAGAGAAGGAACTTGCAGTTGTATATGAAAGCACAAGCGGGGGCGACACAACAGTTGGCTGGCGCTGACATTGTGCAACCCTAGGCAAGGCACCTCTAAAGTTGAGCAAACCCGACGATGCGACACTGAGGTACACTGGAACTAAGCAACACAACACGAGTGTCACGCAACCCCAAGTAATAGAACGCCGGGGCCACACTACTAGGCAATGTGACGCTTGACCCTTGGCAAGCTAAATCTGACATCAAGCGACCCTCGTAAAGCTCCTCAATGTTGCGTGACCCTTGACAAAGCTTTGCTGATGTCTTTCAACCCTCGGCAAAGCTACACCTGCATCCCTCGGTCCCTCTTCTAAGCTTCCCAGCCATGATCAAACACATCTTTGTCTCTCTTATCCAAGGTTTTTTTTTTTTTTTTTTTTTTGACAAGCTCTCTTATCCAAGGTTGAGGGGTAAAATACGACCCACAATCGTACGGAAAAATCACCAATCCGATCTCACGCTCGAGATATGATTCGTGATTTTATTTTAAAATTGGTCAACCCAATCTTATGCACGAGATATGGTTCGCCAATTTTTGGATATCAACATTATCTTGCTTGATTTGATGTCGTGGTGTTTGAGTCAGTTTTATTTTCGTAAAAGGAAAAGGAAATCAAAAAAATTTGAATTAGGATTAGGTTTGTTTTTTTATCTTGCATATTTAGAATAGGAATTTTATTTTGAATCAGGGAAAAGAAAACAAAAAAAGAAAGCACATTCATTTAAGATGTTAGTTTTTTATTTGAATTGCATGTTTAATCTTAATTTCGAATTTCATAAAAGAAAAAATTTAGAATTAGAGCATTCTTTGCACGTCATGGCATATTAGAATAAATTGCATGTTTCATTTTAAGTTTAGATTAATGTTTGCATCTTAGGTTAGAGCTTGCTAGGTTAAGACAATATCTGGGTTTAAATTAGGATTTAGTCTAACCCGATCCTTAATATAAGCTAGATAGAGTTTTAATCTAGATAGTTATTTTTTGCATTTCATTAAAAAAAAAAAGTTAAAATTTGTCTTAGGATAAATTAGTTGCAATTTCTAGGATAGATTGCATTTTTAGAATAAAAAATCATGTGCACGTCATATAGAATTAGGTCCATAAAATGCACGTCATTTAGTGATCGTTGTTAGATTCATTTAATTAGAAATTGCCCGTCATTAGATTAGGTCATTTAATAAATGTCGCGTGACATATAGCTCGCATATTAAATTGCATGTTGCATGTTGCATGTCATTTTAGTTGAAATAATTTTGTACGTCATTGCATTGCATTGCACGTCATTAGAATTAAGTCATTTTAGATTGCATATTTAATTATTGCATGTTCATTAAGAAATCATTAGTTTTTTTTTACTCATTCATATAGTTTATGACATATTGTCATGCCATATCATTTCATATTAGATTAGAAGCATTGCATTGCATATGGACTATATTTTCATTGAAAAAGAGAAAACAAAAATTGAGTAATTGCTTGTTAATTAGAAACCATATCTAAGATTGTTGATGTGGATTTTAATTTAACACTGCAGATGCTTTCGTTGCTTTGAGGTAAGTTCTGCATTATTTAATTGTTTTCTTGGGTGTTAAATTGGTGATTTGCGCACCTGCATGATAACCTCACATGTTAGGGAGATAGTTTAAAATCAATTCAAGCTGCTTGCAAAACATTTTTTTCAAAATACAAAGAGAAAGGTACCGAAAGGACGTTAGAAAAATCTAGCGTAACCAAGTCCCCGAACTCATAAATCTCTGGTTCGTAGAAGTAAAGTAAATCTCCCGTTACTTTACTTGGGTTTCTAATCGACCCACCAAAAATAGATTAGTGGCGACTCCTAATTGAAAATCAATTACATGTTAAGAACTTGAACTTAAGTCGTGAATTGGTATGGGCTTGGGAGAGCCCGAGTTAAGTCTAGGCTTAACAATCCATTAGCCAAAACCCTAGTTGGTTCACCCCCGAAAAAATTGGTCGCGACAATCCAGTACTGGTTGGTAGTTGCGAGGCCCTACCGAAGTGTATAGCTCCTTGAAGAAAGACATAGTGAGGTGCTGAAGTTGCTGTTTTCCCCGAATCTACTGCTCCGCTGCATTTCTCAGCATAGTAATCCTATTTTTTTTTTTTTGTCTCCGTTGGATCGTTGCTGCATGGAAATATTTCATGTTTTTATTTCCCCAACGAAGCCAATTGACTCGAGATCTTAACGCCCAAAACATTTCCTCTCTTCTCCATAAGGTTTCGATCTCTTCTTTTATAAGCTTTATCATGTTTGATCCTTGATATAAGTTTGGGCTGTTAGTTAAGGATTGAAGCTCATTCTTTAGAGCTGTTATACAGATATTGCTATTGGGAAATTTCCTTTTACTCCATTCTTTCAATGCTTGGCTTGTGGCATGTAATTTATTGCTCAATCCTACTTCAAAAAAAGTTTGAGATTGCCATGCATGTTTAACTATATCTCTGCATTAGCCATCTTCAACCCAAAAAGCCTCAAAGTGAAAATCTTTTCTTTTTTTAATAGTTTCAGCACTACTCACCAAAAGGAGCGGACTATGATCGGACCCAACAGCTGGTAGAGCAAAGGCTTCTACTTCCGGGAACATGAGCCGCCAATTCAACGAGCAAAACACTATCCAGTTTCTCCTTTACCAAATCAGCTCATTTCTTTGTTATTAGACCAGGTAAAAGCACACCATTTGCAATCTATTTCCATTAAACAACAATCATGTATACAGCTTTGGAATGCCTGCATTCGATAATTCTCTACCATCCTCCTTCCCACATTCTCCCAATAATAAAGTACTTCATTAAAATCGCCCAAACAAACCCATGGAAGTGTATTAGAAAGACCAATCTGTCTTAATTTCTCCCATAATTGTAATATTTCCCCATATATATTTGGAGCATGCACACAACTTACCCGCATTTTAATCCGACTCTCGTGATCAACACATATCAAATTAATCATTTCCTAAGAGCTAAATTCCACCTCTACATCCTCTTCCTCATTCCATATCACCGCCATCCCCCCTGCAATTCTTTTCAGATTCTCCATAAAGCTGTTTTTAAACTTCAACTGCCTTCTAATACGAGTAATCACATTTTCTTTGTTTTTTGTTTCCATTAACATAATTAAATTGGGCCTTTCTTAAGCCACAATGGCTCTCAAATTCTGGACTGTCAGTGGTGTGCCCAACCCCTGACAGTTCCAACAAATAGCCCTCATTTGTAAACCGATGGCTTATTTGGGTTAGCCACCAAAGCCCTTCCCATGGTTTCTTCTGAAGGACTTATAGGAGTGTCTTGCAAATTAGCTTCATCCAAACTCGCCAACTCTATAGCTGTAGGGTGATAAGGGGTATACCTCTTTAATTTCTTTGTTGGTGAGCTTTTTAAAATCCTACTTTCCTTCTTTAATCTTGCTTTTTTTGACCATGATGATAGTTTGACAGCCGGCAGAATCTGTTGTGCTAGTTCTTCAATATCCATGATGCCTTTTCCTTTCTCCTGATGCTGTTCCACTTGGTGTTCAGGTAAAATTATATCCACATGTGCCTTGTTAAGAGAATGAGTTGTTTCTGTGGATCTTGCTGCTGTTTGCTCACCCGAGAAGATGACTATTTGAGTATCATGAGATGAGAGGTTGCTGTCTTCATGTATTTCCTCCTCTTCAGCCACCTTGTTATCATAAAAGATCTGCCAAAATGGACTATTCTCCTTGGCTTCTGCTTTTAGCTAATGCCCTAACCTATTCGTCTTCCTATCTTCAACTTTGGTCTCATCATAAGGAGTTTCTTCACAGCTTGTTGTAAAGTGCCCAACTCCTCCATAGGAATAGCAGAATCTAGGTAGCCTCTTATACTTAAAATCCAGCCAAACTTTCTACTCTTTAAAATTAAATAAGGTACCTGGCCTTAAAGGTATATCCAGGTCAAGTTCTACTCTTGCTCTTCCCACCTTTTGAAATGCCACTCCTTTTTTCTCCACTTTTGCTTCCTTTACGCAACCTATTATTTGGGCAATATGTGACACAACCTCCTTACTGCACCATTCGATTGGTAGACCATGAACTTGAGCCCAGAATTCACAGCTTGTAAACTTGTCACATTGCGCAAGTTTATTAGGCTCCCATGATTAAGGATCAAAAGATTACTTGTAAAGGACCATGGACTGTTTGCTAACACTCTTCTTTTTATCCATTTCAGAATCAAAAGTAAAAGACAATATATATGATTCGCGCTACGCAAAGCTCACAGAATCTACCCTCCAAGCTCGCTTCATAGAGGTAAGAAATGCTTGATAATTGATATTTCCTCCTGAATACATTTTACCCAACACAGTACGTTTACATTCATCTAGCATCGCTTCTGAAATTACTCTCTCCCGAGGTGGGGTATCCACCTCTGTTCACAGATTCCCTAGCCTTTTGCACAATAAGGCCAGATAGCAATCTATTGCCCCGGGTTCGTCCATTTACCTCCCCAAGAAACAGCTATTACTAAACAAAGAGAGACCAAGGATCAAAACCAGAACTCGCCACCAACATACTACTATCAATCGAAGAAATCCATCCAGACGTGGATAAAAGAAGAAAACCCCTTTCGAGTGGCTGTGCTAAACAACTCGGAAGAAAGCCCTCAGAGAATAGACTATATTCAACACTTCTATGGGCCAAACCTTTAGAGCTTGCTCTGCTTGAAGCCGTCAAAGGAGGAAAACCCTATCCTTCCACATCATCAAAGAACCAAGGAGAGGGTGGGGTAGTGCAGACAAAAATCTACAAAGTGTTTTGGGTTTTGGGGATTCGGACAATTACAGGAAGCTAGGGTTTGGGGGACAGCTACCAAAGGGAGGTAGGGGAAAGCTCTCAAGATCGAGAGAGAGAGAGAGGACTTTTGCATACTCTAAAATTGAGATGGTAAGTTTTGCTCACTCTAATATAATCTATATCTTGGGAAAGCGTTGATTAAATTGTCTCACGGATCAAGAGGTACAAAGGGAGAGCTTTACCTTTAAGACTTTGCATTTAAGTCAAGGACACTGACACTAGTAGGTACAAAGGGAGATTAGTTGATTTCTCCGTTGTAACTGGGCAGAGATTGCATTGATAGGTACAAAGGAAGAGCTTTATCTTTAAGACTGTGCATTTAAGTCAAGGACACCGACATTAAGCAACTAGCGTTTGGTAAACACCTTGTAAAATATTTATTGCAAAGCAATTTTAAAATAAGAAAAAAAAAAGGGAGAACAAAGGACTATGTCGATGCATATGGAAGCATAGGTGAGCGGCACAACGATGGGACCGATGCCGACGCTGCACGACCCCAAGCGATTTGCCATCAAGGTCGAGCAAACCCACACAATGCGATGTCCGTGTCGTGCGATCCCAAGTGGCACAACACCGAGGCAACCTACTAGGCAATGCGACACTTGACCCTCATTGAGCTAAAATTGGCATCAAGCGACCTTGACCAAGCTTCCTAGCATCATGCAACTATTGACGAGCCAGATCTAGCACCAAGCAATCCTCAACGAAAGTTGGGGAGTTATCTTGAGCTTTGAGTATTTTAAAAACAAAATTTTGCACAAGAAACCTCTTAAATTGTATTACCAAATGTCAAAACTTTGAATTAAGGACATTTGGAGGCCCAAAACTGGTTAATTCAGACGCTCAAAATTTTTAATGGCTAAATTAGATGCGATTGAAACGGAAGGTGAAATTGGAATATACTAAAATTGCCGTTATATTTTTCATCAGCTCACATTAAAATTCAATGATGTAGAAATGACATTGCCGATTTCTGAATCCGACATCCTAAGCTAAATATAAGATATACTATAGTCTCCGCACAAATGATCTAATCACATTACGAGAGAATGAGTTGTCAAATGCTCATTACTAAACTATCACTTACAATCATTAAGGGTTTGAGATCATATGCACCAACAAGGACTTTTTTCAATATCTAATTTCTTGGATCGTAACATGTATTCATCTCTCATATAATTTACTACCCATGGCATCACCCCTCCTCTTTTCCTCCTCCTTTTATCTCTCTCTCTCTCTCTCTCTCTCTCTCTCTCTCTCTCTCTCATGTGCAAACAAATTTATACTCCACAAAGGACGGGAAAGAACTACCAACGCTAGCGACCCTCTTTTGGATGTCACCCCCATAAAGAGTATTGTTGACACCCGAATTTTATTGACTATTCAAGTGTCCATTTTGGGCAAAAAAAAAAAAACAAATAATAATAATAATAGAAAGGTAGTAATAATTTTAAAAAAAATGACAAAATCGGCTGAGGGGCTTAGCCCATTTATTTGCAGCAGGTTGTGGGGCGGAAGAGCTCTTGCGTTCAGCCCAAATTCTAATCCCCTCAACCCATCTTTTACTTCCCTTTGAGCCCATTTCTTTTGTTCCTTTTATTGTCCTCAATAGCCTATCTGAACTTAAAACAAGAAGGCCCAGCCCATATCCCAGGTTCCTTCTCCTCCGCACACTCACGTCTGTGAGCGAATTACACGCGTGCGGTGCCCGAGCAAAAGAGGCGTCCGTGAGTCGGTCTGTGAGAGAACAGCGAGAGAGGGAAAATAACATAAAAGATTCCTTCTCGGAGAGAGAGAGGGGAGGAGGACGCTCGACGACATGGAGAGTGCGTGCACGACGATATAGGCGAGCAGGGGAGCTAGCTCGAATGGGAGAGAAAGGGAGAGTGCATCCCGTTTCGGAGTAGCAGACAACCGCATCGCCGGAGTTCGCCGTCGGTTTTCAGTGCTCCGGTCAAAGGCCAATCCGTGAGTTGTTTTTCACAGGGTCGGTGTCGAAGATCAGACGAATACTGAGATTTTTTCCACGAGCGGAGGAAAAGCTCTAACCAGACGCCCTTCATTGTCGTCAATCGAGACCTCGATTCGCCAAACAAACCAGGTAGATTCTCGCTCCAAGCGCTCTACTTTGTCTCTGTTTTGGCCGAGAAAGACATGCTCGGTTCAATCAATTTTCTTGAAGAGATCTTGATAAAACGAAGTTTCTTTGTTGCTAACCATGGTGTTTTAAGTCTGTTCGTAACGTGTGAGGCTGAGGATCTCGTTAAAATTAAAACAGAAAACCATCGAAAGATCTGCGTGTTGCATGTTTGATAAAATGCCTAAAAGAGGGTCGAATGTCAAGTCCCGTCTAAATTCAAGATCGATTGGTACTTGCTTTGTTTTTTGTTGAATCATATCTAATACTAGCATTTTCTCTGTGTTTCTATGCGATTTGATGAAAAATCTTTGCTTGAGTCCAACGTACATGCGTATCTCCAAGGCCGGAAAGCTTTTCGTCGGAGTATCCCCTCGCACCAGCGAAGTGAGCATTTCAAGGACATACTAGTTAGCCCATCTCAGTTCATTCTAATGTATTTTTGCTTGTAAATTTGTTGGGGATGCTGCCGTGAAAAGTGTGGATTAGGTAGGATGGTTTTTGTTAAGTTTTGCGATGGATGGAGCGGGCGGCCAGAGGTGGTCAACGTCAGTCAGAATAAATGATCGGCGGTGATCTAAGTTCTGGTGATAAACTCATCAACGATGGTATTTGTTTCGTTAAAAAGAAAAAATGGCTGCGAAAGATGGAGTTGCAAGTTGAAGATGGCGAAGAAAAAGACAAAAATATAAGAATTAAAAAATGGAAATAAAAAAAATTAAAACATTAAAAAATCCAGTTTTAATCGGACGGGGGTCGGATTCGGATATACGGATCGGGTAAACAAGTCCGAACCCATTCCCTGAATATTATAATAACAATAATAATAATAATAATAATAATAATAATAATAATAATAATAATAATAAGGGAAAATTTAAAATAAGGACCCAAAGTGCCATCATTTTCTCAAAAGATGACGTGAAGTGAAGTTTGTCTCAAATAAAGACCTAAAGTGTTTTCATTTTCTCAAAAGAGAACCTAGAGTGGAGTCAGTATTAAATAAGGACCCAAAGTGATCATTTAGTCTCAAAGAATGATCTCATTTGCCGGTCGGTGAATAGATGCATCTCCGATGCATATTCCTGTAGCCTAATCAGGGGTATTTTTGTCTTTTTATTTTTAAAATTTTTGGTTGTCTTGTTCTTTATTATTATTATTTTTATGGGTCAATGGTGGCACTGTTCATCATCTTCTTCGGTTTCTATACGTCTTCTTCTCAAGAACTTCGGATTTGGGAAGGACCGATGAGTGTCGGCTGTTGGTGAGGGCTGGCGAGGGTTGGATGCCCATCATCGGTAGTAGGTGAGGGCCCAGATCTAGTGAGGGTGGCCTCGACTGCAGCTGGCGAGGGCCATTGAGCCCTCACTGGTTGCAGGTGAGGGCTTGCAGGCCCTCGCCGGCCCTTATTAGTGACCAGTGAGGCTCGCCCAAGGCCAGCGAGGGGTGACCTCGCTGATGGCTGTGAGGGGCGACCTCCCCCACCTCCACCCGCCGTTTCACCAACAACCTCGTCTTTTGTTAGGACTACGATTGGGACGCTCGCATCGCTTTCTTCATCCCTTCCTCCCACCACCGCTCCCAGATCGACAACTTCTTCGGCTACCCCTTTTGCGCTCGAGGACCTTCTTGTAGGGCCTCGATTTGGACGGCCCCCCTCCTCCACGACTAGCGAGGGCTCGATGGCCCTCGCCCGCTGTCAACAATGGGCGTCAAGCCCTCGCTTACTGCCGGTGATAGGCATTGAGCCCTCACCGACCCTTACCAGCGGCCGATGCTTGCTAGCCTTTCCCTAAATATGGTGTTCTTGATCTAGGCAAGAAGAAATGAACAGGGAATGGAGAAGACGATGAACAGGGCAACCAAAATACTGTAATTAGGCTACCGGAATATACATCAAACATGCATCTATTCACTGGCCGGCGAGTCAGGTCCTTCTTTGAGACTAAATAACTACTTTAGGTATTTCTTTGAGACAAACTTCACTTCGCATTCTCTTTTGAGAAAATGATGGCGGTTTGGGTCCTTATTCAAACAAACTTCACTTTAGGTTTTCTTTTGAGAAAATGATGACACTTTGGGTCCTTATTTGAAATTTTCCCTAATAATAATAATAGTGAAAAATTTTAAAAATCCAAAGAAAGTCATTGAAATTTAAAAATTCTAAAAAATATTTAAAAAATTAAAAATTCAGAAAATGGAAAAAGAATTAGGAAATAAAAAAAAAATTAGAAAAATCGGGAATCAATAAAAAAATTAGAATTTTTGGAAAATCATTAAAAATTAAAAAAATCCGAAAATGTCATTAAAAACATAAACCATTAAAAAAATTTAAAATAGTAAATTAATAACAATTTAAAAATTCAGAAATCATTTTAAAATATTTTATTAAATTCAGAAAATCATTGAAAAAGAAAATCCAGAAAAAAAAAAAAAAATCGAAAATCATTAAAAAATTCAAAAAATTAAAAAAAACAGAAAAATTCAGGAAAAAATTAGAAACACCTAGAAATTGAAACCCAAATTTGGACGGGCCTTTAATGCTTTACAATAGGATTCTTCGGTTTGGATTGTCTTTTTCTTTTTAGGGACAATATTAGGATGCTTGTATGTTTTCATTATGATTATACTCAGTTGTGCTTTTCGATATCTTAGATGTTATTTTCCTTGTTTTATAATGGTTAGAACAAAACCTAGAATTTTTTGATAGAATGCTATGGCTTTAATTAATATGATCAAGTTAGGTATGGCGTTAGTCTTAAGGCTAATGTAATGGGGTCCCCAAGTCTAGAATTTCTGATTCCGTAAATGGTTAGATATTCTTTCATATCTTATTAGGTTTCTAACCAAATCCCAAAAAGGTTAGTGGTGACTGCTTTGTTAAAATTTACATAGGCTAAATTAATTAAAATTTTGAACACCTAATGTTATGCGAGGTATAGGCTTGGAAGAACCTGAGTAAATGGAAACTCGTCGGCTCTAAGTTGGCGATACCTCTAAACCTAACAGCTTCCGTAAGAGGTTAGGTTGTGACGAGTATATAGTTATTTTTTTTAATCAAAAGTCTATACTTCAATTCACATTTTATAAAATGGGAGCAAGAGGAACACCACTGATAGAAAATGATTAATAAACCCCAAAGCGATGTACCAATCTCTATTTATACATCGGATCATTCCGTTTTATCAGCTTTCCTTATTGTTGTGATTTATTTTGAGTTAACAACGTTCAAGAACAAAATCCAAAAGGATGACTATACCTTTGCAAAATTGCCATGCGAAAACCAACAAAGCGCATAGCAATGTTGGGCAAATTCACAAGAGAAATCCTGGGCCGACCCGATTTGAAACAATCTCGGGTCAAAATGGACCTCTTAAGATTGAAACGATGGGGCGATTCTCTTGCCTAGCTTAATTGGAACATGAATGAAAATATGGATTGGATTCGCTTTACATTTCATGAAAATTTTCTTTCCTACTTAAAAAAAAAAAAATTTGTTGCCGGCATCATCATTTTATTTTTCTAAGTTCTAAAGTGGCCAAAGAAATTAATCATGTGCTATTGTAGTTGATCGGTGCGGTTAATTCAGATGATTTTCTTTCGAGAAATTTAAAAGTAACTGTATTTGAATATTTAAATTCTCGAATGCAGAATTTGGTTTTAGCTAAGCCCGAAGTAAATTTTAACGAATCCCGATCACGAAAATGCTTTGATGAAGCGTTCATTAATATTGGTCGTCTTAAGTAGTATCTTTAGGGCACTTCTACACTTTTAAACAAGAATTTTTATGTTAATTGTAATAAACTCTTCAAAATCTAGGGAAATAAAAAAGTCAAGGGATTTCATTTTCGCTGTATAAAATATTAGCTCGCTCTTAAATTGTAATGTGATAGTTACTTGCAAGTGGAACTCATGTTAGGAGATCATTCGGCAAATCAACAGCCGTCAAGTTAAAATTTTGGGTGAATAACGGCAGACGGAAAGAAAAAAAAAATAAATTCCTTTTTCATAACACTTTCCAAGCAATAATGAACTTCATTTGAGGAACCATATGAAAAAAATGACACCCAACCATAGCTGGAAAACCTATCTAAAATTGATTGCTAGGAAATAACTGAGAGTGCTAGTAAAAACACCTAGAGGGGGGTAAATAGGTGTTTAAAATAAATCTTGGCAAATATATGCGGAATAAAATAAACTTCAAACAAAGGAGTTATGGAAGAGAATAAGAACACAACATTTATAGTGGTTCGGCTTAATCCAAGCCTACGTCCACTCTCCCACGCTAACAGCTTTCTTGGCTGGATTCCACTATGCAATCAACAAGAGATTACAACTTTGAGTGCAGACACTTAGTAGATCACACTATCTCACTAAGTCACTCTTTTGGTATTTCTCTCACGATCACAAACGTTTAAGCTCTCCAAAGACAAGTGTATGATCGAAGGTTGCTCAAACTTTGGAATTATAAATTCTACGCTCTATCTCTTACTTGCTCATCGGTCCTTCATCTCCTTAAATACTTCTTCACTTCTAAACTAGCCGTTGGACAGTATCTTAGAGAATCGTTTTCCAATATATCCATTGGACAGCTCTGTATCTAGAAGATTTGGTAGCCATTGAATGATAAAGGTAGAATTCCAAATTGATTTCGATCGCCCATACAAACGAAATCTTGGTTTCCATAAGTAAAGCTTTTTTGTATAGAAAGTTCTTGTCTTCAAGATCCAATCGTCAATCAAATAGATTGAGTCAATCAAATCAATCTTGATGTGGAATATAAACCAGATTACTAGCCGTTGTATCTTTGGGGCTTGAGTTACGATCTGTCTCGTTTTGGATGTAAAGTCTGAGAACAATAGACTTTACAATCTGAGTCTGAGTGCGATAGACTTTGCAATCTGAGTCTAAACATATTCTGCTTCTGAACAGATTTAGCTTTAAGGTTTGTACCCAGTTCAGCTTCAACATAGAGTTTATTTTCTGGTTCTTCCAAGTATAGACTTTGACAATATCCCTTATATGTTCTAACATCTGCATAGTCTATTACTCAACCATCAAACATGTTAGTAGCCTTTGATTTATTTTGTCATCTTCAAAACATTATAAGAAATTTCCCTAACAATCTCCCCTTTTTTGATGACGACAAAACAATCTATGAATATGCAGAGTTGTAAACATGCTTTTAAAAATATTAATTTAAATCAAAGGATATCATAAGATAGTAAATAAATTGAGCATAACAATATATAAAAAAAATATAATCGCAGCTCAATATTATGCCATAGATAATATCAACCAATCAACATATGCATATTCATATCTTCTCCCCATTTTTGTCATAATCAAAAAGTGATAATAATGGAAAAAGTATCACGTAGAGAATGATAACAAATATCTTGCATGAATCACAATTTCCAAAAATCAACTTTTATAAAGTAAATCGAATATTAAAGATATGCAATATAGCTCACTTCGATCATATATATCAGCAAATATCCAATAAAAATCACGGATGCATCATAAAATTCATGTATGTCATAATAAAATGATAATATTAATAAGAGATTTGTTAATGACAAAAGGTAATAAAAGACGCATTAACCGGATTTTTTAGAACAAATTTTGACACATTTACATTTCCTTCCATCCATAATAAAATCACGATCAATCCAAAAAGATTTTTCCATAATTGATCAAAGCTCCCCCTCAATTTGTTGCATTTTTTAGATGATCACGATTCTTTCATTTTTCTTGGATTTATTTTCTCCCCCTGTCATCATGACAATATTTGCGAATAGAAATAATTGTTACTCGTGCATGTTGAACATAATATTTTTCAATATTTCCTTTGTAGCAACAACATCCGCAATGATCACTTGCATTTTGAAATTCGAGGCAAAATTCATTTTTTTTCAGTCAAGCTCGTCTCGAATTCAACCTGCATCAACTTAACAAACTTTTTGCACAAATAAGCTGTAATAATATCCACATAATATATAATGCCCTTTCTTTAAATAAATAATTGAATAGCATATATGAAATTATCAATTATTAAAACTCAAAACTACTCAACCTTTTGTTCGATGCATAAGGGATTTCCTCAATAAGCAAAAATTTTGCACAAGGAATAGAATTTTTGAACTTCCAAAAGATAGTATAGAATCTCCATGATTTTCTAATTGAGTTTTCCAAAGTCCATATGAAAGATTTTTTTGTGACTTGCAAATTTAGATAATAATCTTTGCAAAAATGTCACGTAATATCATCCTTTGATTTGCGGATTAAACTTACTAGATATAATATATCTTCTAAGAATATAGCAAGAATATCCATGAATATGCAGTAATATCTTTCGATATCAAATAAATCTCCTTGAGCATAAATTTCAGATATGCATTTTGCAAAAGAAAAATAGATATTTCTGTCACGTGCCAAAATTGCAATACCTTATAATTTTAACAAAAGATATTCGCAATAAACAATCATCCAAAATCATGATAAATGCACGTATAAATTTGTAAGGTGGGATGATAAAAATATTCTCTTACTCATGGTATATATTTCAAATATATCATAAAATAAAATCATTACCAATCTTCGCATGAGATGCATTTCTGATTGCATCATGATTTGCATAGATTTGCGATCATTCATCCCTTAAAGAATTTCCTGCAATCAACTCATTTCCTTTTTGTTATCCATCAATTTGGATCCTTCCATGACGTTAGAGCAAAATATAAAATCTCCATAAACAAATATTCTTTCTTAATTCATCATAACAAAGTATTCAAAGAAAGAATATTATGCACATTGATATTTTAAAAAATAAATTCTCACTTAGTCATAGTACGATAAAAATAGAAAGAATAAAATCTTTGAATATCTAAGAATATCTTGCATCATCACAAAAAATAGATTTTCACTTTGCAAAATATGATTAAATCTGAGAGTATAAAATCAAATCAAATAAATTCATTTGTCTCTTAACAAAATGATCACACGTATTAAATCAAATCTCAACTTATGAATCACAAAAACAAATCATACGATTCTTTCTTCAATAAAACAAAATATGATCATTATAAAATCTCAATCAACCAATGATATATTGAATATCAAGCATAATGAGAAATTTTAAATTATGTACTCGAACCAAATTGAGAAAAAAATGTACATTCCTTACCAAACTCTCATTCTTCTCTTCCTTTATTTCCTGCAAAAATAATTAATCTTTTCTTTGGTACCCATTTTTTCTTGGGTCCATGAGAGTTTGTAGAGTATGCTGCTTTTACCCAATCTTTCTTAATAGATCTCCAGACTTTAAAACATTATTTATCAAAGTATTCCAAATCTCCACAATTTGAACACTTGAGGGCATTTCGACCAACAGGTTTTACAAACACTTTTTGAAAATGATTTTTGTAAAATGTCTTTGGAGGTCTTTGTTTAAGTCTCTCCTTGACTTTAAGAAAATCAGTTAGAGAATCATTCTCCTTATTGAAACCAAGTCCCGACTTATTATAGTAAGGAACTTGTATAGAAAGGATATGCTCTAATGTTTTTGATCCATTTGAAAATCTTGTCGAAATATTTGAAAATTCTTTCTTCAAAGAATCATTTTCTTTGACAAGTAAATCTCGACTTTCTTTTATTTGTAGAAAATCTTTTTGCAAAATTTCAAAATTTTCTTTTCGAGAAATATCATGTTGCCTAAGCCGAGAATTCTCCTTTTTAAGTTCGGAGATCCTTTTAAGAGAAGATTTGAGATTTGAACAAAGCTCATTTATATACTTTAAAACTTTAATAGGAATTTTTGAATGACTTACCTCGATTTCCTCATCGGATTCGAGTCCGTGTCCGAGTCGGACTCGATTCTCCGAGTCCGTGTCTAAGTCGACTCGGAGATTCGAATGTGCCGTCAAGCATATATTTCCTTGCTCATCATCTTCTTTCATTATTCTTTTATGGCCATTTTGTTTGTATTGTCTTCTTTCACTAAACTTCCTTCATTTTCTACTCAGCTTTTTGAATTTCTCGATCATAAAAGAAAGTTCTTCGACGTCCATGTCATTTTCTGAGTCTGATTCATCAAAAACAGCATTAGATATTAAAACGATGGACTTCTTACCTTCGGGATCTTCATCATTGAGTTGTTCCACTTCATAGGATTGAAGAGTACCGATCAATTCATCAACGGAGAGTGGCATAATCTTTTGAGTCTCCCGGATTGAGGTTTTGACATGGTTCCAATCTTTTGAGAGACTTTGCAAGAGTTTGTTGACCTTCATCGGGGTAAAAATTTGCTGACCTTGATATGCTAAACCATTTACAATTTCTGTAAAACGGCTGAGCATATCTCCAATCGACTCTCCTTGCTTCATCTTGAAGGATTCATATTTGCCGAGCAGGAAGTTTAATTTTATCTCTTTTACACGATTAGTCCCTTCATATGTAACATGAAGTTTATCCCAAACTTCTTTTATTGTTTCACATGAAGAGATTATGTTATATTCAACAAGAGACAAAGCGCAATATAAAGAATAAATAGCTTTTGCATCAAGCGTTTCTCTTTTGGACATCTCCGTCCGAGACATAGGAGCGGGGGGTTTGGTTTCTTTGTCTTTGCCATTCTTATTTGATGTAGACGCAGCAATGGGGTTGATTCCTCTTTCCACAACATCCCATTGCAAGGGATCTTTGGATCTTAGGAATGCTTTCATTTTGTTCTTCCACACGTCGTATTCATTTCCATCAAAATATGGTGGCATTGTGTTGCTTTATCCCTTTGTAAGTCCTGATGCCAAGATACTAGCCATAAAAGATCTTTAGCTCAAAAGTAAAAACACTTTTATAAACTAAGCACTTGGCTCTGATACCAATTGAGAGTGCTAGTAAGAACACCTAGAGGGGGGTGAATAGATATTTAAAATAAATCTTGGCAAATATATGCGGAATAAAATAAACTTCAAACAAAGGAGTTAGGGAAGAGAATAAGAACATAACATTTATAGTGGTTCGGCTTAATCCAAGCCTACGTCCACTCTCCCACGCTAAGAGCCTTCTTGGCTGGATTCCACTATGCAATTAACAAGATATTACAATTTTGAGTGCAGAAACTTAGTAGATCACACTATCTCACTAAGTCACTCTTTTGGCATTTCTCTCACGATCACAAATGTTTAAGCTCTCCAAAGACAAGTGTATAATCGAAGGTTGCTCAGACTTTGAAATTATAAATTTTATGCTCTATCTCTTACTTGCTCATCAGTCATTCATCTCCTTAAATACTTCTCCACTTCCAAACTAGCTGTTGGACAGTATCTCAGAGAATCGTCTTCCAATATACCCATTGGACAGCTCTGTATCTAAAAGATTTGGTAGCCGTTGAATGACAAAGGTAGAATCCCAAATTGATTCCGATCGCCCATACAAACGAAATCTTGGTTTCCATAAGTAAAGCTTTTTCGTATAGAAAGTTTTTGTCTTTAAGATCCAATCGTCAATCAAATAGATTGAGTCAATCAAATCAGTCTTGATGTGGAATCCAAACCAGATCACTAGCCGTTGTATCTTCAGGGCTTGAGTTACAATCTGTCTCGTTCTGGATGTAAAGTCTAAAAGCAATAGACTTTACAATCTGAGTCTGAGTGCGATAGATTTTGCAATCTGAGTCTGAACATATTCTGCTTATGAACAGATTTAGCTTTAAGGTTTGTACTCAGTTCAGCTTCAGCATAGAGTCTATTTTCTGGTTCTTCCAAGTATAGACTTTGACAATATCCTTTACATGTTCTAACATCTGCATAGTCTATTACTCAACTATCAAACATGTTAGTAGCCTTTGATTTATTTTGTCATCTTCAAAACATCATAAGGGATTTCCCTAACAATAACTTGGCCAAAAAAATGTCAAGAGTAGAGTAATCTTGATTTCGAATCTTACACCGGTGACAGGCACATCAATGACTTCAAGCATCCTCAATCATGTCAGGATTGGGCAAGGCCTTTTTCTAGACAATAACTTCTTGACAATATTTATAACATAAATATCATTAAGGGGTCAAAAAATTCGAAGAAATGAGGGAAAATGAGAAAGGAAAAAGAAATTGCGTGTATTTTCATTTTTGATATTTGCAATTAGCTCACATATTTTTAGTTTTTAGTATGTAATCCTCTAAGATTCAGCTATTTGACGCTCATACTAAATACTTTGCCGTCCCACTTATAATAGAGTATGTCCCATATTCAATGTTTGTCTAGACTAATCTATCTTCCCTTAAGTGAGAGTTTAAAGGAATCTTGATTGGGCACACCAATGACTTCAAGCATCCTCAATCATGTCAGGATTGGGCAAGGCCTTTTTTCTAGACAATAACTTCTTGACAATATTTATCACATAAATATCAAGATTCTAAAAGGTCTCATCATATTTTATCATTCGCCTATTGCATATCAAGTTTCAACATAGCTTGCAACTTCTTATTGCTTGCACACACTCTGAGAGTGCAACACCTCCTAAACAATGAGTATATTATCATGAATTGGACACCCATTGACAAAAGCACTATGCTCTATGCATATAATATCCAAAAGTAATAACAATAATTTCCTTCACTGTTTGTTTGTCAAATAATTCCCTCGAAGTGCTTCTAAAAGATCTCATTATATTTTATCATTCGCCTATTAAATATCAAGTTTCAACACAACTTGCAACTTCTTATTGCTTGCACGCACTCTTAGAGTGCAACACCTCCTAAACAATGTGTATATAATCATGAATTTAATAGCCACTAACAAAAGCACTATGCTCTATGCAGATAATATCCTAAAGTAATGATTTTAATTAATTGGCTACAGGCTAATGGGACGAAACTTTTTCAGCTTTTCTAGGTAGGGTATTTTGGGGATAATTATAATTTGAGTTTTATCCTCTTTAGCATTTAAGCAACCAGTGTTCTAAAAGAAAGTTACTTCCTAAAAAACATCATGTTGAATGTCCTCCCGGTGGTGTTTGAAAAATTGTCCACTTAAACTATCAGGACCAAAGGCCTTGAAAGCTCCTAACTAGTGTACGTTTTTTTCTAAAATTTCCAACATGATGACCTCTGCTATCAAATTTCAATCAATATCTTTCAACACTAAAGTTGAAATGTGTTCAATAATAGGTTGGAAGTTTCTTTGTCCTACTGACGTATATAAACTCTTAAAGTATTCCACCATCATTTGCTTTAGAGCACTAGGTTTTTTTTTTTTGTCATAACTTTAGAACACTAGGTTCACGCGTCCACTCCCCATTAGTATTGGCTTGCATGAAGATTCTGTTTCTTAGCCTCCTTTGAATGGTTGTTGCATGAAAAATTTTGGAGTTTTTATTTCCCCATTTCGACTAGCTAATTCACAAATGTATGTCCCAAAAATTTCTTCCCTTTTCCACAGTGAACTAATTTCCTCTTTCGATTTCATTATCTTTTCTTTGCTTTGGCACTATCTGGGTTGTTTGTTATATTTTGGATTTCCTGCTTTAGCGTCTCAATTCTCATATGAGTATTGAGAATTCTATCCTATTCCAAGATGCAAGGATTTAGGACACTTTTCAGAATTTAGTTAGTAAATAAGCTCCCTCTCGCTTGGGAGACAACCAAACCCCATTGACAATATTTCCATACTCCTCATCCTCTAAGCATCATGTTTCAAATTTGAATTCTTTTGCTTTTTTCACTGGTTGTGGGAATAATCTAGCAAAAAAGGACTATGGTTTGATCCTACTGCAAATAAAGCAAAGGTTTTTGTGTCTAGAAAAAGCACCATCAATTCAATCGTGCATAAGACTCTATCTAGTTTCTTCTTGACAAATTCCTCCCTTTATTTATTATTATCCCAAGTGAAGGTGCATCCTTGCTTTCCACTTCTATAAGATCACAATTGTTTAGGAAGTTTCTAAATGTGACTAGCCAATAATTTTCAGCCATCTTCCTCTCCACCTTCTCCTAAGGATAGAGTATTTCATTAAAATCCCTTGCACAGACCCACAGTAGATGGTTCAGATGTCTAATACCTTCCAGCTCCTTCCATAACATTAGTCTATCCCTTGCACAAACCCAAAATTTGAATTCTTTTGCTTTTTTCACTGGTTGTGGGAATAATCTCAGCAAAAAAGGACTATGGTTTGATCCTACTGCAAATAAAGCAAAGATTGGAAAAAGCACCATCCATTCAATCGTGCATAAGACTCTATCTAGTTTCTTCTTGACAAATTCCTCCCCTTCTTTATTAATATCCCAAGTGAAGGCACATCCTTGCTTTCCACTTCTATAAGATCACAATTGTTGAGGAAGTTTCTAAATGCGACTAGCCAATAATTTTCAGCTATCTTCCTCTCCTCCTTCTCCTAAGGATAGAGTATTTCATTAAAATCCCTTGCACAGACTCACAATAGATGATTCAGATGTCTAATACCTTCCAGCTCCTTCCATAACATTAGTCTATCTCTTGCACAGACCCACAATTTGAATTCTTTTGCTTTTTTCACTGGTTGTGGGAATAATCTCAGCAAAAAAGGACTATGGTTTGATCCTAATGCAAATAAAGTAAAGATTTATGTGTCTGGAAAAAGCACCATCCATTCAATCGTGCATAAGACTCTATCTAGTCTCTTCTTGACAAATTCCTCCCCTTCTTTATTATTATCCCAAGTGAAGGCGCATCCTCGCTTTCCACTTCTATAAGATCACAATTGTTTAGGAAGTTTCTAAATGCGACTAGCCAATAATTTTCAGCCATCTTCCTCTCCACCTTCTCCTAAGGAGAGAGTATTTCATTAAAATCCCTTGCATAAACCCACAATAGATGGTTCAGATGTCTAATACCTTCCAGCTCCTTCCATAACATTAGTCTATCCCTTGCAAAGACCAACAATTTGAATTCTTTTGCTTTTTTCACTGGTTGTGGGAATAATCTCAGCAAAAAAGGACTATGGTTTGATCCTACTGCAAATAAAGCAAAGATTGGAAAAAGCACCATCCATTCAATCGTGCATAAGACTCTATCTAGTCTCTTCTTGACAAATTCCTTCCCTTCTTTATTATCATCCCAAGTGAAGGAGCATCCTTGCTTTCCACTTCTATAAGATCACAATTGTTTAGGAAGTTTCTAAATGCGACTAGCCAATAATTTTCAGCCATCTTCCTCTCCACCTTCTCCCAAGAATAGAGTATTTCATTAAAATCCCTTGCACAGACCCACAATAGATAGTTCAGATGTCTAATACCTTCCAGCTCCTTCCATAACATTAGTCTATCCCTTGCACAGACCCACAATTTGAATTATTTTGCTTTTTTCACTGGTTGTGGGAATAATCTCAGCAAAAAAGGACTATGGTTTGATCCTACTACAAATAAAGCAAAGATTTTTGTGTCTGGAAAAAACACCATCCATTCAATCGTGCATAAGACTCTATCTAGTCTCTTCTTGACAAATTCCTCCCCTTCTTTATTATCATCCCAAGTGAAGGAGCATCCTTGCTTTCCACTTCTATAAGATCACAATTGTTTAAGAAGTTTCTAAATGCGACTAGCCAATAATTTTCAGCCATCTTCCTCTCCACCTTCTCCCAAGGATAGAGTATTTCATTAAAATCTCTTGCACAGACCCACAATAGATGGTTTAGATGTCTAATACCTTCCAACTCCTTCCATGACATTAGTCTATCATGAAATACATTGGGTGCATGGATATAAGTTATAACCATTCGTGACTTATGATATTTCACTTCACACGCCGTATCAATAAATCTATTGGTATTTTGCTTAGTGGAAATTGCTATCATGGATACAAATACTTTCCCTCAACGAGCACATGAGGGAGGGAGGGAGAAAGAGAAGAAAATGGTGTGGCTTTGGATGCTCTCTAAGCTTTGTGTGCTTATTCTTTTGGTTTCTTTATTTGGCAATGAGTTGAAATCGATAGTGCTCGAATTCAAACATCCACTTCTTTGGGCCATGCAAATTGAATTAGGCCCTTCCAATCATGACTGTATTGGAGCCCTTTTTATCATTTTCTCTTTCTTTTAATTTTTAAAAATTCATGTTAATCTATTTTACAAGAATCTTTGCTTGATTTGTCAACTAAAACTTATGTGTCAATAGTGACGTAGATAATTTTTAATTTTTAATTTAATTTTTATTTTCTTTACGTGGCCAACAAGACCATTAGCCCTTGGTAGAGGTGAGGGCCAATGACCCCCTCACTAGGCATGGGCGAGGGTCCCTTATTTCACAAAAATAATATTTATTATGTACCAAAATCGAGATTAGGTGAAACTTCGACATGAATGTGTCATATGATTTCGAACTTCAACTTGTTAGTATTCGACTCAATAGTCTTACAAGTCTCATTGAGTTTCTCTTTTTATAAATTATTTATATGAAATTTCGATCCCAGTCCATTTATATTTCAACATAATAAAATTGAATCCAAGCATAACTTTTGAATATTTCAATTTTCTTTTCTAGGTGAGTTCAAGCTCGAAATTCAATACTCAATCCAGCCAAGCTCGATTGAAATTTTGAGCAATCAAACATGTGAGTGGAGCTTGACATTGCATCAGCTAGTCTTAATGCGATTATCCTTCTACCTCGAGGACTAGACTTAGGACGCTAGCGCTTAGACTACCTCAGGGGTGGATTGCGCATCCTTGCGCGTGGACTAAGAGACACCAGCCGAACAGGTTAGCGCGTGGGCCGGACCCGAGACCTCACAGCCGGATTTATACACCCCAGTGGCCGCTTTTGTCTTTTGAGTCCTTGGCCTACCCTTCGTCGATCCAGATTCGTTTGTCGATCACATCGATGTCGCCCTCCACACCCTCGCCGCCGCGCATAACCAGCATATTTATCTGAAATCGAAAGCTGAAAACGTCTTCACGAGCCAATTTACCCTGAGTCCGGTCCAATATTTTCCTGCGAATGGAACAGGCTGAGAGCGCTTGCTTCTTTAACGCGAGAAAGAGCGAGAGCCGGAGCAAAGGGAAGAGATCGTCAACTTCGCTGCCGATCGGGGAAGGGCAACGCCGGGTCAGAGGCCGCCGAGCCTCTCCGAGAGCAGAGCCAACTCTGCTTCAGCCTTCAGCCCTTGATTTTCGTAGCAAGACTCTCTGTTCCGATGCTTCTCATTCTAGGGAAGCACATGTACCATCAGCTCTTCCAATGGCTGCTGCTTCGAATACGAAAAGGAATTACCATGTGTTCCTCAGTTTCAGAGGGACAAATGTCCGCCAAGGCTTCCTCAGTCATCTCTACGCAGCTCTGGACCAGAAAGGAATATACACTTTTGTGGATAGCGAGGAGCTCAGGAAAGGAGAGGAAATATCGCCGACGCTCGAGAGGGCGATCGAGGAATCGCGCATCGTGATCATTGTATTCTCTAAGAACTACGCCTCCTCGCCGTGGTGTTTAGAAGAGCTCTTGAAAATCATGGAGTGCAAGGAGCAAAACGGCCTGATTGTGTTCCCTGTGTTTTACAAAGTGGAACCGAGAGAAGTGAGAAGGGGGAGAGAGAGTTATAAGAGAGCTATGGATAACCATGAGTCCAAGTTCGGGAAGGATTCAGAGAAAGTGAAGAGATGGAAGAGGGCTCTCCTTGATGCTGGTAACTTGTCTGGGTGGGACTTCAATGACAGGTACGCACAAATGTGATGCAGTGCTTTGCGATTGTTAGCTCATGATTGTTTGTTAGATATCAAATCGTGTCTATAGCTTCGAGTTGCCCAAACGATGCATCAAGTTCTTTGAATTCGCAGTAGACACAAAAGTCGAAAGACCAAAATTTGAAGCTAGCAGAAAATTCTGTCTTAGATAAGTAATGTGGTTCCAAGGACCCGAGTAATTAGTGTCTTCAGGCGCACGTTCTTTGTAATTTTCCTTCCACAAACGTTGGCGCAGGTGTGTGTTATTTCTTTTCATTTTATTATTTGTTAATCTTCTTATGAAATTTTCCTTATGACATTAGACGTTGAATTCCTGCCATGGCTTGAAATGGTAAAACATGTTTCTATTTCTTTCGAGTGCTCATCAGAGATGACGAAGCGGGGCTCATACAATCCATCGTTAATGAATTATCAATTTGTCTCAGACCAAGATCCTTATATGTCGCTAAGTATTCAGTCGGTATAGAATCCCAAGTTCAAAATCTGATATGTTTGTCAGAGCCAGCTGGCAGTGATGTTTTGATGATAGGTCTATGGGGACCTGGCGGCATCGGAAAGACGACAATTGCTGAGGCACTATATAATGCTATTAAGGACCAATTTCAGGACCAATTTCATGGTTTTAGTTTTTTGGAGCGAGTTAGAGAAAAATCGAACCAAAGCGGTGGTCTTGTTGCTTTGCAAGAACAACTTCTATCTCAGATCTTACGTCAGGAAGAATTAACGGTCTACAATGTCAATGGAGGAATTAGTTTGATACAAGAAAGACTATGTCGTAAGAAGGTTCTCCTTGTTCTTGATGATGTTGATGATATGAATCAACTGGATGCCTTAGCTGGAAAAGGCGATTGGTTTGGCGAAGGGAGTAGAATCATTGTTACATCAAGAGACAGACATTTATTAACTTCTCATGACAAAAATTATGTGTATGAAGTTAAAACTTTGGAAGACAATGAAGCACGAGACCTTTTTGGTTGGCATGCCTTTACAAACAGCAATAAAGTAGAAATAATAAGAGATCTCATTGATGGAGCACTGCATTATGCCGGCGGCCTTCCATTAGCCCTGGAAGTGTTGGGTTCATTCCTACGTGGAAGAAAGGAACCTGAATGGGAAAGTACGTTGCATAAACTCTCTAAAATTCCTGAATCAAAAATCAATCGAGTTCTCAAGATAAGCTTCGATGGATTGGACGAGAATGAGAGGGAGATTTTCCTTGATATTGCTTGTTTCTTTAAGGGGAAAGGTATAAAGGGCATCAAGGAAGTTCTTGACAGCTGTGATTTCGACACAATCATAGGAATAGAAATTCTCATCGAAAGATCCTTGATAAAAAATGAGGGCAGGACCCTGCAAATGCATGATTTGAT
Source organism: Eucalyptus virginea (assembly GCA_014182375.1). Lineage (NCBI taxonomy): Eukaryota > Viridiplantae > Streptophyta > Magnoliopsida > Myrtales > Myrtaceae > Eucalyptus > Eucalyptus virginea. Next base: position 44,190,045 of record CM024518.1, read on the forward strand.
TCAGTCGATGGGTCAAGATATTGTTAATCAAGCATGTCGTGATGATCCTGGGAAACGCAGCAGATTATGGCTTTTGGAAGATGTTGAGGACGTTTTTTGTTATAATACGGTAAAAGTTGTTTATGTCAGTTTTGCTACATTTCGGTTTACATTACTCTAATTTGAACGGTCTAACATAAATCTTTACTAAAAATTTTGTCTGACAACTGAATTTGCTCTGTTATGGATAGGGGACGGATGTAGTAAAGGCCATAGTATTGGACTTGCGCCCACCAATAGGCATAGTAGTGGACTTGCCCCCACCAGAAGCAATAATCATCGGTCCTAATGCTTTCACAAATATGAAAAAGTTGAGAATGCTCATTTTGCTTGGAGTGCATATCTCGTCACAAGCTCAAGTTCGTCTCCCTAACGAGCTAAGATGGCTTGAATGGCCCAATGCCCCGAATCTAGAATTTGGCTTTGGTCGAAATAAACTCGTGAGACTCGATGTCCCAAAAAGTCATATCAGACAATTAGGGGGCAACTTTCATGTAAGCCATTGTGATGATTAGCTTTTCGTTTTTATAGCTATAAAAAAATTTTGCAGAGCTTAATGACTTCACTAGAATGTTTTTGCAGAATTTTGGAAAGCTGAAGTCCATCAATTTCAGTGAATGCAAGTCCCTGGTTAGTATTTGCGACCTATCATCTGCTCCAAATATGGAGAAATTGATTCTTAATGGGTGTGAGAGCTTGGTGGAGGTTCACCCATCCGTTGGAAATCTTGTCAAGTTAGAAGTTTTGTCGCTAGAGTCGTGCTCTAATCTTAGTAATTTTCCCAACACACTGAGGACTAAATCTCTTCAAACCCTTAATCTCTCTTGTTGTTCTAAATTCGAGAAGTTCCCAGATATTGACGTAAAGATGAAACATATGAAAGGACTTTATCTTGATAGGACGGCTATTGAAGAACTCCCTACATCAATTGAAAATCTTGTCAAAGTGAAGCAGATAACATTAGCATTTTGCAAAAACCTCATAAGGCTTCCATGGCACATTTATAAGTTGAAAAAACTCATTTTTTTGAATCTTTCTGATTGCTTGAATTTATTCACGTTTCCAAAAAATATGGAGGATTCAACTGATCCCAATGTCGGATTCCAAAAACTAAAGTTCCTAGAACTTAGCCGCTGCAATCTATCGGAAGTAGACTTCCTCGAGAGTTTTTCCAGTTTTCCCATATTGGAGAAACTGTACCTTTTAGATAACAAGTTTACTCATCTGCCGGCATGCATAGACAAGTACCATAGTTTGTTCGAATTGTCTGTTAATAGATGCAAGCTACTACAAGAGATTCCTCAGCTTCCACCAAGAATCGTGCTATCAGCCCGATGTTGCAAATCTCTGCAAAAATTCCCAGATCTGGGGGGTCGCCCCAACCTTGCTCTTCAGGTTGACTTGACTTCATGTTGTGAATTATCCCGCAGAGGGGTCACTATGGCAGATGTGGCTGATTTGTCGTTACTCGAGGTCTGTCTGTCTGTCTCTCTATATGTGTATATATATATGTTAACTGCAAATGCTTGATATGCGTACTATCTGTGTGACAGGATCTGCCAAAGGTGGATCGTCTCAACTTTAGCCTACCTGGGAGAGAGATGCCTAAATGGATTCTCCCCTGTGAAGGGGATTCCATATCTTTCATGATTCCCCAGGAGTTGTACGACAAGTTCAAAGGAGTAGCACTGTGTGTTGTTCTTGGCCCAGAGGAAGGAAAAGTGGTCAATGCTACATGTATAGTCGGAAGATATGTTAACGGCGGGACAGCGGGTCCATTGGCGGAAAATTTTTATTCAATGGAATCTGACCATGTGTGGTTTATTTATTATCCACACCATTTTTTTAATCTGCAAAATGATTGGAGCCATTACCAAGTTTGCCTCAGGGCAGAAAAAGCAAGCATTAAGAAGTTCGGATTCCGTCCAATATGCGAGCAAAAGGAGGATGTTCTGAGGATGGTGATCCCAGCACCATCAGACGATGGAAACAAATTGGAGTTTTCAAGGACTTACTCGACAGATAGTTCAATAGACACCGTGGAAGAAGATGGTCTATTTGAAATATGTGCAGGGGAAAGCTCATCACGTTTAAGTCAGAAGAGAATACGTTACTTTCTCCTACGGTGAGACTATGAGTTCCAATGTCTTTGCTTTTCCCTTTTCTGGGCCTCCACTCAGAGATTTGCAAGTGCCTGCTCCTTCAATTAGAATTCAAGGTCATTATAAAATAGGGGTTTCACACCACGCTACTGACATGATTGAGGAACCTTTTTTTTTTTTTTTTTTTTTTTTTTTTTTTTTTTTGCGTTGTTTCTCTATGATTTGTGATGCAGCGTGCATTAAACCAAAAATTAAGAGGATGCTGTTAAAATGGTCATAGTCTTCCAAGTTGCCCCGTGTAATTTATCACACGGGCCTCTGTCGCCTCTCTTAATCCAATTAATGATGTCAATATTTTGTACTTTAAAATTCTAATATAGTAAGTTTTGCTCAATCTAGTATAATCTGTATCTTTAGGAAAGTGTAGTTTGAATTGTCTCAAAGATCAAGAGGTCTACAGAGGAAAAATTAGTTGATTCCTCTGTTGTTGGTCAGCAGATTGCATTGGATAGGTATAAGGGGATAGCGTTGGCTTCTAAGAAACTTTGCACTATGGCAAAGGAGGTTGACTTCAAGGATTTTGATGAAAAGCAAATAGTATGTGGCAAACACCTTATAAAATAAGTATTGCAAAGCAATTTTTAGAATGAGAAAAAAGATTAAAAAGGGAGAACGAAGGAACTTGCAGGTACATGTGAAAGCACAAGCGAGTGGCACAACAGTAGGACCAATGTCCACGTCGTGCAACCCTAGGCAATATGCCGCTGAGGTCAACCAAACCTAAGGAATGCGACACCAATGTTGCTTGACCCAAGGCGACACAACACTGAACACCAATGTCCCATGACCTCAAGTGGCGGAATGTCGGAACCACGGGACTAGGCAATGCGAAGCTCAACCTCCACAACCTAAATCTAGCATCAAGCAACCCTTGCTTAGCTTCTCAAAATCATGCAGCCCTCGATGAAGCTTTGCCGGTGTCCGTTAACCCGGCCTCCTTCATGAAGCTTCCTAGCCATGACCAACCATGGCTTTCTCTGTCCTAACCGAGCTTGAGGGACAAAGCATTATTACAAATATATTAATGATGGTAAGATTGTAAGGGAAAAAAAATTCATTAAACTCCCGAACTTACATTCGGAAAATACTAAAGCCCAAAGGTGAGACTTGCCTCGAGCTTCAAGCATTTCAAAGTAGAATTTTTCGCTAAAGTCTTTGAAATTGTGTTACCAAATATCAAATTTTATTTTAAGAACTTTTCAAAGCCCAAAAAAGCTTAATTCAAGATGACGGAGCACCTGGATTTTTAAAGGCCAAATTGGATGGGATTGAAACGGAGGGCAAAATTGGAATAGTGTATCACTTTGGGGGTCCTCGTGGGTCAAAAAATAATTTTTAGTAAATTATTTAAGGGTACTGATTTAAGATTTTCCACGATGTTAATCCAAATAATATTTATGTATTATTATTTTTTTCTTTTTACCTTTTGAAGAGTTGAGTCTGATTCATTTGGCAAGTAAAATGCTAAGTAACATTTTAATAATTTCCACTGAGGATATTAGTAAGTTAAGTTCATACTAGGATTGCCTTTATATTCTTCATTGGCTTGCACCAAAGTTCATTCTCTTTCTCACTTTCTACCATTAGTCACCCTTCATTTAAGTCCAGCTGGCTGATACCATCTATTTGAAACGCAATATTCAATAAAGTAGAAATGTTGGGCCTGCATGTTTTCGTTCTTTTTTTTTTTTTTTTATGAACAGAAATTTTGTTTTTTTGTTCTCGGGAACAAAAAAAAGAACGGAAACGCGTTTATTTGCGTTTTTGTTCAAAATCAGATTTTTTGTTCCCGAAACACAAAAAGAACAGAAATGAGAAACAAAAAAAAAAAAAAAATTGTTTCTTGCTCCAGAAACACTTTTGAAGAAACACTTCTCTGTTCTATTTTCTTCTTCTTTTCTTCTTCTTTTTTCTTTCGCCGGTCGCCAGCCTCGGCCATGGCCGGCGACCGGCCGTCGAGGGCCGGCGACGCCGTCGAGGGTCGGCGACCTCGCCGGAGTGTCGCGGCCCCGGCGAGGCCGAGCATCACCGGGTCCCGAGCAAGGCTCGGCCTCGCCGGGCCGGCGAGCCTCGCCATGGTGGGCGAGGCCGCCGACCGAAAGAAGAAAAATAAAAAAGAAAGGAAAAAATAAAAATTAAATAGAAATATTAAAAAATTAAAAGAAACAAAAAAAGAATATAATTTACCAAACGTGTTTCTATGCATTTTTATTCATGGAACAAATTTACCAAACGCATCTTTCTGGTCAAAAATTGTTCCCCGGAACAGAAACATTTTTTTCTATTTCTGTTCCTTGGAACAATTTTTGAACAGAAATGTTACCAAACGCGCCCGTTGTTGCCCATAGCCAAAAATAAGATTACTACAGTCTCCAAAAAAGTGACCCAATCACATTATCAGAGAATATGATATATCAAATGCTCGTTACAAAACTATTAGTTACAATCATTAAGGTTCGAAATCATGTAAACCGGTAATATCTTTTTTCAATATTTCATTCATTATATCATAACACGTATTCACCTCAAATTTAATCTATCATCCACGATCAAATTCCAAAATTATAGCATCACCCCCTCCTCCTTTTCCTCATTTTCCTCTCTCTCTAGATAAAAAGATGGAGAAGAGCTATCAATACTAGGCACCATTTTTGAAATGTGCCAGCCCATTAAGAGTGTATACTTAATTTCACATCTTATTATCATTGGAGAAACACTACCTATGGAAAACAGTTAATACTGCCAAAGCGATATGCTGATTCTATTTAGACATCGAGTCATCCCGCATAATGAACCTTTCCTAATTGTTGTGATTTATATTGTATTAACAACGTTCGAGAGCAAAATCAAACGGATGACTCCAGTCTTTGCAAATTATGCAACCTAAAAAGTCAACAAGCACGAAGCAATGTTGGGCAACTACTCAAACAAAATCTTGGGCCAACCAGAATTGAAACAGTCTCGGGTCAACTCCACCAAATGGGCAACCAAGACTGAAATGATGGGCCGATTCTCTTGATGATCCTCTAGCCAGACTGAAGAATGGGCCACCTTCATACCTCATATCTAAAATAAATTGACATTGGGTTATCGACCTTATCAAGATTAGAGATCATATCATCAATAATCATAAAATTCAACCCCCAACTCCTCTCAATTAAAGATAATGCGATAGCTACTTACTACTGGAACCGATGTTAGGAGATCACTTGACCAATTGAGAGTCGTCGAATTCAACATTTGAATTAAAAACCACAAACAGCGAACAAATAAAATCCTTTTCACAACACTTTCTAAAGTTTTTTTTTTTTTTTTTTTTTTTTTGGGCTGGAGGAACCGCCGTCGACTGACCACCATGGACGTAAACCCCATGTGACGTTAGTGCAAAACCCACCACCATGTCATCACGCTTAAAACACCAAATGCCTCCACTAGGTTTCGAACCCCTCACCTTTAGGGAAGGATCAACGAAGCTCTTATCCAGCGAAGCCACCATGGCCGGTGGTAACACTTTCTAAAGTTCATTTGAGGAAACTATGAGAAAATGACATCCGACTACTGCCGAAAAACCTATTTGAAATTAATTGTTGGGAAATATCTTGGCCAAAAATATCCTTCTTATATTAATTAATCTCCATTTACTTGTAAATTTTTAATTGAAGAAAAATGTCAAAAGTAGAGTGGTCTTGATCTCGAATCTCGCATGAGCGATAGCCACATGAACGACTTCAAGCATCCTCAATTATGTCAGGATGGACCAAGCCTTGTTCCAGACAATGACTTGTTGACAATGTTTGTCATTCTATAAATATCATCAAGGGGTCCAAAAGATCGAAGATGTGGGGGAAAATGAAGAAAAAGAAAGGAATTGCCTGTATTTTCACTTTTGATATTTGCAATTAACTCTTATATTTTTGGTATTTTAGTATATAATCCCTAAGTTTGTTTTGTTTTCATCGGTAAATCTTTTCATTAGATTTAACAAGCTTAATTCTCCAAAATTTTGTTCCAAAAGCAATCTTCGACGAGTGTAGACAAATTTTCGCGATGATCCAACAAAGCAACATTGACGATTCCTTTAAAAAATGAGCGGATGCAAAGGTAAATTAATTGGTTAGAGGTAGAAAGAGAGCAAGATAAAACGGTGATAAGATTATCCTAATGTTATAATTTTTTTTTACCTGAAAGATATTTTTATTTTTGTCTTTGATTTTGTGCTAAGTAATTTAATTGTCAAATTTCACTTGTAATTGACTTTTCATTTTTCCTTTCTTCTCCAACCAGTGTTCTCCCCGTGGCCGTTGAATTCAGTTTATTGTAAGAAAACATGGCACTTGATTTCAACTGTCAAATTGTCTCTCGGAAAAAAAAAAAAAAAGGAAAATGATAAAATCGTCCGACTACACGAGCCATCTGATTGTGTGTATTTACAAGTGTAACCTTGGCTATCCTGGAAAAGAGGGGATGTCGGAATTTTCTTAATTTTTGGTGTCCGTCGTTTCTCAAATTTTCGAATTCCTAAACCTGTTGCATGCCATTCAGGTTTTACATTTTAGTTTTCTAATATTAGTCAATGTACAAAAAATGTTAACACGTGGCATTATCTCTTCCTATTTGGTGAGGTTAAAAATATCTTATGCAAAATAGAGTTAATTAATGCACACTCGTAATTCATGGGTTTGTTATTCTATCACTATACTAAATCCAGCCACAAATATAATTTATTTGAAGTTATTAGTGTCTACTACTTCAAGTGATTTTACAATATTTTATACCAAACAAAGTAACTTTAGTATTTTTCTTTTTATCTTACTCTACTCCTATTATAATTCAGTTTACAGTGTTTTATACCAAACAAAGTAACTTTAGTATGCTTTTTTTTTTTTTTTGTTGGTTATACTTTACTCCTACTTTAATTCTCATTCTTAGGCTTTTGTCTTGCCTCCATACAAAACGTGGAAGTAAAAACCCACATTTAAAACTAAATCATTCACACCCCAATTCTCTTGAGAATGTGGTGATTCGAACTTCCTACCTCCCCCTTCTTATGTAAGAAGGGTAGAACTCCAGTAGTTAACTTTAGTATGCTAAAATGTCTTTTTATCTACAGGGTTTTCATATACATGCATTTTCTATCGGTAAATGCTTTTTGTTTTTGGATTAGACATTTTAACATACTCACAAAGTCAAGTTCTAAACCAGTTTTTTTTTTTTTGGCACTCCCAATTCGTTTATTCCACATGCCGTTATCACATTAGCTTTACATGCTGAGAAGCTTATTACAAAATTACCACATCACTTGTCTATGAAATTTATATGAGCCCTCCCTATGGATCGCAGCCAACAAAAAAAAAATATATATATATATATATATATATATATATATAAAATTTACTCCTTCAGGTGAATGATTACAAAATACCAATTGCTAAAATTAAAATGTTGAAGTTTGATGTATGCATCTTAATTTTTTAAAGGGTTAATACCTTGAAAAACCCCAAACTGGTACACCTATGACAAATTTACCCTAAACTATTTTTTTGACCATAAAAACTCCAAACTAGTGCATCTGTGACAAATTTACCCTGACTAACTATAAAAAAAAACCTAAACTAGTACATTTATGACAAATTTACCCCAAGCTAATTTATTCGACCACAAAAAACCCCAAACTAGTAAATTTGTGACAAATTTACCCTCTGCTAAATTGGATTAACACCACTAAAAAATCAAAAAAATTGTAAATTATGACAAATGGAGTGTAAAATCCCAAATTGGTATACCAGTTAATTGTCACGTGTCATTTAACTTAATAATTTGACAACAAAATTTAATAAAAACTAGTAAAGGGCAAATTTGTCACAAACGTACCAGTTTGGGGTAAATTTGTCAAAGGTATACCAGTTTAGGGTTTTTTGTGGTAAAAAAAATAGTTTATGGTAAATTTGTCACAAATGTACAGGTTTAGGATTTTTCAGGGTATTAACCCTTTTTTAAATAATGAGTGATTGACTTACCCTTTATAAAATGAAAGTGATGCATCGTTACATGTAAAAGAAAAAAAGTTTAAGCTAGCTACAAAAGTGAGATGAAAAATAATATCAAAATAAAATATTGTTCAAGTTTTTCTTTTTAGTTTAAAGTCCTAGTCTAGGTGGCAAGTATGCAAAGATTGACGGGGTTTCATTCTTTTAAACCTTTAGTCCAAGAGGTACTTTGAGTAGTTAAATGATTAATTCATACAAGCAATTTAGTGTTTAGTTACGAAGTCACCAATTACAAAAACTTTAAGGGGTCATAACCATTATTGGCTTATTCATGAAGTCTTGCTGCTCATGGATAAGGTGATTTGTATACGTTAGTAAGATTTGGTCAGGTGAAGATTTGTGATCACTAATGAAAAAAATAATCATACCATAGAAATAATCTTATTTATTGTTAAAAAAAAAAAAAAAAAAAAAAAGTCCTCGATGGGGAGACGGTTCGGTTGGCCCAACCTTCAACGGCAAGTGGCCAGCACATGTGAACAAATGGGTTGAAAAAAAAGAAAAAAAGAAAAAAAAAACTATGAACGAAAGGTGCTGTGCAAATCCTACACGTTGTGGACTAAATTCGAGGAATGTGAAAAATGTACCGGATCCCACTTTTTTTAACAACAGTTTTACGTTACGGTTATGACGATTTGTGATGTAATATATATATATATATATAAGACGTTTTTGTATTTAATTGCAATGGCACATAATAATCTTATACGATATATTCAAAGTATTGTAGAAGTGCTCCTAACATATAAATTTTTCATAGAAGGAAAATAAAAAAGTTACATTCACACTTTTATATATGGCAACATGCCAATTGGAAAAAAAAGGTTTTTCAATTTACAATAAGAATCAATTAGATAATGCACAAATGAATTCAGGTAAAACTTAAACACAAATGTTGTACACAAGCTTAAACTTGCCCATACCCAATTGATAGTCTCAAGAGCCTAATCGGGCTTAACTTACTTTTTGTCAATTATTTAATGTAGTCAAATTGAGTGAAGTCAAATTTGAATGGTCCGGTTTTCTTTTTCAAGTTGAGTTTGAACAAGAACTTTAATATGTGATTGAGTTCAAGTGAAGGTTCAAATATCGAGTATGTTGTAATAGCTCAACTCAATTTGGATTATATCTCCACATTGAGGGCTAGACCTAGGACCCTAGCACTGGACAGAGACACCGGGTAAACAAGTTATAGCATGGGCCACCTAAGACCCTACCATAAACTTGGGACCTTGGCTTTGGACTTGAGTTGTGAATTATGAAACTATAACGTGCTATCATCAATTTGTATTTATATATCGCATAACAACTCCATATTACGAAATACTTGACGATGATGTACAAAAAAGATCATTTAGTCCACCACAACACAAGATATTAATAGAGTACCAAGCAATAAGTACGGAAACAATCTCTCACAACATATTTACTCTCAAAACTTACCAAGAGAAATCCTTAAACACGCTCAAGAGGAAGAAACACTTGGCCCTATGTCCCTTTGTCTCACGGACGCCACCTGAACTCCATCTTCATATCGATCTTCACTCCAAGCTTCAATTCAAGTCAAACTCATGCTCTGGTTTAGCCATAACCCACGGCATCAAAATGAAACACCGATTACTCAATCTCTTCCTATAAATTTTCAATCGAAAAAAAGAAGAAGAAATCATTAGGTTACTCGAAAATGCGCACGATGATTTTCGGCTAGCGGATTTGATGGTACCTCTCCCCGGTTCCCGTACAAAGAAGGAAAATAAAAAACGAGCTCGAGAAATTGCACTACCGCTGCTCTCCCTGAGATGGCACAAGTGTAGTCGGCTGAGGATTTCGGCCTCCCGAGTCGGCCCCCTCCCCCCGAGACGAATCACGACCGTCGATCATGCCCGGCTCGTGTGTCGGCACACAGGGACCAACCCACGTGCGAGTCTCATTTACGTACTTTCCCTCCCCCCAGCCAACGACCCATCCCTGTCTCTATGGACCATTGGACCCCACTGGATATCCCCATCGCTGGCCCATGGCGCCGACCATACCCTTACCTCGAATCTCTGAAATTTTTTTCTTAAAAAGAAATTGAGCATAAATAAAAATAGAAAAGGGAAAATGACACTGCAATCTCTGAAATTTAACCCAACAAGTAATATTGTCCATGAACTTTCAATTTATACAATATGATCCATAAAATTCATATACAATCTAGTTTCTAGACTATACAAAAATGTTCAATATTATTCTTGAACTTTAATTGTTGAGATGATAGCTAGAGGTGATTGATTCCATGATAGGCAAGTTTTAAAGTTGGAACCTAGATTCTATCCTATTATAACTGATTTCTATTTTTTGGACTCCGAAACCTATTATGTTCTCTATTTTTCCGGTCTAGCTCGAGGGTTCATCTAAGAATTTGTTTTATCTTCTTCTTTTTTTTCCAATTTTTTTTTTTTTAATTTTACGGCAAAATCATATGAGGTTATAAGTAACGAAATGATTCAAAGTAAAAGATGAATAATAGAATTCCTAATCTGCCAAAAACAATAATCTAAATATGTAGTCAAGTACAATTATAAACAATAAAAAAGTTCAAACATGTAACATAAAACATATATTCCCCATTCATCCATAAAAATTTAGAGGAAAATGAAAGATTGGCAAGAAGTTTTGAGAAAGGAGAAAGGACGAAAGAGTGCTAAGGTTAAACTTTAGGGAAAAAATAAATTAAGGTTTAAGCTTTTAGCTTATAAAACAGATTCTAAAGCAAAGTGGAATCAATGGGTCACTTGGAACCTATTCCTAGACCTATTCCAATGAGAATCGATTTTCAGACCTATTTTTCAGAAAGTCCAATCCGATTCCTAAGTAAAATTGGTTTGGTGGCACACCCCTAGTAATCTATGTAGCACGGACACTCTCCGAAAGCCTCCGTGTCGTGTCCGACAATCCGACACGTGTCCGACACGCTCCGACACGTCCCGACACGCGGTCAACGAGTGTCGAAAAGTCCGACACGTGGTCAACTCTCTTTGACATGCTTCGACACGCGAGTCCAGAATTCCGACACGTGATTCCGACACGCACGTGGTCGATTTTAAAAATTTCTAATACTTGATGGGTCAAAATATAAATATACACAAAAGAAGTAATAAAATTGCTATAAATATACACGCACGGGGTCAATTTTTTTTCTTTTCAGTTTTGTTTTTTTATAATTGTTTTAGTTTTTTTAAAAGTCTTTTACTATGAAAGAAGTAATAAAAAATGCTATATATGATAAATAAATAAATTTAAAAATATCATTTCAGCATTTTTCTTTAAACAATGTTTTTTCCTCTAAGTTTTATGTATTATTGTAACAAATTAAAATAATGAATGATATTATTTAATATTTTTCGTGTAAATTAATTTTAGGCTATTTTTATTATTATTTATTTATGTATTTATATATAAAAATATTTAATATATAATACGTCGGAACGTGTCGAAATTCTCTATTTTTAGGAAATGACGTGTCGGCGTGTCGCGTCGTGTCGTGTCGCGTGTCACGTGTCCGTGTCGGTGCTACATAGCTAGTAATAGCATTAAGTGTCTTCATATAGTTTAGAGACTAACTTGAATATGTACTAAAATTTTAAGGATTATATTAAATAAATTAAAAGTTCAAAGATCGCATTATAAATTTGGTCAAAATTCGTAGACTATTTATGTTATTATCCAAAATGGATATTCATATTCATTTAAAATTTTTAAAAGAGCAATTTGCTTTTAAGTTAGCAAATTTTTTTAATATTATCAAAGCACTATTAACAACCCGAAAGCCCCCCCAACATTGTCGCCATCTCCCCCTCTCTTAAAGTCTCAAAGCTCCAAAGGATAAAATATCAACAGGGCTAAGGGAACCACTTTTGTCAACAAAAAGCCAACATCATCATCATCATCATCATCATCCTCTCTCTCTCTCTCTCTCTCGCGCGCGCGCACGCGCTCGCTCAGAGCTTCTCACTCGATAGGAATGCACCACGCCTACATCACCCCCTCCCAAACCCACCACGGCCACAGCCCAGCCACCACAAGTCCCCCTCCACGGTGGCGGCAGCGACTTTAGGCTATTTAGACTTAACGACTTTGGGCTATTTAGACTTAAACGAAGGGTTGCTAATGGGATGGGAAGTGAGAAAGAGTGTGAACTTTAGCACCAGCCAATGAATAATGTAAACACAATCCTAATATGAACTTGACTCAACCAATGTTCTTCAAGGAAACTACTTGACATTTTCACTTGTCAAATGAAGTGGGACTTGACTTTCAAAAGGAGTAGAAGACAAAAAAAAAAAAAAAAAAATTCTATGATTAGATATTAAATTAAATTAAATTGCTCTCGTCAGAAATTTGTTCTTGTTTAATTCTTTAAAATGCATTTATATGTGTTTTTATTATTTTATATTCTTAATCTCTATCTCTTGGATATCTGTTAATAAAATTTATTTTCATTTAGGGAAAATGTCACAAATGGTCCCTATACTATTACTTAATGTGCAATTCGGTCCCTGAATTTTCGATCGGCTCAATTTGGTCCATGAACTATTGATATATGTTCGATTTGATCCCTGAACTTTTGATTGGCTCAATTTGATCTCTAAACTATTAATAAATGTCCGATTTAGTCCTTCGTTACTATTTTTCCTTCTTCTTTTTTGGCTTCTTCTCTCTTCCCTCCGCCGGCTCCGGCGAAGGGAAGCCGGCATCCGGCCAGGGCGATCCTCGCCAACGTTGGGTGAGGGCCGTCCTCACCGAACGTAGGCGAGGGCGGCCCGACACCGGATGGCGAGGGGCTCCCTCGCCAGATCTGCGAGGGAGCCCCTTGCCCGACGCCGGGGTGCTCCTCGCCCGAGGAGCCCCTCGCCGAACGCCGACTTCCCTCCGCCGGCTCTGGCAGAGGGAAGAGAGAAGAAGAAAAAAAAAAGGAAAAATAGTAACGAAGGACTAAATCGACATTTATAAATAGTTCAGGGACCAAATTGAGCCGATCAAAAGTTCAATGACCAAATCGGACATCTATCAACAGTTCAGAGACCAAATTGAGCCGATCGAAAGTTTAGGGACCAAATTGCACATTAAGTAATAGTATAGGGACCATTTGTGACATTTTCCCTTTCATTTATACTCAAATTTGTGCGCGCGCGCGTGTGTGTGTTTTTTTTTTAAGAAAAAGACGGAATGGGAAAAACAATGGGGAGGGAGAGATTCAAGAGAAGCGAATGGTGAGGGCCAGAGTGCCAGACGTGCAGTGGGGCTCAGAGAGAGATGGCTCGTTGGATATGATCAACGGCGGTGATTTGTTTAAAGAGGGGCCGACTGAAGAGGCCGAATTGTTTGGCAATTCATTTTCTTTTTTCTTTTTTTTCGATCGACCATTCATATTTAAGTTTTACATAAACTCAATTTTGGCTCATATAGTCGATCTGTCCTCTAAATTGAAAAACTTTACTCTTTTTCCAAATGGCATAAAAAAAAAATGAAAAGTCATTTTTTTTCAATGTATCATTCTTAGTCGGTAATAAACTCCTAAGTTAGATTCATTTCTATGCACAAAATGGCCCTCCTCTATGGTCTCTAGTAGATCTATCAAAATGGGTCTTAAACTCATATATGACATATTTATGTTTTGAATGAGTCATAAATTGGTCACTTAAATCTTGAAGAACCTACTCAAATGGGTTTAATTATTGAATGCCCAAAATAAATAGGTCTAGATGAGTTGGACTTAGAACCCATTTCCAATCCAAAACTCACACACTCTCTTTCCCTCTTTAGCCTTATAAAAATGAAAAATCTTCATTTCGGACAACTTTCTTTTCTTTTCTTTTATTTTTTTTTCATTTTATATTCCTTTCTTATTCCATCTCCCTTGGCCAGTGATCCGCATGGTGATGGCCAGCCAAGCGAAGGGTGAGCTCATCGGCCTCATGCAAGCTTAAGCTTGTCAACATTTGGCGAGGCTTAAGCTCACTTGCCTCGGGCAAGCTTGAGCTTGGCTTGAGCCTTACTGAATCTGGCGAGGCTAGGGCCTATGGCTGGTTACTGGTCATCATCATGGCTGACAATTGGTCGAAGAAGAAGAAGAAGAAAACAAGAAGAAAAAAAATTAGATTTTTTAAAAGTAAAAATAACAAATAATTATAAATTTGATATTTTAAAAGAAAGAAAAATTAAAAAATTAAAATGAGTCCACGAAGGAAAATTCAATCATATTTTTCATACCAAATGGCAGCAAATATTTTATAATTCATTTTCAGGTTTTAGGCAAAAACCAAAAAATTTTGTAATTTTCCTTAAAAAAAACTTCTTCCTAGAAACAAATGGAGGCTTATTCTTTTAAAATATTATAAAAATTGTCCACTAAATTTGTATTGCATGAAAGTGTTTTAGCAATACTACTTAAAAAAAAAAAAAAAAAAACACAAGAAATAAGCTTTCTTAAATTTAGTTAAATAGGTAAGATATAGATTGGTAATGGGTCGAGTCGGGTATAGATCAAGAATTTTGCATCACAATAAATGAGTTATAAACGGGTTAAATAAGTCGATTTGGGTCAGGCCATTTATGACTCTACCCACACTCGACTCGACCAACCCGTTAACAAGTCTAGTCTCCAGGGACACTTGAGGTTTGCAACCTCGAACAACGGCCGCCTATGTCAACAAATGGCTAGCTATTTTTTTTTTTTATTAACAAAAGTCCTTTATAAATATAATTTTTCTAAAAATTATTTTACTTAAATGTACTTCATAGTGGACTTTTGCATTCTAAAAACGCATTTATTTTAAAGTCCTTTGCATTTTCCGTAAGGCTTTCCTTAAAAATCCTACCATATGCAACCTATATGATAGACTTAATGACTTCAGGCCATCTAGACTTAATGAAGAGTCGCTAATGGGATGGAAAGTGAGAAAGAGTGTGAACTTTAGTGCCGACCATGAACTTGACTTAACCAATGCTGTCCGAGGAAATAACTTGACATTTTCACTTGTCAAATAAATTGGGACTCGACTCTTCGAAAGGAGAAGAAGAAAAAAAAAAAAAAAGTCTATGTTAAATATTAAATTAAATTAAAATAAATTGCTCTCATTGGAGATATGTTCTTGCTTAATTCTTTAAAATGCATTTGTATGTGTTTTTATTATGTTATTATTCTCAATCAGTGTCTTTTGGATATCTATTAATAAAATTTATCTTTATTTATACTCAAATTTGTGTTTTTTTTTTTTTTTTAAAGGACGGAATGGAAAAGACGGTGGGGAGGGAGAGACTCAAGAGAAGCGCATGGTAGGGGCCAGAGTGATGGGGATATGTAGTGGGGCTCGGAGACAGAGATGGCTCGTTCGATACGATCGACGGCTGTGATTTGTTTAGGGAGGGGCCAACTGGAGAGGCCGAATCGTATGGCACATTCATATTTTTTTTTTTAACAACCAAAAAAAAAAAAAGTAGAAATGATATTGCCAAGAAATTGCCCAGAATTGGAGTGTAGGTATATTTACTTGGAGGGAAGGAACGGGGAAGGATCATTTTTTAATGGTGGCTCTAATGGTAGCTTCCACGCTTTTGCTCACAAAGAAGACAAAAAGCGACCAAAAAAAAAGGTAGAAACGATATTGCCAAGAAATTGCCCAGAACTGGAGTGTGGGGATATTTACTCGTAGGGAAGGAACGGGAAAGGATCATTTTTTAATGGTGGCTCTAGCCTCTAATGGTAGCTTCCACGGTTTTACTCACAAAGAAGACAAAAAGCTTCCACGGTTTACTCACAAAGAAGACAAAAGTCAAAAAGCAACTCTGACAAATAGATGTGGACTCGGGCAGAATCTCCAGTCTCACCGTGATAGTTCGTCTAGTCATTGGTTCCATTGCGTATCTCATACTCCACGTCTATACAAATACACATAAGAGCTAGATCTTGGAATCCCCGGTCAGATAGCAAATATTCTTAAAGCACATCATTCATCAGCTCTTTCAATGGCTGCTTCTTCAAAGCCGAAAAGGAATCACGAAGTGTTCCTAAATTTCAGAGGCACGGATGTTCGTAACAACTTCCTTAGTCATCTCTATATAGCTTTTGACCGGAACGGAATACACGGTTTTGTGGATAGCGAAGAGCTTAGGAAAGGAGAAGAAATATCACCGGCGCTCATGAGAGCGATCGAGGAATCACATGTCGCAATCATCATTTTCTCCGAGGAGTATGCTTCCTCACGATGGTGTTTGGAAGAGCTTGTGAAAATCATGGAGTGCAAGGAGCAAAAAGGCTTGAAGGTGCTGCCCGTGTTTTACAAAGTGGAACCAAGAGAAGTGAAAGTGGGGAGAAAGAGTTATGGGAGAAATATGGCTAAGCATGAGTTAAAGTTCGGGAAGGATTCAGAGAAAGTGAAGAAATGGAAGAAAACTCTCTTTGATGCTGGTAACTTGTCTGGGTGGGATATGAATAACAGGTACGCGGAAAACTTGAATAACCAAAACTTCAAGCTAGCAAATTCTTTGAATCCAATTCTCAGTGTGTAGATAATGAGAAATTTTGTCTTAGATAAATAGTGTGGTTCATTGCACTCGAGGCATTATTGTCCTTAGGCGCAGGCTCTTTGTAATTTTCATCGCGCAAATGTTGGCGCAGGCATGTGTTATTTCTTTTCATCTTATTATTTGCAAACCTTCTTATGAAATGTCACTTATGACTTTTAGAGGTTGAAATGCTAAAGGATGTTTCTCTTTCTTTTGAGTGCTCATCAGAGATGAAGCGGAGCTTATCCAATGCATCGTCAATGAATTATCATTTCATCTCAACCGAAGACCCCTATATGTCACTAAGTATCCAGTTGAAATAGATTCGCAAGTTCAAAAACTAATATGGTTGATACAGCAAGAGTCGGCTGATGATGGTGTTCTAATGATAGGTCTATGGGGACCTGGAGGCATAGGGAAGACAACAATTGCTAAGGCCTTATATAATGCTATGGAGAGAAAATTTCAGGGTTGTAGTTTTTTGGAGCAAGTTAGAGAAAAATCGAACCGAAGTGATGGTCTTGTTGCTTTACAAAGGGATCTTCTATATGAGATTCTAGTTCATACATCTTTAATGATCTATAGTGTTGGAGGAGGAATTAGTTTGATACGAGAAAGACTATGTTGCAAGAAGATTCTCCTAGTTCTTGATGATGTTGACCAGATGAATCAACTGAATGCATTAGCTGGAGAAGGCAATTGGTTTGGAAAAGGAAGTAGAATCATTGTGACATCAAGAGATAAACATTTGCTAACTTCTCATAGAATGAATTGTGTGTATGAAATTAAACCTTTAGAATACGACAAAGCACGAGAACTTTTTCATCAGCATGCCTTTCCAAATAGTAGGAAAGTTGGAATAAGAAGGGATCTCATTGATAGGGCACTGCGCTATGCTGATGGCCTTCCATTAGCCCTTGAAGTGTTGGGCTCATTCTTATATGGAAGGGAGGAATCTGCGTGGGATAGTACATTGCATAAACTCTCAAAAAGTCCTGACCAAACTATCAATCAAGTTCTCAAAACAAGCTTCGATGGATTGGGGGGTAGTGAGAGGGAGATTTTCCTCGATATTGCTTGTTTCTTTAAGGGAAAGAGAATAGAATACATCAAGGAAGTTCTTGATAGCTGTGATTTTGACCCAATTATAGGAATAGATATTCTCATCGAGAGGTCCCTAATAAAAAATGTGAATGGAACCTTACAAATGCATGATTTGGTTCAATTGATGGGTAAGGATATCGTTAAACAGGAATGTCCCGATGATCCTAGGAAGCGTAGTAGGTTGTGGCTTTTCGAAGAGGTTCAGGACATTCTACGCGAATATATGGTAAAAGTCGTTTATTTCCATTTTACTGAATCTCAGTTTTTATATCACTCTAATTCATATAGTAAAATGTAAAACTCAATAGGAAATTTTGTCTGATGACTGAATTTGCTTTGTTATGAACAGAGAAAGAATGCGATAAAGGCCATAGTATTGGACTTGCCTACACCAGAAGAGATGACCATTAGTCCTAATGCTTTCACAAACATGAAAAGGTTGAGAATGTTTATAATGCCTAAAGTGCATATCTTTTCACGAGGTCCAATATGCCTCCCTAACGAGCTTAGCTGGCTTGAATGGGCCAATTACCCGGATCTAGAATTCGGCCCTGGTCAAAAGAAACTTGTGAGACTCTATGTCAAGAACGGTCATATCAAACAATTAGGAGGCAACTTTCAGGTAAGCCCTTGTGATGATCAGTTTTCACTTTCTAAAGCTATGAATATATTTGCGGAGCTGAATGACCGAACTAGTATGTTTTTGCAGAATTTTATAAATTTGAAGTCCATCGAGTTCTGCGATTGCAAGTTCTTGGCTATTGTTCCTGATCTTTCATCAGCTCCAAATCTGGAGAGGTTATATCTTTTAAGGTGTGAAAGTTTGGTGGAGATTCACCAATCTGCTGGATATCTTGACAAGTTAAGACTTTTGTCGATATCAAGTTGCTCTAATCTTAGGATCTTTCCAAACACACTCAAGACAAAGTCTCTTCAAAACCTTGATCTCTCTTATTGCTATAAACTTGAGAAATGCCCTGATATTCCGGAAAAGATGGAACATTTACAACATCTTGATCTACAATGGACGGCTATTAAAGAACTCCCTACATCAATTGAAAATCTTGTCTCTGTAGAGACAATAGATTTAGGATATTGCGAAAACCTCACAAGGCTTCCATCGAGCATTCATAAGTTGAAAAATCTCAAGGCTCTCTATCTTTACAACTGCTCAAATCTTGCCATGTTTCCAAAGAACTTGGAGGATCCAATTGATCCTGATGGCGATTTGGGATTCCCAAGTCTAAGTTGGCTAGACCTTTGTGATTGCAATTTATTAGAAGTAGAGTTTCTTGAGAGTGCTTCCAGTTGTCCTGCATTGACGCACCTAGATCTTTCAAATAATAAGTTTACTCATCTGCCGACATGCATCAACAAGTATGATTATTGGAAAGACTTGTTTGTTTATAGCTGCAAGGAAAGCAAAGGGGTCAGTGTGGCTGATGTGTCACCACTCAAGGTCACTCTCTCTCTCTCTCTCTCTCTCTCTCTCTCTCTCTCTCTCTCTCTCTCTCTCTCTCTCTCTCTCTCTCTCTCCCCGCGGGTCCCTCTCTTAGATTTTGAATGTTTGATACGTGTACTATCTGTACGACAGGTAGTTGAGATTCTTGTAAATGGAAGAGAGATGCCTGAATGGATTCTCCAGTGTAAAGAGGACTCCATATCTTTTATGGTTCCCCCAGACCTACGTGGCAACTTCTTAGGATTAGCACTTTGTGTTATTCTTGGCCAGAATAAAAAACGCATGTTCGAAAATCTATTTGAGGTGAGAATATTTGTTAATGGCAAAAGAGAGTATTTCCGTTTGACATTTATTTCTCCATTGGAATCCGATCATGTGAGGCTTGTATATATCCCAAGCGACAATAAGAGAGGAGAAGAGAAGCTTCTGCAAAGCAATTGGAGCCATATCCAAGTTTGCTTCGGCGCATCAGAAGGAAGTATAAAGAAGCGTGGATTCCGTCTAATATGCGACCAACAGGAGGATGATCTGAGGGTCTGTTTTCCAACACCATCAGCCGATGGAAACAAATTGGAGTTTCAAGGAAAGATACTCGAAGACAATTCTCAATCAATGAAGAAGATAATCCAGTGCGACTGAACTCAACAAGAAGATGAGATGGTCTTAGCGATGGCGAGAGTATGGGTTCAACTCGCACCACTTTTTGAGGTAACGATTCTTGGGGATGCGAACTGGGATGCGAACTGGTTGATCTTGATTCCAATGCCTCTTGCTTTTCCCCGTTTTGTCTTGTCTCTACTAGAAATTTCCAAATGTCTGCTCCTTCAATTAAAATTCGCATAATGCTACTGACTTGGTTGAGGAACCTTTTATTTCCCTCTCGTTCTCTATGATCCGTGATGCAAAGTGCACCAATCCAAAATTAAGTAGATGCTTGTTGAATGGCCATGGTCTTCCAAGTTCAGTGAAATATATCACATAGATCTCTTGTCACCTCTCTTAATTTAATCAGTGATGCTGATACTTCATACTCTACAATTCTAAGATAGTAAAGCTTTGCTTCCTGAGGAAAGTGTTGATCTAATCGTCTCAAAAATTGAAAGGTCTACACGGGAAAGATTAGTTGATTCCTTTGTTGTTCTTAGGCAGACCGCAAGACTTTTCGTATAAGCAAAAGGTGTTGACTTAAAAGATTTTCATGAAAAGCGAATGGTGTTTGACAAACGCCTTGTAAAATATTTATTACAAAACAATTTTTAGTATAGAGAAAAAAAAATAAAAAAAAAAATAGAGAAGGAAGGAACTTGCAGTTGTATATGAAAGCACAAGCGGGGTGACATTGTGCCGACATTGTGCAACCCTAGGCAACGCGCCTCTAAAGTCGAGCAAACCCAGCGACGCGACACTGAGGCTGAGTAAAACTAAGTGACACAACGCTAGTGTCACACAACCCTAAGTGATGCTACACTGGGGCCATACTACTAGGCAATATGACGCTTGACCCGCAGCAAACTAAATCTGACATCAAGTGACCCTCCCAAAGCTCCTCGACGTTGCGTGACCCTCAGCAAAGCTTTGCCAATGTCTTTCAACCGTCGGCAAAGCTGCACTAGCGTCCCTCGGTCCCTCTTCAAAGCTTCCCAGCCTTGATCAACCACATCTTTCTCTCTACTATCGAAGGTTGAGGGGTAAAATATGATTGCAAATATATTAGTGACGGTAAGATTGGAAAGACAAAAACTTCAGTAAACCTAAACTTGCATTTCTAAAATGCTAAGGCCTATACTTGGAGGCTTACCTTGAACTCTGAGCGTTTTTAAAGCAAAACTTTGGATCAAAATCTTTGAAATTGTGTTATCAAACATCAAATCCTTGGCTCAAGGGCCCTTGAAGGTCCAAAATAGCTTAATTCAAGATGACTCAGCACTCAAATTTTTAACGGCCAAATTAGATGGGATTGAAACAAGGGTAAAATTGAAATACTAGTACTACTTAAGGGGTTTTTATGAGTCCAAATTTTTTTTTGAAGTAAATATGTTCGAGTAGTAACAGTTGAAGATGTTTTGCGATATTAATTCTAGTAATATATATGTATTATCTCCTTTCTTTTTCTCCCTTTGGAGAGTCAAGTTTCATTTCATTGGGCAAGTGAAATGCCAAGTGGCATTTTGATAATTTCCTATCAAAATTTTGGGAAGTCAAGTTCCTACTAGTATTGCCTTTGTATTCTTCCCTGGCTTTCACTAAAGTCATTCTCCTTATACTTTCCCTCCCATTAGTCGCCCTTCATATTAGTCTTGGCGGTCCCAAATCATCCATGGTCAAATGCAAAATTCAATAAAGTAGAAATGATATCGCAAATCACTTTCTGAAGGCAAGAATTGGCAAGAACAGAGGATTACAATAGTTTCCACACAAGCAACATAATCACATCAAGAGAAAATATTAGATGTCAAATGCTTGTCACTAAACTATCACTTACAATCATTGAGGATTTGAGATTATACACACTAGTGATGTCTTATGTCTTTTTTTAATTGTAACACGTGTTCATCTTGTTGGAGAAATCTTTCTGGAATATTTTGAAGCTGACAAAACGTTTCCATCAGTCTAGTTTGAAGATTTGCAGACTCTACTATTTAAAGTCTGAAGACCTCCGGACTGCCAGACTCAAGACTCAAAATCTATTCTCATTGACAGTTTCTAATCTGTTGAAGAAAGGCTATCCAGAACTGAGTGCTTCATTAAGGATTTGGCCTTATCGACTAGAGAATATCTCTTGGCTGGATATGACGTAACGGATTCCTTTATTCGAATCAAGATTGATTAAGGATCCGATGATTGGCAAAGTATACTTGGAAGGTTCTACTTATGGAAACCAAGATCCTGATTGTATGGGCGAGCAGGATTGATGGGCTATCGACATGTTCCTTTAATAGCTCGAATAATCTTCCTAATTGATTCTGTCCAACGGGAAGATTGAGGAATTCCTTTAGTAAGTGCCAACGGGTATGATGGCATAAAGGAGTATAAAAGGAAGACGTTCCAGTTGTTCGAGTGAGTGCACGATAGAAGAATTCCAAAGTCTAAAGCTCCTTGATTATTAGTCAATTCATTTACTGAGCGAAATCTTATACGCAAAAGAGGGTCTATATTTTGAGACACCTTGAGGAAGTGCGGTAGAGTATCTATACTGTGGAATCAAGGGAAAGTATTGCTGTAACATCTCTTTTGTTCATAGTGAAATCCAGCCGGTGGGCTGTCAGTGCAGAAGAGTGGACGTAGGCTTGGAATAAGCCGAACCACTATAAACCTTGTGTTCAATTTTCTCTTCCCTACTCTTTGCTTTACTTTGATCATAATTCGTTTTGTTAACTAAAGAAGAACTTCATTTCCATTGTTTGCCTAGTATTGCTTTCATATCTCGAGAAATTATTTTTACACCTATTCACCCCCCTCTAAGTGCTTATACTAGCTATATCACATCTCACATATATTTACCACAAATGATCAAATTCCAAAAATCATGGCATCGCCATCTTCTCTCCTCCCCCTCCTCCCCCTCCTCTTTCCCTCCCTCTCTCTCTCTCTCTTTAACACAAGTACATGCACGAATTAATTTACACATCACAAAGAATAAGAAAGGACTACGAACGCTAGTGGCTATTTTCTAGGTGTAACACCATAAAAGAGAATGTATATAATAAACATCGACTATTATCGAATTTTATTTTATGGGAGCAACACCATTGATAGAAAATGATTAAAAAAAACCAAAGCAACAAAAAGATTTTATTTAGACATCCTATCATTATGGTCATAACTTATTTTGAATTAACAACGTTCAAGAACAAATTCAAAAGGATGAGCAATGTTGGGCAACTACTCGAGCAAAATCTTGGGTCGACCAGAACTGAAAAAGTCTCGGGTCAACTCCACCAAATGGGCAACCAAGACCGATATGATGGGCCAATTCTCTAGCTGATCCTCTAGCAAGACTGAAGAATGGGCCATGCTCACTCCTTGTATCTAAAATAAATCGACATTGGGTTGTCGACCTTACCAAGATTAGAGATCATACTTTATCTTAAAATTCAAACCCCAACTTTTCTCAATTAAAAATAATGCGATAGTTACTTACTAGTGAAATCGATGTTAAGAGATCACTTGACCAATTGAGAGCCATCAAATTCAACATTTGAATGAAAAAACACAAACAACAATGACAAAAAAAAAAAAAAATTCCCATTGTTCACAGCACTTTCAAAGCAATACTAAACTTTATTTGAGGAAACTATTAGAAATTGACACCTGACTACAGCTAAAAAACCTATTTGAATTAATTGTTGGGAAATATCTTGGCCAACAAAATCCTTCCTAAATTAATCAATCTCTATCTATTGGTAAATTTTAATTGAAGAAAAATGTCAGAAGTGGAGAGGTAATGATCTTGAATCTTACATCGGCGATAGCCACATTGACCACTTCAAGCATCCTCAATTATGTCAGGATGGACTAGGCCTTGTTCTAGACAATGACTTCTTGACAATGTTTGTCATTCTATAAATATCATCAAGGGATCCAAAAGATAAAATAAGCGGGGGAAAATGAAGAAAAAGAAAGGAATCACCTATATTTTCACTTTTGATATTTTGCAATTAGCTCCTATATCTTTAGTATATGATCCTCTAAGTTTGTTTGTTTTCATTGGTATATCTTTTCATTAGATTCAACGAGCTTAATTCTCCAAAAATTTTGTTTCAAAACTAATCTTCAACGAGCGTAAGCAAATTTTCTCGATGATCCAACAAAGTAGCATTGACGATTCCTACCAAAAATGAGCGGATGTAAGGATAAATTGGCCAGAGCTAGAAAGAGAGCAAGATCAAGTAGTGATAGAATTATCCTAATGTTATCATTTTTTTAAACCTAAAAGATATTTTTAGTTTCTTCTTTGATTTTGTGCTAAGTAATTTAATGGTCAAATTTCATGTGTAATTGACTTTTCTTTTCTCCTTTCTTATCCAACATGTGTTCTCTCCATGGCTGTTGAATTCAATTTATTGTAAGAACACGTGGCACTTAATTTCAACTGTCAAGTTGTCTCTAGAAAAAAAAAAAAAAAAAAGGAAAATGATAAGTTCGTCCAACTACATGAGCCGTCCAATTGTGTGCATTTACAAATGTAACCTTGGCTATCCTGAAAAAGAGGGGATTCCGGAATTTTCTTAATTTTTGGTGTCCGTCGTTTCTCAACTTTCCGAACTCCTTAACCTGTTGCATACCATTCGGGTTTTATATTTTAGTTTTCTAATATTAGTTAATGTACAAAAAATGTTAACACGTGG
The DNA here is from genome assembly GCA_014182375.1 of Eucalyptus virginea. Taxonomy (NCBI): domain Eukaryota; kingdom Viridiplantae; phylum Streptophyta; class Magnoliopsida; order Myrtales; family Myrtaceae; genus Eucalyptus; species Eucalyptus virginea. The sequence continues at coordinate 44,214,757 of CM024518.1, forward strand.
CATTCTTTCTTCCTATATGGTGAGGTTAAAAATATCTTATGCAAAATAGAGTTTATTAATGTACACTCTTAATTCATGGGTTTGTTATTCTCCACATTGGGGGCTAGACCTAGGACCCTAGCACTGGGATAGACACCGGCAAAACAAGTTATAGCATGGGCCACCTAAGACCCTATCATAAACTCGAGACCTTGGCCTTGGACTTGAGTTGTGAATTATGGAATTATAATTTGCTATCTTCAATTTGTATCTATATATTACATAACAACTCCATATTACAAAATATTTGACAATGTTGTGTAAATAAGATCATTGAGTCCGCCACAATGCAAGATACCAATAGAGTACCAAGCAGTAAGTACAGAAACAATTGCCGACGCCATGCGAACTCCATCTTCAGATTGATCTTCATTTTAAGCTTCAAGACAAGTCAAACTCATGCTCTGGTTCGGCCACAATCTGTGACATCAAAATGACACGTCCGATTACTCAATCTCTTCCCATAAATTTTCGATCGGGAAAAAATTCATTAGGTTACGCAAAATGCGGACGATGATTTTCGGTTAGTGGCTTTGATAGTGCCTTTCCCCGGTTCCCGTACGAAGAAGGAAAATAAAAATAAGAAAAACGAACTCGCTGCTCTCCCTGATGGTGCAAGCGTTTTGGCTCACCGAGGGCACAAGTGTAATTGCACGAGTGCCCAGCTCAGTCGGCTCAGGATTTCGGGCTCTCGAGTCGGCCCCATTCCCTGAGACGAATCACGGCCGTCGATCATACCCGGCCCGTGTGTCGGCACACAGTGACCCAACACACGTGCGGAGTCTCATTTTACGTGCTGTCCCTCCCACCAGCCAACGACCCATCCCTGTCTCTGTGGAGCCCACTGCATATCCCCATCCCCCCATCGTTGGGCCATGGCCCCCACCATACGCTTATCTCGAATCTAATCTCCGCCCATTTCCAATTTTTTATTAAAGTTAAATTGAGCATAAATAAAAATGAAAAGGGAAAATGACACTGTGATCTCTGAAATTTAGCCCAACAAGTAATGCTGTTCCTGAACTTTCAATGTGTGCAATGTGGTCCCTAAAATTCATATCCAATCTAGTTCATAGACTCTACGAAAATGCTCAATAATTTCCTTGAACTTGAATTATTGAAATAATAGCTAGAGGTGATTGATTTTAGGGTATGTAAGTTTTAAAGCTGAACCTAGATTCTATCCTATTATAATCGATTTCTATTTTTTGAACCTTGGAACCTATCATGTCCTCTATTTTTTTCCGTCTCGTTTGAGGGTTCACTCGAGAATCTATTTTATCTTTTTTTTTCCTTTTTTTTTTTAATTTTTACGACAAAGTCATATGAGATTATGAGTAACGAAATGATTTAAATTAAAAGATGAATAATAGAAATCCTAATCTGCCAAAACTAACAATTTGAATACGTAGTCAAGTACAATTATAAACGATAAAAAAGTTCAAACGCGTAATATAAAACATAAATTCCCCATTTCTCCATAAAAGTTAAAGAAATGAAAAACTAGCAAGAAGTTTCAAAAAAGGATGAAAGATGAAAGAGTGCTAAGGTTAAAATTTAGGGAAAAGAGCAATTAGAATTTAAGCTTTTTAACTTATAAAACAGATTCCAAAGTAGAGTGGAATCAGTAGGTCTTGAAACCTATTCCTAAAACTATTTCAAGGAGAATCAATTCTCAGACCTATTATTTGAAAAGTTCGATTCAATTTCTAGGTAGAATCGGTTTAGTTGCACAATCCTAATAACAGCATTAAGCATCTTCATATAGTTTAGAGACTAACTTGAATATACACTAAAATTTTATGGACCATATTAAATAAATTAAAAGTTTAAATATCGTTTTTATAATTTGGGTCAAAATTCAAAGACTATATATGTCACCATCCAAAATGGGTATCAATATCTTTTTTTTTTTTTTTTTGTCAAGTATCAATATCCATTTAAAAAGGGCCATTTGCTTTTAAGTTGGCAAATTTTTTCAATATAATCAAAAGCAATATTATAACCCGAAAGTCCGCCCCCACATTATCGCTATCTCCCCCTCTTAAAGTCTCAAAGCTCCACAGGAAAAAATATCAACGGCGCGCATAGGGAATCACTTTTGTCAACAAAAGCCAACATCATCATCATCCTCATCATCCCTCTTTCTCTCTCTCTCTCGCTCAGAGCTTCTCACTCGACAGCAATGCACCACGCCTACATCACCCCCTCCCAAACCCACCACGGCCACGGCCCGGCCACCCCCAAGTCCCCCCCCTCCGCCCCGGCGGCGGCGGCGGCGGCTGCTACGACGGCGTCGTCGGCGTTCACGGTGATCTGCGTGCTCCACTCCCTGATCGCGCTCTTCTGCGGCTCCCTCATGATGTTCCACGCCCGGGCCATCTACTCCCTCGGCCACGGCACCGACGCCGCCGAGCGCCTCCTCGGGTCCACCCCGCAGGACCGCCTCCTGATCAGCACCTCCGACTCCTTCGCCGGCCTCCTGCTCCTCGCCATCGGGCTCCTCCTCCTCATGGTGTCCAACATCAAGGACCGGGAGTTCCAGGACTTCTTCGCCAAGGGCTGCACGGTGCTGCACGTGTGCGTGGCGGTGTGGAGGGTGTCGTTCGAGCGGGCGGTGGAGGACCTCGCCGGGGACTGCCTCCGGCAGACGGTGGGGGACTTCCTGCTGGCCCTGTCGTGGCTCCTCTTCGTTGTCTACTCCTGGAGGGAGAAGTACGACTGACCCGGAAATGGAATCGCGCGTGCCCTTTGCTGTTTTTCTCTGTGTTTTCTTCTTATCCTTTGGCCAAAATAAGGTTGTACTGTAAAGAAGGAAAGGCAAAAAAAAGGGTTTTTCATCTTCTTTCCCTCTCTTCTTTTTCAGTTTTGGAATCTCCTTTTTCTTTGGGGCGAGTGGGGTGCCTGTGAAGCTTGCTGAATCAGGCTCCTTCTCGTCCTAGTGTTGTAACATCTGAGAGCTTTCTAAGGAATGTATACAAGTTTTGTTATACGATCTGTGTACTGTAGATATGCGGTGCTTGGCAGCAATCAGTAGTATCTTTGGCTAAGTGGGTTCTCCATTATTTATCTTTTTTTTTTTTGGGGTTGTTCTCGCGTGGTGACAAGTGGACGAGGGAGCGAAGCTCGCGTGTTCTCGTGCCGGCTGAACGAGGGGTTGTCTGTCGTCGATCCGTCGCGATCGGGTTCACGTCGGTGTCGGATAAGATGAAGGGATTGAAAACTCGGTTTATGGGGTCTCTTGCAACCTCCATCTGTCGGACGGACAGACCGGCCCCATTACTATTCTACTCTAAAAAGAACAACGGGAGGAGAGATATTTTCGCAGAAAGTATCGGGCAAGAACGTGTTTCGTGCTCCTCCCCGCGAGCAAAAAGACAAATCGGGAAGATGAAATCTCCCAACGTCTTGACCGCGACTTCGTACTTTCTAAAGCGTTTGTAGGTCTCGAGGTGAATTTCCTAGGAAACCTTCGCTTCAAGTCCGGTTCGTTTTGGATGTCTAGGGGCGATGATTTTTCAGGGCAGCGACGCTGATGTAGACCGAGGCCTGGAAGATTCGACTCGCGTATTCTCCGGGAAGCATCCCGGAAAATATGCAGGAAATAGTGGAAAAGTTCCCTGGCAAAGCCTAATGGCAATGGTTATTTTCCTACAAAAGCCGGGTCGACGTCAAGCTTATTTCCTTGAATTTGTTTGCGATGGGGAAGCCTGCGCTGTCCACGAAAGGATGTAGTAATATTGAAGTTTCCGATCATGAGAATACCGCACAACAAGAATCTTTAATTTACGAGGACCAGTGCCCTTTTTTAAGGTAACTTCTTCACAACATCGTGAGCGTTTGATACTCAATAAACAAACACCTCATGCAGGCTGCAAATCATTTAGCGGAGGAAAATTTCAGACAAAGAAATATAAAGTTCATCGAGTGAAAAGAATTTACATTATGGTAGGCATCTTTTGCAACGGACACAATCCTGAAGGCAATCATAGAAAAGAGCAATCTTCATCTCCTCTCCGCCGGGGTAGATAGCCTCTACAGCTCCACCATGCTCGCCCCGGTCCGCCATCTCTATCTGCCAGGAAAGCTTCTTGATGGGCATCTAAACTGCGCCTTAGTCCATTTGCTAGCAAACTAAGATTGGATAAGATCGCAGAGTGGATAATGAAACTATCTTAACTCTTTTAAGTCCCAAGTTACCTGACATAACGAATATCTGTAGCGCATCATCACTCTTAACATGGCAAAACATAAGAAGGCGCGAGTTGAGAGATCTAAAGCTCACATCATTTAGAGCCTCGGCAGCTGCATCAAAGTCATCTTTGAAGAGAAACGTTTAGCTGTTCTAACACTCAAAGGGAAACAGAAGGTAAGCCATGTGCATAGATATATGTAGCTCTATGATGGTGTCAATCGCTTCACATCCACAATCTGGATCACAACTTTATCTACAAAATTCTCCAGCCTGCAGAATTTGCTATGGCAAACTTGCAAGAAAACCACAGATTCCCAGCCGATTAAAGAAGTCAATCTGAAATTTATTAATCCAGCACTTCGAATGAGATATGAACTGTTCTCAAACATCAGCCACATGACTTTTAATAAACCTGCCCATCCCCTCCCAACCCCATTTCCCACGCAAACTCCCCTGTTCTCATGTTTCTGTGATTAAAATATTAGTTTCCTTAAAATTCACAATGTCTAGGCTACTCCAAAAAGTCAATCCCAGTTCCCTCTTCATAATTTGAATTTTGATAAGGGGACCGTTTGGGTACGAGCACCTCTAGGCAACGGTCCCCTTATCAAGAGAATCAGAACCACGTGACGTTAACGTAGCTGGTTTTTTTTTTTTACAGATAAAACTTTCTTTAAAACAAGACACTACGGAATGTATGTCCCCTCCATTTCACTTTTTCCAGCAGAAGAGAAATGAGGAAGCACAGCAAAAATAATAACACCACATGCAAGCACCCAAATAGCATCTACAACAGCCTACCTTCGCATCATCTGTCTTAAATGTGGGAATATGGTGAGTGACTGAAAAGGCATTGGTGACACCAATTGACTCTCCAAGAAACTCACTGCACTCGTTGTCCCTATCACGAGAAGGTTCTTTCCCCTGAAAATATGAAAAGCCAAATATATGCGTATAATAAGCTAAAAGATTGAGTGATGTGAAAAGAGTACCAGAATCAGACCTTTTTATGCCAGAGATCAGTGACTAGATCGGTAGAGATAAAAAAGCTAGTATAATACTATCAGAATCAGAATGCACAGGGGAACATGTTCATGACCTAATGCTTAACTAGAAAGCAAAATTATCTGTAACATTGTATATTTCGTTTGTTTATACTAGAATGCACAAGTGCATGATAATGCCAAGTTAAATGCATTTTCTTCCCCCGGAACAACGTTGAGGAAACACGTTATACAGTGAGACAAACTTCACTACTTCTCCATCCCGAACTAGAAAAGCAAGCTAGTTAATCCGTCAAGATCACCATGATGGAAGATAATGCCAATGAACTGAATCATAATCTCACAAACCCAGAATTACTGTCGGCACCAGCATCGTGACATCATTGTAGTGCTTCCTTGGCAACATGACTGGGGATCTTTGCTCTCTACTTTTTCACTCCTAATTTTCATTTCCTAGAGAAAGGGAACTGATTCCCACTCATCCACCTTGAAGCATTCTTAATTAAACAGTACTGGCATCTTTGCTAGCATTGACTTCCAGAAGAGATCATAGAAAAGGATAATTACTCCTCACACCAACATTGATCAGTTGAAACAAGGTGAGGGGAGAAGCGACAACCTTTTGACGAAGCTACCTCAAAAGGACTAACAATGTCTGATATATAAAATTACAAATAGAGCCCCAATTTGCGACATAATCCAGTACCCTGCAAAGTATTTCACTCAAGTCGAGATGATCATCTAATGCCAAGATTGACAACAGAGATATTGACAACAGAGATCAACTAATAAAAACCAATAGAATTTAACTTTCAACGTCATCAAAGATGATAATGCTGAACGCAAATATGTGCGCATTCTTGAAAACCTATCAAAGATTGTCATTATGGAAATGTAAGATAACCACTCTGTTACATTTAATATCCACTAAAGTGATTTGTTTAATCGACCAGAAATACATGTCACAGACCTTCTCAATTTGTGCACATTTGGTGCTCTCATGTGGTCCAATCATAATTTCTGCTGAGGCCTAAGCATCCAAAAGAAAATCCGGAATTGATACTTGATGCACAAAGAAGTCTGATTGCTCAAAGAAAGCAAAGGGTGGAGCAGAAGATCACCATTTTAACACATGGGAAATTACTCTTGATGCCAACTGTTTGTGCCAGAGCAGCTTTACCACTGTACAACAGACAATATTTAGAATAATCCAAATTGTTTTAAGACACAGGAAGAACAGGTTAGCATCAATGAAAAGCAATGCATCAGAAAACCCCAAATACCTGCCACTCTGACCCTCCAAGAGGCAAGTGAAAAGCGAACCTCCTTCTTTCACCATAACTTGCTGAACCAGTAGCATTGCTTTCTCATGTGTGTCCACATGTCGGTTACAAAAGTATTTGCACAAACTATTGAGGCAGTGGCACATGCTGCATAGTGTCTGCTCTTTACATTTAACTGCATCTCCAGAGCAAAACCTAAAGACTACTGAAACTTCAACAGAAGCCCACCAAAAAAAAAAAAAAAAAAAAAATGCCTATGTTTAAAAATGATATCAGGTATATCATAGTATATAAGAGCACCATTTTAACGACTTCATGAGATGGCCAAGAAGATGCTAAAATAACAGCACTATGTACTCCCCAAGCAGAATGGAAATTTCGCATCTGCAAATTGCTGAGTGTGAAAGGAGCAAGCGAGAAACCCAATAACATTCAGATCATCCAATCTATTTGATTAATGAAACTCGAGATCTGTTCTTCTGAGCCATCAATGGACCAGACATTACTTCAAAATAAAAATAAAAAATGGAACAAATTTAACACCTACAGATCAGCCCAGAGAGATTTCCAAAACTAAATCTCAGAAAACCGAATCTATCATTTGATTCACCGTGCACCACATATAATTGGGTACGACCACACAATAAGAAAATTCTCAAAAACACATCAGACAAATCTAGATATGTTATCATTGATTACAGTAAACACAAGTCGAAATAACCTGTTGAAATTTGCGATCCATTTTCTAAATTTTCTAAATCTAGAAACTGCTGCTTGATTATGAGGAAAAGAAGAGTCAAGAACGTAGACAATGAGTTGAAGAGTCCAAGTTGAAGAGGAAGACTTGAAGTAAGAAATTATGGGCTAAGGAATCCTTTAAGACGGCGACTAAGTTGGTTAAGATTGCCCAACAATAGGCTAGGAATCATTCTTGCAAGTATGTGTGGGGTTTAACCCTCCACCATGTGCGGGGAGCAGCTCATAAGGTATATCAAATTGCTCCTCCACCATTTCTCCTCCTCCAACTATTGTAAAACCATTTCTATAAGCTGGTGAAACTATCTTTTCTTATCCCCTTACCTATATCCCTTGAATCTATATACCTTGTCCCCTTATCCTCCTCTGCCAAATATATTATGCACAGTACACATGTACACATTCAAGCCACAAACTATTTGTGGCATCAAAACCACATACTTCCGCATCAGAGTTTGACGATCAAAACCAACAATTGTTATTAGAGTTCCAAAAATTCTAACAAAACCTAACTCGATACTAGAAAGCAATTTCAAGGAATCAACTCTTATCTGAGCTTCATGAATTCTTTATCTAGATATTCACCCTCGTAATTACCTATCCATAAGTCAAAAAAAAAAAAAAAATCAGAGATCCTCATTCATTTTAATTATAATCACTTCGATAACAGTGAGGCCCGTAGCTACAACGGCTAAACTATATCTAGGGCATTGTGTTGTACTCCATGCTATTCTCATATATAGGAAAAGTATTAAAAAAAAGTTATAAAATTATTACTTTGGTACCAATTTAGTCCTAATCTTTT